>OY997274.1:630812272-631434558 GCA_963921465.1 Triticum timopheevii | reverse complement strand
GCTCCAGTTGTATTCGCTCTTCTTCGGTCAGCATCGGCAACATCACGCATTTCTCTGAGTCGTCCTCGACTGTGTTGCTACGACATTCCAAGGATCTAGGTAGACTCACCCAGATTTGTAAGGACATCTCTAGCCGATTCCCTAAAAGGCTAGAGAACTCCTAAACCGTATAAAGGAGTAAAAAATTTACTCCTCGGCTCAGCGCGCGCGCCTAAATATACTCCTCTGCCAAGCGTTGGACTAAAAAAACTTCAGTTTTGCTAGTAGTCATCTAGATGAGATATAATTTGGTCTTATTCACTTTTTATAGCCATTGGATGTGATGCTATAAGATGCGTGTGTGCTGACGTGGGTTATATGTGTTCTTGTTTTCAAAATGAATGAAACCAAATTATATCTCATCTAAATGAGTTCTAGGTATTCCCAAAAACTTTGTCGACAGAGTCATCGCTGCAGGGGAGAAATGAGTTAAAGCCAAAGGTGAGAATTATCAGCAGACAGAAGCATGGCAACTTATCCAGCTGCTGGGCTGGTACGACAGCTACGGGGGTCCCCTCCTCGTCTATAAGCTCGCCACCAAGGGCAGCTTAGACAGGCACCTCTACGGCAAGGACATCCGGTATTTGACTTGGCCATAGAGGTACAAGATAATCCTTGGCTTGGGATCCGCGCTACACTATCTCCATGGGAGTGGGAGCAGTGCATGGTGCATGGCGACATCAAGCCAAGCAACGTCATGCTTGACTCATCGATGAGCACCAAGCACGGGGACTTCGGGTTGGCCTGGCTCTTTAACCACGACACAGGGTTGATGCAGACCAACAAGGCCGTGTCCGGCACAGTCGGGTACATCTACTTGGAGTTCTTCAACATGCGACGGCCATGCACCGAGTTGGACATGTACAACTCCAGCGTCGTCCTCCTGCAGATCGTCTTTGGCGGTTGGCTAGTGATGGAGATCGCGGGAAAATCTTTCACACTGGTCAGGTGGGTGTGGAGCTTTTCACTAGTAGAAAAAGGGGCAAATCTGAGATACATTAGTACCGGTTTGATTTTGAGCCGGCACTAATGAGTCCATTAGTGCCGGTTCCAACGGCTAGCCGGCCGCTCTCACTTCCTCTGTTCTTCCCCTCTCTTCTTCGAGCTCCTCACAAATTTTGCCCAAAATTTGTCAAGATTTCAAGGCCCCCATCCATTCAAATGATCACAAAGGTTAGCAACTTTGTCCTTTCAACTCTCATTGCTAGATTAGCTCTTGCAATGCTTTGTATAGTGATTAATTTGTGAGGAATTATATTTGCTAGTATTTGATTTATATGCAATTTGAGGTCAAAAATAACACTTAGTTTGCATATGTAGGTCTGGTTTACTTAGTGCCTTCTAAATCTCCGTCGTAACCACCGTCGATCGCCCGCACTGTCCCGTCGCCGGCACCACCTTGTGGTGAGGCTCTTGTTCATGAATGTTTTACATTACCAAATTGATGTTTGTGTGATTTGGATATATAGTTACTCGTATAATTATCTTACCCGTACATTGTTTGTTATACATAGTGCCATGGTTTTGATATCCGTCCCCGT
The DNA here is from genome assembly GCA_963921465.1 of Triticum timopheevii. NCBI lineage: Eukaryota > Viridiplantae > Streptophyta > Magnoliopsida > Poales > Poaceae > Triticum > Triticum timopheevii. The sequence continues at coordinate 631,432,978 of OY997274.1, read as the reverse complement.
CGGCCCTCGTCCTTGTTATGATTCGGATGTGGTATATTCTCTTTTAAAACTAGTTGTTGCATTTCGTGTTTATGACAAATTATACCCATCAAGTTGACATAGATATTTTTATCTAGGAGGTATGTGAACCGGAAATTCCAACCGACCCTATTGTCGAGAGGTTAAATTTAGTTGAAAGAGAAAACGAGTATTTGAAAGAAAAATTAAAAAGAATTGAGGGGGAGAAGATGGTATTGGAGTTGCATGTTGCCGATGTCGTCGATGATCACAAGATCAAGATGAAGAAAATGAGGTTGAAGATTAGAAAGATTAGAAAATATGCCATTGATAGTGTGGCTTGGTATCATTATGCTATTGGATCAATTGTTACCTTAGTTGCGATCTTGATCGCATTTGTTGTTGCATTTAAATTCTTTAGTTAGAGAGTTATTTGTATGTTGCATTTAATTAAGTGTTGTATATGAACTTTGTGTATGAACTTGTATTAATTTGGTCTATTCGGTGTTGTGTAATGAAGATGAGCCGATAATGGATGTATGATGACTGATGCTCTCCCGAGTTCATTAATGGCGTGCATACTTTTCTATGGGCCGCTGAGGCAAACAAGCGGGCGGATGATTTTATGCCTTGTCCATGTGCTGGCTATAAGAATGGTCACAGTTACTCCACGTCAAAAACCATTCACGTACACCTATTTAAGTCCGGTTTCATGCCCCACTATAATGTTTGGACCAAGCACGGAGAAATAGGGGTTATGATGGAAGACAATGAAGAAGAAGAGGACGACGACAGCTATCCTGGCCATGGGTTCCCTGAATACGATGATACAACAATTGGGGAAGAAGCTGAGCCAGCAATGCGGGAAGAAGCTGAAGAAGAGGCATCAGATGAGCCCGCTGATGATCTAGGTCGGGCCATTGCCGATGCAAAGAGAAACTGCGCAAGTGATCTGGAGAGGACGAAGTTGCAGCGCATGTTAGAGGATCACAAGAAATTGTTGTACCCGAATTGAGAAGCTGACGAAAAAAATTTGGGCACCACACTTGAATTGCTGCAATGGAAGGCAGAGAATGGTGTATCTGACAAGGGATTTGGAAAGTTGCTGGTAATGATAAAGAATATGCTTCCAAAGGACAACGAATTGCCCGAGAGTACTATGAAGCAAAGAAGGCGGTCTGCCCTCTAGGGTTAGAGGTGCAGAAGATACATGTATGCCCTAATGACTGCATCCTCTACCGCGGTGAGTACGAGGATTTGAATGCTTGCCCGGTATGCGGTGCATTGCATTATAAGATCAGTCGCGATGACCCTGGTGATGTCGAGGGCGAGCGCCCCAGGAAGAAGATTCCTGCCAAGGTGATGTGGTATGCTCCTATAATACCACGGTTGAAACGTTTGTTCCAAAACAAAGAGCATGCGAAGGCGATGCGGTGGCACGCAGAAGACCGTAAGAAAGGCGGAAAGTTGAGAGTATCCGCTGACGGTTCGCAGTGGAGAAAAATCGAGAGAAAGTACTGGGAGGAGTTTGCAGCTGACCCAAGGAACGTATGGTTTGGTCTAAGCGCAGATGACATTAATCCTTTTGGGGAGCAGAGCAACAACCATAGCACGTGGCCTGTGACTCTATGTTTGTATAAACTTCCTCCTTGGTTGTGCATGAAGCGGAAGTTCATTATGATGCCAGTGCTCATCCAAGACCCTAAGCAACCCAGCAACGACATTGATGTGTACCTAAGGCCATTAGTTGAAGAACTATTACAGCTGTGGAATGGAATAGGTGTACGTGAGTGGGATGAGCACGGACAGGAAGAATTTGACCTAAAGGCGTTGCTGTTCGTGACCATCAATGATTGGCCTGCTCTCAGTAACCTTTCAGGACAGACAAACAAGGGATACCGCGGATGCACGCACTGTTTGGATGATACCGACAGTATATATTTGGATAGTTGTAGGAAGAATGTGTACCTGGGACATCGTCGATTTCTTCCGACAAGGCATCCCGTAAGAAAGAAAGGCAAGCATTTCAAAGGTGAGGCGGATCACCGGACGAAGCCTCGCCACTGTACTGGTGCTGATGTATATGATATGGTCAAGAATTTGAAGGTAATCTTTGAAAAGGGTCCTGGCGGACAACCTGTTCGGAAGGACGCTGACGGACGCGCACCCATGTGGAAGAAGAAATCTATATTTTAGGACCTGCCATATTGGAAAGACCTAGAGGTCCGCTCCGCAATCGACATGATGCACGTGACGAAGAATCTTTGCGTGACCCTGCTTGGCTTTTTGGGCGTGTATGGGAAGACAAAATATACACCAGAGGCACAGGAGGACCAGCAACGTATGCACAGAAAAGACGGCATACATCAAGGTCAGGCCAGTTACGCTCTTACCAAAGAAGAGAAGGAAATCTTCTTCGAATGCCTGCTCAGCGTGAAGGTACCGTCTGGCTTCTCGTCGAATATAAAGGGAATAATAAATATGGCAGAGAAAAAGTTCCAGAACCTAAAGTCTCATGACTGCCACATGATTATGACGCAACTCCTTCCGGTTGCATTGAGGGGGCTTCTACCGGAAAACGTTCGATTAGCCATTGTGAAGCTATGTGCATTCCTCAATGCAATCTCTCAGAAGGTAATCGATCCAGAAATCATACCAAGGTTACATAATGATTTGGTGCAATGTCTTGTCAGTTTCGAGTTGGTGTTCCCACCATCCTTCTTCAACATCATGACACACGTCCTAGTTCACCTTTGCGAAGAGATTAACGTTTTGGGTCCTGTATTTCTACACAATATGTTCCCCTTTGAGAGGTTCATGGGAGTCTTAAAGAAATATGTTCATAACCGTGCTAGGCCAGAAGGAAGCATCTCGAAGGGCCATGAAATGAGGAGGTCATTGAGTTTTGTATTGACTTTATTCCTGACCTTAAGCCGATTGGTGTTCCTGAATCGCGGCATAACGGCAAACTGGAAGGAAAAGGCACGCTAGGAGGGCATCAAATAATATGTATGGACGGGCATTCTCTCACTAAAGCACACTACACAGTTCTACAGAATTCCGACTTGGTGGCTCCGTATATGGAGGAACACAAGAATTTTCTACACTGCAAACACCCGGAGAAGTCTGACGACTGGATTACACGCGAACAAACGAGGACTTTTGCCGGTTGGTTGCAGAAACGTGCCCTGAATGATGGCGATATTCAAAATGACCTGTACTTGCTGTCCCAGTTACCATCTTCGAATATAATGACTTTCAAAGGGTACCAGATAAATGGGAATACATTTTACACGATCGCCCAAGATAAGAAGAGCACCAACTAAAACAGTGGTGTCCTCTTTGATGCAACAACCAACACGGGAAAGGAAACATATTATGGTTACATAGAGGACATATTGCAACTTAACTATGGAGGTGATTTGAAGGTCCCTTTGCTTCGGTGCAAATGGGTCAATATGACACGAGGCGGGGTAACGGAAGACCCGCAGTACGGAATGACAACAGTGGATCTCAATAATCTTGCATATGCAGACGAACCATTCGTCCTAGCCAATGATGTGGTGCAGGTTTTTTATGTGAAAGACATGTCTACCAGGCCGAGAAAAAGAAAAGATAAGGAAGCGAATGGATCATACGACGAGCCAAAGCACCACATAGTTCTTTCAGGAAAAAGAAACATCGTAGGAGTGGATGACAAGACAGACATGTTAGAAGATTATGAAAAGTTTGATAAAATTTCTCCATTCACAGTGAATATTGACCCGAGCATCCAGTTAAATGATGAAGATTTTCCATGGCTATGGCGCAAAGGGACACACGCGAAGAAAAAGTTTCACACCCAAAGATCTGGGATGTGATCGTCTTCACTATCATCACTTTCTTCTGTGTTTCACACCCAGGAGGGAATGTCTGTAATAGTTAGGGTAGTTTTGTGTTTTGGCATTTGAAACGCGAAGAAATTTTATGTGCAAACAAATTCTTTTTATGCATTTACTTATTTTTACCACCTAAATGACCCTGAAATTTAAAAGCATTTCAAATGAACCCAGAAAAGGTTGAAAGTTGGCATGGTATCATAATTTCATACAAATAGCATCTGCAAAAAAGTAGAGAGGGTTACGGCAAAAACTGGATGCACTTCATGTACAAAATGGACAATCTCTTTCGAAGTATCAGGGTTTCCGATGAAAACTCAACTGTTACAAAGGCATTTCATTTTTTAAATAACCTAAGCATTACCAAATTGAATATAATGATAAAACACACTAATATTAAACATAAGAAAAAAGAATCACTGAAAAATCTTTTTTCAAAGTTAAGTTATTCACAAACTAGTGATTCACACAAATTTCAAATAATTCAAAATTTGAACTATTCAAATTTGAAAAATACCGGCGGTAACAGAAAGTTTGTAATTTTTTGTACCTAAAGCAAAAATATTCACAAAGAAACTCTAAATACAGCAAAAAACAACTCAAAAATCAATAAAACAAAAATAAATAAAGCGAAAAAAAAATTAAGAAAATAAAAAAGCCCGCCTACTGGGCCAAAGCGGCCTGCATACGACTAGGAACCCAACCTTTTGTTGGGCCAGGATGCAGGCCCGCAAAGGCCCAGTAGGCCCACAGGGCAGAAGAGAACAGGTAGGCCCAGTAGGCCTGATTAGGAGAGGAGCTCGAGAGAGCTACCGCACTGGAGCTTATAAACCAGTGCGGTAGCCCCTCGGCTAGCGAGGTGGGACTAAACTTGCGCACTGCCCGGAGCCAGCGCACCCCCTTTAGTACCGGGTTGTGGCTCCAACCGGTACTAAAGGGGGGGGGCTTTAGTACCGGTTGCAGCCACCACCCGGTACTAAAGGGGGGGCGCTACCCGCCGCTTGGCCTGGCCAAAGCAGACCTTTAGTACCGGTTGGTGGCTCCAACCGGTACTAAAGGTCCATCCTATATATACACCAGTTGAAAAAAATTCACTTTCCCTCTGTTTTTTCCCTCTGTTTCCTCCCTCCGCCGCGCTGTCCTGCCCCGTTCGACGCCGTCCTGGCCCTGTCGATGTCGCCGCCCCCGCCCCTCGTCGCCGACCCCGGCCGTCCCCGCCCCTCGTCGCCGCCCCCGTCGACGTCGCCGCCCCGGCCGTCCCAGTCCCCGTCGTCCCCGTCACCGCGCCCCGGCGGCCCCATCGCTGCGCCCCGCCCCGCCCCGTCGTCGCCGCCCCGTCCCGTCGCCCCGTCGTCGCCGCCCCATCCCGTCGCCCCGTCATCGCCGCCCCGTCGTCGCCTCGCCGGTGAGCTCGCCCCGGCCGCCATGTCCACACACACACACACACACTACACACACACACACACACACACACACACACACACTACACACACACACACATTAGTTTGTTTGTTATAAATTTTTCTATTTTTTAGTTATAGAAATGTTAGAAATTATTCTGTTTTTTAGTTATATAAATATTAGAAATGCTAGTTATATAGAAATGTTATAATTTTTTTTCTGTTTTTTAGTAATAGAAATGTTAGCAATTTTTCTGTTTTTTTTGTAATATAAATATTAGAAATGTTAGTTATATAGAAATGTTATAAATGTTTTCTGTTTTTTAGTCATAGAAATATTTATAGAAATGTTAGCAATTTTTTTGTTTTTTAGTTATATAAATATTAGAATTGTTATAGAAATGTTAGTTATATAATCAGGAAATTTTAGAATTAGTTTTGTTTTTTAGTCCGGGACTGGGCTCCGCCGGGCTGGCACTGGGAGGTGCTACCTGGAGGGGCGCGCCGCTTGGTGAGGAACCCGACCTCGGGTCCCGTCGTCGACCCTGATCTCCTTTGGTGGCGTTCGCGTGGGCCACATTCGGTGCAAAGGCAGCCGGCCCCGCCGGAGGTGGTGCGCCGCCGTGTCAGGGAGGAAGATGAGCACGTCCATCGCTACATGGCTGCTATGTACGACGTCAGGTTCTGTACTACTTGGCAGGTTCTTTGGGCAGATGACCGGAGATATGATCCTGTGATGGTTCCTTCTCTTTGGGTGTCCACCGCCCGTGCCCCAGGAGCCGCGAGTGGCGCCCTAGATTCTTCTGTAGTACTCGATCTTTATTAGATACCTAGCCAGTGATGTATTCGATATATAATATCCGAGACGATGTATTCGAGATTATATATATTAAGACGATGATGTATTCGAGATTATATATTCGAGACGATGTATTCGAGATTCAGTTTTTCCTTATTGATTAATTGCATCCATGCATTGTAATTTGAATACTAAATTGTTTTATATTTCTTCTATATTAGTAAAGTAAAAGCTATGGCGGACCATACCAGCAGAGAGAGAGAAGAGGAATTGTTTGACATCATACGCAGCCCTCACAGGCTAGATGATCTGAATGAAGCAGATGACGGCTCCCAATATCTGAACAATACCGGAGAGGTTGATGAAAAGATATTCGATCTCGACGATCGAGCTGATGAAGTCATGAACTATGATTATGATTATGATGACATAGATAATGTTTGTGATGACACAGACAATGCTGATCTTCAAAGAACAAAGACTACCGGCGAGATATATTTATATAAGCATGCATCATGGTGATCATCACATGTTTTTTTATTGAAGATATATTAACGAATCGATCTTTCTTCTTTCAGCCCTCCGGATCGAGCAAATCTGCTTCTACAGACAGCAAGACAAAGCGAGGCCCGGGCAGATTGTTGAAGGATGGTGTAAAGTACCACATCGAATCCACCAAACTTAGTGGCGAACCCCTCATGCTTAAGAACGTTGTGGACAAGTGGACTCGTCAGTGCGGAGTTCTTGTGAAGGACAAACTCCCGATCTCCATTCAAGAATGGAAAGAACCAAAGACTAAACGTCCAGGTGTTACTTGGGTCGACGACAGAGCCAAAAAAGACCTTTTGAAATCTCTGATGGAACATTTCACCCTACTAGATCATTTCACTGAAGAAGATGTGGAGAAAGTCAAGGCCGCTGCTCTTAAGAAGATGGCAATTGCATTCAACACCCACAAGAAAATTGTATGGGCCAACTACCTCGCTAATGAAAGGAAGACTCCAGATTTCATGGGAACACTGGAGAAGCAAAGAGAACACTGGGACGATTTCGTGACCTTCAAGGATTCAGAATTATCTAAGGAACGGTCGATGAAAAACAAGGCAAATGCCGCAAAAAAGACGCAGTTCCATAGGCTGGGTCTAGGTGGCTACGCGGTGGGATTGCCTAAGTGGGATAAGTATGAGCAAGAGATGGAGGATGCAGGGGTCACTCCGGTTACTAGGAACTGGCCCCCCAGGTGCAGAACTTGGTTCTATGCGCATGGGGGAGCGTTGGACCCGAAGACAGGCGAAGTTTCGCGGAAGGCAAATCTAAAAGGAGCCGAACAAAAGATAATTGACGCAATAGAAGAAGCTCGAAGGGGGGTGTTCACGCCCAACAGAGAGAACGACGAGCTTACGCGCGCCCTGGGAAATCCTGAACACCCGGGAAGAACACGAGGCAAGGGCGTTATTCCCTGGTATGAGGGCTTTTCAGAATGGAACGAGGACTACAGGACCCGTGCAAGAAGGAAGATGGAGGAGGAGAAGAAAAGGAAGCTGGAGGAGGAGCAGAGGAAGCAGGACGCAGAACGCCTTCAAGGCCTAGAAGCAAGGCACGCGGACCTGGCACTCAAATTCCAGCAGCAGATCGACTCACTTAGCCAAGAAAGGGGGTCTCAGCAGTGGCATCAGCAAGCGGATGATCGTCCAGCATTGGATAGCACCGTCCCATCCATGCCGAGAAGCAGCGTTGGTTCTGCCCCGTGCGAGACACTGCTGGATACATACCCTGTGGATTACATCATAGAGAACACTAACTGTGAGCTACACTCCAAAATGAAGAACATATCCATGAAGGTGGCGGACGGTGTTGCTTTTCCAGTTACCCCCGAAGCAATCTTCCCTTGCATCCCGATTCCAGAGGGCTATGTGATACGTCTATTTTGCATCATGCTTTTATATCGATATTTATCGCATTATGGGCTGTTATTTCACGATATGTCACAATACTTATGGCTATTCTCTCTTATTTTACAAGGCTTACCATGAAGAGGGGGAATGCCGGCAGCTGGAATTCTGGCTGGAAAAGGAGCAAATATTGGAGACCTATTCTGCGCAACTCCAAAAGTCCTGAAACTCCACGAAATATCTTAAAAGAAATAAAGAAAAATCGTCGCCAAAGATGAAGGCCAGGGGGCCCACACCCTGCTCACGAGGGTGGGGGGCGTGCCCCTCCCCCCTGGGCGCGCCACCCTACCTCGTGGGCCCCCTGGTGGCTCTCCGACGCCCATCTTCTCCTATATGAAGTCTTTCAATGAGAAAAAAAATTAGCAGCAACCTTTCGGGACGAGACTCCGCCGCCACGAGGCGGAACCTTGGCGGAATCAATCTAGGGCTCCGGCAGAGCTGTTCTGCCGGGGACACTTCCCTCCGGGAGGGGGAAATCATCGTCATCATCATCACCAACGCTCCTCTCATCAGGAGAGGGCAATCTCCATCAACATGTTCACCAGCACCACCTCATCCCCAAACCCTAGTTCATCTCTTGTATCCAATTCTTGCCTCCAAGTCCGGGATTGGTGCTAGTAGGTTGCTAGTAGTGTTGATTACTCCTTGTAGTTGATGCTAGTTGGTTTATTTGGTGGAAGATCATATGTTCAGATCCTTTATGCACATTATTACCCCTCTGATTATGAACATGAATATGCTTTGTGAGTAGTTACGTTTGTTCCTGAGGACAAGGGAGAAGTCTTGCTATTAGTAGTCATGTGAATTTGGTATTCGCTCGATATTTTGATAAGATGTATGTTGTCTAACCTCTAGTGGTGTTATGTGAACGTCGACTACATAAAAATTCATCATTATTTGGGCCTAGAGGAAGTCATTGGGAAGTAATAAGTAGATGATGGGTTGCTAGAGTGACAGAAGCTTAAACCCTAGTTTATGCATTGCTTCGTAAGGGGCTAATTTGGATCCATATGTTTCATGATATGGTTAGGTTTACCTTAATACTTTTGTTGTAGTTGCGGATGCTTGCAATAGAGGTTAATCATAAGTGGGATGCTTGTCCAAGTAAGGGCAGTACCCAAGCACCGGTCCACCCACATATCAAATTATCAAAGTACCGAACGCGAATCATATGAGCGTGATGAAAACTAGCTTGACGATATTCCCATGTGTCCTCGGGAGCGCTTTTCCTATTATAAGAGTTTGTCCAGGCTTGTCCTTTGCTACAAAAAGGATTGGGCCACCTTGCTGCACTTTATTTACTTTTGTTACTTGTTGCTCGTTACCATTTATCTTATCACAAAACTATCTGTTACCACTTATTTCAGTACTTGCAGAGAATACCTTGCTGAAAACCGCTTATCATTTCCTTCTGCTCCTCGTTGGGTTCGACACTCTTACTTATCGAAAGGACTACGATAGATCCCCTATATTTGTGGGTCATCAAGACTCTTTTCTGGCGCCGTTGCCGGGGAGTGTAGCGCCTTTGGTAAGTGGAATTTGGTAAGGAAAAATTTATATAGTGTGCTGAAATTTTCTGTCACTTGTTACTATGGAAAGTGAATCTCTGATGGGCTTGTTCAGGGTATCTTCACCCCGTCCAGTAGAGCAAAGATTTGCTCCTCAACCTACTGAACCTATTGAAAATGAAACTCCTTTTGAATTTCCTTCGGGTATTATGAAAAAACTGCTGGCTAATACTTTTACAGGAGATGGGACAAAGCATCCCGACGAGCATCTACGCTATTTGGATGATATTTGTGGATTATTTAAGCTTGCAGGTATACCCGATGATGTTGTTAAGAAGAAGGCTTTCCCTTTATCTTTGGAGGGAGACGCATCGACATGGTATAGGCTATGTGATGATACGAGATCATGGAACTATAAAAGAGTGAAATTGGAATTTCATCAAAAGTATTACCCTATGCATCTTGTTCATCGTGATCGCAATTATATATATAATTTTTGGCCTCGCGAAGGAGAAAGCATCGCTCAAGATTGGGGGAGGCTTAAATCAATGTTATATTCATGCCCCAATCATGAGCTCTCAAAATTGACAATTCTCCAGAATTTTTATGCTCCGCTTTCTGAAAATAATCGCAACATGCTCGATACTTCTTGTGCTGGTTCTTTTATGATGAAGTCTATTGAATTTGAATGGAATTTATTGGATAAAATTAAACGCAACTCTGAAGATTGGGACCTCGATGAAGGTAAGGAGTCAGGTATGACACCTAAGTTTGATTGTGTTAAATCTTTTATGGATACCGATATTTTCCATAAATTTAGCACTAAATATGGACTTGACTCTGAGATAGTAGCTTCTTTCTGTGAATCTTTTGCTACTTATGTTGATCTCCCCAAGGAGAAGTGGTTTAAATATCATCCTCCCATAGAAGTAAAAGTAGTTGCACCTATTAAAGTTGAAGAAAAGACCATCACTTATGATGATCCTATTGTTCCCACCTCTTATGTTGAGAAACCACCTTTCCCTGCTAGAGTAAAGGATCATGCCAAAGCTTCAACTGTTGTTCGTAAAAGCAATACTAGAACTTATAGACCTCCTGAGCAAGTCAAAATAGAACCTAATATTGCTATTGTTAAAGATCTCTTGTCCGATAATATTGATGGGCATGTCATTGAATTTTCTGGTGAAACTGCTAGAATTGCTAAACCCTGTGATAGAGATAAACATAGACCTGTCGTAGGCATGCCTGTTATCTCTGTTAAAATAGGAGATCATTGTTATCATGGCTTATGTGATATGGGTTCTAGTGCTAGTGTTATACCCATTGACTTATATAAAGAAATTATGCATGATATCGCACCTGCCGAGTTAGAAGATATTGATGTTACAATTAAACTTGCCAATAGAGATACTATATCTGCAATGGGAATTGTTAGAGATGTTGAAGTCTTGTGTGGGAAAACCAAATATCCCGCTGATTTTCCTTTTCTTGGTTCCCCATAAGATAGCTTTTGTCCCATTATATTTGGTAGACCCTTCTTGAATATTGTTAATGCTAAGATAGACTGCGAAAAGAATGTTGTTACTATTGGCTTGGATGATATGGTTCATGAGTTTAATTTCTCCAAATTTAGTAAACGACACCGTGAGGAAGAATTGCCTAGTAAGGATGAAATTATTGGTCTTGCTTCTATTGGTGTACCTCCTAGTGATCCTTTAGAACATTATTTGCTAGACCATGAAAATGAGATGTTCATGAATGAAAGAAGGGAAATAGATGAAGTATTCTTTAAACAAGAACCTATTCTGAAACACAATTTGCCTGTTGAAATCCTAGGGGATCCTCCTCCATCCAAGGGTGATCCCATGTTTGAGCTTAAACCGTTGCCTGATAATCTTAAGTATGCTTATCTTGATGAAAAGAAAATATATCATGTTATTATTAGTGCTAACCTTTCAGAGCATGAAGAAGAAAGATTACTGAAAACTCTGAAAAAGCACCGTGCCGCTATTGGATATACTCTGGATGATCTTAAGGGCATCAGTCCCACTCTATGTCAACATAAAATAAATTTTGAAGGTGATGCCAAACCAGTTTGTGATCCTCGACGATGTTTGAATCCTAAAATGAAAGAAGTGGTAAGAAAAGAAATACTCAAGCTTCTGGAGGCAGGTATAATTTATCCCGTTGTTGATAGTCAGTGGGTAAGTCCTGTCCATTGTGTCCCTCAGAAGGGAGGTATTACTGTTGTCCCTAATGATAAAGATAAATTGATCCCGCAAAGAATTATCACAGGTTATAGGATGGTAACTGATTTCCGCAAATTAAATAAAGCTACTAAGAAAGATCATTACCCCTTACCTTTTATTGATCAAATGCTACAAAGATTATGCAAACATACACATTATTGCTTTCTAGATGGTTATTCTGGTTTCTCTCAAATACCTGTGTCGGCTAAAGATCAATCAAAGACTACTTTTACATGCCCTTTTGGTACTTTAGCTTATAGACGTATGCCTTTTGCTTTATGTAATGCACCTGCTACCTTTCAAAGATGCATGATGGCTATATTCTCTGACTTTTGTGAGAAAATTTGTGAGGTTTTCATGGACGACTTTTCCGTCTATGGTTCCTCTTTTGATGATTGCTTGAGCAATCTTGCTCGAGTTTTGCAGAGATGTGAAGAAACTAATCTTGTCTTGAATTGGGAAAAGTGCCACTTTATGGTTAATGAAGGTATTGTCTTGGGGCACAAAGTTTCTGAAAGAGGTATTGAAGTTGATAAAGCCAAGGTTGATGCTATTGGAAAGATGCCATGTCCCAAGGACATCAAAGGTATAAGAAGTTTCCTTGGTCACGGTGTAGGAGGTTCATTAAGGACTTCTCAAAAATTTCTCGGACTCTGACTAATTTATTACAAAAAGATGTACCATTTGTCTTTGATGATTATTGTGTAGAAGCATTTGAAATACTTAAGAAAGCATTAGTCTCTGCACCTATTGTTCAGCCACCTGATTGGAATTTACCCTTTGAAATTATGTGTGATGCTAGTGATTATGTTGTAGGTGTTGTTCTAGGGCAAAGAGTTGATAAGAAGTTAAATGTTATCCATTATGCTAGTAAGACTCTAGACATTGCTCAAAGAAATTATGCTACTACCGAAAAGGAACTTTTAGCGGTTGTATTTGCTTGTGATAAATTCAGACCCTATATTGTTGATTCTAGAGTAACTATTCATACCGATCATGCTGCTATTAAATATCTTATGGAAAAGAAAGATGCAAAACCTAGACTCATTAGATGGGTTCTCTTGCTTCAAGAATTTGATTTACATATTGTTGATAGAAAAGGAGCTGAGAACCCCGTTGCAGACAACTTGTCTAGGCTAGAGAATGTTCTTGATGACCCACTACCTATTGATGATAGCTTTCCTGACGAGCAATTAAATGTCATAAGTACTTCTCGTAGCACTCCATGGTATGCTAATTATGCTAATTATATTGTTGCTAAATTTATACCGCCTAGCTTCACATACCAACAAAAGAAAAAGTTTTTCTATGACTTGCGACATTACTTTTGGGATGACCCACATCTTTATAAAGAAGGAGTAGATGGTGTTATTAGACATTGTGTACCAAAGCATGAACAGGAACAGATCCTACGCAAGTGTCACTCCGAAGCCTATGGAGGACACTGAAGGAAATATGCCCAAGAGGCAATAATAAAGTTATTATTTATTTCCTCATATCATGATAAATGTTTATTATTCATGCTAGAATTGTATTACCCGGAAACATGATACATGTGTGAATACATAGACAAACATAATGTCACTAGTATGCCTCTACTTGACTAGCTCATTAATCAAAGATGGTTATGTTTCCTAACCATAGACATGTGTTGTCATTTGATTAATGGGATCACATCATTAGGAGAATGATGTGATTGACTTAACCCATTCCGTTAGCCTAGCACTTGATCGTTTAGTATGTTGCTATTGCTTTCTTCATGACTTATACAAAGTTCCTACAACTATGAGATTATGCAACTCCCGTTTACCGGAGGAACACTTTGTGTGCTACCAAACGTCACAAGGTAACTGGGTGATTATAAAGGTGTTCTACAGGTGTCTCCGAAGGTACATGTTGGGTTGGCGTAATTCGAGATTAGGTTTTGTCACTCCGATTGTCGGAGAGGTATCTCTGGGCCCTCTCAGTAATACACATCACTTAAGCCTTGCAAGCATTGAAACTAATGAGTTAGTTACGGGATGATGTATTACGGAACGAGTAAAGAGACTTGCCGGTAACGAGATTGAACTAGGTATTGGATACCGACGATCGAATCTCGGGCAAGTAACATATCGATGACAAAGGGAACAACGTATGTTGTTATGCGGTTTGACCGATAAAGATCTTCGTAGAATATGTAGGAGCCAATATGAACATCCAGGTTCCACTATTGGTTATTGACCGGAAACAGTTCTAGGTCATGTCTACATAGTTCTCGAACCCGTAGGGTCCGCATGCTTAACGTTACGATGACAGTTTTATTATGAGTTTATAAGTTTTGATGTACCGAAGGTTGTTCGGAGTCCCGGATGTGATCACGGACATGACGAGGAGTCTCGAAATGATCGAGACATAAAGATCGATATATTGGACGACTATATTCGGACACCGGAAATGTTCCGGGTGATTTCGGAGAAAACCGGAGTGCCGGAGGGTTACCGAACCCCCCCCCCCCCCCCGGAGAAGTAATGGGCCTTATGGGCTTTAGTGGAGAGAGAGAGGGGCAGCCAGCATGGGCCGCGCGCCCCTCCCCCTCTGGTCTGAATTGGACTAGGAGAGGGGGGGCGGCGCCCCCCTCTTTCCCTCTCCCTCTCCCCCTTCCTTTCCAATCCTAGTAGGAGTAGGAAAGAGGGAGTCCTACTCCTACTAGGAGGAGCACTCCTCCTCCCTGGCGCGCCCACAAGGGCCGGCCGGCCTCCCCCCTTGCTCCTTTATATACGGGGGCAGGGGGGCACCCTAGAACACACAAGTTGATCATCATGATCGTTCCTTAGCCGTGTGCGGTGCCCCCCTCCACCATATTCCACCTCGGTCATATCGTCGCGGAGTTTAGGCGAAGCCCTGCGTCGGTAGAACATCATCATCTTCACCACGCCGTCGTGCTGACGGAACTCATCCCCGACACCATGCTGGATCGGAGTCCGGGGATCGTCATCGAGCTGAACGTGTGCAGAACACGGAGGTGTCGTACGTTCGGTGCTTGGATCGGTCGGATCGTGAAGACGTACGACTACATCAACCGCGTTGTCATAACACTTCCGCTTATGGTCTACAAGGGTACGTGGACAACACTCTCCCCTCTCGTTGCTATGCATTACCATGATCTTGCGTGTGCGTAGGAAATTTTTTGAAATTACTACGTTCCCCAACAGTGGTATCAGAGCCTGGTTTTATGCGTTGATGTTATATGCACGAGTAGAACAGAAGTGAGTTGTGGGCGATACAAGTCATACTGCTTACCAGCATGTCATACTTTGGTTCGGCGGTATTGTTGGATGAAGCGGCCCGGACCGACATTACACGTACGCTTACTCGAGACTGGTTCTACCGACGTGCTTTGCACACAGGTGGCTGGCGGGTGTCAGTTTCTCCAACTTTAGTTGAACCGAGTGTGGCTATGCCCGGTCCTTGCGAAGGTTAAAACCGCACTAACTTGACGAACTATCGTTGTGGTTTTGATGCGTAGGTAAGAACGGTTCTTGCTCAGCCCGTAGCAGCCACGTAAAACTTGCAACAACAAAGTAGAGGACGTCTAACTTGTTTTTGCAGGGCATGTTGTGATGTGATATGGTCAAGACGTGATGCTATATTTTATTGTATGAAATGATCATGTTTTGTAACCAAGTTATCGGCAAATGGCAGGAGCCATATGGTTGTCACTTTATTGTATGAAATTCAAATGCCCTGTAATTGCTTTACTTTATCACTAAGCGGTAGCGATAGTCGTAGAAGCAATAGTTGGCGAGACTACAACGATGCTACGATGGAGATCAAGGCGTCGCGCCGGTGACGATGGTGATCATGACGGTGCTTCGGAGATGGAGATCACAAGCACAAGATGATGATGGCCATATCATATCACTTATATTGATTGCATGTGATGTTTATCCTTTATGCATCTTATCTTGCTTTGATTGACGGTAGCATTTTAAGATGATCTCTCACTAAATTATCAAGAAGTGTTCTTCCTGAGTATGCACCGTTGCCAAAGTTCGTCGTGCCCAGACACCACGTGATGATCGGGTGTGATAAGCTCAACATCCATCTACAACGGGTGCAAGCCAGCTTTGCACACGCAGAATACTCAGGTTAAACTTGACGAGCCTAGCATATGCAGATATGGCCTCGGAACACGGAGACCAAAAGGTCGAGCGTGAATCATATAGTAGATATGATCAACATAGTGATGTTCACCATTGAAAACTACTCCATCTCACGTGATGATCGGTTATGGTTTAGTTGATTTGGATCACGTGATCACTTAGATGACTAGAGGGATGTCTGTCTAAGTGGGAGTTCTTAAGTAATATGATTAATTGAACTTAAATTTATCATGAACTTAGTACCTGATAGTATTTTGCTTATCTATGTTTGTTGTAGATAGATGGCTCATGCTGTTGTTCCGTTGAATTTTAATGCGTTCCTTGAGAAAGCAAAGTTGAAAGATGATGGTAGCAATTACACGGACTGGGTCCGTAACTTGAGAATTATCCTCATTGCTGCACAGAAGAATTACGTCCTGGAAGCACCGCTGGGTGCCAGGCCTGCTGTAGGAGCAACGCCAGATGTTATGAATGTCTGGCAGAGCAAAGCTGATGACTACTCAATAGTTCACTGTGCCATGCTTTACGGCTTAGAACCGGGTCTTCAACGACATTTTGAACGTCATGGAGCATATGAGATGTTCCAGGAGTTGAAAGTTAATATTTCAAGCAAATGCCCGGATTGAGAGATATGAAGTCTCCAATAAGTTCTATAGCTGCAAGATGAAGGAGAATAGTTCTGTCAGTGAGCATATACTCAAAATGTCTGGGTATAATAATCACTTGATTCAACTGGGAGTTAATCTTCCGGATGATAGCATCATTGACAGAATTCTCCAATCACTGCCACCAAGCTACAAGAGCTTCGTGATGAACTATAATATGCAAGGGATGAACAAGACAATTCCCGAGCTCTTCGCAATGCTAAAAGCTGCGGAGGTAGAAATCAAGAAGGAGCATCAAGTGTTGATGGTCAACAAGACCACTAGTTTCAAGAAAAAGGGCAAAGGGAAGGAAAAGATAAACTTCAAGAAGAACAGCAAACAAGTTGCTACTCAAGAGAAGAAACGCAAGTCTGGACCTAAGCCTGAAACTGAGTGCTTCTACTGCAAGCAAGCTGGTCACTGGAAGCGGAAATGCCCCAAGTATTTGGCGGATAAGAAGGATGACAAGGTGAACAAAGGTATATGTGATATACATGTTATTGATGTGTACCTTACTAGAGCTCGCAGTAGCACCTGGGTATTTGATACTAGTTCTGCTGCTAATATTTGCAACTCGAAACAGGGACTACGGAATAAGCGAACACTAGCCAAGGATGAGGTGACGATGCGCGTGGGAAACGGTTCCAAAGCCGATGTGATCGCGGTCGGCACGCTACCTCTACATCTACCTTCGGGATTAGTTTTAGACCTGAATAATTGTTATTTGGTGCTAGCGTTGAGCATGAACATTATATCTGGATCTTGTTTGATGCCAGACGGTTATTCATTTAAATCAGAGAATAATGGTTGTTCTATTTATATGAGTAATATCTTTTATGGTCATGCACCCTTAAAGAGTGGTCTATTTTTGATGAATCTCGATAGTAGTAATACACATATTCATAATGTTGAAGCCAAAAGATGCAGAGTTGATAATGATAGTGCAACTTATTTGTGGCACTGCCGTTTAGGTCATATCGGTGTAGAATGCATGAAGAAACTCCATACTGATGGACTTTTGGAACCACTTGATTATGAATCACTTGGTACTTGCGAACCGTGCCTCATGGGCAAGATGACTAAAACGTCATTCTCCGGTACTATGGAGAGAGCAACTGATTTGTTGGAAATCATACATACAGATGTATGTGGTCCGATGAATGTTGAGGCTCGTGGCGGATATCGTTATTTTCTCACCTTCACAGATGATTTAAGCAGATACGGGTATATCTACTTAATGAAGCATAAATCTGAAACATTTGAAAAGTTCAAAGAATTTCAGAGTGAAGTTGAAAATCATCGTAACAAGAAAATAAAGTTTCTACGATCTGATCGTGGAGGAGAATATTTGAGTTACGAGTTTGGTATACATTTGACACAATGCGGAATAGTTTCGCAACTTACGCCACCTGGAACACCACAACGTAATGGTGTGTCCGAACGTCGTAATCGTACTTTACTAGATATGGTGCGATCTATGATGTCTCTTACCGATTTACCGCTATCGTTTTGGGGTTATGCTTTAGAGACGGCCGCATTCACGTTAAATAGGGCACCATCAAAATCCGTTGAGACGACTCCTTATGAACTATGGTTTGGCAAGAAACCAAAGTTGTCGTTTCTGAAAGTTTGGGGCTGCGATGCTTATGTGAAAAAGCTTCAACCTGATAAGCTCGAACCCAAATCGGAAAAATGTGTCTTCATAGGATACCCAAAGGACACAGTTGGGTACACCTTCTATCACAGATCCGAAGGCAAGACATTCGTTGCTAAGAATGGGTCCTTTCTAGAGAAGGAGTTTCTCTCGAAAGAAGTGAGTGGGAGGAAAGTAGAACTTGATGAGGTAACAGTACCAGCTCCCTTATTGGAAAGTAGTTCATCATAGAAATCGGTTCCTGTGACACCTATACCAATTAGTGAGGAAGTTAATGATGATGATCATGAAACTTCAGATCAAGTTGTTACTGAACTTCATAGATCAACCAGAGTAAGATCTGCACCAGAGTGGTACGGTAATCCTATTCTGGAAGTCATGCTACTAGATCATGGTGAACCTACGAACTATGAAGAAGCGATTGTGAGCCCAGATTCCGCAAAATGGCTTGAAGCCATGAAATCTGAGATGGGATCCATGTATGAGAACAGAGTGTGGACTTTGGTTGACTTGCCCAATGGTCGGCAAGCAATAGAGAATAAATGGATCTTCAAGAAGAAGACTGACGCTGATGGTAATATTACTATTTACAAAGCTCGACTTGTTGCAAAAGGTTTTCGACAAGTTCAAGGGGTTGACTACGATGAGACCTTCTCACCTGTAGCAATGCTTAAGTCTATCCGAATCATGTTAGCGATTGTCGCATTTTATGATTATGAAATATGGCAAATGGATGTCAAAACTGCATTCCTGAATGGATTTCTGGAAGAAGAGTTGTATATGATGCAACTGGAAGGTTTTGTCGATCCTAAGGGAGCTAACAAAGTGTGCAAGCTCCAGCGATCCATTTATGGTCCAGTGCAAGCCTCTCGGAGTTGGAATAAACGCTTTGATAGTGTGATCAAAGCATATGGTTTTATACAGATTTTTGAAGAAGCCTGTATTTACAAGAAAGTGAGTGGGAGCTCTGTAGCATTTCTGATATTATATGTAGACGACATATTGTTAATTGGAAATGATATAAAATTTCTGGATAGCATAAAAGGATACTTGAATGAAAGTTTTTCAATGAAAGACCTCGGTGAAGCTGCTTACATATTGGGCATCAAGATCTATAGAGATAGATCAAGACGCTTGATTGGACTTTCACAAAGCACATACCTTGATAAAGTTTTGAAAAAGTTCAATATGGATCAGGCAAAGAAAGGATTCTTGCCTGTATTACAAGGTGTGAAGTTGAGTCAGACTCAATGCCTGACCACTGCAGAAGATAGATAGAAAATGAAAGGGGTTCCCTATGCCTCAGCCATAGGCTCTATCATGTATGCAATGCTGTGTACCAGACCTGATGTGTGCCTTGCTATTAGCTTAGCAGGGAGGTACCAAAGTAATCCAGGAGTGGATCACTGGACAGCGGTCAAGAACATCCTGAAATACCTGAAAAGGACTAAGGATATGTTTCTCGTTTATGGAGGTGACAAAGAGCTTGTCGTAAAGGGTTACGTCGATGCAAGCTTTGACACTGATACGGACGATTCTAAATCACAAACCGTATACGTATTTATATTAAACAGTGGAGCTGTCAGTTGGTGCAGTTCTAAACAAAGCGTCGTAGCGGGATCTACATGTGAAGCGGAGTACATAGCTGCTTCGGAAGCAGCAAATGAAGGAGTCTGGATGAAGGAGTTCATTTCCGATCTAGGTGTCATACCTAGTGCATCGGGACCAATGAAGATCTTCTGTGATAGTACTGGTGGAATTGCAGATTTCACAAGATGAAATCCAGATGGGAGACATAGAGATTTCACAAGAGGACCAAGCACATCAAGAGGCGTTTCAATTCCATCCGGGACCAAGTCCAGGTGGGAGACATAGAGATTTGCAAGATACATATAGATCTGAATATTGCAGACCCATTAACTAAGCCTCTTCCACGAGCAAAACATGATCAGCACCAAGACTACATGGGTGCTAGAATCATTACTATGTAATCTAGATTATTGACTCTAGTGCAAGTGGAAGACTGAAGGAAATATGCCCTAGAGGCAATAATAAAGTTATTATTTATTTCCTCATATCATGATAAATGTTTATTATTCATGCTAGAATTGTATTACCCGGAAACATGATACATGTGTGTATACATAGACAAACATAATGTCACTAGTATGCCTCTACTTGACTAGCTCATTAATCAAAGATGGTTATGTTTCCTAACCATAGACATGTGTTGTCATTTGATTAATGGGATCACATCATTAGGAGAATGATGTGATTGACTTGACCCATTCCGTTAGCCTAGCACTTGATCGTTTAGTATGTTGCTATTGCTTTCTTCATGACTTATACAAAGTTCCTACAACTATGAGATTATGCAACTCCCGTTTACCGGAGGAACACTTTGTATGCTACCAAACGTCACAACGTAACTGGGTGATTATAAAGGTGTTCTACAGGTGTCTCCGAAGGTACATGTTGGGTTGGCGTAATTCGAGATTAGGTTTTGTCACTCCGATTGTCGGAGAGGTATCTCTGGGCCCTCTCAGTAATACACATCACTTAAGCCTTGCAAGCATTGTAACTAATGAGTTAGTTACGGGATGATGTATTACGGAACGAGTAAAGAGACTTGCCGGTAACGAGATTGAACTAGGTATTGGATACCGACGATCGAATCTCGGGCAAGTAACATACCGATGACAAAGGGAACAACGTATGTTGTTATGCGGTTTGACCGATAAAGATCTTTGTCGGTGTCAAAACCGGCGGATCTCGGGTAGGGGGTCCCGAACTTTGCGTCTAGGCAGATGGTAACAGGAGACAGGGGACACGATGTTTTTACCCAGGTTCGGGCCCTCTCGATGAAGGTAAAACCCTACTCCTGCTTGATTGATATTGATGATATGGGTAGTACAAGAGTGGATCTACCACGAGATCAAGGAGGCTAAACCCTAGAAGCTAGCCTATGGTATGATTGTTGTAATGGTTATGTTGTCCTACGGACTAAAACCCTCCGGTTTATATAGACACCGGAGAGGGCTAGGGTTACACAGAGTCGGTTACAATGGTATGAGATCTACATATCCGTATCGCCAAGCTTGCCTTCCACGCCAAGGAAAGTCCCATCCAGATACGGGACGAAGTCTTCAATCTTGTATCTTCATAGTCTTGGAGTCCGGCTGACGATGATAGTCCGGCTGTCCGGACACCCCCTAGTCCAGGACTCCCTCAGTAGCCCCTGAACCAGGCTTCAATGATGATGAGTCCGGCGCGCATATTGTTCAGCATTGCAAGGCGGGTTCCTCCTCTGAATAATTCATAGAAGATTGTGAACACCAGGATAGTGTCCGGCTCTGCAAAATAAATTCCACATACCACCGAAGAGAGAATATTATGTACACAACTTCAATCTGCTGACGTGTTTTGTGGCACGACGTTACACCACCACCAAGCCTTTACTGGAATCCTTTTTTTATTATACCACCTCAGCACGTTTAGCGAAGCGGTTTCCTTGGCACGTCTTGTCGAAGCAGAGATCGTGTTCCCCTTATTCCGGGATTCTCATCAATACGGACATGGGTAACCCAACCGCGCCATTGATGGTGGCGCTTGGGAGATAAGCGAGTTTTACCAGGCCGGTGGGGATGCATAGTTTTCATCCGCCCATATATAAGGGGATAAGGATCCACCCTTTTTACCTACGCCTTCTTCCTTCTTTGCTTATCCATCTCTACGCACTCTCGAGCTCCAGCGCCCAAGCCCGTGCATCTCATCTCGATCTTCTCCGACCATGTCCGGAGCGGGAGGCAAATGGTTGGCCTCCTCCGTTATGTAGGAGCACATCGCAAAACTGCGCAGCGCCGGATACCTTTCCGGCGATATCGCGCACCGGCTCCCCGACAAGGGGCAGCTCATCCCCACCCCCAGGCCCCATGAGAGGGTCGTATTCCTTCCCCACTTCCTCCACGGACTGGGCTTCCCGTTGCATCCCTTTGTCCGGGGGCTCATGTACTATTACGGCCTAGATTTCCACGATCTGGCGCCAAACTTCATTCTCAACATCACGGTGTTTATCGTCGTGTGCGAGGCCTTCCTCTGCATCCAGCCCCACTTCGGCTTGTGGCTCAAGACCTTCAACGTCAAGCCGAAGGTAGTGAAGGGCGTCCAAGCGGAGTGCGGAGGCGCCATGCTGGGCAAGATGCCCAACGTCATCTGGCTCGAAGGGGCCTTCGTGGAGTCCATCAAGGGATGGCAATCGGGGTGGTTCTACATCACCGAGCCGCGCGACCCAAAATGGGCGGCGGCCCCCGAGTTTAGATCTGGTATCCCAATGCAACTCACCTCCTGGAAAGAGAAGGGCTTGCTATGGGGCAGTTCGGACGAGCTGACATGACTCCAGTCCTGTCTACAGACCCTGGTGAACAAGAAGCTCAGGCTTGTCAATGTAATCCAGGTCATGCTCATCCGCCGGATTCTCCCCTGCCAACAACGGGCCTTCAACCTGTGGGAATTCGATCCGGCGCAGCACCGGACTCTGAGCGGGCTCTTTGACACGACGTACAAGCCATCTAGAGGGTGCTGTTCAAGGGCAGAGAAGCCCCCGTGTCCGCGACGGAAGATCGCAGATTCAGCACCAAGCGCCCGGCCGGTGAGGTAAGCTTCGTTATCCTCTATGGGACAGTTGTTTTCTTTCATAGTTTGACTCTACGTGGGATCTAAAAACTCCCAATGCCTTTGACAGGACTGGCAGAGGACGTCCGGACAGGTAGACTGTCCGGCTCCCCTTCCCGAAGACCCAGCGGACGCCCGCTTAACGGGGCTGCTGGTCCCGGCACTCTATGTGGTGCCGGAGAAGAAGGCCAAGAAGAAGGCCACGGGAACTCGAAAAAGTTCCCGGCGCCAGGTGATATCGGACTCATCGTCCGATGGCTCCGAGGCGGACTCCTCCCCCGAAGACGAGGAGGAGAAAGAGGACTCTCTCCCAGAGGAAGGAGAGAGGAAGAGGAAGGCTTCCCCAACTGGGGAGGCCGAAGGGTCCAAGAGGGGAAGGATTATTCCCCCGGACAGCTCCGCCAACGCCAACGTTGGCAACGAAGAGTGGCCCTCCAGGGCCAGGCCTCCGGACAGATCGTAAGTATCCGGATTCCTGAGTGATTTTAATTTCTCTTTTGTGTCACATAGTGTCCTTCTAATGCCGCACACTGCCTATAGTCTGGCCGATGATGATCTCCCCGCTTCGTCGAGCGGGTCGTTGGCTCCGTCGGATGTAAATTCCATCCCGACTGCCTCCACCCCTCGCAACACTGAGGACGCCGAGGTGGGATCCCGGGAAGTGAACCATCAGGAGGAGGCTCCGGAGGCGCCACAAGGCAGCCTCCCGGACTTTGCGCCGGAACCCGCAGTGGTTCCGGAGTCCGGCAGGCGGCCCCTTCGCAAGAAGAGCAAGACCGTGACACCGGCGGCCTCCGTCCAACCGGAGGCGCCGGACAACCTGTTGGAGGCGCTCAAAGGCGCTTCCATCGAGGAAGAACACCGCACTATCATGAGTGCGGTGATTCAGAAGGTTCAGCTCGCCAAGAGCGGGCTAACCGAAGCCTGCAGTAGCCTTCTAACAAGCTTTGAGGTAAGAAGTTAAAAATATGTAATGTAATACCGCATAGACAGTAGCCCCTGATGCTCGGTTCGGTGTTCGGAAAGAAAACCCGGATTGAGGATCTAAAAAAGATATACGCAGGAATGCTAAAAATTGTGTCAATATGGGTTTGCAGGCTGTGCTGCTGACCTCTGCCGCACTGACTGCGGAGGTTGGTGCGTTGAAGCAGGACCTCGAGCGGTCCGAGCGAGAGCTCGGCCTTGCCAAGAAGCAGCTCAAGGACAAAGAAGGTGAGTAATACCATCTTTGAATTTGTACCTTATAGAAAAGGATTTTGGTTGCAATTAAAATAACAAGGATAACGTGGTTACTGCAGGGGCCACGAAAGAGGTGGCAACCCTGAAGGAGGCTGTATCCACGGCCGAACGCAATGCGGCCTCGGAACGGACGGAGCGAGAGAAACAGGAGGCGCGGGTGGCGGAGGTGTGGCAAGAGCTCCAGGCTCTCATGGAAAAACATGAGAGTTTGGAGCGTGACTCGAAGACTCGAGAGTCCGAGCTTGTCTCGGCTCTTGAAAGTGCCAAAGCCGCTAAGGCCGAGGCCCATAAGGCCCTCCAGGAGATTGAGGTGGTGAAGAAGATAGCGGCGGGTAAGGCATTTTTCATGCAAAGCAAGCATGTTAATGTAAATTACCTATTACTTACCCGAATTCGGAGCTCTCCAGGGGCGTTTGCAGATCTGCCTCGCAGTGAATCCGATGCCGCCGCGTTTTACCGAGCCAAGGAGGGGAGCTCAACGGAGAAGGTCTTCTGGTCTCAGTACGCTGAGGCCGGCCATCCGGTGCCCCCTAGCGACCAGCTGAAGCAGCTGGTCGAGCTCCACAAGGTAGCCGAGCAGGCCATGAAGGGCCTCATAGTCTGGCTGTGGCCTGGAGAGGCCATGCCTGGGAGCTACTTCGGCCTCGTGCGGCGGCTGGTGGATGCGTGCCCCTGGGTGGAGGTCATCAAGCGCTCCGCCTGTATTGAAGGTGCTCGTCGGGCCCTTGCCCGCGCAAAGGTGCATTGGGGCAGGCTGGATGCGGAGAAGCTTATCACTGACGCGCCGCCAGCGGGCAAGGAGTATCGTACGCCCGAGATGTACTATAAGACTGTCCTGAAGGGTGCCCGCAAGATTGCAGATGAGTGCCCCAGAGAGGTAATTTTTGAGTAAACTTGCTATGTGTTATCCTGTACGCTAAAAACTTAGTTCATATGCGCTAAGCAACGCTTATTAATTTAAAATATTACCTTCTGTGCGGCCGTTTATTAAATCTGAGAGATGGCAAGTCGTCGGCTTGAGCCCCCATGCCGCGAGTGCTGGGGTGTTCGGGATAAACTTGAGCGCTCTTGTTCCCATTTTTGGGTCCATCTAGGGAGGCGCTCAACACGACGAACAAGGCAACCGGACTTATAATGCTTGAACATTCTCACTTAGCCATAGAATTCTACAATTTTAAATTTCGGCGAAGCCCCTAGTATTCGGAAGACCGAGTTTGGGGCGCTATCCACGCCTTGGCCGGACATTATCCGGTTCTTCGCTCAAAGCGGCGTAAGTCTTTAGGGACTCGAAAAGACCTCTCGAACAGCGACCAGTCTCTCGCCTTATCAGGACAATTAGTTTTAGCTTTCTCCACTGAGGCGCTCGCCCAGCTCAACCGGGGCGCAATCGCAGTGGTTCTCCCAGTGCTACCTTAGCCGACAGAACGGAACGTAAGGTACCAAAACATGGGAGCCGGGCAAACCCAACTATTGACCCAAGACATGATTCGGAGCCGATTCATATAATGCTATAAGTTCGGGGTGCCGCACTTGTGAAAGTGTTCGGACTTATCACACCATAATGCGGGGAACATAAGCCCCTAGTGTATTCGGCCGTACCAAAATATACGGGTGCAAGATGTCATTAATGAACATATATGTAAAGTAATGCAATTATAGGCAAAAGGTGCTGCATTATTTATTCAAGTGATTCTGCTATGAATGCAGAATGATACAAATAGTGCGGTAAGCAAAGGATTGGACTAATTAGACGTGTCTCCTTCCAGGGGTAGGCTGCGGAATGGTGGATTTAACAAATTTAATGCTCATAATGGAGACCACCTGATTGTTCGTCGCAGCCTTTGTCCCTCCCTGGCTGTTGCATCGTGAGTTCGGCAGCTCGCCTCCGGACAGGGCCTCTAGTGAACGGAGTCCTGTGTATAAAAAGAAGGAAAATAAAAAATAAAAAGAGCGACACACTTGGGAGCCTCTGGTGTGGTTGAGCCGCACTCTGGGTCTGCTGTGGTCGTGCCCCTCCCCCTATGCCCATGGTATCTCTAGAGCGTAATGATGTACGCAGAGAGCTGGTCTTGCAATCATGCGAGGGCTGGGGTTGGGGCCGCATTGCTACACGTGCTCGGAACATGCCGGGTGGTCTTGGTTGATGTTGCTCCGGGCGCGTTTGGCCGTGTCCGGTCGTTTAACGGTCGGACTCGAAAATTGCCTTAGAAGGCTGCTCTATACTTCTGCCGCGAGAGCCGCTGTATGTTCCTCCGTTCGGAGGGAGCGTTCCGTATTTCCGTTGACCGTGATGACTCCGCGAGGGCCTGGCATCTTGAGCTTGAGGTATGTATAATGCGGAACCGCGTTGAACTTTGCGAACGCGGTTTGTCCGAGCAGAGCGTGATAGCCGCTGCAGAATGGGACTATGTCGAAGATTAACTCCTCGCTCCGGAAATTATCCGGGGATCCGAAGACCACTTCCAGTGTGACTGAGCCTGTACAATTGGCCTCGACACCTGGTATGACGCCTTTGAAGGTCGTCTTTGTAGGTTTTATCCTTGAGGGGTCTATGCCCATCTTGTGCACTGTATCCTGATAAAGCAGGTTCAGGCTACTGCCGCCGTCCATCAGGACTCTCGTGAGGTGAAATCCATCGACGATTGGGTCTAAAACCAATGCGGCGAATATGCCATGGCGGATACTGGTCGGATGGTCTCTTCGATTGAAAGTGATCGGGCAAGAGGACCATGGATTGAATTTCGAGGCGACTGGCTCCATCGCATATACGTCCCTCAGTGCACGCTTCCGTTCCCTCTTGGGTATATGGGTTGCATATATCATGTTTACCGTCCGCACTTGTGGGGGGAAGCCCTTCTGTCCTCTACTGTTCGGCGGCCGGGTCTCTTCCTTGTCATCACTGTGCAGCCCCTTGTCATTATTTTCGGCAATTAACTTGCCTGCCTGCTTGAATACCCAACAATCTCTGTTGGTGTGGTTAGCTGGCTTTTTGGGGGTGCCATGTATCTGGCAAGAGCGGTCGAGTATTCGGTCCAAATTGGACGGACCCGGAGTGGTTCTTTTGAATGGTTTCTTCCGCTGGCCGGGTTTAGAGCCTCGGAATCCGGCGTTGACTGTCGTATCCTCATTGTTGTCGCTGTTAACGCGGCGCTTGTTTTTATTTCGATGCGACCTGCCATTGTGGTCCTTAGTATCCAGACTGCCAGCATTTTTGCTAAGGTTGTTGCTGCGAGCTAGCCAGCTGTCCTCTCCCGCGCAGAAGCGGGTCATGAGTGATGTGAGGGCTGCCATGGATTTCGGCTTTTCCTGTCCGAGGTGCCGGGCCAACCACTCGTCGCGGATGTTATGTTTGAAGGCTGCGAGGGCCTCTACATCCGGATAGTCGACGATTTGATTTTTCTTTGTTAAGAACCGTGTCTAGAATTGTCTGGCCGATTCGTCTGGCTGCTGAACTATGTGGCTTAGGTCATCGGCGTCTGGTGGTCGCACATATGTGCCCTGGAAGTTGTCAAGGAATGCGGCTTCCAGGTCCTCCCAACACCCAATTGACTCTGCGGGCAGGCTGTTAAGCCAATGCCAAGCTGGTCCTTTAAGCTTGAGCGGGAGATATTTGATGGCGTGGAGATCGTCGCCGCGGGCCATATGGATATGAAGGAGATAATCCTCGATCCAAACCGCGGGGTCTGTTGTACCATCGTAGGATTCAATGTTGACGGGTTTGAACCCCTCGGGGATTTGATGATCCATTACTTCGTCTGTGAAGCATAGTGGGTGTGCGGCGCCTCTATATTGAGCAATATCACGACGTAGCTCAAGGGAGCGTTGTCTGCTGTGCTCGGCCCGGCCGGAGTTCTTCTATCCGGCGCGATGGTATTCGTCATGGGTCGTGGGGCGCCCACGTGATCCGTAGATAGATCTGGATTGTCTTGCCTTGTCCTCCAATATATCCCGCAAGTCCGGCGCGTTCCCTCGTGGCTTCGTACTTTTCGAGCGATGCCGGGGTACGGTCTTGATGGAGGGCCTGGATGCCTCTCTGTCGCGACCACGGGGTGGTCGGTCGGCCGTATTGTGCGCTGGTGATGAAGGTATGTATGCTTCCTCCTCTAGTCGGGGGAGCAACGTGCTTTTTGGGTAGCTCTTGGAGGGGCGTTCGAGTTCATACTCTTCGGCCGCGAGGATCTCGGTCCATCTGTCGGCCAGCAGGTCTTGATCAGCTTGAAGCTGCTGCTGCTTTTTTTAGGCTATTTGTTGTGGCCATTAGCCTGCGTTTGAAACGCTCTTGTTCGACGGGATCCTCAGGCACAACGAATTCTTATTCGTCGAGGCTTGCCTCGTCTCCAGAGGGAGGCATGTAATTATCATCCTCGACCTCTTCGTCTGCCACTCTCTCGTGAGGGCTTGCTTCTGCATCCTCCTGCGCTGAATCTTGCTGGAGGGGGTTGTCTTCGGCACTTTCTGGTGTGTTATTATCTCCTGTGCCGGAATCTCCATTCTTGCTATGGCGGGATTTAGAGCGGCGCCGCTGGCGTCGGTGCTTGGGCTGTTTCTTTAGGGAATCTGCCTCCGCTACTTCTTCGCCGTCCCCTTCTTTTGGGGTGTCCACCATGTATATGTCGTATGACGAGGTGGTCTTCCAGTGCCCTGTGGGCGCTGGTTCTTGATCGTCTCTGGCATCGTTGTCCATACCGTCGATGTCTTCGGAGTCGTAGTCTAGCATGTCGGTTAAGTCGTCGACAGTGGCCACAAAGTGGGTGGTGGGTGGGCTTTGAATTTCTTCGTCGTTCGTATCCCAACCATCCTGGCCGTAGTCCGGCCAGGGCTCTCCGGATAGCGAGAGATGCTTTAGCGAATTTAGGATGTCGCCAAAGGGTGAGTGCTGAAAGACGTCCGCGGCAGTGAACTCCATGATCGGCGCCCAATCGGATTCGATTGGCCGGGGCGCAGGAGGTTCGGAGTCCGGCAGGGAGTCCGGCGCCTCGGAGTCACGAGCTTTATAAGGGACAAGGTCAATATTCGGCTCCATTGCCGTAGCAGTTGCAGCTCCCGAGGCGGTGTCCAGCCATCCGTCCTCGATCTGCGCGATTGGCTCCGGACTATAGGTCGGAGCGGATCCATGTGCGGCCTCCAAAGCTTTGTCCGGTGGCAGAGTTAGATCGTGCCCATCGTGACAGCACGGCGCGCTTGGTTGTGGCTCGGATCCATCGAAGATCAAGTCTCCGCGGATGTCTGCCGTGAAGTTTAGGCTTCCAAACCTGACCTGATGGCCAGGGGCGTAGCTTTCGATCTGCTCCAAATGGCCAAGCGAATTGGCGCGCAGTGCGAAGCCGCCGAATATGAAGATCTGTCCGGGGAGAAAAGTCTCACCTTGTACTGAGTTGTTGTTGATTGAAGAAGCCATCAAGCCTATCGGAGACGACACAGAGGAACTCTCAATGAAAGCACCAATGTCGGTGTCAAAACCGGCGGATCTCGGGTAGGGGGTCCCGAACTGTGCGTCTAGGCGGAAGGTAATAGGAGACAAGGGACACAATGTTTTTACCCAGGTTCGGGCCCTCTCGATGGAGGTAAAACCCTACTCCTGCTTGATTGATATTGATGATATGGGTAGTACAAGAGTGGATCTACCACGAGATCAAGGAGGCTAAACCCTAGAAGCTAGCCTATGGTATGATTGTTGTAATGGATATGTTGTCCTACAGACTAAAACCCTCCGGTTTATATAGACATCGGAGAGGGCTAGGGTTACACAGCGTCGGTTACAATGGTAGGAGATCTACATATCCATATTGCCAAGCTTCCCTTCCACGCCAAGGAAAGTCACATCCGGACACGGGACGAAGTCTTCAATCTTGTATCTTCATAGTCTTGGAGTCCGGCTGACGATGATAGTCCGGCTGTCCGGACACCCCCTAGTCCAGGACTCCCTCAATCTTCGTAGAATATGTAGGAGCCAATATGAACATCCAGGTTCCACTATTGGTTATTGACCGAAAACAGTTCTAGGTCATGTCTACATAGTTCTCGAACCCGTAGGGTCCGCACGATTAACGTTACGATGACAGTTTTATTATGAGTTTATAAGTTTTGATGTACCGAAGGTTTTTCGGAGTCCCGGATGTGATCACAGACATGACGAGGAGTCTCAAAATGGTCGAGACAAAAATATCGATATATTGGACGACTATATTCGGACACCGGAAATGTTCCGGGTGATTTCGGAGAAAACCGGAGTGCCGGAGGGTTACCGGAACCCCCCCGGGAGAAGTAATGGGCCTTATGGGCTTTAGTGGAGAGAGAGAGGGGCAGCCAGCATGGGCCGCGCGCCCCCTCCCCCTCTGGTCCGAATTGGACTAGGAGAGGGGGGCGGCGCCCCCCTCTTTCCCTCTCCCTCTCCCCCTTCCTTTCCCCCTCCTAGTAGGAGTAGGAAAGAGGGAGTCCTACTCCTACAAGGAGGAGGACTCCTCCTCCCTGGCGCGCCCACAAGGGCCGGCCGGCCTCCCCCCTTGCTCCTTTATATACAGGGGCAGGGGGGCACCCTAGAACACACAAGTTGATCATCGTGATCGTTCCTTAGCCGTGTGCGGTGCCCCCCTCCACCATATTCCACCTCGGTCATATCGTCGCGGAGTTTAGGCGAAGCCCTGCGTCGGTAGAACATCATCATCGTCACCACACCGTCGTGCTGACGGAACTCATCCCCGACACCCTGCTGGATCGGAGTCCGGGGATCGTCATCGAGCTGAACGTGTGCAGAACACGGAGGTGCCGTACATTCGGTGCTTGGATCGGTCGGATCGTGAAGACGTACGACTACATCAACCGTGTTGTCATAATGCTTCCGCTTACGGTCTACGAGGGTACGTGGACAACACTCTCCCCTCTCGTTGCTATGCATCACCATGATCTTGCGTGTGCATAGGAAATTTTTTGAAATTACTACGTTCCCCAACAGACACCACGCTGGAGATAGAACTGCACATAAGGCATTGCAATCCGGTTTTTATTGGCCTACTCTCTTCAAGGATGCCCGTAAGTTTGTTTTATCTTGCGATGAATGCCAAAGAATTGGTAATATCAGTAGACGTCAAGAAATGCCTATGAATTATTCACTTGTTATTGAGCCATTTGATGTTTGGGGCTTTGATTATATGGGACCTTTTCCTGCCTCTAATGGATATACACATATTTTAGTTGTTGTTGATTACGTTACTAAGTGGGTAGAAGCTATTCCAACTAGTAGTGCTGATCATAACACTTCTATTAAAATGCTTAAGGAAGTTATTTTTCCGAGGTTTGGAGTCCCTAGATACTTAATGACTGATGGTGGTTCACACTTTATTCATGGTGCTTTCCGTAAGATGCTTGCTAAATACGATGTTAATCATAGAATAGCATCTCCTTATCACCCGCAGTCTAGTGGTCAGGTAGAATTGAGCAATAGAGAGCTCAAATTAATTTTGCAAAAGACTGTCAATAGGTCTAGAAAGAATTGGTCCAAAAAACCGAATGATGCATTATGGGCCTATAGAACTGCGTACAAAAATCCTATGGGTATGTCTCCGTATAAAATGGTTTATGGAAAAACATGTCATTTACCTCTTGAACTTGAACATAAGGCATATTGGGCTATCAAAGAGCTCAGTTATGACTTCAAACTTGCCGGTGAGAAGAGGTTGTTTGATATTAGCTCACTTGATGAATGGAGAAACCAAGCTTATGAAAATGCCAAGCTGTTTAAAGAAAAAGTTAAAAGGTGGCATGATAAAAGGATACAAAAGCGTGAGTTTAATGTAGGGGACTATGTATTGCTATACAACTCTCGTTTAAGATTTTTTGCAGGAAAACTTCTCTCCAAATGGGAAGGTCCTTACGTTATCGACAAGGTCTATCGTTCCAGTGCCATAAAAATCAACAACTTCGCAGGCACAAATCCGAAGGTGGTAAAAGGTCAAAGAATCAAACATTATATCTCAGGTAATCCCATAAATGTTGAAACCAATATTATTGAAACCGTAACCCCGGAGGAATACATAAGGGACACTTTCCAGAATGTTCCATACTCCGAAAAGGAATAGGTATGTGGTACGGTAAGTAAACCGACCCCAAAACAATTTTTAAAGCAATATTTCTCCGTTTTGGAATATTTAGAAGAATAGAAAAATAAGTAGCAGGCCAGGGAGGACACGAGGCCTCCACGAGGGTGGAGGGCGTGCCCTACCCCCCTGGGCGCGCCCCCTACCTCGTGAGCACCCCGTGTGCCCTTCGGACTCCGTTTTCTTGCATGATAAGTA
Organism: Triticum timopheevii; assembly: GCA_963921465.1. NCBI lineage: Eukaryota > Viridiplantae > Streptophyta > Magnoliopsida > Poales > Poaceae > Triticum > Triticum timopheevii. The sequence continues at coordinate 631,400,551 of OY997274.1, read as the reverse complement.
TTTTGGTCGGTAAAAATTCATTATATATTCTCCCGAAGGTTTTGATGATCGTATCACGCAAATATCCTCTGTTTTCGTTTCGAATTGTTTCCGTTGCAGATTTGAGGATTCAGGAGACTCGATCATCCTTCTATGAGGGTGAGCCTATGCCATGGAAGGTGGATGACAAGCTTCCATCATCAACAACACCTCCACCGCCAACAACAAAGAAGGAGATATAATCACATGGGTATGGGCACTCCCTTGGCAACTGCCAAGCTTGGGGGAGGTGCCCCGGTATCGTATCACCATCACAACTCCTATCTTTACCGTTTTTCTTAGTTCGATCCTATTAGTAGTATCTTGATTTAGTAGAATAAAGTCATGGCACGATCTAGTTTTGAGTTCTGCTCTATGATCCCTCTATGCAATCGAGTCCGTGAGCTATATATAATAAAGATTAGTGTTGAGTCAAGGGCTTGATTACTTTGCCATGATCTTGGGTGAATAAAGAAAAGAATAAAAAGAAACAAAGAGTTTATATTGATCTTAGTGAAAGTAATGACTCCACATAGAAAGAGTACGATGATTAAAAGTTGTTGGGAGTTGGCAAATATAGCTTTGGTCATCATTGCAATTAATAGGAAGTAATAAGGAGAGAGAGGTTTCACATATAGATATATTATCATTGACATCATTTATGATTGGGAGCACTCATTAAAATATGACATGCTAAAGAGTTGATGTTGGACAAGGAAGACAATATAATGAGTTATGTTTTCTTACATCTGAGATAAAGTATGTTGTCATGGTTCCTCTACTGTGTTGAGCTTGCCTTTCCCCCTCATGCTAGCCAAATTCTCAGCACTAAGTAGAAATACAACTTGTGCTTCCAAATACCCTTAAACCAGTTTTGCCATGAGAGTCCACCATATCTACCTATGGATTGAGTAAGATCCTTCAAGTAAGTTGTCATCGGTGCAAGCAATAGAAATTTGCTCTCTAAATATGCATGACTTATTAGTGCAGAGAAAATAAACTTTGCACGAACTTGTTGTGGACGCAATAAAAGCGACGGACTGCATAATAAAGGTTCACATACAAGGGGCAATGTAAAGTGACATTTTTTTGCATTAAGATTTTGTGCATCAACCCTAAACGCGCATGACAACCTCTGCTTCCCTCTGCGAAGGGCCTATCTTTTATTATCTTCCTCTGCCTTATGCAAGAGTCACGGTGATCTTCACCCTTCCTTCTCTTTATTTTATCCTTTGGCAAGCTCAGCATGTTGGAAAGAACATGATATATATATCTAATTGGATGTGGGGGAGCATGAATTATTATTGTTGACATTACCCTTGAGGTAAAAGGTTGTGGGGCAAAACTACAAGCCCCTATCTTTCTCTGTGTCCGGTTAAAACTCCGTAACCACAAGTATTGCGTGAGTGTTAGCAATTATGAAGGACTAAGTGATAGTTGAGTATGTGGACTTGCTTTTAAGCTCTGATATAGACTCTTTCCGATGTTATGATAAATTGCAATTGCTTCAATGACTGAGATTATAATTGTTGGTGCCCAATAAGGTTTCTGATTCATACTTTGGCTTTGTGAAAAGATCATCACTTGAACATAAGTAATCATATGACAAATCTATATATGTTGCTGTTATGAAAATAATCATGATGCCTTCATGTCTGTATTTTATTTTTATCGACGCCTCTACTTCTAAACATGAGAACATATTTGTTGTTATCGGCTTTTCGCTTGAGGACAAGCGAGGTCTAAGCTTGGGGGAGTTGATACGTCCATTTTGCATCATGCTTTTATATCGATATTTATCGCATTATGGGCTGTTATTTCATGATATGTCACAATACTTATGGCTATTCTCTCTTATTTTACAAGGCTTACCATGAAGAGGGGGAATGCCGGCAGCTGGAATTCTGGCTGGAAAAGGAGCAAATATTGGAGACCTATTCTGCGCAACTCCAAAAGTCCTGAAACTCCACAGAATATCTTAAAAGAAATAAAGAAAAATCGTCGCCAAAGATGAAGGCCAGGGGGCCCACACCCTGCTCACGAGGGTGGGGGGGCGCCCCTCCCCCCTGGGCGCGCCCCCTACCTCGTGGGCCCCCTGGTGGCTCTCAGACGCCCATCTTCTCCTATATGAAGTCTTTCGATGAGAAAAAAATCAGCAGCAACCTTTCGGGACCAGACTCGGCCACCACGAGGCGGAACCTTGGCGGAACCAATCTAGGGCTCCGGCAGAGCTGTTCTGCCGGGGACACCTCCCTTCGGGAGGGGGAAATCATCGTCATCATCATCACCAACACTCCTCTCATCGGGAGAGGGCAATCTCCATCAACATCTTCACCAGCACCATCTCATCTCCAAACCCTAGTTCATCTCTTGTATCCAATTCTTGTCTCCAAGTCCGGGATTGGTGCTAGTAGGTTGCTAGTAGTGTTGATTACTCCTTGTAGTTGATGCTAGTTGGTTTATTTGGTGGAAGATCATATGTTCAAATCCTTTATGAACATTATTACCCCTCTGATTATGAACATGAATATGCTTTGTGAGTAGTTACGTTTGTTCCTGAGGACAAGGGAGAAGTCTTGCTATTAGTAGTCATGTGAATTTGGTATTCGTTCGATATTTTGATAAGATGTATGTTGTCTAACCTCTAGTGGTGTTATGTGAACGTCGACTACATAACACTTCATCATTCTTTGGGCCTAGAGGAAGGCATTGGGAAGTAATAAGTAGATGATGGGTTGCTAGAGTGACAGAAGCTTAAACCCTAGTTTATGCGTTGCTTCGTAAGGGGCTGATTTGGATCCATATGTTTCATGCTATGGTTAGGTTTACCTTAATACTTTTGTTGTAGGTGTGGATGCTTGCAACAGAGGTTAATCATAAGTGGGATGCTTGTCCAAGTAAGGGCAGTACCCAAGCACCGGTCCACCCACATATCAAATTATCAAAGTACCGAACGCGAATCATATGAGCGTGATGAAAACTAGCTTGACGATATTCCCATGTGTCCTCGGGAGCGCTTTTCCTATTATAAGAGTTTGTCCAGGCTTGTCCTTTGCTACAAAAAGGATTGGGCCACCTTGCTACACTTTATTTACTTTTGTTACTTGTTGCTCGTTACCATTTATCTTATCACAAAACTATCTGTTACCACTTACTTCAGTACTTGCAGAGAATACCTTGCTGAAAACCGCTTATCATTTCCTTCTGCTCCTCGTTGGGTTCTACACTCTTAATTATCGAAAGGACTACGATAGATCCCCTATACTTGTGGGTCATCACTATGCTCGTGTCATGGTTGATGAAGTGGTGGACCCATATTCGGGGCTACAGCTTGACATTCCTGGAGGTGAAGACGAGCACACACTGGGAGAGGCCATACATCGTATCATCCTATGGAGAAAGGATTGCATCATCTTTCGAAGTCCACCGACACCGCGTCGTCTGCCGACTCCTCCTCGAAGTCCACCACCGAGTCAGCAGACTCCCGCTCCTCCAAGTCCACGAACGCGTGAGCCGACTCCTCCTTGAAGTCCGCCACCTCCTCCAAGTCCCTGAACGCGTGAGCTGACTCCTCCAGTTTCAAGTCCGGCACATCGTCATGCCACTTCTCCGGTTTCAAGTCCGGCACCGTGTCAGGCCACACCTCCTGCTTCAAGTCTGGCACATCATCAGGCCACTTCTCCTGGTCCAACTCAGCCACGTCAGTCGTCTCCACCATCTCAGCAATCGCAGAAGAGACATGCCGCATCTTTGGTGCGTAGCGGTACGACTCGAGGTAGTTCAGGAAGTACAGGCGGAGACAAGCGATATAAATATGGTCCAAGCCTCGCTCCTCTTCCTCAGAGGCCTTACGACATGACTAAGGAGCAAAACGCAGCCATAGTGCAGGCCCAAGTGGATGCCCATTTTGGACCGAAACCGGCACCGCTGCCAAAGGAGAAAGTGCCTGAGAAAGTAATTGACCACTTCATTCATATGGCTAGATAACCAGCTCCAAGCCTGTTGACTCGGACTATGAGCGCCAAATGAGGAAACTACATCGAGAATGGCTAAAGAAGGAAGCGAGCTCGAGCTCGAGCCAACAAGCAGCTGGCAAAAAATGCGGGAAAACCGTTCCCCAGTTGGGAGAACAGGCGGGGCAAGCGATCCCCCCGCTTGTTGTGCCAACAACACATGAGAGGAGTACGCGCGCCAAATATTATTGTGGGCAAACCGTTAGCGTTCCCCAGCATGGCGATGTGGTAATAACGGAGGATCATATAATGCAGGCTAAAATGCTCAATATCTCTGTTGGATAACTCCTCCAAATCGAGCCCATGCCTCCGCTTAGAGAATCGGAAATAAAATGGAAATATGTCCGGGGCCAACCTTTGGTCCATCCAGACAAGGTCAAGGACCTCCCAACGAGAATGTATGAATTGCATCAATGGTACATGAACATTACCAAGATTTCCAATCGAGAGTCCCTCATGGTGAATGTCAAGCATGAGCATTATTACCATGAGAAAGCTCTGGCCATTGAGTATCCAAAACTATTTCAGTTATACAATCAAGACGCACTCGACAAGTCTATCGTCAGATGCTATTGTCTGTAAGTGATTTCTTTCTGTAATTTAAGTCTCAAGCTAGTTATATAGTGACAATTTTGATCAATCATTACGTGTAATTATCCTCACTATATTCTTTTTCTGTGGTATTATATGCAGGATGAAGATGTATGAAATGAAAAAATCTGGACGCTATGGCATTGGGTTCATTGACCCAAATACCATTAATGAGGACATATGGCAGATTTCATATTATCAAGCAGGTGTAGAGAAAAGCATGCTAGAGTTCTTGAAGCGCCTCAATACCAATTAAGATATACTACTTCCTTACAACTTCCCATGAGTCACACTGTCTTGTACTACAAATTCTGTTTTTGCTTATTAGCTAGCTAGATGTTAATAATTAAGTGTATACAGTTTACGGTAGTTGATTAATTTTATGCACATGCCCGCTTAATTAAGACATGCAAACGTGTGCGCATGCAGTTGGCACAGGGTCTTGTTAGACATTAAAGTTGACGAAGGAAAAGTTGAATTACGGGACTCACTAACTAAAGTAGATAAAGACTTCACCATCGTGAAGGGAATAGTCAACAGGTAATTTCAATCATTATTAACTATATCTCGGCCTATTATTAGTTCGTCATTTCCTGATATGAACTATTTAATAACCCCTTCATTAATTTTCTTTGCCGGCGGGCAGGGCATGGGCAAAGTTCATCAAGGTGACTCCAGGCAAGTGGGCAAAAAAGTTGTTTTGGCATCGACCAAAGGTAAGTAATTAAGTAGTACTAGCTAGCTACCATCTCTTTAATTCTTGTTTCAATATCATTAATTAATTATCATGCTTGATTAATCATTATCTGATTCAATTCCATTCTTGTAAAGGCCCTGAAGCAGGCGCCAGGGAATAATCTGTGTGCATTCTACGTTTGTGAGAACATTCGCATGATGATGTGCGAAAGGAGCAAATCTGATAGACAGGACTGGGTACGTTTGTCAGAACACTATTCACACCATTATCGATATCTAGTCACACAACTAACACACATGCATATTGATCTCCTTCTTAACAGTTCAGAGAGGTGCGGGATAAGCTTCTACCATCGGACCGCATACTAGCACTTCAAGAGGAAATAGCCGGATTTTTTCTCGACCAGGTCATAGATCCCAAAGAAGAATACTATTACCCGCTACCGCCCCCATGAACCACTTGTCGTCGTGCTCCGGAGGCACCAAAGGCAACATATGTAGGAGAAATTGTATATGTATATACATGTGTATGTGTGAATAATTAATGGTGTTGGTTGTGAGACATTCGATAATATATATATATATATATATATATATATATATATATATATATATATATATATATATATATATATATATATATATACGGTTCTACGTACGAGAAAATCTATTTATATATATTCATAATGTGTACAATTTGTAGTATCGTGAAATGCCAGCAAACAAAAAAAATTGAATGGAAAATAAAGCCAAAACCCCCCCAAAACATTTAGTACCGGTTGGTAAAGTACCGGTTGGTGTTACCAACCGGCACTAATGTCCTACGCGCACACGGGTCTGGCTCGTGCCACATGGTGTTACTTTAGCGCCGGTTCGTGACGAACCGGTACTAGGGGGGGGGGGGGGGGGGCTTTAGTCCCCACTCTTTAGTGCCGGTTGGCAAACCGGCACTAAAGGCCGTTATGAACCGGCACTAAAGGCCGGTTCTGCACTAGTGTGTACGGAAGGAACGCGATCCTCAGCGTGGCCGATGAGCGTCTAAGGGGTGACAAGGCGGACGAGCGGTGGAGAGTAAAGTCTATTTTCAACCTTGAACTGGTCTAAGGGGTGACAAGGCGGACGAGCGGTGGAGAGTAAAGTCTATTTTCAACCTTGAACTGGTAGACATAGTCGAAAACGAACCCTGAATTTTCGATCCCTGAAGTTGACACCCCGTACTCACTAATCCTGGCTAATTTCAACCCTATACCGACCCTGGACGTATTTGTTGCATCGGGAAAAAGGCAATCCCGACCGGGATCACTCGTTTCTTTCACTGACAGTGCGGGCCTATGTGTCATGTCCATCTTCCCACTTCGTCCATTACAGCAACGTGATTCTTGCGCTCAACGCTCCGCTGCCGTCTCCTGTTCCTGGTGGGCACTCAGCTGCGAGAGGCGAGGTGGAGGAGAAACACGGCAAGGATGACCTGCTTCGTGGAGGTCTGCAGGGACGTGCACCGCCGCTACAGGCTGCCCGACCGGAGCCGCGCGGCGGCGATATCAACGTCCTAAGCTTCTCTAGTTCCCTCGGCATCGCTACGACCGGGCGAGCTCAAGGCCCGTCGACATCGCTGTCCTCCATGACGCCCCCTCTCGTGCCCGCCTCCATGAACTGCTTTGTCTTTTGATCGAGCACCTGCTGTGCACACACCACGGAGAGCCGGAGGTCGCCTATGAGGCGTCCCAGAACACGAAGGCGCAACACGTAGACGAGGTGAAGTGTTGTGTCCAGGAGCCCGAACGGAGCAGCGGGGTTCATGGGCGGTCGACATCGAGCTCGCCGTGTCCGCATGGGTGCAGACGGCGGGATGCGGGTGCCCTGCTGCCGCTCTATGCTGTCCACCGGGCGTACGCGTAGAAGGTCTCTCCATGCACGGCTGCTCGGGTCACGGTCACCACTGTTGCCTGTTGGCACAAGGTCCCGAAAGGCGATAGCTGATACAACTCATCTAGTCCTCCTTCCTATTGTACTGTAGAAGCAACAAACGCAGCCTCAATTGCATGGATGCGCTGCTGGCCGGTGCTTTTGGCCAACGGTCAGTCGTAGCAAGGCTGGCTCCTGGACTTTATTCTGCAGGAAGACGCGCATGTACTCAACTATCCTGAGCAGGCAACTGGATTGATTCGCCCTCTACACAACACACACGTAGGCGAGGCTCACAGACTGCCGGCTGGCGCAACTAGGATATTGCCGCCGGCGGCGAGTTCAACAGGGCGATGCCAACGGACGAGGCCGGGTGTTGGGTTGAAGATAAATATGATGTGTGGGACAGAGATGTCAGTGAGAATAGCCTGTGATCCCGGTCAGGATCGATCTTTTCCTGGTGCGCCAAACAGTTCGAGGGTTTGAATTGACCGGGATTTTGAAGTATGGGTACCGGATTAAAAGGTTGAGGTTTGGTTTCAACTAGCAGTACGAATTGAAGGTTTAAAACAGACTTTACTCAGCGGTGGATGGTGCGGGTGCTTGTGGACAGGCGCTAGTGCGGGCACCCTGACCGGTACGTCCTGCAGTCCAATGAGGCGAGGCTGCCAGCACTCCCATTGCACACCTCCATTGACGGCTCCACCTCCGGCTCCAGTAGTGTTCGCTCTTCTCTGGTCAACACCGGGGGCGACCGTCTTTCTTCCGGCTCATCCTCAACTGCGTTGCTACGACATTCCAAGGATCTAGCTAACTGATTGATCCAAATTTGTAAGTATGGTGACCATAATATGTAAGTATAACACTAAACTTAACGTTAGGGACTTATGTGGTACGATGTATTATTACAGAATTGAGTCAATTACACCACTGGTGCTTAAACTTTGCTAGAAAAGTCACTTTAGTGCTAAAACTTGTGGCGTACATTGGACGAGTGCCAGAACTTGGCTCGGACGTCCATATACGGTGCAAATCCTGCTCATATACGCCCGCGGTGCTGACATGGCACTGTATATATGTACTCTGCCAACATGGCAGTGATTCAGTCCCACTTAGCAGTACAAATTATTAAAGTTGCGTGTGTGGCATCGGCTGGGTCCCACTTGTCAGACAAAGAATACAAATAACAGAAAAAAGTAAAATACTATACACCGCCATGGTTTGAACTTGTGAACTCGGCGTTACGAGTGAGCGCCAATGGCCAACCAGCCAAGTAAATTTAACTAACTAACAGGACGCGCATTCTTCTTATCTTTTCAGAATCAAACGGGCTACTGCCATTGCCACCCATTTTGCACTGTTATTTTCTTATAGAAATTTGTAAATCATATGTAAATTATGACCGTGTGTTACAAATACTATATACGTAAATAAAATATAATACATAATAAGTATTCATATTAATTTAAAAATTATTCAGTCACATATGAAATATGCATATAATTAAATTATGAATTAAGAACCTTAACAATTTACATGTTTAATAAAAATATTAAAGTAATTTTTATTTTTTCTATCTATCTAAATAAATTACCATATGAGTTTAAAAATGTTCACTGTTTTAACAATATAATCATGTAGTGCACAAAAGTGTTCAACCTTTAAGAATTTTTATGTTGCTTTAAAAAGTGTTGACATGTTTTTATAAAGTTAATGTGTTTTTAAAAGAACAATATTTTGTTTAATTAAAAATAAATATGAGCCTATTGTACGCACAAATTGCGGATCGTCAATTAAATTTTGTTACCTTTTAATAATTCATATTTTTTAAGTTAAATGAATATTTTTTTCAAATAATATGTGATTATTTTAATTTATGCTAGTTCCTTCTTCTTTGGATTACAATTTCAATGTATGCTGTTTGGTTGAAAGGATATAAAACATATGTATGCACTGATATTAAAATATCAAAAGTTATTGGTCATGTAGCTCTTAGAAAAAGAGTTATTTGTCTTGTTGGGTAGCCACGCGCACTGGGAAAGTTTTGTTCTGATTCGAACGGCCGCTACTTACTTTTCCTTTGGATTAAAAATATGAAGGCTCTGCGTCCAGTTATGACAACTATGGTCGTTTGCCCAGTTGGCTAGACATGAGTGCATGTAAGGCCAAGGTTGCTGGTTCGAAACAAGAGAACACAGTACTTTTTTCTTGCTAATATTATATACACTCTTTGACTGACAGGTGGGACCCAATCACTGCCGCGTGGGCAGAGTATAGATGTACAAAGCCATGTCAGCGCCGCGGGCGTATACGAGCTAGATTTGCACCGTATATGCACGCCCCAACCAAGTTCTAGCACCCGTTCAATGTATGCCGCAAGTTTTAGCACTAAAGTGATTTTTCATGTCAAGTTAAGTACCGGCGGTGTAATTGACTCTACAGAATTCGACCAACAGAAACAAATGACTTCAATTGCTCGGACACATACGGATGAAGCATATCAGGTAGTTCTCAAAGCATTGATTCACAAGCTCAGTTTGCCCACTTGTCCGTGGATGCTACTACCTACACTAGTATGTCACCGACACCGTCTAGTCATCATTTTCCTTCTCGTCCGAATCCAACAGGTCCACAAGGTATGTGCAGGGGCCGGATCAATGATCGATGACCACGAGCTGCTGCTGGACCTCCTTGTTGCTGTTGTGCGGCCGATACGCTCACGGATGTCCTCCTATTCATGGCATCTGCTTCGAGCTTGGAGAACCGCAACATGGCCCTGCCTCATGGGTCACAATAGGATTACCCTTTTTCTCTTGCACTTGGTCCACTTTCATCAGTTGGCAGTGGGATTTTCCTAGGTTTGCTGCTCTCAATCGGTGCATCGGCTTGCGCTTGCTCACCTTCAACTGAACAAGAACATCGACAATCACCTTTTGACATGAATTCACGTCCATTTTGGGAATCTTCAAAAGGCGTGCCTTTACTATTGAGGGGATTTCACGTCGAAAGGGGTTCCACATATCCAAAACTTATTGCCCAGAAGTATCAATCATTATTTTCTTGTGTTAAAATAAAAAAAATCATGTGATACATATGCGATACATATTGGTCTGTATCGGGGCAGTATCCGAGTATTGGCTGCGCTTTCCAAAGTATCCATGCAACGATAGATCTTAAAAAAGAAGAAGTAGCAGACGCCTATGCTCCTTGGCCCAGCTAGCTTTAATGCTCCGCCTCCTTGAGCTAACCATGAATTCACGATTACATCCAATCCAATCATCAAGTAGCTTAACATTAAGTCATATCTACGCAATTAATGATGGATCAGAGTACTACAGGCCAAATTGTCAACATCATGCTGATCAAGTCTTTGGTAGTGAAAATTGTCGACTTCTTGTTGAATCATCAGTCCTTACACCAGCGTACGATATAAGAGTAAAAACAAATGTACTGTAGTTTTTTCCCCTGGTGAAACTGTAAACAATGAGAGCAACTATCTCGTCGACACTTTTTTTCCTTCTCTTAAACAAGATAGAGATCGGTAGTAGTACCTTACAGAGTAGCTCAGTTGGTTACGGCAATTTTCTGTCCTTCGTTAGCTGCAAAACTATTTCCTAATCACTGATGAATCACATATACATATACATATACAAGGATTGCTTTATTTGCATGCATATCGTTCAGACGTCCGCTTTAGCTTTTAAGGATATATACATGGATTGCTTCGTTTGCATGAATCACATATAAGCAACACCGGCCGGTTTGTAGCATTTGTTTTGTTTCTTCTAGTTAACCAAGACTTGCCGTGCCCCTGTAAAAATAAAATAAAATCAAGACATGCCGTGGAATTAGTTTTGAATAAAAAATGATGAGAAAAGAAAGAAGGATAAAGAGAATAAGAGAGATTATTTTCGGACGTGGGTTACGTTGTTAATTTCCTTAAGGAGCTAGTCTTAGAGGTACTCGACTCCATAGTGTTTAATTTAATAGATTCAAAAGTGTTTGCGGAAAGAGTTGTCCAATGAAATCAATATTTTTAGGTTATTTGATTGTTACATGCAAAAACTTGTCTTGTGATAGTATAAGATATTGTTTTATTAGGTTTAAAAAAATCCTGAAATAAATAAATTCATACATATGAATGTATACTAGTCTGCAAAGTTTCATGGAGAAATATATTTTTATGCGAGCTACACAAAAATAACAAAAATATAAATGCCTAGCACATGTACTATTCACTATAAAAATACATGATTTTGTTTTTTACAGCTCATATCAAAATGCATTTCATAATGAAATTTTACACACATCTCGTATACACTTAAAGTACTTGTGTATTTATTTTCAGTAATTTTTTAAGCTTAAAAGGTTGGTTTTTGAAATTTTTGGGCCCCATGGATCCCGATAGCCAAAAGCCTCACTGTTTCCTCACGATATTGTCGAGCTCAAGGTGAGGTAGTCATCCTTCTTTCCAACTCAGACCTCTTTCTCAGTACATGCATCCGAATTCCACAAATATGATTAACTCTTAAATCACAAGCATGACTATGCATTTCCAAAAATCTATTATTTGAGGAGCTAGGGATATCTCTCCATCACCGGAGGAGCTAATCCCATGCATCTTGATCAAACCACAAAAATACGTGTACGTGTCCACATACTTTTTTCTATATCATATGTATTTGGAGCAATACTCGTTTACGTGCAAATTGCATTACACAAGAAACTCGTTAGCCAATTCTTACAATATCATTGATAGCACAAATCATGAACGCAACAAACTAAATACACACTGTCTTTATTACTGTGTCGGTTGCATTTTTTTTCTAAGAACCTCATTGCACAAGTGCAAGGGGTTCCTGCACTTCTCTAAGAAGAATAGAGATGATCCAGTTTATAAGAAAAATCTGACCCAAAAATCTAATATATCCTGGTTAATTAGGCGAAACTGGGTGAATACTCAAAAACAGAAAAAAAAAACTTGAAGACAGGGATTAGGAGGACAAGACGCCCATGGCATCAAAGAACGTCCTCTGATCCAGATATAAGAGTGCTAAGGACCAAAACTATTTACTCTAAAAAGGTCTGACCAAAGGTGAATAAAACCTAGTCATGGATTTGTGAAAGTCGATGTTGATGCTTCATCCAAGGATGGCTATATGATATGGGTGCAGCGGGAGCGATCATCATAGACGAATGAGGGCACTTCATTGCTTCAGCAAGTTGGTATCTACCCCATATCATTTGTGCGGCTGCAGCTGAAGCAATTGCTCTTCGCAATGGACTATTTTTTGGTGAATCATATGGGCTGCAACAGGGTGGAGTTTGAATCATATTGCATGCACGTTGTTTATGCGATGAACGACGTACAAAACTACTTTGGCTTCAATGCTGCGGTGTCGTATGCGGAGATCTGTCAACCGAGCAAAAACTTTGGATCCTCCTCGGTTCGTCATTGCTGTCGTGATGCGAATGAAGTTGCAGACATCCTGACAAATGCTTCCATTATTTCTAGACTAGAGTATTTACTGTTTGGGATGATGCTACGCCAAAATTTATCTTGTCGACAATTGTAAATGATTTATGTTTCGTTTGACGAATAAAATTCTTTACCCCTCAAGAAAAAAAGACCAAAACTATTAGGTGTGGCTCAAGTGCAAACGGAACGAAGGGTTATTATAAAACGAAGAACGGTGTGCATTGCTGCCTGTCGCTGCCCGTCTCGATCGGCGGCCGGCAGACGGCGCTCTTGAGTAAATAAAGATGTACATATTGCCAAGAAGAAAGTCGAGTGCATCGACAGGTTTGTTGAACGACCATTTAACTCTTCATATAATACGCTAGTGACTTTTGTCCCGTGCAACCATTTGATGCTCGGCCGGATAAAAAGAAGTTCAACAGCAACACCATTGGCTCTCTAGTTCCTTTCATGTGCTACCACGCACTGACATTCTCCTTCCGCGTGGAGACCAGTTCAAACTTCCCCTGACATTTATAGTGCTCGAGCTTCCTCCTTCCCAAACACCAAGCCATGGGCTCTCGCCGTCCTCATACCACCCCAGTCTTCCTGGTGTTGCTATACCTCTTCTGTGCGCCGCGCCGGGCCTCCTCGTTCTCCTTCAACCTCAACTTCTCCGACCCCAGGGCCGGCTCATCGATGGACTTCACCCGCGATGCATTCACCACTCCGTCGACGCTTGAGCTGACCAAAAATGCACGTAATGCAGATATTCAGAACAGCGTCGGCCGGGCATGGTACGCGCAAAAGGTGCCTCTATGGAGCAAGGCCACCGGCGAGATGGCCAGCTTCACCACCACCTTCTCCTTCCAAATCACCCCAGACATGGACAGCGTGACGTATTCAGGCGATGGGATGGCCTTCTTCCTCGGGCATTTCGCTTCCAAGATCCCGGACAACAGCGTGGGCGGCGGCCTCGCCCTCCTCCCCAAGTTCGCTGACGGAACAGGTGACAGCCGGATCGTGGCGGTGGAGTTCGACACTTTTGCCAACATGGAATGTGCCGACATCAATTCAAACCATGTTGGCATTGATGTCAACTCCCTCACCTCCACCGCATCCACGGACACCACGAGCTGGCCAGGAAAGAACCTAACGTCGCCCAATGTTTTGAAAACCGCCACTGTGACGTACCACAATGACTCCAAGCTGTTGGCCGTTGATCTCCTGATTGATGGTGCCTTGTACCAGGTCAATGCCACCGTTGATCTGAGCACATATTTACCGGAGGAGGTCGCTGTGGGCTTCTCCGCGGCGACCGGCGGGGTCTTCGAGCTGCACCAGATACTGTCATGGTCATTCAGCTCCACTCTGGAATCAAAGAAGGAAGCACCTCCACCTGCTGAAGCTCCCCTTCCAATTCCAACCAACAGCAATAACAAGCACAAAAAGTTGGTACCAATTCTAGTATCTGTCCTAGTTCCTCTGCTTCTTTTGTTTGTCTGCGCGGCGGTGGTGCTGGGATGGCGGCGACACAAGAAAACAAGAGCAAACGAGGACAGCGAAGAAGAGTGCCTCGACAGAGCTGACCTTGAGAGGGGTGTGGCTGCCGGAGGCCCCAGACGGTACATCTACAACGAGCTGGTCGCCGCAACGGGTAACTTCGCGGAGGAGAAGAAGCTCGGGCGAGGCGGCTTTGGGAGCGTTTACGGGGGTCAGCTCACACTAGCAGCGGCCGTCGGAGGTGACCAAGACCGTCGAGCGGTGGCGGTGAAGGTGCTATCAGCGGAGTCATCGGCGCAGGGGAGGAAGGAGTTCGAGGCAGAGGTGAGGATCATCAGCAGACTAAAGCATCGCAACCTTGTCCAGCTGCTGGGCTGGTGTGATAGCCGCAAGGGGCTCCTGCTTGTCTACGAGCTTGTCACAGAGGGCAGCCTAGACAGGCATCTCTACAACAAGGACGGAAAGCATCTCACATGGCCACAGAGGTACAAGATCATCCTCGGCTTGGGATCCGCGTTGCGGTACCTCCACGGAGAGTGGGAGCAGTGCATCGTGCACGGCGACATCAAGCCCAGCAACATCATGCTCGACTCGTCAATGAGCACCAAGCTTGGGGACTTCGGGTTGGCCCGGCTCGTCGACCACGACACGGGGTTGCTGCAGACCACCAAGGCCGTGCTTGGCACCGCCGGCTATATCGACCCCGAGTTCGTCAACACGCGCCGGCCGTGCACTGAGTCCGATACCTACAGCTTCGGCATCGTTCTACTGGAGATCGTCTCCGGCCGGCGGCCGGTGACGGAGACCGCCGGGAAATCCTTCACTCTGCTCAGGTGGGTGTGGAGCATGTATGGCAGGAACACGATCCTGGACGCGGCGGATGAGAGGCTGAGGGGTGACGAGGCCGACGAGCAGTGGATGGTGCGGGTACTCATCGTCGGGCTCTGGTGCGCGCACCCGGAACGGAGTGAGCGGCCGTCTGTCGCCCAGGCAATGCACGTCCTGCAGTCCGACGAGGCAAGGCTGCCGGCGCTCACGCTGCACATGTACATGACTGCGCCAAACCCCGCATCGTCCGGCCCATACGGGTCTTTCTCCGTTGAGAGCTCTAGCTCCGGTTGTGTTCGCTCTTCTTCGGACAGCACCGGCAACACCACTCTTTCCTCCGAGTCGTCCTCGACTGCGTTGCTACGATATTCCAGGGATGGCTAATTGATTCAATCAGATTTTTTTTTTTAGAAATTCATCCAGATTTGTAAGACTTTTTCAGATGGTGTGGCAAGGTCAGTCAAGAAACATAACATGTAACAAAAAAAGAAACTGAAAAGAAAAATTGTAAGATTTCATGAATATAGCATCAAGTCTCGATCGACTGAGATTTAGCAAGACTGTTTTCTAAACGAGATCATTGAAGAAGCGTGTTTCTGCGCCGGTCTATTTTGACACTACAATATTAGAGGCTGATGCAAGTATATGAATGTATTTTACTTTCTTATATTAAATTAATATAAAGTAATATGTGTATATTCTCTTGGTAATTTAAGTACACTGAGTACGTATTGTGAACTTTATTTAATCAACATCCTGCGACATGGTTGTACTTTTCAGGATCTTCAACTGTAAAGCCTATATATGTGAGTCTTGACTCTTGCATTATATTATCTGTTTTTGAGGGGCATCAAAGTAGTCATAGGAAAACTTTCACAAGGAAATACCTTTGCAAATATACTTGCTTCACCAACAGAAGGGTAGAGACTGCCAGCTTTCTTGGCAACCACAAATTTGATGCCCGGAAAGTTTTTGCTAAGTTTGATCCTGCACTTTTCAGGATCTTCAACTGTATCGACATAGACCTTTGAAACGAGGTGCACCATTATTCATACTATGGTGTGAACATCTCCTGTTAGAAAGGCTATCTGCATACATGAATACCTTCTCAAGAACAGAATAACTTACCTCTGCTAGTAGAACTCCATTGTCAAGAGTTTTCTTAACACGCCCATTGCAGAGTTATGAGATATTTCATTCCGATTAATTTTGTCCTGAAGTCAAGAAGAATTTTAATCGACTAAACAAGGTTGACATTTGAAGTTCATAGTGTACCGAAGCATACTGCTGTAGGGTCAGGGATGATTGGACGACTTGTTAACTGTTATTTAAATTGTTTCGTTTACTGAATTTAGTAATCATCACTAGTAGAAAAAGAGTCATACGTGAAGCCCAATAGTGCCGGTTTGAATTTCAGCCGGCACTAATGTGTACAATAGCACCGGTTCGTGGCGGCGATCAATAGCACCGGTTCGTGGCGAACCTTTAGTACCAGTTCATGCCACGAACCGGTACTAAAGGGGATGTGTCAGCCTGCGGTCAGGGTATGGCCCCACCGTCACAATTTAGTGCCGGTTCGTACCACGAACCGGTACTAATGAGGTTATGTCAAGTTGTTTTTAGTCTCACCTCGCTCCCCTAACAAGCCTTTTACCACCTTAAATATGTTATTTCTCAAACTATCACAAGCACTTGGTCTTCATTGAACTCTATGTGTAGAATTTGTGGCCGCAATATGAGTCTTCATCGGTTTATAAATCGTTGATGACTCATATTGACAATTCAGATTGTACACACAAAGATCATTGATGATCAAAGTATTTTTGATGTTATAAGATTATATTGACAGTTTAGACTCTAAAGAAATATAAGATCGTGATGTAAATGCTCTTATATTTTTTGCGTTCAGTATGCACCATTCAAAGCGACACCATCAACTTTCAACCATTTCTGCCTTTATTTGCTATTTTTCATGCATTCAATGATTTGTTTTGAGAACTAAATGACCTGAAAATTGAAAAGCACTACAAATGAACTCTGAAAAAGTTGAAACTTGGCATGGTATCATCATTTCACCCACATAGATTGTTCAAAAAAGTAGAGAGGGTTACGGCAAAAACTGGATGCACTTCGTTTACAAAATGGATAATCTCTTTCGAAGTATTCAGGTTTCTGACGAAATTAAACTCATCTGTTACAAAGGCATTTCATTTTTTTTAAACTTATTACAACTCCAGACTTTTTGTGCATTCAGTATGCACCATTCAAAGCGACGCCATCAAATTTCAACCATTTCTGCCTTCATTTGCTATTTTTCATGCATTCAATGATTTGTTTTGAGAACTAAATGACCTGGAAATTGAAAAGCACTACAAATGAACTCTGAAAAAGTTGAAACTTGGCATTATATCATCATTTCACCCACATAGATTGTTCAAAAAAGTAGAGAGGGTTACGGCAAAAACTGGATGCACTTCGTTTACAAACTGGACAATCTCTTTCGAAGTATTCAGGTTTCTGACGAAATTAAACTCATCTGTTACAAAGGCATTTCATTTTTTAAACTTATTACAACTCCAGACTTTTTGTGCATTCAGTATGCATCATTCAAAGCGACGCCATCAAATTTCAACCATTTCTGCCTTCATTTGATATTTTCCATGCATTTAATGATTTGTTTTGAGCTAAATGACACTAATTAAATTTTGTGCAGGCAGCGCACCACCTTTAGTACCGGTTGGTGGCTCCAACCGGTACTAAAGGGTAAGCTGTTTTTTAGTCCCACCTCGCCAAGAGAGAGGGAGTAGGAACGGTTTATAAGCCCTGGGTGCAGAGACGATGAAGAAGAGGCTCAATGCTCACGTTGCTTAGCTTCAAGCCTTTAGGAATATGGTAGATTGCACGGAGCTACGCGCAGTGCAGTTTACACTATTCCAAAAGGCTTGAAGCAAATTAACGAGCATTGCACCTCTTTTTTATTTTTAATAACTTATTACAACTCCGGACTTGTTCTTTTTTATTTTTAATAACTTATTACAACTCCGGACTGCTTCTGTTATGGCAAAAGGAAGGAGGAGAAGAAGAAGGAGGAGGAGGAGGAGGAGAAGAAGAAGAAGAAGAGGAAGAAGAAGAAGAAGAAGAAGAAGAGGAGGAGGAGGAAGAAGGAGAAGAAGGAGAAGAGGAAGAAGGAGAAGAAGAAGAAGAAGAAGGAGGAGGAGGAGAAGAAGAAGAAGAGGAAGAAGAAGAAGAAGAAGAAGAGGAGGAGGAAGAAGGAGAAGAAGGAGAAGAGGAAGAAGGAGAAGAAGAAGAAGAGGAGGAGGAGAAGAAGGAGGAGGAAGAAGAAGGAGAAGAAGAAGAATAAGAAGAGGAAGAAGAAGGAGAAGAAGAAGAAGGAGAAGGAGAAGGAAAAGGAGAAGAAGAATAAGAAGAGGAAGAGGAAGAAGAAGAAGGAGGAGGAGAGGGAGAAGGAGAAGGAGAAGAAGAATAAGAAGAGGAAGAGGAAGAAGAAGAAGAAGGAGGAGAAGGAGAAGGAGAAGGAGAAGGAGAAGAAAAATAAAGCAGAAAAGAAATAACTATATAAAAAATTTACTCAAAAATAAATAGAAGAAAATAAATAATGCAGAAAAGAAAAAAACTAATATAAAGCAAAAATATTCACAAAGAAACTAAATACGGCAAAAAAACTACTCAGAAATAAATAGAAGAAAAAAATAAAGCAGAAAAAAATAACTATATAAAAAATTACTCAAAAATTAATAGAAGAAAATAAATAATGTAGAAAAGAAAAAAACTAATATAAAGCAAAAATATTCACAAAGAAACTAAATATGGCAAAAAAAACTACTCAGAAATAAATAGAAGAAAAAAATAAAGCAGAAAATAAATAACTATATAAAAAATTACTCAAAAATAAATAGAAGAAAATAAATAATGCGGAAAAGAAAAAAAAATTAAAAAAAATGTTGGGGCGCTGCCCGGTGAGCCTACCAGTCCTAGGGTGTGCAAATGCAGGCCCAAAAGGGCCAGGAGGCTCACCGGGCAGCGCGCCTTAGTTAGGCCCAGAAGCATGCTATATAGAGGAGTTCGAAAGGGCAGCCGCGGCTGGATTTATAAACCAGTGCGGCTGCCCTTAGCTCGGCGAGGTGGGACTAAACATAGCGCATCGCGGGTGGCAGCGCACGGCCTTTAGTACCGGTTGTGGCACAAACCGGTACTAAAGGGGGGCCTTTAGTACCGGTTGGAGCCACCAACCGGTACTAAAGGGCCTCGTTTCCCGCCGCTTGGGCTGGCCAAAATTGGCCTTTAGTACCGGTTCGTGGCTCCAACCGGTACTAATGGCTCCCCCTATATATATGGCACTTACGAAAAATCAGTTATCGTCGCCACTTCGTTCCACGTTTCTCGCTCGATCTCGCCGACGCCGTCGCCCTCGCCGCCCCCGCCGCCCGTCGTCGTCGTCGCCGCGCGCCCCCGCCGCCCGTCGTCGTCGCCGCCCCCGCCGCCCGTCGTTGTCGCCGCGCGCCCCCGGCCCGCCGCGCACCCGTCGTCGTCGCTGCCCCCGGCCCGCCGCGCGCCCGTCGTCGCCGCCCCCGGCCGCCCGTCGTCGTCGCTGCCCCGCGCCACCCGTACGCGCCCTATATACGTACACACGCATACGTATACACACATACACACACACGCACACACACACACACGCATACACACAGACACGTACACACAAACACACATACACACGTATATACACACACACACACATTTTTTTTTACTTATTTTCTGTTTTCTATATATAATATGTTTAGATGAATTAGAACTATCTAGTTTATTTTTAGTAAATATAATGCTTTTAGTTGAACTAGTTGAATTAATATATAGATCAACTAGTTTATTTTTTGAAGATGCTTAATTAGTTGAACTTGTTGAATTAATATATAGAACTAGTTTATTTTTAGAAGATGCTTAATTAGTTGAACTTGTTGAATTAATATATAGAACTAGTTTATTTTTAGTAAATGCTTAATTAGTTGAACTAGTTGAATTAATATAACTAGTTTATTTTTAGTAAATGCTTAGTTGAACTAGTTGAATTAATATAACTAGTTTATTTTTAGTAAATGCTTAGTTGAACTAGTTGAATTAATAGATTTTTCTGTTAATAGATTTTTTTTTCTGTTAATAATTTTTTTTTCTGTTAATAGATTTTTTTGGTGATATTATTATTGAATAGGCATGTTTGCTGATATTATTGTTAATAGATTTTTTTGGGTGATATTTAGATTGTGTAATTAATTTTGTTCATAGAATTTTAATGATTTTTTTGTTCATAGTATTTAGAAAAAGGAAAAAAAAGAAGAAGTAGTTTATATATAGTTGAACTAGCTAGTTGATTTAATAAACTAATTTATTTTACTATATATAGAAGTAGTTTGTTTTTAGTAAGTACTACTTATTTATTTATAGTAAGTGCTTAGTAGTTGAACTAGATAGTTGACTAATAAAACTAAATTATGAACGTATAGGCCGGAAATGTCGTACTCATCGGACGACGATAACGGCCCGGGGGAGTGCGACTGGTGCCACGACGACCGAGGTATCTGCGATAGGTTCATTGAGCTGGACGAAGATCGGCGCTTCAGCATTAAGCTCGAGGAGACCTGCGATGTTCATACGGTACGCAACGACGACAATAGTTTTTTTCGTAATTAAGCACGACTTCAACTATTTTAACGTGTATTTTTCATCTTTTCCAATTCGACTAGCTTATCCCATGTTTTGCAAGACGCTATGTCTTGGAGAGGATGGGTTTTGAAGACCATGAAAATTTCGAAACAAAAAAATTTATCCTAAGTACCGAACATGGTGTGGATTTTCAAGTAAAGCTATACAATGCTCAGAGTGTAACCCATTTTGGTTGCAAAAATTGGGATGCATTTTGCAAGATGTATGGTCTTGATGAGGGTATGCTTGTCACCATGGATCTTGGTGATCCTACAATCGAGCAAGAGACACCTTTGATTTGGGTCTTTGTGGATACACCTCCAGTTTTTCCCTCATGTGAGGTAAACATAGTTATTAAGTAATTTATATTGTTTATTTCAAAATATAATGTTGACAACTTATCTCCATTGACAGCTTATTTTCATTCTTCAAAGAATGTGCGAAAGATGGTAGACAGAACGTACTACACTGAAGGCTCCGAATTAACTTATCAGGAGAAAACTCATCTGGTCGAATTTTGTACTGATCTTGAGAATTACAATATCTACAATCAAACTCCTCAACATTATGGTCAATACGTGCCACTAGTGCACGTGTTGAACTACGGTAACTACCATGGAGATACCCTGATAAGATTATTTTTTACTATTACAACATCCGTGCATCTTTTTGCACACTTCTAAAACTAATACATCATTGCTAACTATAAAGTTATTATTATGTTTTTCAACAGATAATCCCGAATGATTGTGTGCCTCATCTGATGTATACGCGTGGTAGCCTTCATGTTTTGAACATACGACCAGGTCGTCCTACGAATCTCAACTGTCCATACCGGGTTTCTAAAAGAAGTGGAGACATACCAATCAAAGAATGGAAAAAATGTATGGACAGTCGTAAGGAGCTTCTTGGAAGCAATAAGCAGCGAAAGGCAAGAATTGGAGACAGGATGATCGCCATTCTTCATAATGGAGAGTCAGGGTCCATATTGTTTTATGCTATTTTACCTTAAGGGTGTTTAGGTCCTACCTGATACTGATGATCATGTGCTAAGAACAATTATGTAGGGTTGGGTTCGATGATTATATATGAGGATGACGATCGTATGACTTATTATTAATAACGAGTAGAAGTTGTATGATGATGCATGATTAGTAGGACTTGTTATTATATATATATGATGATGTAATGATGCAAAAGCATGTATGAGCATGTTATATCTGCGGGTGCAATGAACATAGCAGCAGCGTTGATAAACAAAGCATGCATGATGTATATATGATGCATAACGTGTACAATGTGTAGTATCGTAAAATACCAGCAAACGAAAAAGAATTAAAATGGAAACACAAAATTAAATGAAAAAGAAATCATAAAACTAAAAACCCACCAAACCTTATAGTACCGGTTGGTGTTACCAACCGGTACTAAAGGGCTCCAGGCCCTCGGAGCTGGCTCGTGCCACGTGGTTGCCCTTTAGCACCGGTTCGTGCTGAACCGGTACTAAAGGGGGGGGGGCTTTTAGTGACCACAAATTAGTGCCGGTTATGTAACCGGCACTATAGGGCCTTACGAACCGATGCTATTGCCCGGTTCTGCACTAGTGCATGGAAAGCCGCGTTGCAGATTTATATTACAATATACCTAATAATATGTATGCATATGACAGCTTCACCTGCAGGTAACAATTGCAAACGCTCGTACACTCTCCGTCACGGTTTAGAAGGCGCACCTTAGTTATCATTCATTTTCAGAATAGAAGAGGATTAAGGCATGTTGGCAATTAATGCAGAGTTAGTTAGGCCGTATTAAGTGGGCGTGGGCTGCATGCGGTCGGTCTCCACCAGACCACCACTGCGTGCACTAGGACTGCTCGTTTACTGGCCGTGGGGCACACTGCACATTAAATTCTTCACTAATTTGGCACCGTAGTTAACAATCGATACTATTTTTCAGTACGTGATACAGCCAATCACTAACCACTTTGGTCCCAGAGAATTTTCTAGCGCGCCTTCTAAACCGCGACGGAGAGAGTAATTAGGTTCTTTATCAATAAGAATAATTTAAAATCATGAAGATACGTAGCACATCAGATCACAGGAACAAATTATGTGACTGGCAGCCATTGTATGTTGAAACATTCACGAACCAAAATATGAGAACCAACCTCAATACTTGCCATGTGATACACATCTGCCGCGCGTGGTTTGGAAACAAAGCCCGTCCCTCCCTCCCGTCCCTCCCCCGTGCGGCGGCGCCGCCCCGCACCGGGGAGTCCCCGCCCTCCTCCTACAGCCTCGCCCCTCCTCCGCTCCCCTCCGCCGCCGTCACCCGGGGCGTCACAGGGCAAAGCCCTTGCGGCGTGGCGGCGGCGGCGGTTTCTCCTCAGATCTCGATCTGATTGGAAGGCGGCGCTCCTCTCCGGCCAGATCAGCGGCAGTGGCGTAGATCGGCGGCGACATGAAGGTGGTGCGGCGGCGGCAGTGGAGGACGGCACCAGCAACGGCGGATCAGGCCTTGGCTCATGTCGGGCTAATTCATTGTGCTACCGATCTCAATTGCCGTTGGCGGGGCACTACTCCTGGACTTGATCTGCAACATGAGGATGTCTGGGGCCCCGGCCCTAGGCTTGGTGGTGGTGGCCTTCTTCTTCGTCGGAGTTGGCCGGCCGGCTAGCTGTGCTCACATGGTCATGCAGTGACCGGCGGCTTGGCCGGTCGGTGGCGGCGGAACTTGGTCGGTGGCAGCGCCAAAGTTCTGCCTGGATCCTGGAGCGGCGGCCCTGGAGGGTGGAGGCCGGTGAAGCTCGGGCTTCCCGCGGCGGCATGGCGTGGTGCAGTCCCTGTCCAAGGTGGATCTGTGACAGCGATCTGCTATGGATTGGTTCGGATCAGAGACGGTAACGAGCGCGCGGGATCCTTCTCGGCGGCTCTCGCAGCTTGGCGAGGCGGGGTGGGAGCCCTCCTCCTAGGCTCCAGTGGTGGCACACTCAGGCAGTGGCCGGTGCGCCAGGGATCCCACGGTGGCACTGTTGCTGCGGTTGGTCGCCGGATCTAGACAACTGGATCTGGGGCTTTGAAGGCGGTTGAGACGGTGCACAGGTTGTTGGGTGGATTTCTTGGGACGGATCCGGGTGAAAACCTGATCTTCGGTCGATGGCCAGAGCCGGTGATGACGATGCCCTTATCATCGTTTCCTTCATGAAGGCATCATCGAGGTGAAGCTCCCAACTCCACTCAATACCTCTGGGGGAAACTCTAGATCAGCTGACCGGATGTTGTCGGCAATCATGTGTCTAACCCCCTTGGGGCGGCATTCTTCGAGGTGCACTCGGCTTCGTGGGACCTGCGGACGGCTTCTTTGGTGGAGCGGTGCTTCATCCATACATTGATGGCGACAGATCTGGACGGCGTGGCGCAGTGCAGATTCGGAGTTCGATGTGGGAGGATGGACTCGCGCAGGAGGACGACGTTGTCTGGCGTCGTGGTGGCGTCGATGGCTGAGAGACCTGGCACGGTAGATGCAACAGTACAACTCTGAAGATGGACTCGTGACAGGTGGCTGCGGCGGCCCCAATACCCGATAGGCGTCCTGGTTGAGGAGTGCGCCGGACTGATAGGTGCCCCATACCAGGCAGGCGTCCTGGTTGGGACCTCAGGTCTTAGATGTTTAGGTTTGGCTGCGATGTCTGTTTGTTATTAGGTCCAGACTATCAGTGCCCCTTCATCAATTGGATAGGTGTAGCGACAGTGGTTGCTTAGACGATGACTTTAGTCTTATTGTTGTATGACTTTGTAAGGTCTTGTGAGAATAATTAATAAAGTGGCCGCATGCATCGCCCAGATGCAGAGGCCGGGGTCATCCTCCTTTTTAAAAAGGAAATACTTGCCCGAATCAGCTGATCAGAGCTATGCTACAACGGAATCGTTGGGTCCAGGAGGGGATCGTAGGCGAAAGAAAACAAATGAAGATTGGGCAACCTACCCGAGAACCATAGCCGCTCGAGGTTCTGCTACCGGATTAAGAAGAGCGTCCGCGTCGGCCTCCGATCTCGTGGACGGATGCCCTTCCCGTTTCTGCAGGCAGCGACCGATCCCCTACTTTCTCTCGAGAAGCGAACGATGCAGTCTGCCTGCCGCGGGTTCGCATAGGGCACGACCGAGCGACCTGGCACGCACCCCCCTGGCGCGCTGGGCATTCGTATGCGCCGGCCCATAACCTGTTTGTTTTTCTTTTCGTTTTTCCTTAAGTTCTTTTTTTTTCTGTTTCCCTTTCCATTTTCTTTATTTTTCTTTTTTACTTTTCTTTTTTTTTGAATAAAAGGGGGTTGCCCCTCCCCCTGCCCCATTTTATTGAAGCAGAAAGCAACCAGTTCACAGCCTACATAGGATAAGGCATCGACTACCACAAAACATCTAACTCGAATGATAAAGGGCTACAGCCACCAGAGCAGAACCTAGTCCCAGGACACAAACTTGTCCAACAAATTTTTTACTTTTCTTTCCAAATTCGTGAACATTTCTTTGCATCAAATTCAAAAAATGCTCATCAATGTGTAAAAATGCTCAATGATTCAAAAAATGTTCCTAAAATACCTTTTGGTTCATCGGATTGAAAAAAATTCATCAAAATTCTAATTTGTCAAATTCAAAATGTGTTCATCAAATTCAAAATTTATTCATCTATTTCAAAATATGTTCATCAACAATTTCAAAATATGTTCATCATCGATTTTAAAAATTGTTCACCAAATTTCAAAATTTGTTCATCAAATACAAAACATGTTCCTGTCTTTTTTTTCTTTTTTTTTTCCAAATTCGTGAACAATATTTTATCAGATTCAGAAAATATCCGTCCATGCGTAAAAATGCTCAACGATTCAAAAATGTTCCTAAAATTCCTCTTTTGTTCGTCGGATTGAAAAAGTGATCATCAAAATTTATTTATTTTTCATCGAATTCAAAAAATGTTCATGAAATTCTAAATTTGTTCATCTATTTCAAAAAAAATTCAACAAATTCAAAACTTGTTCATTGATTTGAATTATGTTCATATATTTTTTTTCCACTAAAATATTCTTGAATATAATTTTCGTTCAGCAAGTTTAAAAAATGGTCATCATATTCAAGTTATGTTCATCAAAAATAAAAAAATGTTCATCATTATTAAAAAATGCTTATATAAATTTGTTCGTCAAAATAAATAAATTGTCATTAAAATTCAAAAAATGTACATTATTTTTAATTATGAACATTGTTTTACTAAATTCACTTTTGTTGAAATTTGATACTTTTCTAAATTCCGAATTATTTTGAAGAAAAACGAAAAGCATAAATAGTAAAAGAAAATGAATTAAAAAAACCGGGGCGTTCAACCCCACTCATGGGCCGGCCCACTATGGACGGACGGGAACGGAGGGGTGCGCACTGGCTTGTTCGCCAGCGCGGGGCGCCACACGCATATAGGAGCACCCCTGCCTGCCAGCGAACCTATCTGTCGAAGAAGCGGCCTTTCACGCGTAGGCCATTCACTCTTTTTGGGCTGAGCACGGAAACCAGCCCAATTAATCAAATTCAAGGGCTCAAAAAATGTTACCGCCCTTACAGGCAGATCCTATTTGCGGCAAACTCTCTATTTGGCACTATAGGCGCCCGTTATAGGCCATTTCGCTAATGGGCGCCTGCAGTGCACGTCCCCCGCCGTGATTCGGCCAGCACAGTTGGTTTTCTCACTGTTTCTATAAAAACAGAAGAAAAAAAGGCGGGCAACGCACGGTTAAGGAATTGAACCTGCGATATCTTCGCTCACGACGAGTTGCACGAACCACCTGGGACAACATAAGTTGTGTGTTCAGTTTCTTTCAGTTTCTTTTTCTCTTTCTTGTTTGTATTTTCTATATTTTTCTGTTTCTTTTCTTGTTCCTTATGTTTTTCAAATACACATAAACTTTTTAAAATTCAATGAACTTTTTCTTCAAACCGATGAACTATTTTTTCGAATTTGATGAACTATTATAAAATTCTATAAAACTTTTAAAATTTGATGAACTTTTTTTCAATTTTGATGAACTCTTTTCAAATTCAACAATTTTTTTTCAACTTTGATGAATTTATATTAAATTCAATGAACTTCTTTTGAATTCGATGATCTTTTATTCGGGTTTGATAAACTTTTTTCCAAATTCGATGAACTTTGATTCAAATTCGATGAACTTTTATCAAATCTGGTGAACTTTTCTTCAAAATTGATGAGCTTTTATCAAATTTGTGAACTTTTTTCAAATCATATGAACTATATTTAAAATTTATGAACTTTTTTCAAATTTCGTTTGAATTTGCAAAAAAGAATCGTCAAAAAATGAAAAAAAAGTTCAGCGATTTGAAAGATTTCACGAATTTGAAAAAAACATTAAAGAAGGAAGAAAAAAAGAAAAAAATAGAAAACTAAAATTGGAAAATATACGACAAGTGGCCGAAGTGTCAGGCTACGCCAGGAGTATATATCATCGAGTCATGTGACGATGTAGGTGCATAGATCATAGATGGCGAAGAAGTGCTACGCCAGGAGTATATATACAACAAGTGGCCGGAGTGTCAGGCCCAGGTGTACCGGTTTTCGGTTTCCGAGTGACACGCAGTACTTAGTTTAGGTTCACGCTAATGCGAGAGAGGGATACGAACTCATGTACTCAAAGTGATACCTATTCTCGCGTATATCATTGTTTAGATGGATGACGATGTATTTGCATGTAATCGAGACTTGTATCGCTATTTTCGAGATTGATGACGAGAGACCACTTTGTGTTGGATGATGATTATGATGATGACATGATTTGATGAGACTAATTGTATGTATATGCTATGATTACATTTGTATGTGGATGATATGCTAAAGATTATTGTATAAAGCCTATTCAAATGCAAAACAAATAAAAAACAAATATGCAGGGAAAAAAACTAATAAAACTAGTAGTAGCGAGGGGGGGGGGGGAATTTAGCAGTAGCGCCGACTTACCAGTAGCGCTTCCCTGTAAACAGCGCTGCAGATAATATCAGTAGCGCCCTTTTCTAAAGAGCACTGCAGCTATTCATGTGTAGCAGTAGCGTGGGTCAACAGGCGCTACTGCTATACGTTAGCTGTAGCACCTTATTAGTAGCGCCGGTACCCGCGCTACTGAGAGGGCCAAAACCCGCGCTGCTGGTAGGCTTTTCCCTAGTAGCCTCAAATGAAGATCCAACGGCCAAGAATGTCCATCAGACGAAAATTAAATGGCCAAGAATGCCCAATTCACGAGAGGGGAGAGATTAGACGCAATTTTACTGCGTAGAATTACTTGGGCTTTTGTATCTCGGGTTTTCTGATTCTTATCTAGATGACCTTGTGTATCTTTACATATACGGCAGGCAGATTGCCGAAGTACCCAAAAATGCTACACGTATGGGCCTGTTACGAGCCCTTCTTTTCTCCACCCACTCCCCCATCCCCCAACACACACAATTTTACCCTGGCGCGGCCCCTCCCTTCCCCTTATCCGATCCTTCACAGGTCAAGATCAACCCGTAAACCTTAACGACGTTCTCACGACATCTCCGACAGCAAAACATAGGCATAGGCAGTGCTGAATGCTAAAATTGATGTATAACTCCAGAATTGAAATATTGGAAACCAACCATGCCAAAGCTCGAATAAAATATTATGGCAGTTTTGCTAAATGTCAGTGATATTTAACTAAGGTGGCCTTTGTTTGGGCTGCAGTTATTGATTCTAGATTCTAGACCTTTCAAAATAAGTATCTCAAACAAACAGATCAGATTCCTAGCTAGCATCCCAGAATCGATTCTAGAAAATGAACTGCCATGCAGTGAAATCCGTAAAATGCGATTTTGGTGATTCCAACGATTTTGCAGCTTCCCGCAAAAGAAAACGATTCGTTTTCAACCCGTGCCCCTATTCGAGTCAAATTTAAAGCCAACCGCCTTAGCCAAATTTAAAGAAAACGATTTTGCAGCCACCGCAGCCCTCACTTGAGCGAACCGCCTTATCCACACCCACAACTGATTCTCAAAATCTAAGCCACAACTGATTTTCAGGAATCTGTAGCCAAAACAAAGGGGGCCTAAGTGTCAGTAACATCTGCCATTGTTGGATAATGGTGTTTTACGATTCACGCGGGTTGGTACACCTGTCCTTTTTCCTCAAATCGGTTGGTACATCTATCTTTGCATATGCTAGGGAACCCATCTAGGGGAGACTACAGGCAACCTCTTTTTCGAGGTAATAGCACCCCAGGTCCACAAACTTGCACTTAATGTGATGTTTTAGTCCAAAACTTGCAAAATGTGACTGAGGACTCCACAAACTTGACACCCTATGTGATGTTTTGGTCCACAACCACTCACAGCGTGCCATGTGGCAGTCCAGAGGGTGGATCGGTCAGCTCTGTCAAATTTGCACAAAGGCCCCTGCCGTTCACTCTATTCAACCCGCACTACACCCACCTGAATTAAATGCAACAGCCGTTCGACAGATCCGTTTGATCTCTCCGGTTGTCCTGTCGGGGGAGACAGTGTGGTGGCGGCGATTCTTTATGACGGTTGTCATGGCGCCGTCGTCGCCGGAGTTCGCCGGCGGGGTTGAGCCACCTGCTTCCGCTCATCTCATCCGGCCGTTCGGCGTCATCCCACCGGACTATGGTGAGCTCCTGTGCCCTCTTCCCCCTTTTCCTTGTTCTTCCGCCCGTGCTCTGTTTCCTCGTCGCCGGTGTATCTTCGTCGTCGGCATCAGCCCCGCCGCGTCTGTTTGTCTCACGGCGGTGTGCTTGTTGAATGCTGTTTGTTTTTTCTTACGACAGTAAAGCTAGGGTTTTTGCGTAGTGGGTTTAGGCTGAGTAGATTAGGTTAGGTTTTAGCCTCGCAAAGTCTTGGGTTTGGCCTGACAAGTGGTTCATTCTTTCTCTTTCATATGTTAGAGTTGTTCGGTCCTCCATTCATGTGCACCGGAAGCAAATCTGACAATAGTTGATTGTGTTCATTGCCACCAAATTTAGTTGTCCACTGCTAATGTTTAGTTGTGCAATCGTGCTAGTGATGCCACCAGTTGGTTGTGTTCAATGGCAGCAACTACAGTTAGCCCAAGTCTTGCTTTTTGGACATATGACTGAATTTTTTCAGTTAACTGTAGTTATCTGAATTTTGTCAGTGCACTGTAGTTATTCAGAATGTTTTCAGTACACTGTACTTATTCAGAATGTTTTCGGTGCACTGTACTTAACTGAACATCTTATTTAACTGAACTTCTGAGCTAACTGAATTTTAATGTTAAGTTTATACATCATTTTGCAATGCTTACAAATTACACATCTTTGATGCAGTGTGTGATTCAGCAAATGGACAAAGGGTGGACACTTCTTTCTTTACACTTGAACTTGAGCATGGTGGACTTTTCTGTGGCCCAATCACTAATTTGGAGTACTGGAACCCTTCAGTGGAAGTTCTTGATTATGTTGATGCTACCACATTCTCATATTCTTTCCTTGAAGAGCACCTAACTTGGTTGGGATATCCAGTGGGTGAGCACATACTTTACTGGTGCTTGCCTGGCAAATCAATTGCAGATGGTTTGGTTAGAACTAAATCTGATGATGATGTGCAACACATCATCAGAGCTAGTGTTGATCATAAAGTGCTGGCTATTATGGTTGACCATGCAAATTTCATCAGCAATTTCAGGGCTGAATCCATATGCACATTGCCATCAATGCACACTGCAAGTAAAGCATCTTTCCACCAGTCAGTAATTTCTGTCAATGAAGATGAGTCATTTTTAGAGTTTCCTGCAACTGGAACAGAACCTGAAAGCTTGGTTGTACAAGGTGTAGATCACAATCTGCTTACTGAAGATGGAGCAACAGTAGTTGAAGATATAGTTGTTTCTGAATCAGATTTCAGTGACAGTGATTATGACATAGATAAGGGGGATGATGATCTATATGATGACAACATTGACTTTGATGTTGATGAAGAAGCTCAGGAAAAAGAGGATGATGTGGAGGTAGATGACTATTTGCTTGATGATGAAGATCTCAATCTGCCCATTGAGGAAGCAGAGCAGTTGAGGTACAAGTTTACTGCCTTCAATTCAAAGGTGGACATGGTGGCCCCTGCCTTCAAAGTTGGGATGGTCTTTGCTGATGTGAAGGAGCTTAGACTTGCTATTACATCATATTCTATTAAGAACAGAGTTCAGATCAAGTAGTTAAAGAATGACAAAACTAGAATAGATGCTGTTTGTGAAAGAGGATGCCCATGGTGGCTAAAAGCTGGGAAGGACAACAGGATAGGTGGATTTGTAATCA
This sequence comes from Triticum timopheevii, assembly GCA_963921465.1. NCBI lineage: Eukaryota > Viridiplantae > Streptophyta > Magnoliopsida > Poales > Poaceae > Triticum > Triticum timopheevii. The sequence goes on along the minus strand of OY997274.1, from coordinate 631,369,470 downwards.
AGGCTTACTATGAAGAGCACATTTGTCAGAAGAAATGGAAGATAAGGCAGATGACAGCTAAGTTTCTGTGCCAGTATTTCATAGATGAGTTCAGGGATGACCAGAAAATGTCACTTGGTACATTTTCAAGAAAGATCACCAAGGCATTCAATGTGACCCCTAACAGATGGAAGCTAGCAAGGGCTAGAACTGCAGCCCTGAAAGAGATCCATGGAGATGAAGAACATCAGTTCAGTAGGTTATGGGACTATGGTCATGAATTAAGGAGTACAAACCCTGGCTCTACATTTCTGTTATCAACTGAGCTGAAGAAAGACCCAAAATTTCCAATGGGCAGGAAGTGTCTGAAGACACTGTATTGGTCTTATGATGCATGTAAAAGAGGTTGGTTAAAGGGGTGCAGGCCTACCATTTTCGTTGATGGATGTCACATGAAAACAAGGTTCAAAGGAGTTTTGCTTAGTGTTGTTGGAATTGATCCAAATGACTGCATTTTCCCCATTGCAATGGGTTGGGTGGAAGTAGAATGCACATGATCCTGGGAATGGTTTCTGACAACTTTGAGAGATGATCTAAACATCACTAACACTGCTCCTTTCACAATGATGAGTGACAAGCAAAAGGGATTGATAAATGTTGTGCAGAAAGTGTGGCCAGATGCAGAGCATAGGTTTTGTGTGAGGCATATCTATCAGAATTTCAATGAGAAGCACAAAGGAGAGTTGCTGAAGCAAGACCTGTGGGCCATTGCAAGATCACCCAACAAAGTGAAGTGGAGGCAGAACTGTGAGAAAATGGATGCAGATAGTTCAGCTGCATTTCATTGGATTGAAAGACTTGATCCAAAGACTTGGTGTAAAGCATTTTTCAGTGAATTTCCCAAATGTGACATTCTACTGAACAATAATTCTGAAGTGTTTAACAGCTATATCCTTGAAGGCAGAGAGATGGCAGTGTTGTCAATGCTTGAATATATATTCTACAAAATCATGCAAAGGCTTGTGAGCAAACAAAGAGAGGCAATAGAAAAGTGGGCAGGGCAGAGAATATGCCCAAAGATCAAGAAGAAGTTAGACAAGAACACTGAATTTGCTGCAAATTGTCATGTTCCAGAAGCTGGCCAACAGAAATTCAGAGTTCAGTCTGGAAATTCTAGCTACTCAGTGGACCTGTGTTTGCATACCTGTGATTGCAGGAGATGGTAGTTATCTGGTGTGCCTTGTGGCCATTCCATAGCATGCTGTAGGGAAGAAAGAATTGACCTAGAGTTAATGGTTCATGACTGCTACACTTTGGAGAATTATTTGAAAGCATATGGCTACACACTGGTCCCTCTAAGAGACCCTAAATACTGGGAGGTGCAGCCAGGATACAAGGTATTTCCACCAGTGTTCACCAAACAGCTGGGCAGGCCAAAGAAAAACAGGAAAAGAAACACCTAAAGAGAAAATCAAACACGGTGTGAGATATTTGAACAAGAAAGGTGTTACAATGCATTGCTCCATATGTGGCAGAGCTGACGACAATAGAAAGGGCCATTACAGATGGCAGGAAGCACTTGTTGAAGAAGGTGTAGAGCTGGTGGATGAAAATTATGATGATCCTACTTTTCTGCAGGTATGTTTCACTTGTAACTAAATAAAGTATCACTTGCAATTGAACAATGTTTCATCTTCAACTGAATAATATGAGCTTCTTCTCTGCAGAACATATACCCCACCAGGCCAGATCCTAGGTTAGATCCTAGTGAGTCACCCACCAGCATGGTCTTCAACATGGCTACCAGGGATAGAGCTAGAAGAGCTCAACAAAGAGTTCATGGCCCATTGCCACAACAGTCTTCATTTGTTGTAGCTGCCGGTGCTGCAACACCCCAGCCAAGGGTCACTACAGAGATGAACATTGCTAGACAGACAAGGGCAAGAAGCCCAGCTAGGCTCAGGAAGAGGAGCAATCCCAAGTGAGAGGGCAAGGTGGCTGCTGTTTGGAGAAGATATGAGCAACAGCCTAATTCCTGATCTAAATGCTCCCCCTGATGCTTGATTTGGTGGAAGTTGATATTGTCACATTTTTTGTTAAGGCCTGAAGCAATGTAAAACATTGAGTGGCCTTTTCTGGATGCAGAAAGGAGCATCCAGTGCCTCATTATTTGATGGCTAGCAGTGGCATTAAGTGCCATTTTTGTAACTAAAAACTATGATGTCAAACATGTGGCATTAGCTGGGTCTTAAATCAGTTGAATGCTCTCCAAAATTCAGTTATGTAATGTCAGTTAGCTAAGTTCAGTTAGCTGCTGTCAGTTACCTAAGTTCAGTTAACTACTGTTAGCAAACAAAATTCAGTTAAGTGATGTGAGTTAGCAATATTCAGTTAAGTGTTGTGAGTTGGCAATATTCAGTTAAGTACTGTCAGTTAGATATGTTCAATGAAGTTAAATAAACTTCAAAAAAAATAACTTACTTATTTGGCCTACATTCAACTTAATTTTGTGTAACAAAAAAAATGTTTGGCCTGGGTCTTGAACCCAGGACCGTGGGTTTGGTAAGCTAGAAGCAATGCCAGTAGAGTAGTTGTCGTGGTTTGGTGTATTTGCTGCCACTGTTGTAGTAATGCGGCAACCGACCGTGATTCAGTTTTTTGACGGGCCGACGATTCAGTTTTCACACCTATCTTAAATACGGCAACCCACCGCTCTCGTCGCCCACTACCCACTCCCCACTTCCCTCGTCTCCTCGGTGCTTGCGCTACCCACCTCCATCTCATCGCCACCAAAGAAACCCTCGCTGGAGGTCGAAGCCGCCGCCGACGCCATGGACGACAGCCTCGGATGGCAGAGGGCCGTCGAAGATCTGGCCGGCGACGACCAGGCGGCGCGGGCGGAGCTGCAGGAGATCGCGCGCTGGTTCCCGAGCATCCAGATGATGAGGAACCACGCGCGCGGCCTCGTAAGGTAATGACGGACGACGAGAAGCGTCGCGCCATGCCCAGCGGCAATCACGGCGTCGTCGGCGTCCATCCGGCGAAGATCCTGCAGTTCGCCATGGGGGAGACGTGGTCTGATGATCCGGACCAGCGCGCGCGCTGGTGGATGTATCGCTCCGCCAACGCGCCGCCGCAGCAGGACGATCCCAACCGTGTCGCCTCCAGGGCGGAGCGCGTGCGCGACGTCGTCCTTGCCGTCCCCGCGCCAATCAACTGGGCATATTGGGACAGGTTTCAGCCTAACCTCCTCCTCCCCGAAGACGTCTCCGACGCGGATTCGTCATCCGACTCCGAGTACGACCACCTCACCTCCGACGCGGACTCTGGCTACGACCTGGAGACCAAGTCATCTCAAGAGTGGGAGGTGGATGTCATCGTGCTCTCTGACGACGAGCCGGATGAGGTGCAGATGGCACCACGGGTTGTGACCATCCCAATCGACGTGGACGCGCTGCCGGATGTGCCTGACGGCATCGTCGTCAAGCAAGAGGAGGCGGACAAGGTGCCTGCGGAGGAAGAAGTGCATGTCAGGAAGGGGAAGAAGAAAGCAAGCAACAAGAGAGCTGCAGATGGGGAGGTGCGCCGCTCGGAGAGGCTGAAGATGTTGAAGGACAAGTGAAGATGAAGCCTTGAAGCCTTGAAGGATTAGGTATGCTGATATAGTAGAGCAGCATATAAGTTAAGTATATTGGCAATGTTGTTTAGGTATGCTCTTATATGTAGAGCATATAAGTTATTTTGTGATGTTATGGTGCTGGGGATAACTAAGATGTTGAACTATGATGCTATGGTCAGTGAACTATGACGCTATGGTCAGTTATGCTAAATTATGCTATGAATGTTGAATGTTGCTATTTAGGTGTTCAAATATCCAATGCTGTACTTAGTTAGTTACATTAGTTGTACTGTTTCAATGTCTGCATGTACCCAACTCTTTCCAGAAATAGAGGGGACCTATCTGCATGTCATAGGGTCAATATGGTACACTCAAAAATTCAGAACAACTCTGAAAAATTAACTTAACTCTGTCAAAGTTCAGTTAATTGTCAAAATTCACTTAACTCTGAACAAATTCAGTTAACTAACAAAGTTCAGTTAACTGACAAAGTTCAGTTAACTGACAAAGTTAAGTTAACTGTGAAAATTCAGTTGTCAGTTAACTCTGAACAGATACAATTAACTGACAAAGTTCAGTTAACTGACAGTTAACTAGTTTAATTTGAACAAATCAGTTAACTAGTTCCATTTGAACAAACCAGTCAAAAATTCAGTTAACTATGAAAAATTAAGTTAACTGAAAAAGTTAACTGTCAAAAACTTAGTGAACTCACTAAATCAATATTAAGACAATTCAAAAATTAACTCAAAGTACTTAAATAGAGGGAGCATAATTTAGTACACAAATGAGTCAAATTACTTAATACAAATAAGTCTGGAATTCCAAGTGCAAGGTCATACTTGACCTGCTACTAAGCAAGGTCATACTGGACCTGGTACTAATGATTACAATACACCATCATTCAAATTCTTCAAGCATCTCTTTCAGCTTCCTTATCTTGCCCTTGGTGTCTTCCTTATATTTGAAAAGATCACCAATCATGTACTCTAACTTCTTCTTCTCTTGCTTCAGCACATTCCTCTCCAGCACCAGGTTGTCCCTCTCTTGCACCAGATTGTCCCTCTCTTCCATGATGCTGTCCCTCTCCTGCTTCATTAGGTCCCTCTGTTTCTCTGCCTTGGCCCTGACAACTTGATGAATGGTTGTGAATGATTTGTCAGAAATCTTCTTCTTATCAAGATCTTCCTTCATGTCATCCAGAGCAAGTTGTGTGTTGCCTAGCTGGGCCAGAGCTTGCTCCTTCTCAGCCACCATTTGAGCAAAATCAACCTTAAAAAACCTCCAGTCTCTTTCCATCTTTTCCTTATCTCTCACAACCCTAACATTCTCTTGAGCATGAACCACATTGTCCTTGAGCCTAAGCTTGTTCTCATCTTCATACATGCCCCAGATCCTAGCTAGGCTCATCTTCAAAGGGGCAGGCCACTCAGGATCAACCAACTCCAAATAGCTGCATTTAGGTATGTTCTACAAATTTGCAACAAAAGAAAAAATTCAGTACAATGAAATAGTAGTTAAATACTAGCTGAACTACACTACAAATGTTCAGTTTACATGAACAAAAGAAAGTTAACTTGAGCAATATTTGTTAACTGACAGATCTCCACAATTTCAGACTTACAAACAACAAGATTCAGTAAACTGACAGATCTCCACAGTATTCACTTAATTTAAAGAACAACAAATAACAACATTCAGTTAACTGACAGAAGCAACTTAAACACTGAAACTAACTGTCAAAAATAGAAAACATACACACTTAATCTAACTATCAGAACTGTCAAACATAACTGAATACTGAATCAAGCAAAATCAGCAACTAACCTTCTGTGCACAAGCTAAGAATCTCCTCCCACTATCCACTGAATCAAATGCCACCAGCTTCTAACACACACATTTATGCTCACATCTTGAACTCAGATCTGTGGCCAGGCCGCTCCATTCCAAGCACAAGATGGTGGCAGGTAGCTAAAACATAACAAAATCAGCTTCATTTGCTAAGTAACAATGCACACCCAAATTAACCCTAACCATACTAGAGCAAGAGATCTAACCTGCACTTCGCTGCTGACTGACTCAGCGTCGGACGAACTGCCAGAATCGCTACAGGAAACCATGGCCACGAGCTGTGCAAATGTTCAAGGTTCAAAGGAGGTGGTGGGGGAGGGGCCTGGCTGCCGACGACAGAGGGAGAGGGAGAGCAAGAGGAAGAGGGAGAGCGAGAGGATGGAGAATGGGGAACAAGGAGGAGAAAGGGGGACAACAACGGTAGGTGTGGGGTGGGGGAACAGAACAGCGACGGTAGGTGGGGTGTGGAACGGGACCAGCAACTGTAAGAACTGCGGGTTGAATAGAGTGAACGGCAGGGGCCTTTGTGCAGAATTGCCAGAGCTGACCGGTCCACCCTCTGGACTGCCACATGGCACGCTGTGAGTGGCTGTGGACCAAAACATCACATAGGGTGTCAAGTTTGTGGAGTCCTCAGTCACATTTTGCAAGTTTTGAACTAAAACATCACATTCGGTGCAAGTTTGTGGACCTGGGGTGCTATTACCTTCTCTTTTTCTATTGATCAGGGCGTAGGACTCGCGCACGAATATCTCACTTACTGCAAGATGTATTCTCATCTCGCCTTTAGCTCTCAGTGCGTGCTCGTCTTAGTGGGCTGGCTTACTAAAGCTGTTTTGGGAAGGTTCTATAGACCAGAACGGATTGGTTTAGAACCTTTCACGTTGGTTTTATCCTCCGACTTTCTATGTTTGTCTATAAGCTTTCTTCGCATGTTTTTACTGTGTTCTCTTTGTTGGAATTCATTTGTTTTCTTTCTAGTTTTTTCTATTTTCTTTTCCTTTTTTTCTTTATCATTTTTTCGGTTTTCAAATACTTTGTTGATTTTTTCTAAATACACGTTGAATATTTTTCGTATATAAGTTGAATATTTTTTACATACACGTCAAACATTATTCGAATACATGTTGAATATTTGTTCAAATGCATATTAAACTTTTTTCAAATACAGACTGAAATTTATAAAAACATATTTCAATATTTTTCGAAAACGTCATCAACATTTTTAAAATATGCAAATATTTTTATATATGGTATGAACTTTTTTTTAATTACACAAACTTTTTTTAGTACGCTGCTAATAATTTATAAGCAAACCTTGACCATTTTTTAAGTATTATATACATTTTGTAAATGTACAAGCATTGTTTAGTGTTATCAATGTCATAGACATTTTTTACTATGTTATCAACATTTCTGAAAATGTGTGAATGTATAAATGTCGCAAACATTTTTGTACACCATGGAGAACAAATTTTTAACACTCCCGGAAAGTTTTTATTATACGCAGTGAAGCTATTTTGAAAATTAAACTGAGTAACTATATACATAGTATATAATATAACTAAGAAAAGGAAAATAAAAGGGGAAAACGTAACCACACTACAAAAAAACTGCTAGAGGATCATTACTGGGCCGGCCATTAAAAGCTTCGGATGCATTTTTGTTGTGTTCTGTGCTATTTTCGAGCGTAGCCAGTTGCTTGATTTCTAAAAAAAGAGTCATGTTTGCTTTAAGCTATAATAGGTTTTTTAAGCTATAACAGGTAATTGCCTGTGTGGTGCAACGGGGTCATATATAATCCGGGTCTCAACAGTAATTGTGTCTAACATACTATTTTGCCATCAGCATGCACATCTAGTGGCATTGTAGACTTCTTTCTTATCTTTAAATCACTCTCCTTCCAATCAATATCTCTGTCCCTCTACCAAACAAATCCAAACTCACCACTTTGGCTTTTGGTTGCATCAAGGTAACCGTGCCACCGTCTCTCTATGTAACCATGTTGATGCTCTCGATCTCCTTGAGGTACTGAATAGTGCTTACCGTTAAGAGATTTACATATAGTCGATGGACCGGTGCTTAGAACACTCAAACGAGGAGTAAATAGCATAACATCAAAAACACAATAGTATTATTAGCCATTCGATTTCTCTCATTAACAATCCCCTCATTTCAAATAAAAAATCTCATAATTCTAATCAGATGGAATTACATGTGCTTTTCTCATATAGAGAATGGGTCAACATTGAATAATTTTTCTATCCTTTTCTCTATGGAACATTTTCCCACACTAGTGACCATCTCTACCCCTATAAAAATCATAGTTGGTGATGATGGTGTACCTACCATCCATCATTTTCGACCGTCCGATCTGCATCCAACGCATAGGAGACAACCCCACTTCACATTTGCAAAGAAACCCCCATTCTCTTTGTCCATCTCCATCCAGTTCCACCTTATCCAATCAGCCAAGCAATAGATCCGTCTGGTGAAAACTGGAAGAGAAGTGGCAGCGTCCGCTCTCTATGCCACCGGCGTCGTCCGATACCAACTCCTCACTGCCGCAACAGCCTCACCGCCACACCCACCTGTTGGGGAACGTTGCAGAAAATAAAAAAATTCTACGCTTCACCAAGATCAATCTATGGAGTCATCTAGCAACGAGAGAGAGGAGTGAATCTACATACCCTTGTAGATCGCGTGCGGAAGCGTTCAAGAGAACGGGGTTGAGGGAGTCGTACTCGTCGTGATCCAAATCACCGGAGATCCTAGCGCCGAACGGACGGCACCTCCGCGTTCAACACACGTACGGTTGGGAAGACGTCTCCTCCTTCTTGATCCAGCAAGGGGGGAGGAGAGGTTGATGAAGATCCAGCAGCACGACGGCGTGGTGGTGGATGCAGCAACGATCACGGCAGGGCTTTGCCAAGCTTCTGCGAGAGAGGGAGAGGTGGTGCGTGGGGAGAGGGAGGCGCCAGGGACTTGGGTGCGGCTGACCTCCCTCCCCCCTCTTTATATAGGCCCCCTGGGGGGGGGCGGCCCTAGGAGATGGGATCTCCAAGGGGGGGCGGCGGCCAAGGGGGTGGCTTACCCCCCAAGGCAAGTGGAGGCGCCCCCCACCCCTAGGGTTTTCAACCCTAGGCGCAGGGGGCCCAAGGGGGGCGCACCAGCCCACCAGGGGCTGGTTCCCCTTCCCACTTCAGCACATGGGGCCCGCCGGGATAGGTGGCCCCACCCGGTGGACCCCCGGGACCCTTCCGGTGGTCCCGGTACAATACCGGTGACCCCCGAAACTTTCCCGATGGCCGAAACTGCACTTCCTATATATAATTCTTCACCTCCGGACCATTCCGGAACTCCTTGTGACATCCGGGATCTCATCCGGGACTCCGAACAACTTTCGGGTTACTGCATACTCATATCTCTACAACCCTAGCATCACCGAACCTTAAGTGTGTAGACCCTACGGGTTCGGGAGACATGCAGACATGACCGAGACGCCTCTCCGGTCAATAACCAACAGCGGGATCTGGATACCCATGTTTGCTCCCACATGCTCCTCGATGATCTCATCGGATGAACCACGATGTCGAGGATTCAATCAATCCCGTATACAATTCCCTTTGTCAATCGGTACGTTACTTGCCCGAGACTCGATCGTCGGTATCCCAATACCTCGTTCAATCTCGTTACCGGCAAGTCACTTTACTCATACCGTAATGCATGATCTCGTGACCAGACACTTGGTCACATTGAGCTCATTATGATGATGCATTACCGAGTGGGCCCAAATATACCTCTCCGTCATACGGAGTGACAAATCCCAGTCTCGATTCGTGCCAACCCAACAGACACTTTCGGAGATACCCGTAGTGCACCTTTATAGTCACCCAGTTACGTTGTGATGTTTGGCACACCCAAAGCACTCCTATGGTATCCGGGAGTTGCACAATCTCATGGTCTAAGGAAATGATACTTGACATTTGGAAAAGCTCTAGCTAAACGAACTACACGATCTTTGTGCTATGCTTAGGATTGGGTCTTGTCCATCACATCATTCTTCTAATGATGTGATCCCGTTATCAATGACATCCAATGTCCATAGTCAGGAAACCATGACTATATGTTGATCAACGAGCTAGTCAACTAGAGGCTCACTAGGGACTTGTTGTGGTCTATGTATTCACACATGTATTACGATTTCCGGATAATACCATTATAGCATGAACAATAGACAATTATCATGAACAAAGAAATATAATAATAACCATTTTATTATTGCCTCTAGGGCATATTTCCAACAGTCTCTCACTTGCACTAGAGTCAATAATCTAGTTACATTGTGATGTATCGAACACCCATTGCGTTCTGGTGTTGATCATGTTTTGCCCTAGGGAGAGGTTTAGTCAACGGATCTGCTACATTCAGGTCCGTATGTACTTTACAAATATCTATATCTCCATCTTGAACATTTTCACGAATGGAGTTGAAGCGATGCTTGATGTGCCTGGTCTTCTTGTGAAACCCGGGCTCCTTGGCAAGTGCAATAGCTCCAGTGTTGTCACAGAAGAGTGTGATCGGCCCCAACGCATTGGGTATGACTCCTAGGTCGGTGATGAACTCCTTCACCCAGATAGCTTCATGCGCTGCCTCCGAGGCTGCCATGTACTCTGCTTCACATGTAGATCCCGCCACGACGCTCTGCTTGCAACTGCACCAGCTTATGGCCCCACCATTCAAAATATACACGTATCCGGTTTGTGACTTAGAGTCATCCAGATCTGTGTCGAAGCTAGCGTCGACGTAACCCTTTACGACGAGCTCTTCGTCACTTCCATATAAGAGAAACATATCCTTAGTCCTTTTCAGGTACTTAATGATGTTCTTGACCGCTGTCCAGTGTTCCATGCTGGGATTACTTTGGTACCTTCCTACCAAACTTACGACAAGGTTTATATCAGGTCTGGTACAGGTCATGGCATACATGATAAACCCTATGGCTGAGGCATAGGGGACGACACTCATCTTTTCTCTATCTTCTGCCGTGGTCGGACATTGAGCCGAGCTCAATTTCACACCTTGCAACACAGGCAAGAACCCCTTCTTGGACTGATCCATATTGAAATTCTTCAATATCTTATCAAGGTATGTGCTTTGTGAAAGGCCTATGAGGCGTCTTGATCTATCTCTATAGATCTTGATGCCTAATACGTAAGCAGCTTCTCCAAGGTCCTTCATTGAAAAACACTTATTCAAGTAGGCCTTGATGCTGTCCAAAAGTTCTATATCATTTCCCATCAAAAGTATGTCATCCACATATAATATGAGAAATGCTACAGAGCTCCCACTCACTTTCTTGTAAACGCAGGCTTCTCCATAAGTCTGCATAAACCCAAACGCTTTGATCATTTCATTAAAGCAAATGTTCCAACTCCGAGATGCTTGCACCAGCCCATAGATTGAGCGCTGGAGCTTGCATACCTTGTTAGCATTCTTAGGGTCGACAAAACCTTCCGGCTGCATCATATACAGTACTTCCTTAAGATGACCGTTAAGGAATGCCGTTTTGACGTCCATTTTCCATATCTCATAATCATAGTATGCGGCAATTGCTAACATGATTCAGACGGACTTCAGCTTCGCTACGGGAGAGAATGTCTCATCGTAGTCAATCCCTTGAACTTGTCGATAACCCTTAGCGACAAGTCGAGCTTTATAGATGGTAACATTACCATCCGCGTCTGTCTTCTTCTTAAAGATCCATTTGTTTTCTATCGCTCGCCGATCGTCGGGCAAGTCTGTCAAAGTCCATACTTTGTTTTCATACATGGATCCTATCTCAGATTGCATGGCATCAAGCCATTTGTTGGAATCTGGGCCCGCCATTGCTTCTTCATAGTTCAAAGGTTCACCGTTGTCTAACAACATGATTTTCAGGACAGGGTTGCCATACCACTCTGGTGTGGAACGTGTCCTCATGGACCTACGAAGTTCAGTAGTAACTTGATCCGAAGTACCTTGATCATCATCATTAGTTTCCTCTCTTGTTGGTGCAGGCACCACAGGAACATCTTCCTGAGCTGCGCTACTTATCGGTTCAAGAGGTAGTACTTCATCAAGTTCCAATTTCCTCCCACTTACTTCTCTCGAGAGAAACTCTTTCTCCAGAAAGGACCCGTTCTTGGCAACAAAGATCTTGCCCTCGGATCTTAAGTAGAAGGTATACCCAATGGTTTTCTTGGGGTACCCTATGAAGACGCATTTTTTCGACTTGGGTTCGAGCTTTTCAGGTTGAAGTTTCTTGACATAAGCATCGCATCCCCAAACTTTTAGAAACGACAGCTTAGGTTTCTTCCCAAACCATAATTCATATGGTGTCGTCTCAACGGATTTAGACGGTGCCCTATTTAAAGTGAATGTAGCTGTCTCTAGAGCGTATCCCCAAAATGATAGCGGTAAATCGGTAAGTGACATCATAGATCGCACCATATCCAATAGAGTGCGATTACGACGTTCGGACACACCGTTACACTGAGGTGTTCCAGGCGGCGTGAGTTGTGAAACGATTCCACATTTCCTTAAGTGCGTACCAAATTCGTGACTTAAATATTCTCCCCCACGATCTGATCGTAAGAACTTTATCTTTCGGTCACGTTGATTCTCTACCTCATTCTGAAATTCCTTGAACTTTCCAAAGGTCTCAGACTTGTCTTTCATCAAGTAGACATACCCATATCTACTCAAGTCATCAGTGAGAGTGAGAACATAACGATATCCTCCGCGAGCCTCAACGCTCATTGGACCGCATACATCAGTATGTATGATTTCCAATAAGTTGGTTGCTCGCTCCATTGTTCCGGAGAACAGAGTCTTGGTCATTTTGCCCATGAGGCATGGTTCGCATGTGTCAAATGATTCATAATCTAGAGACTCTAAAAGTCCATCAGCATGGAGCTTCTTCATGCGCTTGACACCAATGTGACCAAGGCGGCAGTGCCACAAGTATGTGGGACTATCGTTATCAACTTTACATCTTTTGGTATTCACACTATGAATATGTGTAACATTACGCTCGAGATTCATTAAGAATAAACCATTCACCAGCGGGGCATGACTATAAAACATATCTCTCATATAAATAGAACAACCATTATTCTTGGATTTAAATGAGTAGCCATCTCGAATTAAACAAGATCCTGATACAATGTTCATGCTCAAAGCTAGCACTAAATAACAATTATTGAGGTTTAAAACTAATCCCGTAGGTAAATGTAGAGGTAGCGTGCCGACGACGATCACATCGACCTTGGAACCATTCCCGACGCGCATCGTCACCTCGTCCTTCGCCAGTCTCCGCTTATTCCGCAGCTCCTGCTTTGAGTTACAAATATGAGCAACCGCACCGGTATCAAATACCCAAGAGCTACTACGAGCACTGGTAAGGTACACATCAATTACATGTATATCACATATACCTTTGGTTTTGCCGGCCTTTTTGTCCGCTAAGTACTTGGGGCAGTTCTGCTTCCAGTGACCACTTCCCTTGCAATAAAAGCACTCAGTCTCAGGCTTGGATCCATTGTTTGACTTCTTCCCGGCAACTGGCTTACCGGGCGCGGAAACTCCCTTGTCATCCTTATTGAAGCTCTTCTTACCCTTGCCTTTCTTGAACTTAGTGGTTTTATTCACCATCAATACTTGATGTTCCTTTTTGATCTCTACCTCTGCTGATTTCAGCATTGAATATACCTCAGGAATGGTCTTTTCCATCCCCTGCATATTGAAGTTCATCACAAAGCTCTTGTAGCTCGGTGGGAGCGACTGAAGGATTCTGTCAATAACCGCGTCATCCGGGAGATTAACTCCCAGCTGAGTCAAGCAGTTGTGCAACCCAGACATCTTGAGTATGTGCTCACTGACAGAACTATTTTCCTCCATCTTACAGCTGAAGAACTTCTCGGAGACTTCATATCTCTCGACCCTGGCATGAGCTTGGAAAACCATTTTCAGCTCTTCGAACATCTCATATGCTCCGTGTTGCTCAAAACGCTTTTGGAGCCCCGGTTCTAAGCTATAAAGCATGCCGCACTGAACGAGGGAGTAATCATCAGCAAGAGACTGCCAAGCGTTCATAACGCCTTCGTTCTCTGGGATGGGTGCTTCACCTAGCGGTGCTTCTAGGACATAATCTTTCTTGGCAGCTATGAGGATGATCCTCAGGTTCGGACCCAGTCCGTATAGTTGCTGCCATCATCTTTCATCTTGGTTTTCTCTAGGAACGCGTTGAAGTTGAGGTGGACATGAGTGTTGGCCATTTGATCTACAAGACATTTTGCAAAGGTTTTTAGACTAAGTTCATGATAATTAAGTTCATCTAATGAAATTATTCAATGAACTCCCACTTAGACAGTCATCCCTCTAGTCATCTAAGTGAAACATGATCCGAGTCAACTAGGCCGTGTCTGATCATCACGTGAGACGGACTAGTTAACATTGGTGAACGTCTTCATGTTGATCGTATCTTCTATATGACTCATGCTCGACCTTTCGGTCTTCCGTGTTCCGAGGCCATGTCTGTACATGCTAGGCTCGTCAAGTCAACCTAAGTGTATTGCGTGTGTAAATCTGGCTTACACCCGTTGTATTCGAACGTTAGGATCTATCACACCTGATCATCACATGGTGCTTCGAAACAACGAACCTTCGCAACGGTGCACAGTTAGGGGGAACACTTTTCTTCAAATTATTTCAAGGGATCATCTTATTTAAGCCACCGTCGTTCTAAGCAAATAAGATGTAAAACATGATAAACATAACATGCAATCAAACAGTGACATGATATGGCCAATATCATATTGCTCCTTTGATCTCCATCTTCGGGGCGCCATGATCATCTTCGTCACCGGCATGACACCATGATCTCCATCATCATGATCTCCATCATCGTGTCTTCATGAAGTTGTCATGCTAACGACTACTTCTACTTCTATGGCTAACGCGTTTAGCAATAAAGTAAAGTAATTTACATGGCGTTCTTCAATGACACGCAGGTCATACAAAAAATAAAGACAACTCCTATGGCTCCTGCCGGTTGTCATACTCATCGACATGCAAGTCGTGATTCCTATTACAAGAACATGATCATCTCATACATCACATATATCATTCATCACATCCTTTGGCCATAACACATCACAAAGCACTTGCTGCAAAAACAAGTTAGACGTCCTCTAATTGTTGTTGCAAGTTTTTACGTGGCTTCTATAGGTTTCTAGCAAGAACATTTCTTACCTATGTAAAACCACAACGTGATATGCCAATTTCTATTTACCCTTCATAAGGACCCTTTTCATCGAATCCGCTCCAACTAAAGTGGGAGAGACAGACACCCGCTAGCCACCTTATGCAACTAGTGCATGTCAGTCGGTGGAACCTGTCTCACGTAAGCGTACGTGTAAGGTCGGTCCGGGCCGCTTCATCCCACGATGCCTCCGAAGCAAGATAAGACTAGTAGTGGCAATAAAATTGACAACATCTACGCCCACAACTGCTTTGTGTTCTACTCGTGCATAGTAACTACGCATAGACCTAGCTCATGATGCCACTGTTGGGGAACGTTGCAGAAAATAAAAATTTTCTACGCTTCACCAAGATCAATCTATGGAGTCATCTAGCAACGAGAGAGAGGAGTGCCTCGACATACCCTTGTAGATCGCGTGCGGAAGCATTCAAGAGAACGGGGTTGAGGGAGTCGTACTCGTCGTGATCCAAATCACCGGAGATCCTAGCGCCGAACGGACGGCATCTCCGCGTTCAACACACGTATGGTTGGGAAGGCGTCTCCTCCTTCTTGATCCAGCAAGGGGGAAGGAGAGGTTGATGAAGATCCAGCAGCACGATGGCATGGTGGTGGATGCAGCAACGATCACGGCAGGGCTTCGCCAAGCTTCTGCGAGAGGGAGAGGTGGTGCGTGGGGAGAGGGAGGCGCCAGGGACTTGGGTGCGGCTGCCCTCCCTCCCCCTCTTTATATAGGCCCCCTGGGGGGCGCCGGCCCTAGGATATGGGATGTCCAAGGGGGGGCGGCGGCCAAGGGGGTGGCTTACCCCCCAATGCAAGTGGAGGCGCCCCCCACCCCTAAGGTTTCCAACCCTAGGCGCAGGGGGCCCAAGGGGGGGCGCACCAACCCACCAGGGGCTGGTTCCCCTCCCCACTTCATCCCATGGGCCCCTCCGGGATAGGTGGCCCCACCCGGTGGACCCCCGGGACCCTTCCGGTGGTCCCGGTACAATACCGGTGACCCCCGAAACTTTCTCGATGGCCGAAACTGCACTTCCTATATATAATTCTTCACCTCCGGACCATTTCGGAACTCCTCGTGATGTTCGGGATCTCATCCGGGACTCCGAACAACTTTCGGGTTACTGCATACTCATATCTCTACAACCCTAGCGTCACCGAACCTTAAGTGTGTAGACCCTACGGGTTCGGGAGACATGCAGACATGACCGAGACACCTCTCCGGTCAATAACCAACAGCGGGATCTGGATACAATGTTGGCTCCCACATGCTCCTCGATGATCTCATCGGATGAACCACGATGTCGAGGATTCAATCAATCCCGTATAAAATTCCCTTTGTCAATCGGTACGTTACTTGCCCGAGACTCGATTGTCGGTATCCCAATACCTCGTTCAATCTCGTTACCGGCAAGTCACTTTACTCGTACCGTAATGCATGATCCCGTGACCAGACACTTGGTCACATTGAGCTCATTATGATGATGCATTACCGAGTAGGCCCAGAGATACCTCTCCGTCATATGGAGTGACAAATCCCAGTCTCGATTCGTGCCAACCCAACAGACACTTTCGGAGATACCCGTAGTGCACCTTTATAGTCACCCAGTTACGTTGTGACGTTTGGCACACCCAAAGCACTCCTACGGTATCCGGGAGTTGCACAATCTCATGGTCTAAGGAAATGATACTTGACATTTGGAAAAGCTCTAGCTAAACGAACTACATGATCTTTGTGTTATTCTTAGGATTGGGTCTTGTCCATCACATCATTCTCCTAATGGTGTGATCCCGTTATCAATGACATCCAATGTCCATAGTCAGGAAACCATGACTATCTGTTGATCAACGAGCTAGTCGGCTAGAGGCTCACTAGGAACTTGTTGTGGTCTATGTATTCACACATGTATTACGATTTCCGGATAATACCATTATAGCATGAACAATAGACAATTATCATGAACAAGGAAATATAATAATAACCATTTTATTATTGCCTCTAGGGCATATTTCCAACACCATCTCCACATCCCCTCCTCCTCGTCATCTCCTCCTGACCCTACCCCATCTCCTACTGTGATGTCCCTAGCCAGAGCTAGAAAGATCACAAGAGGAACAAAGGGGAAAGCAGCAGTTGACCGAGAATGAAGGAGCTTGGGCAGCTCAATTTCATTCATTAATTCGATAATTTGCCCAAAAGGCTACAAGGAGTTTATATCCACACGCTTACAGCCGGTCTGTCCGGTCAACACACGCAACACAAAACCAATGCACGCCTACCTTTCCGTCACGGTCCCAGCCGTGTCTGGGACCTGCCTGTCAGACACACACGTAGTTGGTGGGGGTGTGACAATTGCCCCCCCCCCCACTTGTGTTGGAGGCTCATCCCAGATTGCAGCATTGGGAAAATGATTCTTGAGTACATAGAAATCTTCCCAGGTAGCACATTCCACTGGAAGAGAGATGACCACTGAACCAAAATTTGCACAGTTGCAGCATTACCTTTCTTGACCATACGGCGATCTCACCTATAATTGTAGGCCACCTCACCTATAATTTGGTGAATGGCTCTAGCTGCAGGCATCTCGAATTTGTAGGCGACCTCACCTATTTGTTCCAGCATGTTGAACGGGCCAAAAAATTTGAAAGCCATCTTTGGGTAAGGTCGATTTGCAATTGAAGAACTGTGCATAGGGTTGTAGTTTCAACAAAACAGTGTCACCAACACAAAATAACCGGTCTGCCTGACCCCGATCAGCATAAGACTTCATCCTATTTTGTGCCTTGAGCAAATTTTCTTTGAGCATGTTAGTAACTTGTTGGCGCTCAGCAGCAACATTATGGGCAGCGGAAGCTTGATCCACATATAGGTGAGGCAGTGCACCAAAATTGGGATCCATTTCATACAACGCCTTGAAAGGGGAGCATTTGATGGAAGCATGGTGGTAGGAATTATACCAGAATTCGGCCATTGGAAGCCATTGGCGCCATTTTCCTGGGCAATCATGAACAACACAACGCAAGTACTGCTCCAAACATTGGTTGACGCGTTCACTATGCCCATCAGTGGCTGGATGATTAGCAGTACTGTAATTGAGCTTGGGGCCCACAGCCTGAATTAGTGGTCTCCAAAAATTACTTGTGAAAATATGATCTCAATCAGAAACTATCGTTTCTGGAATGCCATGCAATTTCACCACTTGATTAAGAAAAAGCTTCACCACAACGGAGAAGTATAAGGGTGTCGGAGAGGCATGAAGTGTGCATATTTAGTCAAACGGTCCACCATTACCAGTATGACATTCATGCCCTCCGACATAGGCAAGCCCTCTATAAAGTCCATGGTGATGTCATTCCATGGCTTAGAAGCCCAATGTGGTTCTAATCTCCCCCCTCTAATTCTCCAGTGAAGATTAGCTCTCGACGGCAAAGCGCTACCTAATCATGAAGACTGTACGCTTGTAACCAAGTAGAGAGGTCATGCTTTCGGTCTTCTATCGAGGGATCTTTTGTGAGTGGTTCACGGGATCATTCATCTACAGTTCGAGGGACACAAACTACGATATACACTGACTCGCCTACTTCTGCTGCACTTCGGAGTCGATAACGATCATTAATCCAAACCTTATATTCATCTTCATATTGTTCTTGGTTGATTGTAGGGTGGATTTTTTGTTTTCTACTACGTTTCCCAAAACCCCATGCAACAGTGTTTCAAGACAAAAGAAGGCACACAAGCCCCGCGAACAACCTCGTGCCCAGAAATCTCGACGCAGCCCGAAGTGTGATGGGAGACCCGAATCCTGGGAGCCCCGCTAGTCATTCTTGATCTACAATGATATCGTTCGGGAAGCCACACACCACGCATGCCAGAAAACCCTTTAAAGTCAGGCTCACGAAGGCAAGCCAAAATAGTCGACAAGAACATGAGGAGCCTGCCTGGGTTCTCGAAGATCAAGATACTCCAATATCAGACACGCTCGGGGGCTACTGACGGCGCAACAGACCTTGGGTGTCCTCCTGGCGGGGAGTTTGACAGCAGGCCTACCACAGGGCCTAGGAGGCCTGGCTAGGATTCAACGGTAGAAGGGAGGTTGGTGGCCCAGATATACATCTAGAGATCATCTTGGCGTGCTAGTTAAGATGGCGGAAAGCAAGATCTGGTATACCCTCTCTAAAACCCTAGCCCCTGTCATCTATATATGGTGGGGCTACGTGTAGCCATTCTTATCCACACGCGTAGAAACATAATCTGGTAGTTTACATCATCACCATTGTAATCCCTCGCACGAGGCACTCTATCTTGACTACAGATGAGAAGCAGGACGTACGTAGGGTATTACCCTCACCGAGAGGGCCCGAACCTGGGTAACTTCCTTGTGCAACATCCGTTCTATTACTTCTGGCCACGTTCGCCAGCCTAACGGTACTCTCGGTTCCACGTACTGTCTGGAAGCTTGATGTACATGCCCTATATCGGTGGCCCAATGGGGCAGCTCTAGCTCTGTGCACGACCGCGTCTGCCCGTCACTGCCTGCGCCCTCCCCGATAAGGCGGCGGGGTGATCGGTGGTGTTCGTCACCTTCGGCCCCGGCTCCTCCCAACCGACCATGGGTGCAAGTCCCGGTGCCTCTGTGGTCGCAGCTCCCCGAGTCGGAGGCGTGCGCAGCTCATTGCGCGGGGCTGACAACACCGAATCTAGTCAATCCATGTGTTCGTCCTGTAGATTCACGTCGGTTCCCCTGCCCTCCAACTCCGAAGTAATAGTTGGGTCATCAAGCTTGGCAATCTGCGAGGCTATCAGCCACCAGGGTAGGCAGACCCGGGGATGAAGCCAGAAAAGAAAAAGCTTGTTGGGGTCATATCCATGGCAGTGGGGCCATCTTCTATAAATCAATAGTAAGTTACGGAAGGATTTCATAATTTCACTGGGGTCAAATCGCCCAACGCCTACATGGCAGCTCTGTCCTTGGGTGGACCTCAACTATCGGCGGTCAAAGACATCTTCTGGTCTACATTGAAAACATCTTAACGCTACTTCTACAAGCTCTTGAGTTTCAACAAAGTCGCTCCAATAAAAACAAAGGCCGTCAAGCGGCAACGAGCTTTGCTCACGACATGCCACTTGTGGAGGCAGAAGGAAGATGGTGCGGATTTCGCAATGGACTCACCTGCAATTACATATTGTTGTAAGGGCTGATTCTATTAACATACTAGTACTACAGCCTTTATCATTTTTTGAATGAAAAACTATCACGTGCGTGAGCCATTTCCTTTTGACCCGTACCGCATGGGGAGCAAGCAGAGTTCCGCGAATGATCACAACTGAGCAGCCTCCCTTTAATATAGATCCAAATTAATTTGACCA
The DNA here is from genome assembly GCA_963921465.1 of Triticum timopheevii. NCBI lineage: Eukaryota > Viridiplantae > Streptophyta > Magnoliopsida > Poales > Poaceae > Triticum > Triticum timopheevii. Next base: position 631,349,352 of record OY997274.1, on the reverse strand, counting down.
TTCCTGGCCCCACGACTCGCAATATTTCTACACTTAGCCTCGCTTGGTTCGGCGTTTCCGGACCGAGTCCGGCCGTCTTACGGATATTTCTAAAATATATGCGCGTGATTGACCGTTCTACTCTGAATATTCTGGGTGGTTTCTTGCGTTAGAGCACTCTAGAACTAGAAGGTCTCTCAAAATTTACTTTTGTGGGAGAATTTTACGTTTCGAGTGCTTAAATGCTATATCTAGCAGATCCCTCAAACTTTTATCAAATTTTGACCCTGCATTCGTTAAAAACTTCCTCACTTGCTTATTTCCAGTTCAGAGAAGCCACTTCTCATGATACAGTTGGGAGAACTCACGCGGCTCCCATTCTTCCAAGCGGGCCTTCCTGGTCTCGTGGAGTCGACCGGCGGCGGGTCCGCTGGTGCGAACCTCCTTTCCAAATAGTAGTACTACCAAACACCAAACACAACGATGGGCTCTAGCCATCGTCCTACTCCTACCACCCTAGTCTTCCTGGTGTTGCTGCTATGCCTCTTCTATGCGCCGCGCTGGGCCTTCTCGCTCTCCTTCAACCTCAACTTCTCCGACCCCATGGCCTTTTCGTCGATCGCCATCGCCAGCGATGCATTCGCCAATACGTCAACCCTCGAGCTCACAAATATTACACGTGACCCAGATATTCAGTACAGCGCCGGCCGGGCATGGTACGCGCAGAAGGTGCCGCTATGGAGCAGCGCCACCGGCGAGATGGCCAGCTTCACCACCACCTTCTCCTTCCGAATCACTCCGGAAAGCCTCCCGAATACAGGCGATGGGATGACCTTCTTCCTCGGGCATTTCCCTTCCAAGATCCCGGAATACAGCAAGGGGGGCGGCCTCGGCCTCCTCCCCAGGTACACTAACGGAACAGGCGACAGCCGGATAGTTGCGGTGGAGTTCGACACTGCTTACAATGTGGAATGTGACAACAACGGGAACCATGTCGGCATTGACGTCAACTCCCTCAACTCAACGGCGTTCACAGACACGACGACCTCGCCGGGAAAGAACCTCACGTCGCTCCATCTTATGGAAGCCACGGTGAAGTACCACAATGATTCCAAGATGCTGGCCGTCGATCTCGTCATCGGCGATGCCCTTTACCAGGTCAATGCAACCGTCGATCTGAGAGAATACTTACCGGAGGAGGTCGCTGTTGGCTTCTCCGCAGCGACTGCCCGGTATGTTGAGCTGCACCAGATACTGTCATGGTCATTCACCTCCACTCTGGTACCAATTCCAACCAGCAGCAACAACAACAACAAAAGGTTGGTACCAATTTTAGCATATGTCCTAGTTCCTCTGCTTTTTTTCTCTGTCTGTGCGGTGGTGGTACTGGGTTGGCGGCGACACAACAAAGCAAGAGCAAACGAGGACAGCGAAGAAGAGTGCATCGACAGAGCTGATCTCGAGAGAGGTGTGGCTGCCGACGGCCCCAGACGGTACATGTACCACGAGCTTGTCGTCGCAACGAGCAATTTCGCGGAGGATGAGAAGCTTGGGCGAGGCGGCTTTGGGAACGTTTACCGGGGTCATCTCACACTCACACTCACAAGTGGCATCGGTGGTGACCAAGACCCTCGTGCGGTGGCGGTGAAGGTGCTGTCTGCAGATTCATCGTCCCAGGGGAGGAAGGAGTTCGAGGCAGAGGTGAGGATCATCAGCAGACTGAAGCATCGCAACCTTGTGAAGCTGCTGGGCTGGTGCGACAGCCGCAAGGGGCTCCTGCTTGTCTACGAGCTTGTCACGGAGGGCAGCCTAGATAGGCACCTCTACAGCAACGACGGCAGGTATCTGACATGGGCACAGAGATACAACATCATCCTTGGCTTGGGATCCGCGCTGCACTACCTCCACGGAGAGTGCGAGCAGTGCATCGTCCATGGCGACATCAAGCCCAGCAATATCATGCTCGACTCATCGCTCAGCACCAAGCTCGGGGACTTCGGGTTGGCCCGGCTGATCGACCACGGCGTCGGGTTAATGCACACCACCAAAGCCGTGTTCGGCACCGTGGGGTACATTGACCCGGAGTTCGTCAACACACGCCGGCCCAGCACTGAGTCCGACGTGTACAGCTTTGGCGTCGTCCTCCTGGAGATCGCCTCCGGCCGTCGGCCGGTAATCGAGACCGCTGAGAGATCCTTCACGCTCCTCAGCTGGGTGTGGAACCTGTACGGGAGGGACGCGATCCTTGACGCGGCCGACGAGCGGCTGAAGGGCGACGAGACGGACGAGCGATGGATGGAGCGGGTACTCGTCGTCGGGCTCTGGTGCGCGCACCCGGACCGGAGCGAGCGGCCATCCGTGGCGCAGGCCATGCACGTCCTGCAGTCAGACGAGGCGAGGCTGCCGGCGCTCCCACGGCACATGTACAGGGCCGCACAGGATCTGGCATCGTACGGGTCTTTCTCCATTGACAGCGCAGGCTCAGGTTGCGTTCGCTCTTCTTCGATCAACACCGGCAACACCACTGTTTCTTCCGAGTCGTCCTCGACCTCACTGCTACGAGATTCCAAGGATCAAGCTAATTGATTCATCCAGATTTGTAGTTCTTGATTATTTTCCTAGTTACGTCCAGTATGCATTGTTTCGCGGGAATGATGTTCCGTCAATTTGGATGCACTAACTTCCGAGCCACCGACTTTCACTACAGATCCTGGAGAACGCTTTGCTTCCCCGTCTGCCCACGTTCCTCTTCAGTTTTCTTTTCCCTCCGTGCGTGCCCACGTTCCAGTCGCTGAACCGGATTTTCTGCATGCTGGCGAGAGTCACGGGCACGGCCCCTCGTTGTCTTACAAGACACGAACTCCCTGTTAAGAAAAAAGGTTTCGCCCGCTTTATATTACTCCCACCGTCCAGAAATACTCGTCGAAGGAATTGACGTATCTAGATGTATTTTAGTGTTAGATACATCCATTTTTAGTCATTTCTACGACAAGTATTTCTGGACGAAGGGAGTACAAAGCAACCATCCGAAACAACCAACGATAGGTGTTGGGGCGGAAGCAGCACAATCATGCCCAAAAGAAAAAAGAGAGAAAAAAGAAAAAAAACAAATGCCGATAATGGCGGATCGACAAAAACGACTAAGCCTCGCGACGCGCTGCGTCCACCGGAAATCGTCCCCCAAATTTCGAGACTCTGAAGCGCCGGTACCAATCAACACCTCTAAGAAGGGATGCGACGATGACGACGCTGCTGCCAAGGGATTCCCCCAGTACGCGGTGGGGAGAGAGGAAGGGTAGCCCCGACGCCCTCCAGGAAGGTCCGGTGGTACCCTCAGGCGCCACCGCGTCGGTGTCGGCCAAGCCAACATGGATTTCTCCCGATTCCATCCTCCACCTTAGGCACTCCGGAGCTCGCCACCAAACCGACCACCACCCTGCGCCAACACGGATACGAAGCTTCTCACGCTGTCTCACCACGGCACCGCGAAGATCGCCTGCACAACGAAGAAGGGGAGCCGGGACTAGGGCAACAGCATCGTCAGCATACTGGAGGGCCCCACCTCCACCGTCCATGACGGTAGCCGACCAGATGCCAAAGCAGGAGCCTACCGGGCCCGTGGCCCCACAGGCCCGGACAGCTCCCACCTCTGCACCGCAGCTGGCATACCGTCGGCGTCGCTGCCCCTTGTCCGAGCTGCTCCACCTCCTCACCACACAGACGACGACGAAGCCACGCCGGGGGCCAGCCCGCTAGGACCCAGATGGGGCCCGCGGGCCCCGATCTGTGTCGGGGGCGCGCCACCGGCCAACCTGCGCCACCACGTCGTCTCGCCGCCAAGGGGCCGCACCACCACCGCGCGAGCCGCCGGCCACCGCTGCCGGGATGCCGGGCCGTCATCAAGCCGAGAAGCACCGCCACCGCCCCATGCCCCGAGCAGGGAGCCGCGTGCACGGAGACAGGCAGGCCCCGCCGCTGCCAACACCACCCGGCCAGCGCCGGGGGAGCCCGTCGGCGGCGGCAGGGAGGGGAGGAGAGACGAGGGCGGCCGAATGGGGGGGGGGGGGGGGCTCGCGCCGCCCCGGTCACCTCCCGGGCAAGGCATGGAGCGGATCCTGGGGAAGGGAGGGGGGAGGCGGAGGCGGGGGCGTGGGCGGCCGGCGGTCGGCAGCGGGGCCTAGGAAGGCCGGCGGCGGGGGGGGGGGGGGGGGGGGGAGGGAGGAACCATGGAGCGGGAGCAGGCAAGTATTCAAACACATCTCGATCAGTCCACGAACTCCCTGTTGTATCACTCCGGCCATTTTTATTCTATGCGCTCGCTGGCCAAAAGAATAAGTCAAGAGGCATTCGATCCTTCGACCTCATGAATGGCGGTGCAGTCTAGCAAGGGCATCTTCGACACGTAAATTGAGTCAGGCATCCGTCTACGGACACGTGAACCAATCTGCAGATACTGATGCATGAGCCGGTCGTCCAATGTTGTCCTGTATATGTCCGCTAATAAATGGTAAATGACAATTTGAAATTCAAATAAAGTTAGATTTTCTGCCCTGCCGGATCAGCTATCCGAGCTTCCACGTTCACGATGTCATCGCCGCCGCGTAGGCAGCCTCCACCCCATCCTCCGCCGCCTCCATCTTCTCCTTGTCCACCGTCTTCAACTAATCTTTTTGTCGCTGCAACATCTTATAGTGGATGGCTTGCACGATCATTCTTGCATCGGCATCCAAAACAGGCGGCTCGGACCCGGTTTGAGAAATGGTGAGGTGATTATGGTTTGGACGACAACCGCCGGTGGCCTTCCCCTCCCCTGCTCTGGCTGAGTGGGTCCCGTACTTGCCCAACGGTTGTGCTTTGCCGGCTGCAGTGTCGGTGGATCATGGTGCATGTGGTAGGGGCGGTCTTGAATGCCGGGGCGACGGCTCTAGTGGTTGCAGCATGGGCACGTGGGCGGAGGCCGTGGCTCAGGTGCTGCTCGGTGGCCATGGCCATGTGGGCGGCGTGGTGGTCAGGGTGTGACGTTCGTACCATATGCCGGTGGCGGTGAGCGGTGATCGGGTGAAAACTTGTTTTGTTTTTGGGCAGACCGGCGACGACGATTTTCGTCCCCTTCTTCAAGGCATCGTCGCGGCTCTCATCGCCCGTCGTGTCGCTCCAGGAAAAACCTTGATCTTGGGATCAGGCGGTGGCGGCGCTCCGGTGTGGTGACCTTCCTGGAGGTGCCGCCTTGGAGCTCACGGTTCGTCGTATGCTGTTTTATCTCCTCAGGATGACGTGTTCATGGTTGAGGATCCCGATAGCTGTTGTGGTGGTAGGGGCGATGTTGATGCGCTCAGTTCCTATCTCTTCGGCCTTGGGTGTGTGCATGTGTTGGGGTGGCGTGTGTTTGTATCGGATTATCGATGGTCACTAATTTATATATAAAGCAGGGTGAAAACCTTTTTGGGCAATACAACATGAGCAGAGGGCCCACGTTCCTCCATAGTTTACTTCATACCATTGGCGTCGCAGGCCAGGCCTCCCATCAATCAGAAAGCTCTTGCAGCATCATCACATCACCCCAGGATTCACGCAATTGCTCAGTCAAACGAACATGCATAACTGTTAGGATTACGCGATGTATTCGTCTCTCGTCTTCCTCTCGCGTCGCCATTAGTTCCATCTTCCACAGTTGGTCTGCGTGTGACATTTAAACGCCGGATCACCGCGGGCCAGCACGGCGAAACTGCGCGTGCGGTTCGTTGGTTTCGTCCGATCGATGCGGCAAAGCAATCGGGCCGTGGTTCCTGCTGCAGTGGACATCCGTCCAAGTCGGGCAGGCGAACGCGAGCACGTCACGTACGAGTACGACACCGTTGTTTGTTGCTGCTGCTACTTGCCGGGTTCGTAGAAGCGTGGACCACCCAGGCGATTGGTCGGACCGAGTCGCTGCCGTGTGCAAGCGCCGAGGATCGCTCCGGCCGTCGGAACAGTGTTTTGTCTCCGGCCGGCAGGGTGATCGATGGGATGGGAACCCCGCTAGCTCCTGTAGTGCGATGCATGCACGAATGTACAGCGTGCCTTCCTAGAAAGAGAGATGGCCACGTTGGACTCTTCTCCGCCCAGCTCGTCTACTGAGGATAGGCACGACAATTCTTATCCTAGCTATTTTTTCCAGGTAAATAGAGAGTTGTATTATTATTATTACTATACCCTCCGTTCCTATATATAAATCGTTTTAAAGATTTCAATAAGGACTACATATGGAGCAAAATAATTGAATCTACACTCTAAAATATATCTATGTACATCCATATCTAGTTTTTATTAAAATCTCTAAAAAGACTTATATTTAGGAACGGAGGAAGTACATAGCAACAGGTCACTGTCTGCTAATACAAGATTATTACATGAATAAACGGAGGGTTGCGCTGAAACCAACAAGCGGTGTTGCGAGACGTACGAGCATAATCAGCGAGATAGTGTGAAACCCTATTTCGGGATCTAGCTAGCTTAACCAGAACAAACTCCCGCTTCACCATGAGCAGCTTGATTTCATTGATGGGGTAATCGTACAACGATTTAGACAGGAAATCACCAGTTAGAGAGGATAATGCTCCCACCGAGTCTGACTGCAGGAGAACAGGGAAATTACTAGAATAGTACATTGGAGTGAAGAGCCAGAGACAATGCCCTTCACAATACCATGGATCCCCGCTTCCAATGCGTCGTTGCAAAAGAACAGAAGATGGCATGAAGCAAATATGGCTTCTTCTGTATTGTCCTTCAGAATCATTCTGGCCCCTGCCAAACCATCATCCGGAGAGAAAGAACCGTGTACCGAGAGAGCTAGCTAGTCCGGTGGGGTGGCATCCATGGCGATTCGAGGGGACGCTGCACTTCGACATCCGAACCGCGGAAATCATCCACATGAGTCTTGCCTTCAATAAAATTGTTTAATGCTCAAAATTTTCACATATCGTAGGGAACTCATGTAGTTGCACGCTGATTTTTTCCATGCATCCGTTGGAGGAATACTCTTGCCGTGGATGGATCATTTCAAAGGTTCAATATTCTCCAAATAATCATGATAATCATATCATACACCTCGATGGGGGGTAGCGCCAAAAGGTGTTGTCACCATTCTTTCCCTGATTCCAGAATCTACTTTTTCGGGGGTATAGGCAGCAGTGCAACTGTGCATGTAAATTTAGATTTTGTTTGAAAAACATCCTTTTTGCTATGGTGTAAGGCCCAGTTCCCAATCTCAGGGTGGGTGGTGGCCCACCCTCTACCTCCGCCACTGGTTACAACGACGATTGTCTTCACAAGGATTAAGGAGGAGGTTCGGCTCTAGGCCCTTGCCAATGCGACATATTTGTGTAATGTAATACCGTGAGAGTAGTCCTTTGTATCATACTTCATGGAAATCGTATAAAACCTCTTTCTTAATCAATGAAAATGACAATCTTTTGCCTTGATTAAAAAAAGATAGCTGGAAATATATTTCCCTCTTTTTTTTCAAACTAGATAGTGTATTTATATAAACACTGTCGTCTCTGTATTTTGCGAGGATTTGTTACAGTCGTCCCGTTGTTGATACCATATATAAATATTTTATTAAAAATTATCCTATATTTGTCAGAACTTTTTAAATTTTACTAGTTTAAAGTATAAACCGGAAATGGTGCACCAAATACCCAGGGGGAAGGGATGTGTATATCCGGTTTGCAATATGTACTCAGTCAATTGTTGAGTGCTGATTGCCTGATTTTTTTTGTTGAGTTCTCAAATTGTACAACACAATTTTTACATTATGTGAAAGCTTCCCGTTTTTTCTCCAAGGCAACGGATATGGTCGTCGCGGTTCCCCCCACTCTCCGAGTTTTTGTCTGTACCGAAACGTGCGAGCAATGCCAATGTGGGAAACACCGGCGAGGAAGCCAGCCCAAACGTGCCACTACTTCTGGCGAGCCGGTCGGCACCCCCAACAAACCGCAACCGCCTCCCCCTCCGTCCTATATAACCTCGCAAGCCACCACGCGGCAGCCTCATCCATTCCAGCCACACACACCATTCCAACAGTATTGCCTCTAGGACATATTTTCAACAGTAACTCCCCATGTTATAGGAATTGACTTATGATAATTGTATCTCAAAGTACAACAAACAAGTTTGGATCGATTCAATATGATCATTCTTCTAAGGTCATATTCTCAAAGTTATTTTAGGACTATCGTTTCATTTAACGATATCCTAAGATCCAGAAACGATGATCACCAACAACACTTGAGCTAATCTTTGAGGCGAGATTAGAAATCTTATTTTATTGTTTAACATTTCACACGTGCATATGCATTTTCCACTGAATCGCACATTTCAAGATGATAGAAGCTATAGCGTAGAATATAAACTCTTAATTATAAACATGAAAATATAATAATACAATATTATTGATTCTAAGGCATATTTCCAACACTATGTACATCCAAAACCGGACCGAACGTAATCAATGTAGTTTGTGAACTCTACTTCCGCTATAGTGACAGTGTGTCTAGTGGTAAAACTCAAGCTCGTAATCTATCCCTTAGAACATATTCTCGGTTCACTACTAGGAAAAAGGCTATAGATAATATGGACATTAATGGCGCATCAGACATGTGGTGCGCCACTACTATATAGCAGTGGCCACCATGTGTTGGTGCATCATTAGTGTGATGGACACTAATAGCGCACCACACCCATGGTGCGCCACTACTAACAACTTTTTTCTTCCAAAAATACTAATGGCGCACCAGGGCACGGTGCGCCATTACTAGTTTTAACTAGTAATGGCGCACCACTCACCCCGTGCGCCACTACTAACTTACTTTTTTTTTTGCAAAACTACTAATGGCGCACCTACCACACTCACTTTTCCCACTTCATTCTCTCCACCTCCTCCTCCAAGCTTGTCTCGGCTGCCTCCTCCTCCTCACCTCATTTGCACCATAGATTCATCTAAATTAAGTGGTTAAATTACCTTTTTTGATAGGTAAGTAAGGGAAAAGCTTTCTTTATGTTGTAGATCTACTTTTTTCTCCCTCCAACAGCGTGCACATGCACTTTTTATGGCCTAGCTAGATCTATGTATGTTTATGGTGTTGCATATATATTTGTGTTTGCAGGTACCGGTATTTGAAATGCGATAGTTGCAAATATTTTGCCGGAATGTTGATTCATTTCCGTTTCGGCGAGAATTTGGCACTATGCATTCTTTTTGGTCCTATTTTTAGGCAAAGTCATGCAGAATTTTTTCTTGGTTCTAAAATATCATTTTGCTCTACCCCGCAGGCGACCATGGTCCGCACGATGACCGAAGGCAGCGTGAATAGGTTTTTGAGCTCCGCGAAGGCCGAGATGCTTCAAAAGAACGAGACGGAGATAAGATGTTCGTGTCGAAGATGCAACCTGAGGAGCCTTATGGACCCGGATTCCGTACAGGTGCGGGACCACCTGCTCTTGCGTGGTTTCATGGATGGCTATCGGTGGCAAGGTGATGAAGATGATTATGAAGTCGTCCATGGGGGCCGGGCAAGAAATGAGGAAGGGCGGCAAGACAACCGCGGCGAGGGCGAGCGAGAAGACGAAGAATCTCCAGGACATGATCACGAAGTAGATGCGGTACACAGTCATCATGTAAAGATGCCGGACATGATGATGAGGAAGATGCATGATCATGAAGATGAAGATGCCGGAGGAGATGACGATGGACCATCGATGGGCTGGGTGCAGGACCCTCATATTCAAGAGCTGCTTCTCAAGCAGACGGATAACGCAAGAGCTGCTGCCCGAGAGAAAGCCAAGCTAGATCAACTGGAGATAGACGTGGTTACTCCATTGTATGAAGGATGCAGGCCCGAGGATACCCGCCTGAAAGTAACGCTCATGGCTCTGGAGATGAAGGTAAAACACAAAATGACCGATGCATGCTTCGACGAGAACATGTCATTCTGGCACGAATGTCTTCCCAGGGGGAACAAGTGCCCGACCAGTTTCGAGGAGGCGAAGAAAATCATGTGTCCTCTGGATTTACCGCACGTGAAATACCATGTGTGCATGAACAATTGCATCATTTAACGGGACGAGCACGCGGAGTCTACCATATGTCCTGTGTGCGGCGTCACTCGATACAAGAAGAGGAAGAAAGCTCCTCGAAAAGTGGTGTGGTACTTTCCGATCACTCCTCGTCTGCAGCGGTATTTCGCGGACCCTAAGGTAGCAAAGCTCCTGTGTTGGCACGCGGATAGGGAGGAGAAGAAGCGAGAAGATGACGCAAATGATCCGGAGATAAATAAAAAAGACAAGATGCTGAGTCACCCTAAGGATGCGAGCCAGTGGCAAGCGTTGAACTTCGAACACCCAGAATTTGGGAATGATCCAAGGAACATCGTGCTGGGCGCGAGCACCGATGGAGTCAATCCGTTTGTCAACCAGAGAAGCACACATAGCACCTGGCCTGTGTTTGTGTGGATGTACAACCTTCCTCTCTGGTTGTGCATGAAGAGGAAGTACATTCACATGAGTATACTAATTGAAGGGCCGAAACAACCAGGGAACGACATCAATCTGTATCTGGGGCAACTAAAAGAGGAGCTAGACACGCTGTGGAAAAGGCCAGCCAATACGTGGGACGCTGTAGAGAAAGAATATTTCCCTATGAGAGCCGCACTGCTCACGACGGTGCAGGACTATCTCGGTTACGGATATGTCACGGGGCAGGTGGTCCACGGATTTTCTGGATGTATCAGGTGCATGGTTGACACAACATATCGCTAGCTAGATAGAGATCCCGGGTCTTCGAAAACCGTGTTCATGGGACATCGAAGGTGGCTTCGCGACGATGATTCATGGAGGAAACGCAAGGATCTGTTTGATGGTGAAACCGAACTCCGAAGACGCCCGCGTACGAGGAGCGGCGAGGAAATAGACGAGCTGTTGAAAAATTGGAAAGATTGCCCACTGCCGGGAAAGAAGCAAAAGACGCCAGAGCCGGGAAAGAAGCGAAAGGCGCCAGAGCCACTGCTGAAGGTATGGAAAACGAGGTCTATTTTCTAGGACTTGCCGTACTGGAAGATCCACCACGTGCCTCACAGCCTTGATGTCATCCATATCACGAAGAACGTGTGCGAGAGTCTTCTTGGTACCCTGCTCAACATTCCAGAGAAGACCAAAGATGGGCCGAAATCAAGGGCAGACTTGAAATGGGCATCAGGGAGGAGCTTCACGCTAATGATGATGATGATGATGAGGCGAAGCAGGACACGGAAAGTCGTCGCAAAGGCAAAAAGGCCAAGAAGACCAGAAATGACTTCCCTCCCGCGTGCTTCACTCTAAGTCAGGATGAGATCGATCAGTTTCTCACCTGCCTCGTAGGAGTAAAACTTCCTTACGATTACACGGGGAAGATAAGCAGATACATAGCCTCAGCGAAGCAGAAGTTCAGCGAAATGAAGTCTCACGACTGTCACATGCTGATGACGTAGATACTTCCAGTTGCAATCTGTGGGATCATGGACGCGCACATCCGTGAAATGCTATTTGGCCTATGCAACTTTTTTGTTGTCATCTCTCGGAAGTCGGTTGGCGTGAGGCAACTCAGAAGGCTACAGGAAGCCCGCTCCGACGAGGTGCTCCGACCGAACAACGCTAGGGTCCCAGCGCCGCCGCTGGCCCCGCCTCACCGTCTCGGTCCTCTGGGAAGCAAGAACGTGCAGCCTCCTCGACGCCGACGTCCTCCTACAGCTGCCTGCTGTTCTCCTCTAGGTGATTCCTCCTCTTTCCTCCCCTCCTCCCCCCCAGGGTTTCTTGCCCCCTCCCAGCATGCCTACCTCTCGCGAGCACGACGCTGGTCCGACACCGACGAGCTCCTGGGCTCCTCCCAAGTTCTATCCTCCCGACCTCAGATTCTACCCATGCTCCTGCTCCCTAAGACGTTGCATCTAGGCTGCCAGAGCGAGCTGCAATCTTGCTTTTTTGATGGTTTCTTCAACTGCAAGTTCATTGAATTTACAATGTGATTCACTGGTGGCTGTCAATGTGTAGGTTTTGTAGTTGTGCTGATTTTAAAATTGTGTGCTCCCTCACATGAATCTAGTGGTCAGTCCTTTGACTTGTGTTGAACCTCGTCACTTCATTAAAAGTTTAGTCTGTTTCGACATTGAACTTTGTGCTCAGTCCTTTGTAAATTAAATTGAACTGTCTATGGTAGATAAACTGAGCGTTGTGGCCATGCTGGATGCAGGAGCTCAAGAACCTTCGGCCGTAGCTCTACTCTACCTCCGAGTACTGCGAGAAGTCCTACCTCAACACCCATCAGAAGCAGATGCGAGTATCCACCTCTGCTGTTCCTCCTCTCCTCCATTAGAAGTAGTCGCAGAGTTATTGAGTGGACGGACATGCTTAGATGGGCCTGGAAGACAGGAAGAACATTTAACTTGAAATGGTCATGAATTGGAACTAAGTGTGTGTAGAACAGTGACAACTTACACTAGTTTTGTAGCCTCCAGCAAGTTTACGAGCAAACAGAATTTTCCTTCTCTTTTAGAAATATGCAGGCAGCTCCCTGATCAGTGTTGTTGTTGGTTGCTGTAAAAAACTAGTTACCAGTGCACAAATGATTCTGAGACATGCCAAGCTAAGCTACTCACTTTTGAACTTTTTGCGCCATCATGAGTTATATGGATTGGTTGCCATCTGTTACTGTACCAACCAACTAGTGCTAATTATTTACTACTTTTCCCATATCAGTTTTCAGTGAAAAACAAGACAGAAAAGTGGAGCAGGAATTTGGCACTAACTTTTTTCCACTGATCCCAAAATGAGTTTAAGAGTGTTGTCTAGCAATCATCTGCTACCATAACCGTATGATATTAGTAGGTGTAGATGTGAGTGAGGGGATTGATGTCCAGATGTGAGAATGCATGTGACTAGCTAGGCAACAAATTCTGCTAGCCGAACTGAACAAGGATATGTCATTTTGAAGGATATGTCATTTCTAGGCAGAGCATGGCATGTTACTACCATAGAGGTACCCAAATATGTAGGTGTATTTTGTGTTTTTATTTGTTCACACTGTCGCTGTATTGCTCAATTAGACAATTAGTGTTTATGAAGAAGAAGAATAAACCTGCTGCTGTTGTTATGCCTGTATTCACTGTTGTTGCTGCTGTATTTGTGATGATGGTGTACTTGTGATGATGCTACTTGTGATCTTATGAAATGACCCATTGGCGACTTCATTACGCGGGGATAATGATTTTGCAGGTACCCCGAGAGGCCCTTGAGTTTTCCGGAATGTCGATTAACTTCCGTTCTGGCAAATTCGGGTACTCCATATGTCATATTTTCAGCAAAGGTCATGCTGAAATTTTCCGTGAATTTTAGCATGACTTTGCTAAAAATAGGACATATGGGTTACTTGCGACTAATGCATGGGCAGCGGTATCTTAGTACTTAATTAAGTAGGATCAACTGCCCCTTTATTCTTGCTGCATTAAACCATAGGTGGCAATAGAGCCAAGTGATTAGGCCCAACTTAGAATTCTCCTTCCCTTTTCTTGATAGGGTATATTATTAGAAGATACCCATATATATCAGTCAACCTAAGGTGCCTCGGCATCGATAAACCCTAAATGAGTAAAACTTAACTTAGCATTTAGGGTGCCTCAGTGTCGACAAACACTAAATTATAAAGCCTTGGCTTTTAGGGTGCCTCGGTGTCGATAAAAACCTAAATGATGAAAGCTTAGGCTTTTAGGGTGCCTCGGCGTCGACAAACCCTAAATGATAAAAGCTTAGCTTTTAGGATGCCTCGGTGTCGACAAACCCTAAATGATGAGACCATGATCTTGTTCCTTGACAATAACCAACTTTTTGACCAAACTTTTTTCCCATTTAGAGCGAAACATGGCACACAACGATGAGGCCGGCAGTTCGGGCAAGCAATTCTGGGAGTTGTCCCAGGAGATGGAGGAAGAACCTCACCGCTATGAGGATGCCGCAGAAGACACCGATCCTGACTACACAACCCCTAGTGGCGTCAGGGATGACACCACTAATGATGCCGCCGAGGATGCCACCACTGATGATGGCAGCGCACACATAGATGGCAGCCAACCGAAGAGGCAACGGAAGGACCGGCGCCCGAACGTGCTCGGCACCGTCAAGGAGGAATTTACTGAAGTGTCCTCCGACGGGCATCCAACGGCGCCCAAAGAATTAGTCAAGGGGTACTCAGTTCAGCTCGGGTGCATTCTCCGGAGCACCGTCTCGATCAACACCGAGAACCTAAGGCATCCTGACCGAGGGAATTTGCGCAGCCTCCTCTTCATGAAGCTGCACGAACGATACAAGTTCCCCGCTGACTTTGCAAACAAACGCCTCTCAGGGAATAAAGTGAACAGTGCCACCCTCACGAAGATGAGCACGGCCCTGCCTACTTGGAGAAGCGCAGTGAAGAGAATGATTGACAAAGGTGATAGTTATGAGAAGACCAAGGCGAAAAATCCTTCGATCAGCGAAGATGACTACAAGGAGTTCAAGATCAAATGCGAGAGCAGCGCAACCGTGGAATCAAGTAAGTGGGGGAAAGAAATGCGGGACTTGAACTTAGGGGTCCACCAACTTGGTCCCGGCGGTTACAGAGTGGCGGAACCTATATGGGACAAGGAGGACGCGGGGCATGCCGAGCAAGGCCTACCGCCCCGCTTTGAGAAATACCGTGACAAGCAGACCAGAAACTATGTCAGGGCCCGGTACAAGATGGACCCGATAACAAAGGAGCTTACCACGGATGCGAAGACCAAGGCGCTTGAGCGTGTTCTGGTAAGGAATACACCCCCGCGTAATTAGCTCCATATGGTTGCATTCTAATTAATGAAGCCAAATTTCTAAATGGTTCACATTCCTTCCGCAGGACACTGAAAGCAGTAGTGCGGGGTCGTCTCAGAGCTGCCCTAGGGACAACACTTTAAATAGGGCGATGAACGTAATAAAAATAAGGATAAGTTCAGTAAGCCGTCGTCAGCTGGTCGTGTGGCCGGCAAAGGCTTGTCCATGAAATGGTCATCATACGCGGGGTCGTCTCAGAGCTGCCCTAGGGACAGCACTTTAAATAGGGCGATGAACGTAATAAAAACAAGGATAAGTTCAGTAAGCCGTCATCAGCTGGTCGTGTGGCCGGCAAAGGCTTGTCCATGAAATGGTCATCATACTATAACGCTGGTGGGCGAAAGGAGAAAAAGACCAGCTCGGAAAGCCAGTCACGCGAGGTTCAAGAACTCAAGGCACAAGTGGCGCGGATTTCGGAGATGGTCCAAGATCAAGTGCAACACCAACTGGGAACGGCGCTCCCCGCCATTGTGCCTACCTTGATTGAGGGGCTGCAGGCGTGGATTGCGGGCGGCCAACAGGGGCCGCCCCCGGTTCCCAGCTTCACGACCAGCAACTCGCACAACGCGCAGGCGGCGCCATTGGTGTCTCCGACGGAGGCAGTATTGGTGTCTCCGGCGCCGGCGCAGGCATTGGAGCTTAATGCACCCGGGTGTGCGAAGAATACGCCGGTCGGCACCTCGGCAGCAAGCGGCCCCTCCGTCACTTGCACGCCCGCCGTTGGCGGTGCCTCGACATTAGCCGACCTCGACGCCATCACGGTAACTAAGCCTCTCGGCCGATAACTTCATCTTCTTGCCTTTGACTGGGCATCCCTGACGCCCTACATGTTTTCGCAGGGCGCCGGCGCCGATGTTCCATGCACTCTCCTGCACTTCGTGGGTGGCGAGTTGATCGATGTCGACAAGGGCAGAATCGTTCAACCGGGCAACCCCGTGTTCCACGGTAATCCGATGTCACCCACCGTGTATAGGGTTGAACTGGTTCGGGTGCTGCCAGGCTGCGACGAGTTGTTACCTTCGTTTCGACCCACTGGGGCCGACGAAGATGATGTGATGACCCTCAGTGCCTGCTTAAGCTGGCCCCTGCTTTGGCCGAAGAGTCAGATTCATTTAGGGGCGGGGGACACCACCCCACAAACAACACCGCCAGTCGTGCCGGTGCCAAGCCATGGCAAGACCACCGCAACGCTACCGGATATGCCGGACATGCATATGGCACAGGATCCGGACGACGACGACGACGGTACATTTACCAACGTCGACAAGTACTTTGTCGAACATGGGCACAGTGATGAATTCTTGGGGCCTCCTTCTCAAGAACCCAACCCTGCAAAAGACGACCGCGATCTAGCTGGTACCGCGGAGAAACCCAATTGCATCAGGCGTCGTCTGGCGTTCAGTTCTCAGGAGACGCCTCCAGCTGCCGCCTTCACCGAGCCTCAGATAGCCGAGGTGCAAAATATTATCAGCCCCAACACACTCAAGAAGGCGGTCTCTGAGCAGAACTCGATCCCATTACAGCAGAAGAAGAAGGGACGGAAACGAAAGAATAACAAGGGTGGTGCGAGCCAGCCGGCACCGAGTACGATCCGTGCTCAGGACAGGCCACCTTCACCTAAGAATATCTCGAGGAGGGTGCATGTGGTGGGTAGGCCGATGCTACCGACTAATCTTCTCAATGCTGCAACCGGTGCTATGCGGAGTCTGCATGACAGTGTTCTTTCTTTGGAGAAGCGGCGTCTCTCCGAGAATGATGTGGCATACCTGATTTTCGTGGCCAAGGTGCCAGAGGGCAAGGGCTTTGTGGATAGCGCCACCGGGGGTACGGTCGTCCTTCGGTTTGATGACATCTTCGCTATGTTTAACCTTCATCCGCTGCACTATGTTGGAAATATACCCTAGAGGCAATAATAAAAGGGTTATTATTATATTTCCTTGTTCATGATAATTGTCTTTATTCATACTATAACTGTATTATCCGGAAATCGTAATACACGTGTGAATACATAGACCATAATATGTCCCTAGTAAGCCTCTAGTTGACAAGCTTGTTGATCAACAGATAGTCATGGTTTCCTGGCTATGGACATTGGATGTCGTTGATAACGGGATCACATCATTAGGAGAATGATGTGATGGACAAGACCCAATCCTAAGCATAACACAAGATCGTGTAGTTCGTTTGCTAGAGCTTATCCAATGTCAAGTATATTTTCCTTAGACCATGAGATCGTGTAACTCCCGGATACCGTAGGAGTGCTTTGGGTGTATCAAACGTCACAACGTAACTGGGTGACTATAAAGGTGCACTACAGGTATCTCCGAAAGTGTCTGTTGGGTTGACACGGATCGAAACTGGGATTTGTCACTCCGTATGACGGAGAGGTATCTCTGGGCCCACTCGGTAATGCATCATAATGATGAGCTCAAAGTGGCCAAGTGTTTGATCACGGGATCATGCATTACGGTACGAGTAAAGTGACTTGCCGGTAACGAGACTGAACAAGGTATTGGGATACCGATGATCGAGTTTCGGGCAAGTAACATACCGTCTGACAAAGGGAATAGAATACGGGGTTGCTTGAATCCTCGACATCGTGGTTCATCCGATGAGATCATCGAGGAGTATGTGGGAGCCAACATGGGTATCCAGATCCCGCTGTTGGTTATTGACCGGAGAGCTGTCTCGGTCATGTCTGCATGTCTCCCGAACCCGTAGGGTCTACACACTTAAGGTTCGGTGACGCTAGGTTGTATGAATATGAGTATGCAGCAAACTGAATGTTGTTCGGAGTCCCGGATGAGATCCCGGACATCACGAGGAGTTTCGGAATGGTCCGGAGGTAAAGAATTATATATAGAAAATGTTGTTTCGGCCATCGGGAAAGTTTCGGGGTCACCCGGTATTGTACCGGGACCACCGGAAGGGTCCCAGGGGTCCACCGGGTGGGGCCACCCATCCCGGAGGGCCCCATGGGCTGAAGTGGGGAGGGGAACCAGCCCATAGTGGGCTGGTGCGCCCCCCTTGGCCCACCCCCTGCGCCTAGGGTTGAAACCCTAGGGTGGGGGGGGGGGGGGCGCCCCACTTGCCTTAGGGGGCACTCCACCCCCCTGGCCGCCGCCCCCCTTGGGAGATTGCATCTCCCAGGGCCGGCGCCCCCCCTGGGGGCCTATATAAAGGAGGGCAAGGGGGAGGGCAGCCGCACCCTGTGTATTGGCGCCTCCCTCCCTCTGCTACACCTCGTCCTCCTCCCGCAGCAGCTTGGAGAAGCCCTGCCGGAGTTCTGCTGCATCCACCACCACGCCGTCGTGCTGCTGGATCATCAACAACCTCTCCTTCCCCCTTGCTGGATCAAGAAGGAGGAGACGTCATCCGCTCCATACGTGTGTTGAATGCGGAGGTGCTGTTCGTTCGGCACTTGGTCATCGGTGATTTGAATCACGGCGAGTATGACTCCATCATCACCGTTCTCTTGAACGCTTCCGCACGCGATCTACAAGCGGTATGTAGATGCAATCTCTCTCCCATGACTCGTTGCTTAGATGAACTCATAGATGGATCTTGGTGAAACCGTAGGAAAAATTTTAATTTTTCTGCAACGTTCCCCAACAGTGGCATCATGAGCTAGTTCTATGCGTAGTTCTCTATTGCACGAGTAGAACACAATTTTGTTGTGGGCGTAGATCTTGTCAACTTGCTTGCCACTACTAGTCTTTTCTTGCTTCAGCGTTATTGTGGGATGAAGCGGCCCGGACCGACCTTACACGTACGCTTACGTGAGACAGGTTCCACCGACTGACATGCACTAGTTGCATAAGGTGGCTAGTGGGTGTCTGTCTCTCCCACTTTAGTTGGAGCGGATTCGATGAAAAGGGTCCTTATGAATGGTAAATAGAAGTTGACAAAATCACGTTGTGGTTATTCGTAGGTAAGAAAACGTTCTTGCCAGAACCCAATTGCAGCCACGTAAAAGATGCAACAACAATTAGAGGACGTCTAACTTGTTTTTGCAGCAAATGTCATGTGATGTGATATGGCCAGAAGTTGTGATGAATGATGAATGATATATTGTGATGTATGAGATCATGTTCTTGTAATAGGAATCATGACTTGCATGTCGATGAGTATGACAACCGGCAGGATCCATAGGAGTTGTCTTTATTTTTTGTATGACCCTGCGTGTCATTGAAGAACGCCATGTAAATTACTTTACTTTATTGCTAAACGCGTTAGCCATAGAAGTAGAAGTAGTCGTTGGCGTGACAACTTCATGAAGACACGATGATGGAGATCATGATGATGGAGATCATGGTGTCATGCCGGTGACAAAGATGATCATGGAGCCCCGAAGATGGAGATCAAAGGAGCTATATGATATTGGCCATATCATGTGTGATGTTTATTATGTTTATGCATATTGTTTACTTAGAACAACAGTAATAAATAAGATGATCGCTTACAACAATTTCAAGAAGTGTTCTCCCCTAACTGTGCACCGTTGCTAAAGTTCGTCGTTTCGAAGCACCACATGATGATCGGGTGTGATAGATTCTTACGTTCACATACAACGGGTGTAAGACAGTTTTACACATGCAAAACACTTAGGGTTAACTTGACGAGCCTAGCATGTACAGACATGGCCTCGGAACACAGAGACCGAAAGGTCGAACACGAGTCGTACGGAAGATACGATCAACATGGAGGTGTTCACCGACGATGACTAGTCCGTCTCACGTGATGATCGGACACGGCCTAGTCGACTCGGATCGTGTAACACTTAGATGACTAGAGGGATGTCTAATCTGAGTGGGAGTTCATTATAATAATTTGATTAGATGAACTTAATTATCATGAACTTAGTCTAAAACCTTTGCAAATATGTCTTGTAGATCAAATGGCCGCCGCTCATGTCAACATGAACTTCAACGCGTTCCTAGAGAAAACCAAGCTGAAAGATGATGGCAGCAACTATACGGACTGGGTCCGGAACCTGAGGATCATCCTCATAGCTGCCAGGAAACAATATGTCCTAGAAGGACCGCTGGGTGATGCACCCGTCCCAGAGAACCAAGACGTTATGAACGCTTGGCAGTCTCGCTGATGATTACTCCCTCGTTCAGTGCGGCATGCTTTACAGCTTAGAACCGGGGCTCCAAAAGCGTTTTGAGCAACACGGAGCATATGAGATGTTCGACGAGCTGAAACTAGTTTTCCAAGCTCATGCCCGGGTCGAGAGATATGAAGTCTCCGACAAGTTCTATAGTTGTAAGATGGAGGAAAATAGTTCTGTCAGTGAGCACATACTCAAAATGTCTGGGTTGCACAACCGCCTGTCCCAGCTGGACATTAACCTCCCGGACGAGGCGGTCATTAACAGAATCCTTCAGTCGCTCCC
Organism: Triticum timopheevii; assembly: GCA_963921465.1. Lineage (NCBI taxonomy): Eukaryota > Viridiplantae > Streptophyta > Magnoliopsida > Poales > Poaceae > Triticum > Triticum timopheevii. The sequence continues at coordinate 631,329,065 of OY997274.1, read as the reverse complement.
ACCAAGCTACAAGAGCTTTGTGATAAACTACAATATGCAGGGGATGGTGAAGACCATTCCTGAAGTATTTTCAATGCTGAAGTCAGCAGAGGTTGAGATCAAGAAAGAACATCAAGTGTTGATGGTCAATAAGACCACTAAGTTCAAGAAGGGCAAGGGCAAGAAGAACTTCAAGAAGGACGGCAAGGATGTTGCCGCGCCCGGTAAGCCAGTTACCGGGAAGAAGTCAAAGAATGGACCCAAGCTTGAGACTGAGTGCTTTTATTGCAAGGGGAAGGGTCACTGGAAGCGGAACTGCCCCAAATACTTAGCGGATAAGAAGGCCGGCAACACTAAAGGTATATTTGATATACATGTAATTGATGTGTACCTTACCAGTACTCGTAGTAACTCCTGGGTATTTGATATCGGTGTTGTTGCTCATATTTGTAACTCACAGCAGGAGCTGCGGAATAAGAGGAGACTGGCGAAGGACGAGGTGACGATGCGCGTCGGGAATGGTTCCAGGGTCGATGTGATCGCCGTCGGCACGCTACCTCTACATTTACCTACGGGATTAGTTTTAAACCTTAATAATTGTTATTTAGTGCCAAGTTTGAGCATGAACATTGTATCTAGATCTCGTTTGATACGAGATGGCTACTCATTTAAATCCGAGAATAATGGTTATTCTATTTATATGAGAGATATGTTTTATGGTCATGCCCCGATGGTCAATGGTTTATTCTTAATGAATCTCGAGCGTAACATTACACATATTCATAGTGTTAGTACCAAAAGATGTAAAGTTGATAACGATAGTCCCACATACTTGTGGCACTGCCACCTTGGTCACATTGGTGTCAAGCGCATGAAGAAGCTCCATGCTGATGGACTTTTGGAGTCTCTCGATTATGAATCATTTGACACATGCGAACCATGCCTCATGGGCAAAATGACCAAGACTCCGTTCTCTGGAACAATTGAGCGAGCAACCAACTTATTGGAAATCATACATACCGATGTGTGCGGTCCAATGAGAGTTGAGGCTCGCGGAGGATATCGTTATGTTCTCACTCTCACTGATGACTTGAGTAGATATGGGTATGTCTACTTAATGAAACACAAGTCTGAGACCTTTGAAAAGTTCAAGGAATTTCAGAATGAGGTAGAGAATCAACGTGACCGAAAGATAAAGTTTCTACGATCAGATCGTGGAGGAGAATATTTAAGTCACAAATTTGGTACACACTTAAGGAAATGTGGAATCGTTTCACAACTCACGCCGCCTGGAACACCTCAGCGTAACGGTGTGTCCGAACGTCGTAATCGCACTCTATTGGATATAGTGTGGTCTATGATGTCTCTTACCGATTTACCGCTATCATTTTGGGGATACGCTCTAGAGACAGCTACATTCACTTTAAATAGGGCACCGTCTAAATCCGTTGAGACGACACCGTATGAATTATGGTTTGGGAAGAAACCTAAGCTGTCGTTTCTAAAAGTTTGGGGATGCGATGTTTATGTCAAGAAACTTCAACCTAAAAAGCTCGAACCCAAGTCGGAAAAATGCGTCTTCATAGGATACCCTAAGGAAACTATTGGGTATACCTTCTACTTAAGATCCGAGGGCAAGATCTTTGTTGCCAAGAATGGATCCTTTCTGGAAAAAGAGTTTCTCTCGAAAGAAGTAAGTGGGAGGAAAGTAGAACTCGATGAAGTACTACCTCTCGAACAAGAAAGTAGTGCAGCTCAGGAAAATGTTCCTGTGATGCCTACACCAACTGAAGAGGAAAATAATGATGAAGATCAAGGTACTTCGGATCAAGTTGCTACTGAACTTCGTAGGTCCACAAGGACACGTTCCGCACCAGAGTGGTACGGCAACCCTGTCCTGGAAATCATGTTGTTAGACAATGGTGAACCTTCGAACTATGAAGAAGCGATGGCGGGCCCAGATTCCAACAAATGGCTTGAAGCCATGAAATCCGAGATAGAATCCATGTATGAAAACAAAGTATGGACTTTGACAGACTTGCCCGATGATCGGCGAGCCATAGAAAACAAATGGATCTTTAAGAAGAAGACGGACGCGGATGGAAACGTTACCATCTATAAAGCTCGACTTGTCGCTAAGGGTTATCGACAAGTTCAAGGGATTGACTACGATGAGACATTCTCTCCCGTAGCGAAGCTAAAGTCCGTCCGAATCATGTTAGCAATTGCCGCATACTATGATTATGAGATATGGCAGATGGACGTCAAAACAGCATTCCTTAACGGACATCTTAAGAAAGAGCTGTATATGATGCAGCCGGAAGGTTTTGTTGATCCTAATAATGCTAACAAAGTATGCAAGCTCCAGCGATCCATTTATGGGCTGGTGCAAGCATCTCGGAGTTGGAACATTCGCCTTGATGAGATGATCAAAGCGTTTGGGTTTATGCAGACTTATGGAGAAGCCTGCGTTTACAAGAAAGTGAGTGGGAGCTCTGTAGCATTTCTCATATTATATGTAGATGACATACTCTTGATGGGAAATGATATAGAACTTTTGGACAGCATTAAGGCCTACTTGAACAAGTGTTTTTCAATGAAGGACCTTGGAGAAGCTGCTTACATATTAGGCATCAAGATCTATAGGGATAGATCGAGACGCCTCATAGGTCTTTCACAAAGCACATACCTTGATAAGATTTTGAAGAAGTTCAAAATGGATCAGTCCAAGAAAGGGTTCTTGCCTGTATTGCAAGGTATGAGATTGAGCTCGGCTCAATGCCCGACCACGGCAAAAGATAAAGGAGAGATGAGTGTCATCCCCTATGCTTCAGCCATAGGATCTATTATGTATGCCATGCTGTGTACTAGACCTGATGTAAACCTTGCCGTAAGTTTGGTAGGAAGGTACCAAAGTAATCCCGGCATGGAACACTGGACAGCGGTCAAGAATATCCTGAAGTACCTGAAAAGGACAAAAGACATGTTTCTCGTTTATGGAGGTGACGAAGAGCTCGTCGTAAAGGGTTACGTCGACGCTAGCTTCGACACAGATCTGGATGACTCTAAGTCACAAACCGGATACGTGTATATGTTGAATGGTGGAGCAGTAAGCTGGTGCAGCTGCAAGCAGAGCGTCATGGCGGGATCTACATGTGAAGCGGAGAACATGGCAGCCTCGGAGGCAGCGCATGAAGCAATTTGGGTGAAGGAGTTCATCACCGACCTAGGAGTCATACCCAATGCGTCGGGGCCGATCAAACTGTTCTGTGACAACACTGGAGCTATTGCCCTTGCCAAGGAGCCCAGGTTTCACAAGAAGACCAGGCACATCAAGCGTCATCTCAACTCCATCCGTGAAAATGTTCAAGATGGAGACATAGATATTTGCAAAGTACATACGGATCTGAATGTCGCAGATCTGTTGACTAAACCTCTCTCGCGAGCAAAACATGATCAACACCAGAACTCTATGGGTGTGCGATTCATCACAATGTAACTAGATTATTGACTCTAGTGCAAGTGGGAGACTGTTGGAAATATGCCCTAGAGGCAATAATAAAAGGGTTATTATTATATTTCCTTGTTCATGATAATTGTCTTTATTCATGCTATAACTGTATTATCCGGAAATCGTAATACACGTGTGAATACATAGACCATAATATGTCCCTAGTAAGCCTCTAGTTGACAAGCTCGTTGATCAACAGATAGTCATGGTTTCCTGGCTATGGACATTGGATGTCGTTGATAACGGGATCACATCATTAGGAGAATGATGTGATGGACAAGACCCAATCCTAAGCATAGCACAAGATCGTGTAGTTCGTTTGCTAGAGCTTTTCCAATGTCAAGTATCTTTTCCTTAGACCATGAGATTGTGTAACTCCCGGATACCATAGGAGTGCTTTGGGTGTATCAAAAGTCACAACGTAACTGGGTGACTATAAAGGTGCACTACAGGTATCTCCGAAAGTGTCTGTTGGGTTGACACGGATCGAGACTGGGATTTGTCACTCCGTATGACGGAGAGGTATCTCTAGGCCCACTCGGTAATGCATCATAATAATGAGCTCAAAGTGACCATGTGTTTGGTCACGGGATCATGGATTACGGTACGAGTAAAGTGACTTGCCGGTAACGAGACTGAACGAGGTATTGGGATACCGACGATCGAGTTTCGGGCAAGTAACATACCGTCTGACAAAGGGAATAGAATACGGGGTTTCTTGAATCCTCGACATCGTGGTTCATCCAATGAGATCATCGAGGAGTATGTGGGAGCCAACATGGGTATCTAGATCCCGCTGTTGGTTATTGACCGGAGAGCTGTCTCGGTCATGTCTGCATGTCTGCCGAACCCGTAGGGTCTACACACTTAAGGTTCGGTGACGCTAGGGTTGTATGAATATGAGTATGCAGCAAACAGAATGTTGTTCGAAGTCCCGGATGAGATCCCGGACATCACGAGGAGTTTCGGAATGGTCCGGAGGTAAAGAATTATATAAAGGAAATGTTGTTTCGGCCATCGGGAAAGTTTCGGAGTCACCCGGTATTGTACCGGGACCACCGGAAGGATCCCGGGGGTCCACCGGGTGGGGCCACCCATCCCGGAGGGCCCCATGGGCTGAATTGGGGATGGGAACCAGCCCATAGTGGCTGGTGCGCCCCCCTTGGCCCACCCCCTGCGCCTAGGGTTGAAACCCTAGGGTGGGGGGGCGCCCCACTTGCCTTGGGGGGCACTCCACCCCCTGGCCGCCGCCCCCCTTGGGAGATTGCATATCCCAGGGCCGCCGCCCCCCCTGGGGGCCTTTATAAAGGAGGGCAAGGGGGAGGGCAGCCGCACCCTGTGTATTGGCGCCTCCCTCCCCCTGCTACACCTCGTCCTCCTCCCGCAGCAGCTTGGCGAAGCCCTGCCGGAGTTCTGCTGCATCCACCACCACGCCGTCGTGCTGCTGGATCGTCATCAACCCCTCCTTCCCCCTTGCTGGATCAAGAAGGAGGAGACGTCATCCGCTCCGTACGTGTGTTGAATGCGGAGGTGTTGTCCGTTCGGCACTTGGTCATTGGTGATTTGAATCACGGCGAGTACGACTCCATCATCACCGTTCTCTTGAACGCTTCCGCACGCGATCTACAAGTGGTATGTAGATGCAATCTCTCTCCCATGACTCGTTGCTTAGATGAACTCATAGATGGATCTTGGTGAAACCGTAGGAAAAATTTTAATTTTTCTGCAACGTTCCCCAACACACTACACCTTCGTTCGGCTATTTTTGCTGAGTATGGAGATGCAGATCATTAGAGACAAGACCCCGGACATCGTGATAGTCGACCCCTTCTACATGCGTGCCAAGATCGTGGGCAGCGCTGGGGACCGGCAAGTCGTGAGTTCACACCTCGAAGGCGTCATTCTGGCAAACCCAGATAAGGATAACTTCCTCGTGCCTTACTTTCCCGAGTAAGTCATCCCCTCACCGCCCCGTAACATATGATTTCTTAGATTTCGATCGTTCTTTTTTCTAACATTCTGTGTTTTGTGCAGTGACACACATTGCACACTCATCCTCTTAAGCCCGAAATATTCCATGACCACGTATTTCGACTCGGACCGTCAGTCGAAGAAAGACTACACAAATATCAAGAAAGTTTTTGATGATGTTCTCCCCGGCTACGCCAGATCTGGAGGCACCTTCAGCAGGACAATTCGTAGGTACGGCAAGCACGTGTTCACCCACAATACGACGTTCCCTTGCGTCAAGCAGCCGCCTGGCAGTCAGAAGGATGCCTACTACGCCCTCCGTCACACGGGCGATCGTACGGGACCATAATCACCTTCTGCTACCAAATAACCTCAAAGATTGGGCCACACGCTTGTCGGCAATCCAGGACGCGAATATCAGACAAGAATTCTATCGCATCCAGTCGGAGTTTGCGGAAATCATCCATCAAGATGTCCTTCGTACCTCGGGGCAGTTCTACCTCAGATATCAACCGTCCAACAGTGAGATAGAAACAACGCTACAAATGCAGGCTGACAACGCCCACAATTTCATGACCATCACGAAAGACGGCGGCTTCATCCACGCTCCGGTTCCTGAGTCGAGTCGAAAGTAGTGATGCTATGTAATTCTGAAATGTCGATTGGCTCATGTTGTAATATTAAACTTTAATGAACTTGTATGTCTCTTTGGTTTGGACAGTCGTTCAACTTATATATTAATGTGTTGCTTTTCTCTTCCGATCCTTTTGTTTCATACTTATATATTGCTTATGTATTGTTTGTGAATTGCTACTAACGTTTTATTTGGCTAGTGCATAGAGATGTCGCCGTATGTCGTGTATAAGGGTAAGGTTCCCGGAGTCTACGACGACTGGGAGGAGTGTCGGAGACAGGTTCATCGTTTCAGCGGTAACAGTTACAAAGAGTACACCACTAGGGCGGAGGCGAAAGTTAAATACGCGCGCTATCTAGCGGGAGAGAGGAGGGAGCATTGGAGGAACCGGATGAAGACCAGTTTCATCACGATGATGCTCATCATGATGACCGCAGCTCTCTTCTATGTGATGGTAGTTTAGATGATCGATATCGATTTGTAATGTGAAGACAAACTTGCTACTCGCGGTCTCGAGACTTGTAATGTTCTAACTTTGTTCAGTATTTTAAATTCGAAGACTGATATGATGAATTGTATTCGGAGAGTAATCTTCTATTGTATTCGATAAATCTGCTGTTTATATGTTGTGATGTCTATATTCTGTGCAGTAATATGTTTTGTATCCTGTGCAAATATCAGAAAAGAAAAAACATATTCATACTAGTGGCGCACCACTCTGCATTTTAGTGGCGCACTACAATAAGCACACTAGTGGCGCATCATCTACAAGTGCGCCATTAGTAAGCAAGAGCACATGGGTAAATATGGCCCCCTAGGAGGCATACCAGGGGTGCGCCATTAGTATTAATTACTAATACCTGTAGTGCGCCATTAGTAGCAAAAACAGGTGCGCCACTAGGAGGCCTTTTCCTAGTAGTGGTTGCGTGGAAGAACTTTTTTGTTTTACGCGGGCACAACGTACCACATGTTCCCAACAAGTGCGACACCACAACGCCGAGCATTGCATTCATACCTGTTGATTTCATTCTTTTCAGAACATTTATTTCACTCAATTCAAAAAATAGTAATTTTATTCCTTTTTAAAAGATAGATTTCACTCATTTAAAATAACACATTTGACTCATTTCAAAAAATGGATTCCAACCTATTCAAAATTATTGATTTCACTTAATTCAAACACTGATTTCCCTCAACTAAAAAATAATAATTTCACTTGTTTCAAAAGAATTGGTTGCACTCATTTCAAAAATCCAAAGTAATTTTTTTAATATGCTCGATACACTAATTTCAGTCACTTCAAAAACTTGATTTCACTCACTTCTAAAACATAATTTCATTCATTTCAAAAACTTATTTCACTCGTTTCAGATAGCAAATTTTACTCATTTAAAAAAAAACTGATTCCACTCATTTAAAGAATTCACTCTTACGAAAAAAAAAATTATTTCAGTAAAACGAAAACAACTCCTTGTGTAAAACATATTAACTTACTTGAAAAATGATCTCATTGCTCTTGTTCTAGTCAATTTCCCATAATGAAATAGATTTTGTGAAATAAACGGATTAAAGTATTGATACTTAAACATTTTTAAAATGGATCAAACATTGGTCTTGTTGTAAGGTCTTAGTGCCATGAGTTCAAATATAAAATAAAAATTATAAAGGTGAAATAAAAGAAAGAATTTGTTGGGTGAAAGAGGAGAAGCAATGCATGTGTCCTAATCCTGTCATGCATGCACGTGAAGTAGAGAAAGAGATGGGAGTGACTTGATAAGTGGGGCCTAAGATGATTTGACTAAAATCCATATAGGATTGGTGAGCTGAGCAACACACATGCATATAGTTGAAGTGAACATGACAACACGAATCACGATGCAATTGTGCAGTAGAGTCTCTCCAGCTCTCCGCAACATACAGATGGCATGTGGTGTCAACATCCAACTCCCATGGCCCAAACCTATATTTTATATTCCCTAAACAAGTCATAGCTCACTTGCCCACAGACACTTGCTCTCCACTCCTCCTGCGTCATATATGTCTCAAAACAATGAAATCTCAACTTATCATCGTCGAACTCCTATCCATCTCTCGATCCAGCGATCCTGATTCCCAATGCCGCCTTCCACTTCGTCAGGCTTCCACCAACCATTGCTCATACACGCTTAATCCCTCCAAAAGGCCAGCCACCGGAGGATGCCATGTTGGTGCTATACTGCTCGCTCATCATCACTTGAATTTTACACTCATTTCTCTACTTTTTTAGAAATTTAAATGTCAGAAATTACACCCATTGGGTATAGGATACCTGATGGGTATGGACATGGTATCAATTTATGCCCATGGGTATTAAAGTGGGTGGGGATAAAAGGATTTTGGGGATATAGGTTTGGGCAGAAGGAGGTTGTATCCGTCTATACCCTATCCATTGCCATCCCTAGTACACACACAAAGTATCCGCTCGGTAATCATACTTATTAACATTTTTTTTCGGGCACAGTTTCATGTCCCTTGATGAAAATTTGAAAAGGTCGGGGCTTTCACATACATACCGATACAATTTCGACCGATTGTTTTTAGAACACAAGCTTTATTGATTACTCAATAACATTGCACATAGTTTTCTGGATGTGATACGGAATTAGCATAGAAAATACATGCAGCAACCAAATACAAACAACCTGTAGTTAACAAATGAGCAACAATATTCAAATGTTGATGGATGTGCTTGAAGATCACCGAATCCAAGGCAGCAGCCACAAATTCAATATTAAAAACCGCCGCATCAATAGTAGAACGATCAATCACTGAAAACTGGATCCTGTGCACTAAAGATAGATAGTCTGTACTCTGTAGCAAAGATAACATTAGTTACTTGCTCCTGAGAATTTAATCCAGCCAAAACACCATGCAAATTGACCGAACATCATTCCAGCGAAATAATGAATACTCGACTTAAGAAGGAGATTAATCAAGAATTACAAATCTGGATGAATCAACTACGTAGCTTGATCCTTTGAATGACGTAGCAGCGCGGTTGAGGACGACTCGGAGGAAGCAGTGGTGTTGCCGGTGCTGACCGAAGAAGAGCGAACGCAACCGGAGACGCAGCTGTCAACGGAGAAAGACCCGTACGGGACAGACGATGCAAGACTCGGCGCAGCCCTGTACATGTGCTGCGGGAGCGCCGGCAGCCTCGCCTCGTCGGACTGCAGGACGTGCATGGCCTGCGCCACGGACGGCCGCTCGTTCTGGTCCGGCTGGGCGCACCAGAGCCCGACGACCAGCACCCGCTCCATCCACCGCTCGTCCGCCTCGTCGCCTCTCAGCCGCTCGTCCGCCGCGTCAAGGATCGCGTCCCTCCCGTACAGGCCCCACACCCAGCTGAGCAGGGTGAAGGACCTCTCCGCCGTCTCGATCACCGGCCGCCGGCCGGAAGCGACCTCCAGGAGGACGACGCCGAAGCTGTACACGTCGGACTCGGTACTGGGCTGGCGTGTGTTGACGAACTCCGGGTCGATGTAGCCGACGGTGCCGAGCACGGCCTTGGTGGTCTGCCTTAACCCGGCGCCATGGTCGATGAGCCGGGCCAAGCCGAAGTCCCCGAGCTTGGTGTTGAGTGACGAGTCAAGCATGATGTTGCTGGGCTTGATGTCGCCGTGCACGATGCACTGCTCCCACTCCCCGTGGAGGTAGCGCAGCGCCGATCCCAAGCCGACGATGATGTTGTACCTCTGTGGCCATGTCAGATACCTGCCGTCCTTGCTGTAGAGGTGCCTGTCTAGGCTGCTCTCGGCGACGAGCTCGTAGACAAGGAGGAGCCCCTTACGGCTGTCGCACCAACCCAACAATTGGACAAGGTTGCGATGCTTGAGTCTGCTGATGATCCTCACCTCTGCCTCGAACTCCTTCCTCCCCTGCGACGACGACTCTGCTGACAGCACCTTTACCGCTACCTCTCGACGGTCTTGGTCATCTCCGACGGCGCCTGCGAGTGTGAGTGTGAGGTGACCCCTGTAAACGCTCCCGAAGCCGCCTCGCCCGAGCTTCTCCTCCTCCGCGAAGTTGTTTGTTGCGGCGACCAGCTCATGGTACATGTACCGTCTGGGACCGCCGGCAGCCACACCTCTCTCGAGGTCAGCTCTGTCGTCACACTCTTCTTCGCTGTCCTCATTTGGTCTTCTTTTCTTGTGTCGCCGCCATCCCAGTACCACCGCCGCACAGACCAACAAACAAAGCAGAGGAGCTAGAATGTTAAGTATGATTATTACCAACTTTTTGTGGTTGTTGCTGCTGCTGGTTGGAATTGGAAGAGGAGGTTCAGCAGGTGGAGGGGTCTCCTTCTTTGATTCAAGGTGCAGAGTGGAACTGAATGACCATGATAATATCTGGTGCAGCTCGGCGAACACGCCGGTTGTCGCGGAGAAGCCGACAGCGACCTCCTCTGGTAAATATTTGCTAAGGTCAACGGTTGCATTAACCTGGTACAAGGCATTGTCAATGATGAGATCAACGACCAACATCTTGGAGTCATTGTGGTATATCACAGTGGCGGTTTTGGTAACATTGGGCGATGTGAGGTTCTTTCCCAGCCAGGACGTGTCCGTGGACGCTGTGGAGTTGATGGAGTTGACGTCGATGCCCACATGGTTCCCACTGATATCAACAAATTCTTCGTTGTCGAAAGTGTCGAACTCGACAGCCACGATTCGGCTGTCGCCTGTCCAGTTATTGAAGGACGGCAAGAGGCCGAGCCTGCCGCCGCCGCTGTTAGGCGGAATCACGGAAGGGAAATGCCCAAGGAAGAATGCCATACCGTCGCCTGTCTGCGGCAGGCTGGCCTTGTCTGGAGTAATTCGGAAGGAGAAGGTGGTGGTGAAGCTAGCCACCTCGCCGGTGGCATTGCTCCATAGCGGCACTTTGTGCGCGTACGACGCCCGGCCGGAGCTGCTCAGAATGTCTGCATCACGTGCACTTTTTGTCAGCTCAAGCCTTGATGGACTGAAGAATGCATCGCCGGCGGTGACGATCGATGAACGGGCGCTCGGGTCGGAGAAGTTGAGATTGAAGGAGAGGGAGTAGGCCCAGCGCGGCGCATAGTAGAGGTATAGCAACACCAGGAAGACTATGGTGGTAGGACGACGGCGAGAGGCCATCGCTTGGTGTCGGGTGTTTGGGAAGGAGGAAGTTTGTGGAGAGATATGTGTAGCTCATCGGTCGACAGTCGACACCACGAGTAAAGTAGTCTCGCCGCGCACGGACTAAAGCCAAGTGGTGGTTGCCCATGGGGCCAGGAACTGTACGGTTTGAAGTTGAACCGGTGTCTTGATCTATAAAGGGAAGGGGACGACTTGACCGAGGCGGCTCAGTTCGCTGGACGGATCGTGGGCTGTCGGGGACGCATCTCCGCTTTGCAGCGGCGCGCTGACAGGGGAAGCTAGTGCATTTGGATTAGATGTTGAACTTATTTCCAGACGTAACTTTTGGGACATTTGGATCAGACGATTGGACTTATTTCCATGAATGAGGTGAGTGAGCGATGGCACGTCTCAAACCTGTCTCAAACGCTTGAAACCCTTACATATTCGTCTTTGTTCTCTTGCCAAACCAAATTCAAGCCACTCCACTTCACTCCCCTATGCTCTGCCCCCCAAGATCACTTCTCGAGAGCTTCGGCCTTCTCCGGCATGGCGAACAGCAGAGCTGACTCCGACCACTTCGGAGCCGTCGACTGGGGTGTCGTCCCATTCGGGTTGGAGGAGGCTGTGGCCGTCCGCACTGCCCTATGCCGCTCCCGGGAGGACCGCGCTTGACTGACGACGGTATCAATGCGGTGCACATCCATTGCATCGGCGCAACGGTCTCTCGGATCCGTCGGGGATGGAGCATCGTTGTCTGTTAGCCTTCCCATCCAAGGTCCGCCGGAGCATGAGTGCTACAGGGATTGATGTGCCCGCCTTGCGAAGGAGAAGACGAGGCTGGCCGAGGCCGCCTTGCTGTTGACATGGCGAAGGAGGATGCGGCGGCGCGCGCTGCCGCGAAGAAGGAAGCCATCGGTGACAATATCCTAAAGAAAGCAACAGAGGAGGAAGACACACGCCCTCGCCCGAGAGTAAAATCGGGCAGTCCGTGCCATGGCCGGATTGCTCTCAAAGATAAGAAGGAGGACAATGACATGTCACTCAGCTCCAGTGAAGAGCAAATCTGACTTGATCCATTTTGTACTTTTGAGCGTTACTTCCACGAGAAAGACAACAAGGGTGCCGGAAAGAGCAAGGGCAAGACCATCCCTCGATGATGCATAGTATAGTAGAGTAAACTGCATGAAACCACCACTTTGAGGGCTAGGTTTGTGAAAAAACACTAGGATACAGTTTCTCTGCAGAAAGAACCACAACTTACGTAATTCTTTTGCAAAAACCACCGATCAGCGGATCGGGCCGCATTAAGTGATTTTATGACAGTTGGGGCCCATTTTTTTGCCTACGTGGCATAACATTCGTGCCAGATCGGTGTTAATCTAAATTTACAAATGAGTCCTTAGATTTTACACGGACACCCCTAAATAAAAAACATAAACGCAATCCCCACCCCAGGCGCATCAACCCCGACGCCGGCCCTTCGCCCCTCCTGCGCCTTCTCGCGCTCGCCGGCGAGCGACGACGACCGTGCCTCACTGACATCCCCTCCCCAGGCGCATCAACCCCGACGCCGCCCCTTCATCCCGCCTTCCTGCTTCCTCGCGCTGGGCCCCGAGCGCCTCACGACCGGAGCTTCGGCGAGCCAACGCCGATGACCACCAGGACCCCAACGCCACCAGATCCGGCCAGCCTCCGCCGCCCTTGCTCGTTCCTGGCTGGATCCCGCTGGTAGAGCCTCGTCCCTGCTGCCTCCTCTACATCGGCCGCCACCTGCCTCCTCTTCCTCGTCATGTTCTGGATCGAGGAGAGCGACGACCCGATCCATTGTCCTGTTCTGGGGTCGCGCCCATGGAGGCATGGGGCGGCAGATGAACCTCGCCGGCGTCGAGGTCAAACAGCTCCTCGGCCAACAGGCGGCGATGGGAGGGCCATGGGAGGCGTCCTCTGCCTCGTCCTCTGCCTCGGTGCAGCAACGGCGACGGCGGCCTCTGCCTCGTCTAGGATCGGGATGGGGGCTGCCAAGGTTGGAACGGGTGGTGGCCGTGGTCGGGAGGGGCGACGGCGCTCGGGGTCGGGATGGGGGCGCCGAGATTGGAACGGGTGGTGGCCGGGGTCGGGAGGGGCGACGGCGGTCGGGGCCGGGATGGGCCTGCGACAAATTTGTTTGGCAAGGAGAGAAATTTGGAGGACTTTTTTCGCATGAAACCTAAACTGTTATGCCACGTAGGCGGAAAACAGGACCCACATGTCATAAACTCACTTAACGCGGCCTGATCCGCCGATCAGTGGTTTTTGCAAAAAAATTACGCAAGAAGTGGTGCTTTCTGCAGAGAAATTGCATCCTAGTATTTTTTGCAAACGTAGCCCTCAAAGTGGTGGTTTTATGCAATTTACTCTAGTATAGTATGTAGGTAAAACATGACAAGTTTTGATAGTCCGATGGCGTGTGATGTTTTAGCCGGATAATCTGTATTGCATTGTTTACATTGCATGTGTTTGAGATTTGCTAATTCAGATGTCTGGTTGTGTGAAGAAATTTTTGAAGATATGACCGGTCACTGTCCGTGAACCAGACCGGGCGCTTCCGCTCGTGTTTGTGTGCCCGGATTTGGTGTCCGCAGTTATGAATGCTCTAAACACGTATGCATAAAGCTTTGTCTGGTAGTGGTTGAGTTTTGGCACTGTGTTAGATTTAAGTCGTTGTTGGGTGACTTTATGGCATGTATGCCATTCTACAGCCGTCTTTGCGGCGAATTAAACACAGCCTGCTGCATGTACGAGTTAGTGGGGGTCGCTTGAGCGGGATATAAATTTTACATATGCTTCATGCAGGTGGGTATATTTTTTTTCCGGGAAATGCAGGTGGGTATACGAAGAACGGTACAGAATCTTAGAATCGGATTGGCTGGGTAGAAGACATGACAAATTTATTTACGCGTGATTATTTGAAGTAGACTACTATATGTAACTTAGGGTGAGTTACGCTTTCACGATGGCAAAAAATAATCCCGTATTGACTTACGGCAAACCTAGAACTTTAATTATTTTAAAACGAAGGAGGTAGATTTTAATGATTTCATAAAATAAAGTTCACTCATTTAAAAAATCAATTTTTGAAATGAGTGAAATTAATTGTATGATTTTTTATTTGTTTGAAATATGTTAAACATATTATTTTAATATGTGAAATTTTAGTGTTACCATGTGTAAAATTAATTATTTCGAATATATGAAACACGTTATTTCAGTGTGTGAAATTGTTTCTAATACAAAACATTGTAATGTGTATGAAACTGATTTTATCTTACTAAAACAATCAGTTTCTAAAATGGGTGAAATTTGTTTTTTAACTTGAGCAAAACTAGTATTGGGGAATGGGTGAAATATTTTGGAAATGTGTGAAATATATTTTTATGAATAGAGTGAAATTGCTTTAGAAATGAGTGACTTTTTTCAACTAAGTGAAGTCACTTTTTGAAGTGAGTGAAACCAGTTTTTCTCAAAGTCAAATAGGTTTTCTAGTATTAGTTTTTTTAGGCAAGGGTTTCTAGCATTAATGATATTAGTTTTTTACAAGTAAATATTTTTTGTTGAGTGGCCCAAAATCAGTGTTTGGAAAGGAGTGCAATCTATTTTTCTTAAAACTGGTTAGCTCACAAAATATGAAACTAATTTTTGCAGTGTGTAAAATACACCGAAATTTAATCAGGAAAATTCAAATTAATCAAAATGTATCAAGATCAGTCTTGTTTTGAAGATATCATCAACCTGAAATCAAATATATAAAAACTTTATAAAATGAATTTTTGGTTTAAAAGTTATCGACTCTTTCAAATGGCACAATGAAATAAAATACAAGTCTTTTTGCATGGGAGGAACAATGTGTGTTGCCGTCCTTTACTCCACTCTGCTCTTTCTCATAACTAAAAGCTGACACAAACCATTTTTTCTTTCGAGTTGAAGCTGACACAAACAGGTCGTCTTTACATCTTCCCCTTCGTATTGCACATCAGTGAACTTGCTAATTTATACATGCGCAGTTGACACGCATCTCTTTTTTTTAACATCAGTACAGACACAAGCGCTCATATACGCGTGCATACACTCACCCTATGAACGCACACACCCACACCCTACCCCTATGAGCATCTCCGAAAGACTGAGCCGGCATATCATCTTGAGATTTACGAAGTCACTGTAGGCGCCTCGTCGTCGAAGGGAACGTCTCCTCCCACTGAATACGCATCACCGGAAATTCCGAAATAATTCTAGGAATAAATGCGAGCACCAGGATTTGAACCCTGGTGGGTTGAGGATACCACAGTCCCTCTAACCATCCAACCACAGGTTGGTTCGTTTGTCACACATCTCAATGCAACGATACAACGGCTTATTCTTTGCCGCAAACTGAGCCTGGCTTAAATGGTTATGTTATTTGTGTTGAAATCAACCCATCAGAGTTTAAATTCTAGACATGGTGTTCGCATTTTCTGAATTTATTTCAGACTCTGGCGATGTTTCTTCAATGGGGAAGACGTTCCTGTTAACTCTCTTTTTAGCATAAGAAGGTCCTCCCCCTCTGGCCCTCTGATTTTCATTAAAGAAATCATATGGTTCACCTAAGAACAAACTAAAGCATAAAAGAAAACGGCAGCATCCCATTGATCAACATTCATTACAACAGATGGCCCATGGCCAAGAGCCCAAGACCAACCCAAAAGCTAGACTAAACCCAAGCGAAGCCAGGGGACAACAGACGACGTCTGAATTATCCAGGGTCTCGGGAAAGACACATATTTTTTACATCACCAAAAGACAGACGAGGAAGTCGATGTGTAACTTGGGCCAGCAAGCACTTGACGAACCCTTCCAACGTAACAGAGGATCATATTCAAATCTTGACTCCAAGCCTTGTAGATCTCACTTGCAGCATCCTCAAGAAATTTTGCTCCCAGCATCAACACCTTTTTCTGCTCGTGGCAAACCCCTGACTGCTTTCCTCCTCTCCAAGAAAAGTCTCTTTACTCCTCCCGTCGGCGCCACCGCAGATCCGCCCCGCCTCCAATGGTCTTTGGCCTGTGGAGGTGCGGAGGTTCTCGCCCCCGTTCTCGTTTTTGCTAGGTTGAATGTCTTGGTTGGAGCTGTGTGGCGGCGGCGATGTCCCTCGGTAGCAATAATGTCTCCCACGTCCTATCCCAGTCCCGATGGTGCGAATAGCGTTGTCGGAGGATGTGTGGAGGTGTGTCTCCATCGGATCTCATAGGATTCGGTCGGTGCTGGTCTTCGGTGGATCTATTTTGGATCCAGTTTTTGTTCGTTTTTGTTTGCGTGGTTCCAGGTTTGATCTTTCCGATCTACAACTCTCTTCATCGGCGATGATTGTTGCTCTGGTGTGCTGGTCCTTTGGGGCCTTAGCACGACGACTTCCCGACTGTCTACTACAATAAAGTTTGCCGGACTCCGGTGATGGAGGGGCGATGACGGCGGCGCGTATTCGGCTCGTCCCAGTGCTTGTAGTCGTCGCTAGGTGGTCCATAGACCTGGTTGTAATTTTTATTACCTCTTGTGTTCTCTCTACTGCCATGATTGATGAATAGCTTGGAAATTTCTCTCGCAAAAAAAAACACACCTCTTTCTGCTTCTTCTTTATATGTAATATTGACCAGCCCCCAACCCAGTAGCAAATGAGCTTAATGAGAATCAATGGGTCAGCATAGGTTTTATTCTTAAATATAATGTTGTTTCTGAACTTCCATAGAGTCCAGAAAACACCAGCCGAGCCAACAAGTACAAGTCTCTTATTATCTTTGGAAAAAAATTATACAACTCCCAGAAGAGGTGTTCAAAGAGTTAGGAACAGAATTCAAGCTAAAAGCACATTTCAACAAATTTCATATCGGGCTGCTCTCATCTTGTCCACAAAAAACATACTGTTTACTACCTTTCCGGTCTCTCTTGAATAAATTGTTGTTTGTTAAGCAGGGACCTTAACCTTTTCCATAATTTTTTTGGGGAGAGTTACATTCATTTACTATATATAAGTTTCCTACATAAAGATTTACATTGAAAAAATCAGCCGTCTGGGTCCATTCTACCTGATATTTGCCCGTCCCCATTTTCACCTCCTCACATCTTATTCTAAGATTATTTCACAAATCTAAAGTCCCTCCAAACAAAGTTCTACTAAATTTGAAACCCTGCCAACCTTTTCTAAGTGCCTTAATAATAACACCTCACCGTCGACAGTTCCGGCTCCGGCTGTTGGTAATGTTGAAATTTGCTAGTAGGCCTTTGGCCCAAAGCCTAACTAAAATTCTCTCTTGGCCCATTAATGCATAGCTTGTGACTGGTATCAGTGGGACTAAAGTTTAGTCCCACCCGAAAGTTGAGAGAGACTTGCACCTCTTTATAAGGTGAGCTCTTCTACCACTTGTATAAGCATGAGAAGAGGAGACCTACACGCGTGCTTCGCCACGCCACGGCATGGTTGTGAGAATGAGCCGAGGACAGAGCTATGCACGTTGTCTATATTTTTGCTGCTCGGGAAAAATTAATGAGTCATTAACTAATAATTAACGGACGCGTTAATTAATGGACTGTTTCCGATTCTTTTGAATCACGACTCGGACGTGGGGTTTACTCCCACGACCTACCCGGCCCGCATTATATAGTCAGGCAGATATCTACCCTAGCCGCAGCCGCATCGTATGGTTTTGTACCACCGTTCCAGATCATTGCACCGTCACGCAAGTCTTCTCCATCTCTCCTTTCGGCGTGCACCGCGAGAAGGGACAGCAGACCTTCGAAACCCCGCCTCTCGTGATCCTGTACGGGAGAGGGGCGATCAGGTTTTTGGGTCAACGACGACTTCGCCAATGACAACTTCTTTCCCGACCTCGGCAATCTCTTCCTCAATGACATGGGCGACAACATCAACGTCGGCGGTCCTGCTCCCGCTGCACCATATGTGATCTTGTCGTCCTTGTTCGAGATCGTGCTAGAATTCTTAGTTCTAGCCTGTGCCCTAGATTTAACTTGTTCATCTACTATGCTAATCCGCATGATCAGTTTAATCTCTATTTTCGACGTCATGATCTATTTACTATTTATTCAGATTAAATTTTGTAGTAATTTTCTCATCTATAATACCTAAATAGTTCATCCCCACTATTTTATTTCTCTTGACATGCAGCCTATCCACGTCAGCAGCACTGCCACATCATCATTACATTACTGACTTACAGGTGGGACCCGCTACAGGTTGATCAGGAAACAGAACAAGCACGTCAGCGATCCGTTACGGAAGAGGGACCGACCATAGCCTGACGAACGGACGTCTCCCACCCGGACGAGACTTGCCTGCTCCCTTCCCGTGCTCCCATCCGTGCTCCCGCGTACGTGGCTTGATTTGATTGGAAGAAAATAAGGCCCGGCCCCACCCCCTGAAAATCAGGGGGGAGATGATTAGATTAGAAAAGAAAAAGAAAAAATAACAGCCGTAGGATGAAGTGGGAGCACAGATAGGAGCATGCAAGCCGGATCCCTCCCACCCACCCCGCTCGAATTTATTAGTCGAACCTCATCGATTCGTTACCGGCCGGCAGGGAAGAGAGACCGACGCCTCCATGTTTCCCCTCTGTATAATCTGGAGTGGCGGCCGGGATCCCGTCTCACCCTACTCTGGCAGCCTCCCCGTCCAAAGCACCCTGAAGCGCGCCAATCCGCTGGATGCACAGCTGCACGACGAGGCCGGCGGCGAGGTCTCATCGCCGTCGACGTCGCCGCAGATCCAGGCCATGGACACGCTGGAGCTCAAGGACATGTTCTACGTCATGCTGGAGAAGGTCAGCAGCTTCAATTCATCTAGGTGCGTACATAGCCAATCCAATCATCCAAGCACAGCTCTACGGCTCCACCACATGTAGTTTCTTGATTGATTAATTAAGTAGGCACTGTAGCACCGCATGAGAAGTAAATGGATCTGTGATTACCCGCTCTTTTGTGTTGCAGGTACTGTGCAGAGAAGTCGCTGGCGGTGCCATCATCCCGTCATGGCTCACGTGGAAGGTGGGAAGACCCTCTATCTAGAAGTTTTGTTTTGCCTGCGTGGTGTCAAAATTATGGAAGTGAACCCATGCATCCTATCCAGATCGATGACTCTGGCGATTGATGCATGTCTAGGTTGTGTTTGGTAGTAATCACCCAACATCGAATTGGTCGCCATACCCCGACTCGCCATTGGACTTTGGTCATCAAGGAGACAAGGACGCTGGTCCTCTATTGACATTTTTATCTGGATGGATGGGTGTTCCACCCAAGATTTACGAGGCTGCCGGTGACTATGAAGTGTTTTCTCACTTCTCTGCTATTTCTATCCATCACAAGTTACAGATTCAAGGTCTGCATCGCCGGACCAAGATCAAAGATCACGTCATTTTCAATTAGGATCGTTTATCTACACGACTACACTTCTATTTTTTGACAAGGTTTGCTAATGATATGAGATTGCTTATTTTCCTCGATTTTCTTGAGAATTTACTTCATCCCATAATGTCTCTTTGCTTTGTGAAATATGAAAACGTATCATCGTTGACCATGTATTGTCATTTTTTGTCCATTCTAGGAACTGATGAGATTAAATATAAGTATGAAATCTTGCGGTATAATTGGAAGCTGATAATTGTACGGAAGGATTCTAATACCAGGACTACAATCATGACAAGATTATTTCTGGAGGACCAAACAAGTTTGAATATAAATCCTTACAATGGATTTCACGTACTTAATATTTCCTAGCATATGACCTTTATTATGCTGTGCCTTGGAGCATGCACACATTTTGGAAGTGGTTCTTCATGTCTTGAAACAAAGTACAAAAAATGCATGAGGAACTGAGGATGTGATAGATCATTTTGCTCCTTTCTCGAGAAAAGTAGATATAGAACATAACATCAGTGACACGTGTTATCAATGGTATGTACTCACTTTAAGTTCCAAGCATTTTATTATATATATTTTTGTAGTTGCCACTCAACTCTTTTCACTAAGCCCTGGTGGGTCGTATATCTACCTGTGTTGCCTTGCTTATGTATCTTGGTCATGAATCCAAATAAATTAATCCCTGCTGATTGTGTTTGTGCTCAAGTGTTCCGCAATTTGTGTACTTTGAACTACTAAGTGGTTATTTTCTAGGTGCAAGCTATCTGCATTTATTGATTCTAATGCAATAATGATTGTATTCTTTCACACTTCATAATAAGATGGATATGCACTTCTCCGCGTTGCTCATGGGTCATAAGTACATGTGTATACGAATTTTCTATTGGCTTTCATGTTGTAGGGATAATATCATGAAATTTATTCAGGAAAGTAGAGAATATATTCATCTCATTCTTCATAGTGTATCACTGGATGTGAAAGCTTGCATTATGGTCTTCATATTATTCGACCTTGGCTGTGGAGTAGGTATGTTTTATATGAAGAAAATATGCATCAACAGACAAGAATATTGGGAGGTTCACCACTAGGACATCGACACATTGCTTCAATGTCGGTACTATCTCTAGCTACATTTGATGAGCTTTCCAATGACATGATGTTATTTTAGCAAAACATGTTTGCTCCCATAAAATGATAGATATGACTCATTTGCTAATCGGGTAGTGTTATGTTTCCCAAGTTTATATTGTAGGGATAAACTTCCATGTATACCAATTGAAGGATCATAAGGACATTGATCAAGATAGATGGGAAGTTAATGCGGCAGATCAAATCATGTAATTTCCATATAGTATTATTTGTCTGAATTCATGCTCTTTGTGTTCAGGACATGCCTATTGTCCAATATCTAAAACAATCATGATGTTTGAGATCTTAAACCATAAAATTGTCATTCTTTCTTTTGATTTGCTTAATGTATCTTATAAATTGTCATGTGCAATTTATTTTCTTGCTTATTTATGTATAAGTCATCATGCTATTTGGTTCTTGGTGCTTATTTATGTATAAGTCATCATGCTATTTGTTCTTGGTGCTTATTTATGCACAAGTCATCATGCTATTTCAGCCCACTACTTTGAGATATGTGTTTGGCACTCGCTCAAAGAAGAGAAAAGGATGGATATTCTTTTGGTCCGACAATCCTAATTGGTTTTTGTTCTTATTTCGATTTTGGAGCCCCATCACTCAAATGTAGCTACTACAATGGCTAATGTTCGAGTTCAGTTTTCATTCTTTGTGCACATCTAAGTATTAAGAGTATGTAGGTATGAAGTTTTATTTACAACAAGAGTCCCACATGGTGCCTGATAAGTGTCTCGAAATGGCAATTTGTACAAAATTGATCATAGGATTTTCATGTTGGAATCCCTGCACTTTATGTGTTTATATCACTAAAATTTATGTAAATGATATGAGATTACATATGTCACGTGACTATATTTAGTATAAAAATGGATCCCATACATTTTGCAATCTTTATAACTATATACTCAGTATTGTGTCTGTTGCAAATTTTTCATCTTAATATCATAAATCTAATATGCAATTTGAGTTATTCAATATATTTATTATCATATGAATAGGACTAACAATTCCCGCAGCAACGCGCGGGGTATCATCTAGTTTATTCAACAGGTAACAACGAGTTACCAATACGCGCAAAACGAAGGCTTATTATTCGCTGTTACATTATTTCCACCCGCCCTCGGTAGCCATGACGCAACTCTTTTTTTCCGTCTCCCTAGAGATTCAAGTTCGATCGAGAAATTAATCCAGCGAAAACACCAAGCCAATTGACCCAACATTTATCATTCCCGCGAAACAATGCATACTGGACGTACTCCCTCCGTTTTTATTTACTCTGCATATTAGAGTTGACTGAAGTCTGACCAAGTTTATAGAAAAACAATATAGACACTTATAAATCTATACGATGTGAAAGTACATTCAATAATAAATCTAATGTTGTTGATTTGTTATTATATATCTTAATATTTTGTTTTTAAATTTGGTCAAAGTTTGTAAAGCTTGACTTTGACCAAAGCTAATATGCAAACTAAATAAAAACGAAGGAAGTAACAAGGAAATTAATCAAAATTACAGATCTGGATGAATCAATTAGCTTGATCCTTGGAATGTCGTAGCCGGTGCTGATGCGAGAAGAGCGAATGCAGCCGGAGCCGAAACTGTCAACGGTGAGTTCCATAAGAAAACATCCTCAATATCGATTTAGCAACCCGTAACAAGAAAATTAATGAAGCCTTTTCTTGCCTCATCAATTAGCTAGACAGTTGGAAGTTGAATAGGTAGGTTTAGGGTTTTTGCGTGGGTGGCTAACATCCAGCCTCACGTCTCTTTATATAGATGATCATAATACAATTACATACGTATTCAAATACGTGTACATGTACAATATGCTAGACCCTATTTTATATGCCCCCTCAATCTGAACTACATACAAGATTTAGATTGGTTCTAAAACGGTCTAGCATCTGTCGAGTAGCGGGTTTAGTAAATATATCCGCTAGCTGATCATCAGTTGAGATAAACCTGACTTCCAGTTTACCAACAACTACTCGTTCCCTCACAAAATGGAAATCAATCTCAATGTGTTTGGTCCGAGCATGAAACACTGGATTGGCCGTCAGGTAAGTTGCCCCTAAGTTATCACACCATAATATGGGTGTGCGCTGCCGTGTGACTCCAAGTTCTGTGAGAACTGTTTCTATCCAAATGGCTTCAACCGCGCCATTGGCCAATGCCTTATACTCTGTCTCGGTGCTAGACCTCGAGACTGTAGGCTGCTTCTTGGAACTCTAAGATAAAGATTGGGTCCAACAAATATAGCAAAGCCACCAGTAGAACGCCTGTCATCAACACAGCCTGCCCAGTCTGCATCAGTGAATATACTGACTCCGGTAAATCTGGACATACGAATCCATAGTCCCATGTCTAGCGTACCTTTGATATACCTCAGAATACTCTTAACTACTTCCGAATGAACCTTCGTAGGCTGAGACAGGAACTGAGACACTTTGTTCACGGCAAAGGAGATATCTGTACGAGTGAGTGTCAGATACTGAAGTGCTCCAACTACATTGCGATACCTGAAAGAGTCGTCAGTACTCAGCAATGAAACACTATGACGCGAAAGGCTCTCGGATGTAGCAAGTGGAGTGGAAGTGGACTTTGCAGTTCTTCATGTTGACGCGATGAAGGAGATCAAGTGCATACTTCTTCTGCGTCAATGTCATGCCCCCTGAATGAAAGGACGCTTTCCGAACCAAGGAAATACTCCAACCGGCCCAAGTCTTTGATGGGAAAACTCGCAGACAAGGACTACACAAGGCGATCCACCACAGTAGGTGTAGAACCAGCAATCACAATATCATCAACATACACCAGCATGTATATCTGAATAGCACCATGGAAAAAGATGAACAGGGACGCATCTGCCTTGGAGGGAACAAAACCAAGCTGTGAGAGCCGCAGACTCAACCGAGCATACCATGCACGCGGCGACTGTTTGAGCCCATAGATGGACCTCTGGAATTTGCAGACATGAGAGGGATAACGAGCATCCTCAAAACCAGGGGGCTGCTGCATGTAGACATCTTCGGCCAGAAAATCGTGGAGAAAAGCATTACTCACATCAATCTGTCGAAGACTCCACCCGCGGGAGACGACAAGAGAGAGGACCAGACGAACCATGGCAAGCTTCACCACGGGGCTGAAAGTATCTCCATAGTCGATCCCTTGATGTTGAGTAAAACCACGAGCAACAAGGCGAGCTTTGTGCTTGTCAACCGAACCATCCGGACGATGCTTGGTATTAAAGATCCACTTGCAGCTGACAACATTAACGCCAGGAGGCCGAGGCACCAACACCCATGTGTTCGTGTGACAAAGAGCAGCAAATTCCGCAGACATGGCAGCACGCCAAGCCAGTTCACCAAGAGCATCACGATGAGAAGTGAGTGCGGCAAAGAATGCACGCCGACGAGTGTCGTACCGCACCGTGCCATCCGTGTATGACTTGGCCTTACACGCATGATCGCGGTGATGAGTGACCATACTATGCCCGGGAGCTGCATCGTCGGTAGATGGTGGCGGCGACGGTGGAGACCCGACCAGTGGTGTCACGGCTGAACCATTTTCTGCAACAGGCAACATGGGCCGGGGAGACGCGTCGGGCTGGGCCGAACCTAGCGACGAGGGAAAGACAGGTGGGGACGGTAGCCCAGGGGACGCGGCTGGCGACCCGGCGACGCCCGACATAGGCGAGGCGGGCTGGGCCGACCCAGGCGAGATAGGGGACGACCCAGTCGGGCCCGCGGTCATGCCAGCGGGCGAGGCTGACGGGGCCGTAGACGCGCCAGCGGGCGAGGCCGACGAGGCAGCCTCGGGAGACGGGGCATGCACGTCGATCACGCCGGCAGATGCAGGTGCGGCGACGGTTTCCTGGGAAGAAATTAGAGCAGCATCTGCAGAAAACAAGTCAGGTGACAAATATGATAGGTCGTATTTCTGCACCTGGACATCTGTAACCGGTTCATTAGATGGAAAAGTGAGGGCATGCTCAATAGAAGCAATATCAACTGAGACACCCGGGCTGGAGTAAGGGAAAACTGACTCGTCGAAAACAACATCACGAGAAATGTAGATCCCTGTAACACCTCGAGACCGACGCTCCAGATGCCTTCCATGGATTCCGAGTTTCGTCGTGGGTTTTATTTTGTTTGTTGCATTTCGTCATTGCATCATTTGCATTGCATCATGTCTTCATGCAACCCTTTTCAAAACTCAACTAAATAAATTGTTGTGGATCTTCGATCCATTTAAATCGAGGGAATTCACATGGTGATTTCTCTTTATAACATATCCTACCAATATTATTAGGGAGCTATAAAATTATATTCCATTAATTTGGAATTTACCACAATACACGTGCATGTTAAATCCCTTGGGTTTTCCTTCTTCGAGTTTTGACTCTGTAACCTTGCCTATAATTATTTTCCCTTTTATTGAGGCTCCTCCTTAAATCTCAACATTTTTTACCACACCAAACCTAGTCTCAATTCAAACCCATTTGAATGATATTCAAATGAGTTTGAATTTAAATCTTGCGTTCGTGCCTCTTTTCTACTCCCTCCGTCCCAAAATTCTTGTCTTAGATTTGTCCAAGTACGGATGTACCAAGTCACGTTTTAGTATTAGGTACATCTGTATCTAGACAAATCTAAGACAAGAATTTTGGGACGGAGGGAGTATTTTTCTTGGATCAAGCTCATTTTTATGAGTCGGAGAAAAATACCCTCCTGCTCAAGCTCCACCCCTAACCTCTCTTTCTTTTCTTTCTCATCTCTGTTTTGTTTCTATTTTTTTAGCGTGAGAGACAGCCCAGTAGCCAGGCCGGCCTGCTTCCCCGCAGTCCTTTTGGCCCAAGGCCCAGACGCACCTATAAACCCTAGCGAGGCTTCTGCCTCCCCCTCTTCGATCCCTATCTCCCTCGCGCCGCCACCCACAGGAACGCACGCGCTGCGCCCTCGTCCTGATCCCCTCCTGGCCGAGCTCCTCGTCCGAGCCCGCCGTCCAGCCGCGTCGCGTCCTCAAGCGCCTCGCCTCGCCGCTACCTCCCCGCCGCCCGACAGCATCTCGTCAGACCGCGCCCTGTTGCAGCCGCTCTTCCCGCGCGCCGCTGGACCTCCCCGCGGCCAGCACCATCGCCTTCCCGCCATGGCGCCGCCACGAAGCTCCCAGCCGCTGGCCCGGCTGCTCCTCTGCTACCATTTCCCTTTGCTATTTTTCCGGTACCTCTGCTCCATCATCTCCGCCCCGTGCCTCAACTCTGCGCCGTCCCCGTCGCCCTCGTTGCCTTGCTCCGGCCTCCTCTTCTGCACGACCCGAGAGCGCCCCTGCTCGTCGTGCTTGCGCGCCTGACGGCGACCTCCAGTAAGGCCATGTTCGCGTGGAGCCCTGCTCCACCACCACTAGTGCCCGGCAGCACCTCCGCTATCGGCGACTCGTGCTACTGCTCGCCTTGCTCCTCGTGCCTTGCTTTTGCCTCCGCTATGACATGAGCCTCGACACTCCTTTGTTTTGCTGGACGCCCATGGCATCCTTGGCGCTCGAGCCTTGCCATGCTTGCTGCTGCCGTTACCACCCCCCACGTCCCGCTGACTCTCTGCATCCGTGGGAAGCCAGTGCCCAAGCTCTGAGTCCGCGGCGTTCTGCTCGAGGTCCGGCTAGATCACGGCCGGATCTGGTCCCTTCTCATCTCCTGCCTTGGACCCAGCCTGCCGTGCGCAACCTCTGTTCGCTTGGGTTCCGCACGCCACCGACCCGAGCCTCGTCCTCGAGCTGTTGTCATGATACCTCCCCGAACGGGAGCAATTTTGGGTCGCCAAGTACCCCTTTGGATTCGTCGTCAAGACCCTCATGTACGACTAGACCCGGTGATGCGTCAAGTACCTCTTCCGATGACCCGAACATCTACAAAACGTGTACCACTACCGTCGCCCCAAAGACGTTGGATTTGTCAAGTACCTCTTCAAAACAAACGTGTACAACTACTTCCACTATGACCCGTGAACGACTACTTCCCTCGACGATTTTGAACTGCCCGAAAACGCACGCTTCAAAGGTATAACCCCCAAGGCGACGACTGTGGACCGTATGTGTGTGTTGTATGAGATGCTCGTGTTTGCACCGTGTCCGAATTGTCACTCGTTTCCATGCCACCGACATGTGGGACACCCGGCTGCCGGGATCACCCCACCATCTTTTGCATGTTTGCACATCCACACTTTCTTTTGCACCGACATCTCGATGAGTTGTTGGATCATTGGAATGTTGCCATGCACCATTTACGTTGTCGTTGCTGTGGCACCCCTTTCGTTCCGCCATGGTGACCAAATACTTCATGTCTTATATTATGTCAACATTTTGAAAAAATTTTGCATAAAACTTGTATATGACATCCGCATCATGATAACAACATTTAAAATGTTTGAAATTATTGTTTGCATTAAATAAACTTTATATGGACATGGGGATTTTTCGGAATTGTTGTTTGTTGTTCCAGCCTCATTTAAACTTGACCAGATATGTAGTTTCATTGTGTTGCACCTCTTGACATGTTAACAACATTTAATATTGTTCGGTAGCATAAACTGGAGTGAACTAATTAATTGAACGTGGCGTTTCATCAATATGCAACTCATTGCATATTGAGCTCCACTTAATTTGTGGTATTGTTTGTGCACTTTTGCTTTGCCATGCCATGCCTTATTACACCGGATATGCATCATACTTTTTTGTGCATCATTCCATGCTTATGCTTGTGGTTTACCATGTTGTTTGCTTCTTTCCGTTTTGCTTCTCTCGGTAGCTTCGATTTCGTTCCGGAGTTGTGAGGATTCGTTCGACTACGTCTGTTTGTCTTCTTCTTGGACTCGTTCTTCTTCCTTGCGGGATCTCAGGCAAGATGACCATTACCCTCGATATCACTTCTATCTTTGCTTGTTAGTTGCTTCATTCTATTGCTATGCTGCGCTACCTATCACTTGTTTACCATGCCTCCCATATTGCCATGTCAAGCCTCTAACCCATGTTTCCTAGCAAACCGTTGTTTGGCTATGTTACCGCTTTTGCTCAGCCCCTCTTATAGTATTGTTAGTTGCAGGTGAAGTGGAAGATTGCTCCATGCTAGAACATGATTATCTTGGGATATCGCAACAATCTTATTTAATTATTGCATCTATATACTTGGTAAAGGGTGGAAGGCTCGACTTTATGCCTGGTGTTTTGTTCCACTCTTGCCGCCCTAGTTTCCGTCATACCGGTGTTATGTTCCTTGATTTTGCGTTCCTTACGCCATCAGATTTATGGGAACCCCTTGACAGTTTGCTTTGAATAAAACTCCTCCAGCAAGGCCCAACATTGGTTTTACCATTTGCCTAACAACAACTAAAACTTAAATAGGGGATTTTCGCCGGCCCCCTAATTTTTTTTAATCAACCCCCGGGCCAGCGCTCATCTGAGTGTTGGTCCAAACTAGAGCACTGTGCGGGGCTGCCCCGGGTCAACTTGGGTTATTTTGGCACCTGTACGCATAGCTCATCCGTGGTGCCCTGAGAACGAGATATGTGCGGCTCCTATCGTGATTTGTCGGCACACCGGGAGGTCTTGCTGGTTTTGTTTTACCATTGTCGAAATGTCTTGTAACCGGGATTCCGAGTCTGATCGGGTCTTCTCGGGAGAAGGAATATCCTTCGCTGATCGTGAGAGCTTGTGATGGGCTAAGTTGGGACACCCCTGCAGGGTTTAAACTTTCGAAAGCCATGCCCGCGATTATGTGGCAGATGGTAGTTTTTAATATCCGGTTGTAGAGAACTCGACACTTGACTTAATTAAAATGCACCAACCGCGTGTGTAGCCGTGATGGTCTCTTTTCGGTGGAGTCCGGGAAGTGAACACGATTTGGGTTATGTTTGAACGTAAGTAGTCTTCAGGATCACTTCTTAATCACTTCTAGATGATGACCGTTGTGTAGTTTCTCTCCTTACTCTTGTACTCGTCTTTAGCCACCATATTTTGCTTAGAGTTTGCTGCAACTCCACCTCATCACCTTATCCTACCCATAATCTTAAATAGTCTTGATCTCATGGGTTTTGAGATTGCTAAGTTCTCGTGACTCACAAGATACTACCAAAACAGTTGCAGGTGCCGATGATACCAGTGCAGGCGATGCTACCGAACTCAAGCGGGAGTTCGATGAGGACCTTGGTCGTTACTATGTTTCGTTTCCTGATGATCAGTAGTGGAGCCCAGTTGGGACAATCGGGGATCTAGCATTTGGGGTTGTCTTCTTTTCTTTTGGTTCCGTAGTCGGACCTATGAGTGTATTCTGAATGTTGTATGAATTATTTGTTCATTGTGTGAAGTGGCGATTGTAAGCCAACCCTCTATTTATCCCTTTCTTGTTCATTACATGGGATTGTGTGAAGATGACCCTTCTTGCGAAAAAACCACAATGCGGTTATGCCTCTAAGTCGTGTCCCGACACGTGGGAGATATAGCCGCATCATGGGCGTTACAAGTTGGTAATCAGGGCCATCCTCGACTTAGGAGCCCCCTGCTTGATCGAATCGCTGACGTTGTTGAGTCTAGAACAATAAAGTATTGAGTCTTAGGATTATATATATCGGAGAGTAGGATTCTGTTTACTCCTCGGTCCCTTCGTCGCTCTGGGCAGGCCTCCTGACATAGATGTTTTGTCTTTCCTCTCCTCAAATTTCACTAAAAAAATTTACGATCACGCGGGTATCTTGGGATCGTTCCGATATTCTGGTGACGAGAACATTGTTCTTGGTGCCTCCTGACATTTAGGGGTTGTGGCTGTGTCCCGGGGAGTTGAGCTCCGAGGTGTTGTCGTCATAATTTTATCGTTGCAGGTCTGGAATACCTGAGTTTTCGCCGATATCGAAAATCTCTTTTATGCAGCTAGTGGTGAGATAACCTCAACGCCACCCAGTACTTGGGCGGGAGTTTGGGAGTATTGCCATAGCTTGTATAACGTATGCTTTTTGAAGGTTGAGGTACATGATTTCTGGAGTTTTCTTGGTTATGTGTTGATGGATGGATACAGTTGGATGTAGGGATTGTTAGTTTGGGTGAGATATTTATTGCTTCCCCTGTATCCCCAACACCAAATTGCATAACCAGAAAGTTTCTGGAGTTTTATAGGTGGGAATTCAAGTAGCTCTAGTTTTTTTTTCTTTCTGACAAATTCATGATATGAGATTGGGGTTCGACGTCCAGTGGTCCGCCTGTCCACGTCGTTTTTACAGTGGTCTCGTTGTGTCTTAAAGAGTCCTTGGCTATGCTGGCTCGGGGACGCTTCATATGTCATGTGCACTGCCTTGCACATGATGGTGCTGTACGTTCGAGCCCGTGTCGGCCCCACCATGAAAACTTCGGACGAAAACTCTATCATATGTTTGTTTCTGGCTTATTCTGTGAGCCAAATCCTTTGTTTTGTTTTATTTGTGGTATTTGAGTTGCTTCGAAGTCAAATATTGAATCCATACCTTTCCTAAATGGTGTTCTCATATTTCTATGGGAGTGCTAATCCTTCTTGATCATTGAGGTTGTCATGTTAATTCTTTTCCAACCGGCGTGCTTCTCTTCAAGTGGATCCGATCATTTCAACATCCGCAAGATCAATTCTAAGTTTTCTCAACAATATCCATTCCATCTACCCAAGTTGCCTTTGTTTTCTCACCCTCCCACCCTTTTTCTTTAAGGACTCAGATTTCTTAATCATGTATCCTTTTATTTGTGAGAAGTCTCTTCATTCTTTTCTTTCGATGTTCTTATCCGGTGATTTCCCATGAAGATGCTCATTAGTTTCAAGTTTCGGTGTTGATCATATCTCTTCCTTTTGTTTCACATATCTTCCCATGTGAATTTCTTATCCAAGGCTCTCTTATTTATTCACCTCTCCCAGTTCATATCCGGAGTGCTCAAGATATCTCAGAAGATTCGTGTTTCCATTCCTAATCTGTTCAAGCAATTTGGAGATTATTATCTCATTGAAGTCATTTAATTCAATTGGTGCAAGCCCCCCTTTCAATCAATCATTCAACGGTGTATCTTTTTAGTGGGGCCCTAACCCACAGGTATTTTTCTAGAATCTTACCTGACTCTTCTAATTTTCCCGGAGCTATTCCCATTCCAAGTTTGACGTAAGAATGAATCTCATCAGTCAGATGTTTTCCAAGATCGATTTCAAATTATTTTTCAGTGTTGGCTCAACCTCTTTGTTTTTCATTCTCCCGGAGTATCTCAACAATTCATGGTGGTGTTTCTTATCGTCATTCTCAACACAGAAGACCGAGGAAGATATTTCTCGAAAAATCTTGGTCCATTCTCTTAAGATTCATGGTTCTAGCTTCATGCCATCCTCATAATTGTTTTTGATTGTGACAATCCTTTTCTTACCATCCGGAGCATTTCATGAGTTGTTTCCATTTCTTTCCTCCGAAGGCCATCATGTCATAATTTTCCATTCTCAGCGTGTAGCTATCGTTCTCCAAATCTTACCGGTGAATTGTTCAAATATCCTCTAGTCAGTTCATGATCTCTTCGTTCTCAGGTATCTAAATCCCCTCAGGTATCTTCATTCATTTTCTAATTCTTCCCGGTGAATTGTGCCTTTGCTACTTTCATTTTCAATTCTTACGGTGGTTCGTACAAGATTTCACTTCCTTCGTTATCATATTAATTCATTCGTTGTTTCCAAATCCCAGCGGTGGGTCCATCAATACCTTCTCAAGTTTACGCTATATCCCTCTTAACCCTTTCTACGAGAATAAGTAGTATGCCAAATCCGTTGCTTGTCATCAATTTAAATTGGTGAAGGATACGCATAACGTAATTCTTATTATTGTTTCATCGAAGTGATCTAGTTTCTTCTTTCCAGAGTTGTTCATCATGTCATTTTTCTCGGTTAGAGATGCTTCATCTTTTCTTTTCCGGAGTTCCAAGTTTTCCACTTTATCTCGTCACGAAGCTCCCTCTAAATCATTGCAAGGCTCACCTTGTTCTTTCAACTTCTCTTTCTTTCTATCATTCTTTTATTACCGGAGTTATTCATGGAGGTTCTACATGGTGGTTCATCAAATATTTCATTCATTCGCGAAGCATTCTTCAAGATTTTGTTGGAAGAGCTCGAGTATTCTTCGTCTTGCATTCTGAAGTGCAATTCTTTCAACCTTATCTTTTGAGGTGGCGTTATGTCGTTCTTGATAATTTCCCTTAGTGTTTCATAATTCACAAATTTTCAAGGGTGACATATTTAAATCCATCATTTTCTCTTTGTGCAAGAGATCTTTTCAACCAATCAATCTTTTTGTTGGAGTTATCTTGGGTTATATTTCACCTAAAGCCTTCCATTAGGAATGTTGCTATTGTGGTGATTATCAATGGTCCAAGTTATCTCTATCATCTTGGTGGAAGAAGTTTTTCATCTCGTTGGTGTTATCAATTATATTATTTGTTTCCGTAGTGGCAGAATTTTGCCTCAATTTTGAGAAGTTTTCCATAAGCCCACTACAAGTTTATTCGTTTCGTTGTTGGTTTTCCATCAACTCCGCTATAACCTTCTTGGAAGGGTGCTTTCCAAGTTCATTTGTGGCAGAAGTTGGCATTTTCTTCTCCATTCTTTTATTCCAATGATCTATCTTCTATTATTTCTTCCGGGGGCATTGTGATGTTGCTCTCTTCACCCATCATATCGCTTTGTCAAGATCATGTTCTCTTCTTGCTTATCCATTTAACCGGGGTGTTGGTGTCATCTCTTCAAGTACCTTTTCATCTTATCAAGTCTTGCATCTCTTTTCAACCGGGGTGCTATCCAAATTTGATCTTCCTTGTTCCTTGTTTATCTCGTTTCAACCAGAGTGGTTTCAATTCCTTCTTGTCCACTGTACTCGTCATTCATAGCTTTGCATACTCCAAGGTTCATATGGTGTTACTTGTTTCTACTTTCTACCGCAATGCTCTCAATTGTGTTCAACTCCATTGTGTTCTTTCTTTCAACTTTTCAACCTCTCAAGGTTCTTTGGTTTCACTCATTTGTCGAAGAAGCAACTTAGTTTTACCTCCTCTCTTCCCCTTCCGTTTCTCTCTGGTGCCATCCTAGATCTCGGGACGAGATACTCTTGTAGTGGTGGAGTGTTGTAACCCCCGAGACCGACGCTCCAGATGCCTTCCATGGATTCCGAGTTTCATCGTGGGTTTTATTTTGTTTTTTGCATTGCATCATTTGCATTGCATCATGTCTTCATGCAACCCTTTTCAAAACTCAACTAAATAAATTGTGTGGATCTTCGATCCATTTAAATCGAGGGAATTCACATGGTGAGATCTCTTTATAACATATCCTCCCAATATTATTAGGGAGCTATAAAAATTATATTCCATTAATTTGGAATTTAACACAATATATGTGCATGTTAAATCCCTTGGCTTTTCCTTCTTCGAGTTTTGACTCTGTAACCTTCCTTGCCTATAATTCTTTTCCCTTTTATTCAGGCTCCTCCTTAAATCTCAACATTTTTGACAACAGCAAACCTTGACCGGGCTGTGGGCCTTGCCGGGTCGAGTGACTAGGCCAGGCGCGTGCCGGTTTTGAGGGGCGATGCGGGCCCCACCGTTTTTGAAGAGGATCCGGGTTCCGTTGCCTGCCCGGGGTTCATCCCCCCGACAGTAGTCCCCGAAGCTGTGAAGGTCCGCCGTCCTTGGATGAGTGGGCCTTTGCAGTTTCCCCCTTGAGCAAGGCGGATTCTGCGAACGCCGGGTCTGGCAACACCCACTGTGTGCCAGTTTTGTTGGAAACCAGATCGCGGCATCCCGGGCGTGGCAGGAACCGAGGAGTCCGTTGAATCTTGGGGCAATCCGTCAGGCTTTGTGCGGGTGCCACGTGGCGGCCAAAGCCGAAGGGGCCTGACAGGCCACGCGCGTGACGGGACTGGGTGACGGGCTGGGGCCCGCCGCCGCGCGCCCTTGGCCCATGTGTGTGGATATATTGCGGCGTCTGGGGGCCGGTTGCACTTCCCCGAGCAATTACTGCGCGTGTACATGCGCACTTATTGCGGGGTAGTGGAACGGGCGTGTGCAGACGATCCCACTCCCCCACGTTTAAACCGGGGGCTATAAATCGGGGGGGGGGGGGGGGGAGGGCAGGAGCGGGGGGTCAGGGGGGCGGCGGACATTATTCTCGCTCACGCCCTCCTATCTCCTTGCTTCGCCCTGCCCCTTTCAACCGACGCACTGCGGCGCCCGCTTCTACAGGCAGAGCTTCCTCCGTCGTCCATCTTCGTCTTCCTCTTCTTGTGATCATGTCGCTGCCGTTGGGCTCCTGGATGGGCTCGAACGTCACCGCCGACGACATCAGCCGGCTCCGGGCGTCGCGG
Source organism: Triticum timopheevii (assembly GCA_963921465.1). NCBI lineage: Eukaryota > Viridiplantae > Streptophyta > Magnoliopsida > Poales > Poaceae > Triticum > Triticum timopheevii. The sequence goes on along the minus strand of OY997274.1, from coordinate 631,294,850 downwards.
CGCCTGCTGCGGGAGACAGACGTCGGCGTTCACCTGCCTCCCGGCGAGCAGAGGCCTCGGCCTGAGGAGCAGGAGTGCGTGGTCTTCCTCATGCACTTCGAGCGCGGATTTGGGCTGCCGCCGAGCGCCTTCTTCCACGCGTTCTTGGAGTTCTTCGGGCTTCAGCTGCACCATCTTGGCGCTGGCGCCATCGTCCAGCTTTCCGGCTTCGTCACGCTCTGCGAGGGGTACCTGAGCTCGAGCCCACAATCGACCTCTGGGCGCGCTTCTTCTCCTTGAAGCAGCAGGGTCATTCGGCCGGGGAGTTTGCTGACTGCGGCGCCGCCGTCATCTCGAAGCGGTCGGGGCGGATTTCCCCAAGATCCCGCTGGAGGATTCTGCCAAGAAGTGGCAGAACTCTTTCTTCTACGTCCGCAACCAAGGCGCGGACGACATCAACCTTCCGCCCTTCTCCATCGCGCCGCCGTGGGCGAAGACGAACTGGGGCTACTCGCTCCGGTGCCCGTCGGAGGAGATCGTTAATCTCTGCGAGCGGGTGACGGTGATGAGGACGCAGGAGGGGCTCACCGACACCGACCTCCTTGCCGTGTTCATCACTCACCGGGTCCTTCCGCTTCAGAGGCGCTCCTGCCTTATCGGTGAAATGATCGGCCTGCAGGATCCCAACCGCATGGGGTCGACGCGGCTCCGCAGAGCAGGTCGCGGGCGGCGTGAATGACATCTCCAGGGCCAACCTTGGAGAGGACTGGCGGTTCGGCAAGGCGCCGTACAAGCAGTTGAACCCGACGCCGCAGGTTAGTGTCTGGTCTTCTTACTTTGCTGCCGCGCATCTTCTCATCCCTCCTGACGCGACGCGGTAGATGCTTCTGAACGCGATTCGGCATCCTTACGCCCGGGCTCCGTCGCAGGTGGCGCCGGTGGCGCCAGAGGAGCCCGCGGCTCCTGGCGAGGAGGAGCTGGCCGAGTCCGACGCCGGCGCTGGGCGTTGCGCGGGTAAGTCTTGCATCTTTCTTTCTTCATTTGAATTGTTGATCGTGTCGCACTGCGGGCGATGCTGACGTCGGTTGTTGGTGTAGTGGTGTTGGCGGGGGAGGCGGCGACGCGGCGGAGCTGGGTCCTCGCTTGGGGCGGCGCCGAGCCGCCTGCATGGAAAAGACAGCGTCGTGCCGTGACCCCGGGCCCCGAAGCGCACGGCAGACCCGGAAGTGGCCGGGAGGCCCGCGAAGAAGAAGCGCGGCAGCGGGCACGGGAGGCCAGCCCCGGTCCCGGTCTTGACGGGGTAAGCTCCATTTCTTGTTTGTGCCTGGGTTTTTCGAGCTAGTCTTGCTTCTTTTTTGCTCATTCTGCCTTCTTCTTCAGGTCGCCAATCGCGCTGGCGAGGGCGGCGGCGGAGGCCGCGGCCGCCGAAGGGGCCGCGTTCCGCAGGAGCCGGTCCAATCTCGCCAGACACGGTGAGGTGGAGGGGCGGGACGACTCGGTTCTTCGGCCTGGACCCGAACGACACCGAGGCCTTGGCCTGGCGGGACAGGAACTAGGCCGAGGCGGAGCTGGAGGCGGCATCGGTCCAAGCTTGGACCGACGCGGCGGCGGCATGGGCGCGATCCGACGCGGAGCCGGCTTCGCGCGAGATGCCGGAGGGTACGATGGTGGCGGCGACGGTCTTTGAGCCCCGTCCGTGAGGGAGCGCGACCGTGGAGGCCGGGCTGAGGTGGTGATCCTCGACCAGGAGGTCGTGGAGGTGGGGGGCAATACCCCGCCGCGGGCCGACGTGGTCGAGCACGCGGGGGCTGATGGTGGGGGTGCGGCGTTGCTATGGAAGAGGCGCTGCGAGCGGCGGCACCGGAGGTGCCGCCAGCTATGGAGGAGGTACCGCGGGTGGCGGTGCCGGAGGCCACCCCGGCAGCTGTGCTGGTGGTGGCGACGCAGGGCGTCCCGGCGTCCGGATCGTCGTCGGCGCCGGGAGGGGCGTCGGAGCAGGTGCTGGCCGTGTCGGTAGCGGCCAGCGGGGGGCACGCCTTGGTGCCCTGGCAGGGAGGGCGCCGAGCCGCCGTGCCGCAGCTGGCACGGAGCGGGGGCGCCGCTGTCTTCGTGCCCCAGACCCAGGAGGAGGCGGCGCTGGACGCCGTCAGCCGCCGCCTGCGAGGTCGGACGGAGCGGCTTGAGGCCTTCGCCCAGGCCGAGGTGGAGCGGACGCGTGACTTGGAGCGCGCCGTGCTGGTATGTCTTTTTGCTTCCTCGTAATTTCTTCTTTGTGGGGGCGCGCCAGCGCACCCACTGGGTGTAGCCCCCGAGATCCGGGCCAACTACGTAGTAGTTGGGTCGAATCTTTTAGAGCGTTGGCCTTGTTTTTGACTTCTGATTTCTTCAGCATCTTGACGCCTTCCGGGTTGCTGCCTACAACCGCCTTCTGGGCAAGCACCAGGAGCTCGTGGAGCTGCTTGCCGCCAAGGAGGAGGAGCTCCACGTTGCCGCAGGTGCTCTTGAGCTCTTATCTAGTGGGGGCGCGCTAGCGCACCCACTGGGTGTAGCCCCGAGATTCGGGCCAATTGTGTAACAATTGGGCCAAATCTTACGTCTTGCGCTTTTCTTCTGCTGATTCTTTCTTTTTCACAACCGAGGTGCTGTCCTGGCGGACTCGGCTGCTCCAGGACGGTCATCATTATGACCGGCTTGTTGCCGACACCGGCCGGCTTGGCGTCGAGGCGGCACAGGCGAGGGTGGAGGCGGCCGCGGCGGTCCCTTGACGAGGCCAACCGGGTGCATGAGCAGCTGGCGGGTCACAAGAGCCGCCTCGAGGCCGAGGTGGAGCTTCTCAAGGCGGAAACCGCCAAGGTCACGGAGGCGCAGCATGCCCTGGTGGAGGCGGACCAGCAGCGCGGCCAGCTGGCCGACGACAAGGGCCGGCTCCAGGCCGAGGTGGAATGCCTGCGGGGGCAGGTCACCACGGCTGAGGGGGCCCGTGAGGACGAAGCCCGCCGCCGCGAGGCAGCTGAGAAAGCGGCCGAAGACAAGGACGCCGAGCTGAAGGCGGCCCTTGCCAAGGCGGCCACTCTAGAGAAGGCGCTCGAGGAGGGCGACCGTGCCATGGAGCGGGAGCGGGGTGGTACGTTGTTTGAGGCGCAGCACCTGGAAGTGTCCTTTTCCAGTAAGTGTTGTTTCTTATAGCTTGCCGGGTCGGGACCCGACTTTTCTTCCTTGTTGTTCTTCTAACTTGCTTCTTCCTTTGCGGCAGGGGCCTTCTCGGAGACGCAGTGGCTGGCAAAGGAAGCCGTCCGCTATCAGCGCGACCCGACTGGTGTTGTTGGGTCTGGGACGGATCCGCGGACGGCCTGGACCTTCCCGGAGATCATCGCTGCTGCTGAGGCCCGCATGCGGGTCCTGGGGACGCAGATGGAGCAGCTGTCCCGGGCCAGCACCGCGATGACGACGACCCTTTGGCCGGGCGCTGTCGTGCCGAGCAGCTTCACGCGCCTGGCGCGCTGGCTGGAGATGGGTCCGGACCATCTTGGCGAGTGGCGCGTCTCCGCCGCTCATACCGGTGCCGAGATGGCGCTCCGGTTTGCGCTGTCTTGGCATCCGGATCTTCAGCTGGAAGCGCTGATGGGCCAGCGGGCCGGCTCGGAGCAGTTGCTGCAGGAGCAGGCCGGTCGGATTGCCTCCCGGGCCAGCTACATCGCTGAGTTCGCCTTCCACGACGAGCTCCATCTGGAGCGGACGGAAGACGATAGGGCCATGGATGGCGACGACTACGGCTTGCTTCTCCATGATCCGGAGGGGAGCTCGGAGGAGACGGGCGTCTACGGCGACATGAAGGCTGAGGAGGACACCGGTGTCTCGCCGGACCCGGAGGCCGCCAGGGGAGAGCCATCGACGTCGTGACGCGGTGCTGGAGATGCCTGAGACATTTTATGCAGAATCTGTTTAGTAGCAGGTCCACCCACCCACTAGGGTTTTTTAGGGTGTAATGAACTCTGGCCGTGGGCCTTTTGTTTAAATATCTATGTGTAAATGTCGAGTGTCTTTGCTTTTTTGCCTTCTGTTTTTCGGACCGATTTCATGCATTTTTCCTTTCTCAAACCTCCCCCCCGCGAGTCAGACGGCCGAGGCTCCGGTCTGTGACAAGGAGTTCGATTCTTTGAAAGGGGTGTGCAGGACTTGGGTCTTTGGAAACGTTGAGCGTGAGCGAAACACCCACTGGGCCGGCTGGCGGCAATCCGGCAAAGCTGGTTGGCGAGCAGTCGGTTGTGCGGCTGTTCATTTGGTGAATGGCGGGCCGGGTTGATCAACCCCGCGGCCTTTGACTTAGTGTCTGAAGCGTAAAGGAGATTTGGCCCATTGTGCTTGCCAGCCGACAACCAAAGCTGGATCTGTGGCTTTAGGGAGAAATGAGGGATCGCGGCATCCTAACTTTTATCAGAAATCACCAAGTAAGGCGGCGGGGTGGCTATCGAGCCAGCCAGCCCCCGAGCCCCCGGGTCGAGCGAGTCGGACCGGTGGTCGGGTTTAGTGGTATAGTGATGCGGAAAAATAAGGACGCAATAAATTGGTCGGCAAAAGGTAGCCCCCGAGTCTCGTTCGGGGACCCCATAGTTTCATGAGTTTACAAAAGGCGGTGATACATACACTTGTGTTGCTAACTGTAAAACGGGCGGAGGAGTTCCGCGTTCCACGGCCGTGTCGTTTCTTCACCGGCGGTGTCCTTCTTGCACTTCTTTGACTTGCGTGCATCGATGAGGTAGTAGGCGTTGCGATCGTGCAAGGCCCTACTCACGATGAATGGGCCCTCCCATGGAGGGGACAACTTGTGCTGGTCTGCCTACTCTTGGACGTGGCGGAGGACGAGGTCGCCCTTGCGGAACGCAAGGGGCTTGATCTTCTTGCTGTGGTAGTGCCTCAGACCTTGCTGGTAGATGGCCGAGCGGCTGAGCGCCAGGAGACATGCTTCTTCGAGCAGGTCGACGCCATCTTCGCGGGCTTCTCCGGCTTCGGCTTCGGTGTACATCGCGACGCTCGGCGAGTCGAACTCGACGTCGATGGGGATGATGGCTTCGGCTCCGTAGGCGAGGAAGAACGGGGTGAACCCGGTCGACCGATTCGGCGTGGTGCGGAGACTCCAGAGAACGGCCGGCAACTCGTCGAGCCAGCGGCCGGGTGAGCGGATGAGTGGCTCGACGAGTCGCGGCTTGATGCCGGACAGGATGAGTCCATTGGCCCGCTCGACCTGCCCGTTGGACTGCGGATGCGCAACGGAGGCCAGGTCGAGGCGGATGCCAGAGACGGAGCAGTATTGCTCGAGCGTGCCCTTGGCGAAGTTGGTACCGTTGTCGGTGATGATGCTGTTCGGCATGCCGTAGCGCACCGCTGTGTCCTTGATGAACCGGATGACTGTTGGCCCGTCCAGTTTCTTGATTGCTCTTGCCTCGATCCACTTGGTGAATTTGTCCACTGCCACCAGCAGGTGCGTCATGCCGCCTCGAGCGGTTTTGAAGGGTCCCACCATGTCGAGTCCCCAGACCGCGAAGGGCCAGGCGATTGGTATGATGCGGAGTGCTGATGCCGGCTGGTGGTTGTGTTTGCTGAAGCACTGGCATCCCTCACACTTGAGGACGAGCGACTCGGCATCCTCGAGGGCCGTGGGCCAGTACAAACCATGGCAGAACGGCTTGGCCACCAAGGATCGCGATGCAGCGTGGTGCCCGCACTCACCCTGGTGGATGTCGAGGAGGATGTCGATGCCCCGATCCTGCTCGACGCAGCGCTGGAACACGCTGGTGGGGCGCGCTTGACGAGCTCGTTGTTGATGATGCTGTAGGCGGATGCCCGGCGCTGCACTTGCCGAGCTTCGGTCTCGTCCATGGGGAGAACCCCGTTCTCCAGGAATTCTAATATTGGGAGGGCCCAGGATGGAGCTGCCACCACGTCGAAGACGGCCACCAGGGGGGTTTCGAGTCGGCAGCCCCCGAGCTGGGTTGAGCAGCCCCCGGGTCGGAGTTGGCGACGGTCGGGTCCGGGTTGATGGTGGCCGAGTTGAGCTGAGCAGCCCCCGGGCCGGGTTCAGCAGTCCCCGGGCCGGCTTGAGGTGCGGCCGGATCGTCTGGAACGTGAATGGACTCGGAGTATGGCGATGGCTTGACGCGATGAGGTGCTCTAGGGAGACGCCGGACGGGATGGCTTGTCGTGATGAGGTGATCTTGGCGAGCGTGTCGGCTGCTTCGTTCTCCGCGCACGAGACATGGAGGAACTCGCAGCCCTCGAAGGATCCGGACAGCTTCTGGACGAGGAAGCGGTAGCTTGCCATGTTTGAGTCACGGGCGTCCCACTCGCCGGAGCAGTACTGCACCACCAGGTCCGAGTCGCCGTAGCACAGGATGCGCCGGATGCCGAGTTCCTTGGCAAGCCGGAGGCCGTGCACAAGGGCATCATATTCGGCGACGTTGTTGGAGGCGGCGAAGTGGATCTGGAGTGCGTAGCGGAGCCGGTCGCCCTTCGGGGACGACAGTACGATGCCGGCCCCTAAGCCGAGTCGCATCTTGGACCCGTCGAAGTGCATGCGCCAATGCGTCAAGTCGGAGGTGGCGGCAGGTACTGGGTCTCGGTCCAGTCGACGAGGAAGTCGGCCAGGGCTTGAGACTTGATCGTGGTGCGGGGCTCGTAGAGGATGGTGTGGCCGGCTAGCTGGATCGCCCACTTGGCGACCCGGCCAGAGGCGTCCCGGCACCCGATGATTTCTCCGATAGGCGCCGTGCTGATGACGGTGACGACGTGCTCTTGGTAGTACTGCTTCAGCTTCTTGGCGGTGAGGTACACACCGTAACACATCTTCTGGTAGTGCGGGTAGTTCTGCTTGGAGATGGAGAGCACCTCGCTCAGGTACTAGACTGGGCGCTGGACGGCTTGGATCTTGCCCTTCTCTGGTCGCTCGACCACTAGCACCGTGCTGACCGCCCGCGAGGTCATGGCTATGTAGAGCAACAGCGGCGCCTTGTCGGTCCGTGCGGCCAGGACTGGCGCGGTGTAGAGCATGCGCTTGAGGTCTTGGAAGGCCTCGTCTGCCATGTCGTTCCATTCGAACGGACTCGTCTTCTTCATCAGTTGGTACAGGGGGAGCGCCCTTTCGCCCAGCCGGCTTAGAAACCGGCTGACCGAGGCCAAGCACCCGGTGAACTTCTGGACATCGCGCAGCCTAGCCGGCTTGCGCATGCGCTCGATGGCCTTGATCTTCTCCGGGTTCGCCTCAATGCCACATTCTGAAACAAGGAAGCCGAGTAGCTTTTCGGCCGGGACGCGGAAGACGCATTTTTCCGGGTTAAGCATGACCTTGTATTCGCGGAGGTTGGCGAATGTTTCCTTCAAATCATCGAGGAGCGTGAGGCGTTGCTTGGTCTTCACCATGATGTCATCCACATACACGTGGATATTGCGGCCGAGTTGCGGCAGTAGGCATTTCTGCATGCAGCGTTGGAAGGTGGCGCCGGCGTTCTTCAAGCTGAACGACATGGTGATGTAGCAATATGCCCCAAAGGGCGTGATGAAGGACGTCTTCAGGGCATCGACCGGGTCCAGCTTGATCTGGTGGTAGCCGGAGTAAGCGTCCAGGAAGGACAGGAGCTCGCACCCGGCGGTCGAGTCGATGACTTGGTCGATCCGCAGGAGAGCGAACGGATCCTTGGGACAGGCCTGGTTGAGGCTGGTGTAGTTGATACACATGCGCCAGGTCTTGTTCTTCTTTAGGACGAGGACTGGATTGGCCAGCCACTCGGGGTGAAACACTTCCATTATGAAGCCGGCCGCCAAAGGCTTGACGACCTCTTCACCAATGGTTCTTCTCTTCTCTTCGGAAAATCGTCATAGGGGTTGACGGACATGCTTGGCGTCCTTACGGACGTGAAGTTTGTGCTCGGTGTACTTCCTCGGGATGCCTGACATGTCCTTGGGGGTCCATGCGAAGATATCCCGATTCTCACGGAGGAAGTCGACGAGCTCACCTTCCTATTTGCTGTCGAGGCGGGCGCCTATGATAACGTACTTGCTGCAGCTGGTGTCTTCTGGGTTGAGCTTCACTTTCTTGGTCTCCTTGGAGGGCTTGAAGGCAGCCTCGTCGGCCGGGTCCGTGGTCGGGATCGACGCGGCGGAGGCCTCGCCTGCCAGGGCGACGATCCGGTCGAGCTGGCGCCGCTCCTCGGCAACGACGAGCGACTCCGACCAATGCATGAACTCCGGCTTGGCCGGAACGACGGTGTTCACCTCCTGCCGAAGAAGGCGCTCGCTGCGCTTGTCGTCGCTGAGGCTGGTGAAGACGATGTAGGCCGCGCTTGGTCCGGGTAGGCGTCGTTCCAGATCGCGCCGCCAGCGGGAGGCGGAGGTGGAGGCGGAGGTGGAGGCTATCCTGCACCGGGAGCTGGAGCTGAAGCCGGAGGAGGCGGGACGTCTCTCCTCATGATGCGCTTGGTGATGCCGCACTGCCGAAGAGTGTGCGTGGAGGGTCTTGCACAGGTGTGGTGCTTGCATGGGGCGTCGAGCATCTCCTCGAAACTCATGGCGGGTTGCCACGCCATCTTGCCGGTCTGCCGGCGCTTCGCCGCCGGGTCCGCCGCGGGCTCGGTGGCCGCGACGAGCCGGTTCTCGTGACGCTGCGCCGGCTGCTCGTCCTTGTGCTTGTTGATCCGGTGATGCTGCTGCCAGCTCCTTTCGCCGGCCGGCTTCGGGGGAGGAACCGGCTTCGCCTTTGCTGGCTTCATCCAGAGCCACCTGGATCTTCATGGGGGAGTCAGCGTTGGCGTACTTGTCCGCCGTCACCATGAGCGCGGCCATGGCGGCCGGCTCGGAGCGCAAGAGCTTGTGCTTGAGGAGGGTGCCGTCTCGGCACCTGCTGACAAAGTATTGGATCGCCTGGACTTCATGGACGCCCTCGCAGCTGTTTTGGAGCTTGGTCTAGCATGCAAGGTACTCGCGACCCGTCTCCGTCAGCCCCTGCACGCACATGGCGAGCTGGCTAGGGCGACCAGGTCGCTTGTAGGTCCCCGTGAAGTTGCGGACAAAGGCCTCCTCGAAGTCAAACCACGCGTGGATGCTGCCCATCGGCAAACTGTTCAACCATGTGCGGGCTGACCCCTGGAGCATGAGCGGTGCGTAGCGCATGGCGAGACGACGATTGGCACCGGTGATGCCAATGGCCGTGGTGTAGTCGGTGAGCCAGTCTTCTGGCTTCACGGTCCCATTGTACTTGGGGGTGTCGCGGGGAAGCATGAACCCTTTGGGGAATGGCTCCTCCTGGGTGCGTGGGCCGAAGCAGGCCGGCCCGATAGCACCGTGATGTGTACTACACAACCTTCTTCTTGTAGACGTTGTTGGTCCTGCAAGTTAACAGGTTTGTAGGACAGTAGCAAATTTCCCTCAAGTGGATGACCTAAGGTTTATCAATCCGTAGGAGGCGTAGTATGAAGATGGTCTCTCTCAAATAACCCTGCAACCAAATAACAAAGAGTCTCTTGTGTCCCCAACACACCCAATACAATGGTAAATTGTATAGGTGCACTAGTTCGGCGAAGAGATGGTGATACAAGTGCAATATGGATAGTAGATATAGGTCTTTGTAATCTGAAAATATAAAAACAGCAAGGTAACTAATGATAAAAGTGAGCGTAAACGGTATTGCAATGGTGGGAAACAAGGCATAGGGTTCATACTTTCACTAGTGCAAGTTCTCTCAACAATAATAACATAGATAGATCATATAAGAGTCACTCCAAAGCCACTAATAGCGGAGAACAAACAAAGAGATTATGGTAGGGTACGAAACCACCTCAAAGTTATTCTTTCGGATCGATCTATTAAAGAGTTCATACTAGAATAACATCTTAAGACACAAATCAACCAAAACCCTAATGTCACCTAGATACTCCATTGTCACCTCAAGTATCCGTGGGCATGATTATACGATATGCATCACACAATCTAAGATTCATCTATTTAACCAACACAAAAGTACTTCAAAGAGTGCCCCAAAGTTTCTATCGGAGAGTCAAGAAAATGTGTGCCAACCCCTATGCATAGGTTCATGGGCGGAACCCGCAAGTTGGTCACCAAAACATACATCAAGTGGCACGTGATATCCCATTGTCACCACAGATAAACACAGCAAGACATACATCAAGTGTTCTCAAATCATTAAAGACTCAGTCCGATAAGATAACTTCAAGAGGGAAACTCAATTCATCACAAGAGAGTAGAGGGGGGAAGAAACATCTTAAGATCCAACTATAATAGCAAAGCTCGCGATACATCAAGATCGTGCCATAGAGAGAACACGAGAGAGACAGAGAGAGAGAGAGAGAGAGAGAGAGATCAAACACATAGCTACTGGTACATACCCTCAGCCCCGAGGGTGAACTACTCCCTCCGGCAGTGATGGAGAGCGTCGGGATGATGAATATGGCCACCGGTGATGGATTCCCCCTCCGGCAGGGTGCCGGAATGGGCTCCCGAGAGGTTTTTGGTGTCTACAGAGGCTTGCGGCGGCGGAACTCCCGATCTATCTTGATATTTGATGGTTTTAGGGTACGTAGGCTTATATAGGCGAAAGAAGTCGGTCGGGGATCCTCGAGGGGCCCACGAGAGAGTAGGGCGCGCCCAGGGTTGGGCACGCCCCCCTGTCTTGTGGCTCCCTTGATGATCCCTTGGCTTGCACTCCAAGTCTCCCGGATCATATTCTTCCTAAAAATCACGCTCCCGAGGGTTTCATTCCGTTTGGACTCCGTTTGATATTCCTTTTCTTCGAAATACTGAAACAGGCAATTAAACAACAATATGGGCTGGGCCTCCGGTTAATAGGTTAGTCCCAAAAATAATATAGAAGTGCATAATAAATCCCGTAATCATTCAAAATAGATAATAAAATTGTACGAATGCTTCATAAATTATAGATACGTTGGAGACGTATCAGCATCCCCAAGCTTAATTCCTACTCGTCCTCGAGTAGGTAAATGATAAAAGAAAGAATTTATGAATTGTGAATGCTAGAAGGTGCACAGTTTGATCAATGATAATTTCAATCACCTTTTCTAGCATGATAATATGTCATAACAGTAGTTCATCTCATAAAACTTCTCACGATAAAGTAACAAGCAATTCACATGTCAAAGCATAGACCATAAACTTCCTTGAAAACTAGCAAACTTCATTCTTAGTCATCAAACAATTGCAACTCATCTTATTTTCAGGAATAGCAAACTCCATATACTCAACTATCATATAGTCTTCTACAATTGTTAACACTCACGCAATACTAATGGTTATGGAGTTTCAATCGGACACTGAGAAAGATAGGGGCTTATAGTGTTGCCTCCCAACGTATTCACCTTTGGGTGATGTCAACAATAACAGTTCATGCTAACTTACATCCAATTGGATATATATATATATATCAGGATCTTTCCAACATGAGGTCCTTGCCAAAGGATAAAAGGGAAAAGGGAAAGGTGAAGATCACCTTGACTCTTGCATAAAAGTAAAAGACATAAAGTAAAAGATAGACCCTTCGCAGAGGGAAGCAGAGGTTGTCATGCGCTTTTAGGGTTGGATGCACAAAATCTTAATGCAAATGAACGTCACTTTATATTGCCACTTGTATATGGACCTTTATTATGCAATCCGTCGCTTTTATTGCTTCCATAACAAGATCGTATAAAGCTATTTTCTTCACACCAAAAGATCATACATATTTAGAGAGCAAATTTTATTGCTTGCACCGATGACAACTTACTTGAAGGATCTTACTCAATCCATAGGTAGGTATGGTGGACTCTCATGGCAAAACTAGGTTTAAGGATATTTGGAAGCACAAGTAGTATCTCTACTTGGTGCAAGGAATTTGGCTAGCATGAGGGGGAAAGGCAAGCTCAACATGTTTGAATGATCCATGACAATATACTTTAACTGAGATGTGAGAAAACATAACCCATTATGTTGTATTCCTTGTCCAACATCAACTCTTTAGCATGTCATACTTAATGAGTGCTCACAATAATAAAAGATGTCTAAGATAGTATATTTATATGTGAAATCTCTCTTCCTTAAATATTCTTTCATGAATTGTTCAAATGACCAATACAATGCTTGCTAACCTTCAATAAATTTACAACCTCTACTTCTTAGATGTGAAGTCATTACTCCCCATGGGATAAGCAAATGAAACATATATAATTTCAGATTTATGACAATCAACTCATTCAACCATTTACTCATAGGATATAAGTGAAGCACACGAGTAAATGACAAACTACTCCAAAAAGATATAAGTGAAGATCAATGAGTAGCTAAATTATGTAACTATGTGAAGACTCTCTCTCATTAAAGAATTTCAGATCTTGGTATTGTATTCAAACATCAAGCAAAACAAAATAAAATGACATTGCAAGGATAGCACAACTCATGTGAAGAAGCAAAAACTTAGGCTCAACCGATACTAACCGATAGTTGTTGAAGAAGAAAGGTGGGATGCCTACCGGGGCATCCCCAAGCTTAGATGCTTGATACTTCTTGAAATATTATCTTGGGGTGCCTTGGGCATCCCCAAGCTTGAACTTTTGTGTCTCCTTAGTTCCTCTCATATCATGGTTCTTCTTTTTATCAAAAGCTTCATCCACACCAAACTCAACAAGAACTCGTGAGATAGGTTAGTATAAACCAATGCAAAACCTTATTATTTTCTACTGTAACAAATTACTAAAATTATTATTCAACATTGCATAATAAATGCCTCTGCATATTCAATACTCCTATCCTCAAATAGAATCATTAAACAAGCAAACATATGCAAACAATGCAACCATAGCAGCAATCTGCCAAAACAGTACAGTCTGTAAAGAATGCAAGAGTATCAATACTTCCCTAACTCCAAAAATTATGTGAAAAATACTACGCTGTAGAAGATTTATCAGAGCTCAGTATGCAAAAAGTTTCAACATTATATCATTCTCTGACTTTTCTAGGGAATTTTTGTAACACCGGTAAACTTTCTGTTTTCAAACAGCAACATGTATACTAGCAAAATAAGCATGGCGAAGGCTATCCTTGACATTTTTATTCAAAAATAAAGATGCAAAAGATTATTCTAAATAACAGAAAGCAAAAACTAACAAAATAAAAATGACGCTCCAAGCAAAACACATAACATGTGGTGAATAAAAATATAGCTCCAAGTAAAGTTACCGGTGAACGAGGACGAAAGAGGGGATGCCTTCCGGGGCATCCCCAAGCTTAGGCTCTTGGTTGTTGTCGGTGTCAAAACCGGCGGATCTCGGGTAGGGGGTCCCGAACTATGTGTCTAGGCGGATGGTAACAGGAGACAAGGGACACAATGTTTTACCCAGGTTCGGGCCCTCTTGATGGAGGTAAAACCCTACGTCATGCTTGATTAATATTGATGATATGGGTAGTACAAGAGTAGATCTACCACGAGATCAAGGAGGCTAAACCCTAAAGCTAGCCTATGGTATGATTGTTGTAATGTATGTTGTGTCCTACGGACTAAAGCCCTCCGGTTTATATAGACACCGGAGGAGGCTAGGGTTACACAGAGTCGGTTACAATGGTAGGAGATCTACATATCCGTATTGCCAAGCTTGCCTTCCACGCCAAGGAAAGTCCCATCCGGACACGGGACGGAGTCTTCAATCTTGTATCTTCGTAGTCTTGGAGTCCGGCGGACAATGATAGTCCGGCTGTCCGGACACCCCCTAGTCCAGGACTCCCTCAGTAGCCCCCGAACCAGGCTTCAATGACGATAAGTCCGGCGCGTATATAGTCTTCAGCGTTGCAAGGCGGGTTCTCCTTTTAAGTTCCACGTACCGGCCGGATAGTGTCCGGCTTTCTCATAAATGCTGTGCTTCTTGGCTTCTACTGTAGGGTTTCGTAGTAATTTCAAAAAATTTCCTACGCACACGCAAGATCATGTGATGTATAGCAACGAGAGGAGAGTGTTGTCTACGTACCCAACGTAGACCGACTGCGGAAGCGATGACACGACGTAGAGGAAGTAGTCGTACGTCTTCACGATCCAACCGATCAAGCACCGAAACTACGGCACCTCCGAGTTCGAGCACACGTTCAGCTCGATGACGATCCCCGGACTCCGATCCAGCAAAGTGTCGGGGAAGAGTTCCGTCAGCACGATGGCGTGGTGACGATCTTGATGAACTACAGCAGCAGGGCTTCGCCTAAACTCTGCTACAGTATTATCGAGGTATATGGTGGCAGGGGGCACCGCACACGGCTAAGGAATAGATCACGTGGATCAACTTGTGTGTTTGGAGGTGCCCCTGCCTCCGTATATAAAGGAGGAGAGGAGGGGAGGCTGGCCGGCCAAGGAGGGAGGCGCAGGAGAGTCCTACTCCCTCTGGGAGTAGGATTCCTCCCCCCAATCCTAGCCCAACTAGGATTCCTCGGAGGGGAAGGGAGAGAGGGGGGCCGGCCACCTTCTCCTAGTCCTAATAGGACTAGGGGAAGGGGGGAGGCGCGCAGCCCTTGTGGGCAGCCCTTTCACCTTTCCACTAAGGCCCATGAAGGCCCATATGGCTCCCGGGGGGTTCCGGTAACCTCCCGGTAACCCGGTAAAATCCCGATTTCACCCGGAACACTTCCGATGTCCAAACATAGGCTTCCAATATATCAATCTTTACGTCTCGACCATTTCGAGACTCCTCGTCATGTCCGTGATCACATCCGGGACTCCGAACAACCTTCGGTACATCAAAATGCATAAACTCATAATGTAACTGTCATCGTAACCTTAAGCGTGCGGACCCTACGGGTTCGAGAACAATGTAGACATGACCGAGACACGTCTCCGGTCAATAACCAATAGCGGGACCTGGATGCCCATATTGGCTCCTACATATTCTACGAAGATCTTTATCGGTCAGACCGCATAACGACATACGTTGTTCCCTTTGTCATCGGTATGTTACTTGCCCGAGATTCGATCGTCGATATCCAATATCTAGTTCAATCTCGTTACCGGCAAGTCTCTTTACTCGTTCCGTAATACATCATCTCACAACTAACATATTAGTTGTACTGCTTGCAAGGCTTATGTGATGTGTATTACCGAGAGGGCCCAGAGATACCTCTCCGACAATCGGAGTGACAAATCCTAATCTCGAAATACGCCAACCCAACATCTACCTTTGGAGACACCTGTAATGCTCCTTTATAATCACCCAGTTACGTTGTGACGTTTGGTAGCACCCAAAGTGTTCCTACGGTAAACGGGAGTTGCATAATCTCATAGTCATAGGAACATGTATAAGTCATGAAGAAAGCATTAGCAACATACTAAACGATCGGGTGCTATGCTAATGGAATGGGTCATGTCAATCAGATCATTCAACTAATGATGTGACCTCGTTAATCAAATAACAACTCTTTGTTCATGGTTAGGAAACATAACCATCTTTGATTAACGAGCTAGTCAAGTAGAGGCATACTAGTGACACTTTGTTTGTCTATGTATTCACACATGTATTATGTTTCCGGTTAATACAATTCTAGCATGAATAATAAACATTTATCATGATTATAAGGAAATAAATAATAACTTTATCATTGCCTCTAGGGCATATTTCCTTCAGTCTCCCACTTGCACTAGAGTCAATAATCTAGATTACACTGTAATGAATCTAACACCCATGGAGCTTTGGTGCTGATCATGTTTTGCTCGTGGAAGAGGCTTAGTCAACGGGTCTGCAACATTCAGATCCGTATGTATCTTGCAAATCTCTATGTCTCCCACCTGGACTAGATCCCGGATGGAGTTGAAGCGTCTCTTGATGTGTTTGGTCCTTTTGTGAAATCTGGATTCCTTTGCCAAAGCAATTGCACCAGTATTGTCACAAAAGATTTTCATTGGACCCGATGCATTAGGTATGACACCTAGATCGGATATGAACTCCTTCATCCAGACTCCTTCGTTTGCTGCTTCCGAAGCAGCTATGTACTCCGCTTCACATGTAGATCCCGCTACGACGCTTTGTTTAGAACTGCACCAACTGACAGCTCCACCGTTTAATGTAAACACGTATCCGGTTTGCGATTTAGAATCGTCCGGATCAGTGTCAAAGCTTGCATCAACCTAACCTTTTACGGTGAGCTCTTCGTCACCTCCATATACGAGAAACATATCCTTAGTCCTTTTCAGGTATTTCAGGATGTTCTTGACCGCTGTCCAGTGATCCACTCCTGGATTACTTTGGTACCTCCCTGCTAAACTTATAGCAAGGCACACATCAGGTCTGGTACACAGCATTGCATACATGATAGAGCCTATGGCTGATGCATAGGGAACATCTTTCATATTCTCTCTATCTTCTGCAGTGGTCGGGCATTGAGTCTTACTCAACTTCACACCTTGTAATACAGGCAAGAATCCTTTCTTTGCTTGATCCATTTTGAATTTCTTCAAAATCTTGTCAAGGTATGTGCTTTGTGAAAGTCCAATTAAGCGTCTTGATCTATCTCTATAGATCTTAATGCCTAATATGTAAGCAGCTTCACCGAGGTCTTTCATTGAAAAACTTTTATTCAAGTATCCCTTTATGCTATCCAGAAATTCTATATCATTTCCAATCAGCAATATGTCATCCACATATAATATCAGAAATGCTACAGAGCTCCCACTCACTTTCTTGTAAATACAGGCTTCTCCAAAAGTCTGTATAAAACCAAATGCTTTGATCACACTATCAAAACGTTTATTCCAACTCTGAGAGGCTTGCACCAGTCCATAAATGGATCGCTGGAGCTTGCATACTTTGTTAGCTCCTTTTGGATCGACAAAACCTTCCGATTGCATCATATACAACTCTTCTTCCAGAAATCCATTCAGGAATGCAATTTTGACATCCATCTGCCAAATTTCATAATCATAAAATGCGGCAATTGCTAACATGATTCGGACAGACTTAAGCATCGCTACGGGTGAGAAGGTCTCATCGTAGTCAATCCCTTGAACTTGCCGAAAACCTTTTGCGACAAGTCGAGCTTTGTAGACAGTAACATTACCATCAGCGTCAGTCTTCTTCTTAAAGATCCATTTATTCTCAATTGCTTGCCGATCATTGGGCAAGTCAACCAAAGTCCATACTTTGTTCTCATACATGGATCCCATCTCAGATTTCATGGCTTCAAGCCACTTTGCGGAATCTGGGATCACCATCGCTTCTTCATAGTTCGTAGGTTCATCATGATCTAGTATCATGACTTCCAGAATAGGATTACCGTACCATTCTGGTGCGGATCTTACTCTGGTTGATCTATGAGGTTCAGCAGTATCTTGATCTGAAGTTTCATGATCATTATCATTGGCTTCCTCACTAACTGGTGTAGGTGTCACTGAAACAGTTTTCTGTGATGAACTACTTTCCAGCAAGGGAGCAGGTATAGTTACCTCGTCAAGTTCTACTTTCCTCCCACTCACTTCTTTCAAGAGAAACTCCTTCTCTAGAAAGGATCCATTCTTAGCAATGAATGTCTTGCCTTTGGATCTGTGATAGAAGGTGTACCCAATAGTCTCCTTTGGGTATCCTATGAAGACACATTTCTCCGATTTGGGTTCGAGCTTATCAGGTTGAAGCTTTTTCACATAAGCATCGCAGCCCCAAACTTTAAGAAACGACAACTTTGGTTTCTTGCCAAACCACAGTTCGTAAGGCGTCGTCTCAACGGATTTTGATGGTGCCCTATTTAACGTGAATGCGGCCGTCTCTAAAGCATATCCCCAAAATGATAGCGGTAAATCAGTAAGAGACATCATAGATCGCACCATATCTAATAAAGTACGATTACGACGTTCGGACACACCGTTACGCTGTGGTGTTCCGGGTGGCGTGAGTGGCCAAACTATTCCACAGTTTTTCAAATGTACACCAAACTCGTAACTCAAATATTCTCCTCCACGATCAGATCGTAGAAACTTTATTTTCTTGTTACGATGATTTTCAACTTCACTCTGAAATTCTTTGAACTTTTCAAATGTTTCAGACTTATGTTGCATTAAGTAGATATACCCATATCTGCTTAAATCATCTGTGAAGGTGAGAAAATAACGATATCCGCCACGAGCCTCAATATTCATCGGGCCACATACATCGGTATGTATGATTTCCAACAAATCTGTTGCTCTCTCCATAGTACCGGAGAACGGTGTTTTAGTCATCTTGCCCATGAGGCACGGTTCGCAAGTACCAAGTGATTCATAATCAAGTGGTTCCAAAAGTCCATCAGTATGGAGTTTCTTCATGCGCTTTATACCGATATGACCTAAACGACAGTGCCACAAATAAGTTGCACTTTCATTATCAACTCTGCATCTTTTGGCTTCAACATTATGAATATGTGTATTACTACTATCGAGATTCAATAAGAATAGACCACTCTTCAAGGGTGCATGACCATAAAAGATATTACTCATATAAATAGAACAACCATTATTCTCTGATTTAAATGAATAACCGTCTCGCATTAAACAAGATCCAGATATAATGTTCATGCTCAACGCTGGCACCAAATAATCATTATTTAGGTCTAATATTAATCCCGAAGGTAGATGTAGAGGTAGCGTGCCGACCGCGATCACATCAACTTTGGAACCATTTCCCACGCGCATCGTCACCTCGTCCTTTGCCAGTGCCCGCTTATTCCGTAGTCCCTGTTTCGAGTTGCAAATATTAGCAACAGAACCAGTATCAAATACCCAGGTGCTACTGCGAGCTCTAGTAAGGTACACATCAATAACATGTATATCACATATACCTTTGTTCACCTTGCCATCCTTTTTATCCGCCAAATACTTGGGGCAGTTCCGCTTCCAGTGACCAGTCTGCTTGCAGTAGAAGCACTCAGTTTCAGGCTTAGGTCCAGACTTGGGTTTCTTCTCTTGAGTAGCAACTAGCTTGCCGTTCTTTTTGAAGTTCCCCTTCTTCTTCCCTTTGCCCTTTTTCTTGAAACTAGTGGTCTTGTTAACCATCAACACTTGATGCTCCTTTTTGATTTCTACCTCCGCAGCTTTCAGCATTGCGAAGAGCTCGGGAATAGTCTTGTTCATCCCTTGCATATTATAGTTCATCACGAAGCTCTTGTAGCTTGGTGGCAGTGATTGGAGAATTCTATCAATGACGCAATCATCCGGAAGATTAACTCCCAATTGAATCAAGTGATTATTATACCCAGACATTTTGAGTATATGCTCATTGACAGAACTGTTCTCCTCCAGCTTGCAGCTATAGAACTTATTGGAGACTTCATATCTCTCAATTCGGGCTTTTGCTTGAAATATTAACTTCAACTCCTGGAACATCTCATATGCTCCATGACGTTCAAAACGTCATTGAAGTCCCGATTCTAAGCCGTAAAGCATGGCACACTGAACTATCGAGTAGTCATCAGCTTTGCTCTGCCAGACGTTCATAACATCTGGTGTTGCTCCAGCAGCAGGCCTGGCACCCAGCGGTGCTTCCAGGACGTAATTCTTCTGAGCAGCAATGAGGATAATCCTCAAGTTACGGACCCAGTCCGTGTAATTGCTACCATCATCTTTCAACTTTGCTTTCTCAAGGAACGCATTAAAATTCAAGGGAACAACAGCACGAGCCATCTATCTACAATCAACATAAACAAGCAAGATACTATCAGGTACTAAGTTCATGATAAATTTAAGTTCAATTAATCATATTACTTAAGAACTCCCACTTAGATAGACATCCCTCTAATCTTCTAAGTGATTACGTGATCCAAATCAACTAAACCATAACCGATCATCACGTGAAATGGAGTAGCTTTCAATGGTGAACATCGTTTATGTTGATCATATCTACTATATGATTCACGCTCGACCTTTCGGTCTCCGTGTTCCGAGGCCATATCTGCATATGCTAGGCTCGTCAAGTTTAACCTGAGTATTCTGCGTGTGCAAAACTGGCTTGCACCCGTTGTAGATGGACGTAGAGCGTATCACACCCGATCATCACGTGGTGTCTGGGCACGACGAACTTTGGCAACGGTGCATACTTAGGGAGAACACTTCTTGATAATTTAGTGAGAGATCATCTTATAATGCTACCGTCAATCAAAGCAAGATAAGATGCATAAAAGGATAAACATCACATGCAATCAATATAAGTGATATGATATGGCCATCATCATCTTGTGCTTGTGATCTCCATCTCCAAAGCACCGTCATGATCACCATCGTCACCGGCGCGACACCTTGATCTCCATCGTAGCATCGTTGTCGTCTCGCCAATCTTATGCTTCCACGACTATCACTACCGTTTAGTAATAAAGTAAAGCATTACATCGCGATTGCATTGCATACAATAAAGCGACAACCATATGGCTCCTGCCAGTTGCCGATAACTCGGTTACAAAACATGATCATCTCATACAATAAAATTCAGCATCATGCCTTGACCATATCACATCACAAAATGCCCTGCAAAAACAAGTTAGACGTCCTCTACTTTGTTGTTGCATGTTTTACGTGGCTGCTACGGGCTTAAGTAAGAACCAATCTCACCTACGCATCAAAACCACAATGATAGTTTGTCAAATAGACTCCGTTTTAACCTTCTCAAGGACCGGACGTAGCCATACTCGGTTCAACTAAAGTTGGAGAGACAGTCGCCCGCAAGCCATCTATGTGCAAAGCACGTCGAGGGAACCGGTCTCGCGTAAGCGTACGCGTAAGGTTGGTCCGGGTCGTCTCGTCCAACAATACCGCCGAACCAAAGTATGACATGCTGGTAGGCAGTATGACTTGTATCGTCCACAACTCACTTGTGTTCTACTCGTGCATATAACATCAACATAAATAACCTAGGCTCGGATGCCACTGTAGGGTTTCGTAGTAATTTCAAAAAAATTCCTACGCACACGCAAGATCATGTGATGTATAGCAACGAGAGGAGAGTGTTGTCTACGTACCCAACGCAGACCGACTGCGGAAGCGATGACACGACGTAGAGGAAGTAGTCGTACGTCTTCACGATCCAACCGATCAAGCACCGAAACTACGGCACCTCCGAGTTCGAGCACACGTTCAGCTTGATGACGATCCCCGGAGTCCGATCCAGCAAAGTGTCGGGGAAGAGTTCCGTCAGCACGACGGCGTGGTGATGATCTTGATGAACTACAGCAGCAGGGCTTCGCCTAAACTCTGCTACAGTATTATCGAGGTATATGGTGGCATGGGGCACCGCACACGGCTAAGGAATAGATCACGTGGATCAACTTGTGTGTTTGGAGGTGCCCCTGCCTCCGTATATAAAGGAGGAGAGGAGGGGAGGCTGGCCGGCCAAGGAGGGAGGCGCAGGAGAGTCCTACTCCCTCTGGGAGTAGGATTCCTCCCCCCAATCCTAGTCCAACTAGGATTCCTCGGAGGGGAAGGGAGAGAGGGGGGCCGGCCACCTTCTCCTAGTCCTAATAGGACTAGGGGAAGGGGGGAGGCGCGCAGCCCTTGTGGGCAGCCCTTTCACCTTTCCACTAAGGCCCATGAAGGCCCATATGGCTCCCGGGGGGTTCCGGTAACCTCCCGGTAACTCGGTAAAATCCCGATTTCACCCGGAACACTTCCGATGTCCAAACATAGGCTTCCAATATATCAATCTTTACGTCTCGACCATTTCGAGACTCCTCGTCATGTCCATGATCACATCCGGGACTCCGAACAACCTTAGGTACATCAAAATGCATAAACTCATAATGTAACTGTCATCGTAACCTTAAGCGTGCGGACCCTACGAGTTCGAGAACAATGTAGACATGACCGAGACACGTCTCCGATCAATAACCAATAGCGGGACCTGGATGCCCATATTGGCTCCTACATATTCTACGAAGATCTTTATCGGTCAGACCGCATAACGACATACGTTGTTCCCTTTGTCATCGGTATGTTACTTGCCCGAGATTCGATCGTCGATATCCAATATCTAGTTCAATCTCGTTACCGGCAAGTCTCTTTACTCGTTCCGTAATACATCATCTCACAAGTAACATATTAGTTGTACTGCTTGCAAGGCTTATGTGATGTGTATTACCGAGAGGGCCCAGAGATACCTCTCCGACAATCGGAGTGACAAATCCTAATCTCGAAATACGCCAACCCAACATCTACCTTTGGAGACACCTGTAATGCTCCTTTATAATCACCCAGTTACGTTGTGACGTTTGGTAGCACCCAAAGTGTTCCTCCGGTAAACGGGAGTTGCATAATCTCATAGTCATAGGAACATGTATAAGTCATGAAGAAAGCATTAGCAACATACTAAACGATCGGGTGCTATGCTAATGGAATGGGTCATGTCAATCAGATTATTCAACTAATGATGTGACCTCGTTAATCAAATAACAACTCTTTGTTCATGGTTAGGAAACATAACCATCTTTGATTAACGAGCTAGTCAAGTAGAGGCATACTAGTGACACTTTGTTTGTCTATGTATTCACACATGTATTATGTTTCCGGTTAATACAATTCTAGCATGAATAATAAACATTTATCATGATTATAAGGAAATAAATAATAACTTTATCATTGCCTCTAGGGCATATTTCCTTCATCTACGCCCAATAATGGCCTTCCTCCACGCGTCGCACGAATGCGAAAAGCTAGGGTGTTTTTTATGTTTCACCCCCCAGTCGTGCAAGTCATCCGCCTACAAAAGAGGCAAAAATCCAGATCCAAATCACCCCATCTTCCTTCCGCGAATACTCATCGAAGCGCCTTTGACCCAACAACCCATTCCACCATGGACCGTCGGCGCGGCTCCCCTTCTCGCGCTCCTAGCCCACTGCCAGGAGATTGGAGGAGATGCTCTGTTCCACACAACGAGCTAGTGAAGCTCCAAGCGGGGGGATATCTCCCTCCGGCCTTCATGGTCCCGGTTCGAGCCGGGCTGGCCACCTACCAAGGTGGGAAGCAAGCGGAGGCTACCCCAAGTCCCAACAAAAGGGAGCGGGTATGCTTCGTCCCCTATCTAATAAGGGGACTCGGATTTCCTATACATCCGTTCCTCCGCGGGCTCCTGGAGTTCTACGGACTCCAGCTCCATCACCTCACACCCGCCTCTGTCCTGCATGTCGCGGGTTACGTAGCTCTTTGCGAGCTGTTCCTGGGCATCGAGCCCCATTTTGCGCTGTGGAAGAGGCTGTTCTGCCTCGTACCCCGTTCTCACAAGGGATCTATATATCAAGTGGGCGACGCCGAATTATGGCGCATTGCCGGGACCGGATATCCATCCGGAACCCCTAAGAAGGCGTCCGAAGACTGGCCTTCGGAATGGTTTTACATAGAAGACGCTCCGCTGCTGGACCCAGTCCGGGTCGGCCTCCCGGAGTTCAGTGCTGCTCCTCTGAAGAAACGCCTTAGTTGGCGCCCGCGGAGTCCCCAATTGGAGGAAGACAAGAGCGTCCATTACCTGATGGGCCGAATAAGATTACTAGCCCATTCCGGATTGACCATGATTGGAATCATGGCAATATGCATCATGCGGGGAGTACAGCCACTGCAATACAGGGGCCACCCCATGTGGGATTTCAACGGGGAGGACGACGCCACCCGCCGCGGCCGCAAAGGGCCAGAGTCGACCGAGGACCTGGTGCAGATCCTGTCCGGCCTGTACAAAGGGGAAAAGGAGGACTTCCTCCGAACGAACCCTCTGAATGGGTTTTCCATGAACAACCCTCGGGGCTGGGTAAGCGAACACTTTTAAGGGCTCAACCCGTGCTTTTAGAGTTTAAGCTTCTTACACTATGTCTTCGGCGCAGGAACTGCGCCGGATTGTGGAGGACATGATAAGTCCGGCTCCGCAACCTGAGGATCCAGGGAGATCCCAAGATCCGGCCTCCGAAGAGGATCCGGATATCAAGGTGGAGCTGATCGACGGGGTGTTTCACCAGCTCAGCATGGACAACGCTTTGGTCATCATTACGGCGGACTACCCCGGATTATATCCGGCTTCCCAGGTGATTGTGACCGAGGTTCGGACACCATTATCTCTTCCTTGCCCATTTCTAACCTTCGCGAACGGTGGTGTTTTACAGGAAGCACCTTCAAGGCGGGAAGCCAGTAACACCCAAAAAATTTAACCAGGTTTTTTTTATTAAAATTTTGCCAAGAGTTTAAAATTTTTTCCTGCAAGAATATCTTTGTTGATTTCAAAACTTTTCTTTTCATATTAAGGATTTTTTTCCAAGTGGATCCTTCCAAAACATATTGGACTTATTTTCCCTCTCATTTAAAAACATTTCTTAATCAGAAGATTTATTTATTAAATTATTTCACCCTGAGCTTTATTCATTAAATGACTTGTTTTAAAATTTGGAGCTCTTTTTGAACTACAACCATTTGATGTATTTATCTAAAAATTCCACCAAAATTTGGAGATGTCATGTGATGCCTCTAAATCACTTGTATGCAATAATATAGTTCATTCATTGCATATTTTGAGTGCTACACATGTTTTTCTTCTCTGGTCCAGTGGGCAGTTTTGCACTAGAACCCTTTTAAATAATTCTTTCTAGCCTCCACCAAAATTTAGGGATTTCAGTAGGAGCATATCATTCCATTATATGAAAAAATCCAGTGATGTTCTTTGAAATTTTTGAGAGAACCAACCTCATCTTCATTCTGGTCCAACATGATGGTTTGTACAGAAACCATATTTTTTCTTGCTCTTTAGCCCTTGATTATTTTTCCTACTTGTAGTCCTCCATGTTAAACCCCTAAGTCCAGGAGCATACACTCATTTGATCATTTTTGATTCATGAAATAATGCCAATTACTTCCTGTCCAGGAATGTAGTTTTGCAAAACTTGCACTAGCAAGTTTCCCCTTTTGTCCAAATAACCACACCATTCCCTCTTGCATCCAAAGAGACTTCAATCTGGAAGATTTGGCCCCTCCAAGACCTGCCTAGATGCCTCTGGCATTTTGTCAAACACTCTGTGGGCATGAACAGTTTTGGCATGATTATAGGTTTGTGTGATGAACTTGTCCATCTGTCCAAACCATGTTGCCTAGTAGCCTACTAATGGTCTCCAACCCAGACCTGTGGATTTGCACTTGATCCCTAGCAGTTTTGGCCACCCTGGCATTTCATCAAACACCTTCTGTGCGTGCACTGGACGCGCCCAGAGCGCGCAAATTGCAGCCGCGCACACGAGCCGCCTCGTCGCGCCCGCTTCACGCCACCTACCCCGCTCGCCCTGCAGAGCCACGCCACTCGCTTGGATTCTCGCCGCGTCCCGCCAAGAGCCCCAATAGCCTCCTCACCCCCCTGCAGCGTAGCCAGCAAGCCGCTTGGCGGCACGCCCGCGGCCGCATCCGCCGCCGCCATGGGCAGCACCGCCCCGACCACCACAGCGCGCCAGCTCGACTCCATGGACAGTGGAGCTTTCATCGGTAGCTCCTGGAGCCGACCAACCACCGCCACGTCGCCCTACAACACAGTAGGGCGGTTCGTCGGCGAACTTATCCCCGGCCGCCGCAAACCGACATGGCCACGCTATAAAAAGGGACCCCGAGCCCCTCTGAGCATGCACGCAACCTCAGGCTACCCCCATGGAACCCCCATAGCCCGCAATCGTCAGGGAAACGCCGCCTTCTTCATCTCCGGCAACTCCTGCCGCCGCCACTGTCTCGTTCACTCCGGTGCCACCAGGGCTTCCCCCTCTCCGTTCTCTTCACCAAGAACACCTCCCACCTTCCAGGAACCCAACCCCCTACTCGATTTTGATCGGGAACCACATTCGCCCCAAAATCACTTTGTTCCCCGAAGCCCCCTCCGCCGCGGAGCTCGCCGCCGGCGATTCCCTCCGCCACCGCCGGCCAGTCGACCACCGGGAGGACCGCCTAGGAGTGGTGGATCCATCCCTGGCCTCGGATGCCCTCGAGGAGCCTCCGTTCGCCGGCGACGATCGCCGGAGCCCCGCCCCGCTCAGTGGAGGAGGGAGACGACGCGCGGAGACCGGTCAAACCTGACCAGTGGCCCCCCTGGACCCACTGTCAGTGACCCCCGCACCGGTCCACGTGTTTTAAGTGGCGGCGTAAAACCTCAAGTACGCCTCCTATGACCGAAAGCGTATTTCCATCTGAAACGTTTTCTTTTTCTATTTTAATTTAAAAAACAGATTTGACCAGAACTTTGACTGGCTCTATCTTTTGAAATATAAGTCCAAATGAACTGAGTCTTTTTCCTACCTCTCTCAAATAATGTCTAGTTTATTTTAAGATTTATTTGAAAACATTTCAGAACAACTTTTTGTGCTGTTTTTATTTTGTGTGTTAATTCATTTATATTGCTAAAATAGGATTTTTGAAGAGAGGAGAAATATTTCAAGAGTTTGAAATGCACCCTGCCTTTCCGCACATTGAAGGCAAGCATTCTGAATCCCGGCATAATATTTTTGGTGTGATCGTTGATACATTTATAACACCACCGCATTTCGAAGGACTTGTTATTTCATGTGGTATGATCATATGCATGAGTGCATATTAGTGATTTCCATGCTGTTGGAAATGAACACACTTGTGATGATAATCACCCTCATGTGCCTTGCATGCATACCGGCAGGAACCCGGGAAAACCTCTGCCTTGGGTAGGCATGAGTTTGTCGCCGGTCTCCGTCGGGACGGTTAGGTCTGGTATGGCATGACAAGGTGATATGAGCGGTGACTCTGTTGGTTGAAATATATTCGTTATGCTAATCATGCAGGGAATACTTAAACCTCCTGAGTCGACCGTAGATCGAGTCTTGTGCCAGTAACCCCCATACTTGTTTCGTACTACCACTCGTCTCTACAGCAAGTAGAGTACAGTTCAGTAAGTTGTCAACCTCCTTCTAGCACACACCGAATAGAGAGGCCAGTGTGGAAGATACCGGTTGTAGCTGGTAGGCAGGCCACCTGGTCCGGGGGCATGGGTGTTTCCGGTTGGGACCGAGAGGGGAGGCCACCCCTTAGAGCGCGCGATATAAATTTGATCCCATGCTACACGAGGTTGTAGCCTCCCCACTTAGAGTTTGCTTAACAGGTGTCGTGGGTGATTCCAGACACGTGTGAGTTAAGCTGGTGTGTGCAAGTTAGGTGTGTTTTCAACAAAAAGACCGTAGACGGAATTAGTCTCGATGGACTAAAGAAATCCGTTACTCGTGGGTAAAGAGTACACCCTCTGCAGAGATTAAACCTATTCGAATAGCCGTGTCCATGGTTAAGGATTACAGTCTGGGATGGGTCAAGTGTCGGTCTTAGTGTCAGTCTTCGGAGGTGAAACTGTTAAACCAGAAATGGAATTACTACTTGTGACTTGTGAAAATTATGATTATTATTATTGTTGACTAACCCGTGATATTATTGTTATTATCGAGTATCTCTGGGATGGTTCTACCTCCGGGATATTCGCTATGATTGTTATTTTAAAGCCCTTTATGTGGTGTCGCTCAGACGCCCGACTGTGGCATTTCTTTTTAAGCCCTTTATGTGGTGTCGCTCAGACGCCCAACTGTGGCATTTCTTTTAAAGCCCTTTATGTGGTGTCGCTCAGACGCCCGACTGTGGCATTTCTTTTTAAGCCCTTTATGTGGTGTCGCTAAGACACCCGACTGTGGCATTCCTTTTAAAGCCCTTTATGTGGTGTCGCTCAGACGCCCGACTGTGGCATTTCTTTTTAAGCCCTTTATATGGTGTCGCTCAGACGCCCGACTGTGGCATTCCTTTTAAAGCCCTTTATGTGGTGTCGCTCAGACGCCCGACTGTGGCATTTCTTTTAAAGCCCTTTATGTGGTGTCGCTCAGGCGCCCGACTGTGGCATTTCCTTTAAAGCCCTTTATGTGGTGTCGCTCAGACGCCCGACTGTGCCATTGCTTGTTATTTATTTCATAAATTTTAATACTACTATGTTATTGCATTTTTATAAATAACTTGCTTGCACGCATCAGAGTTTTATTTATCTTTTGTGACTGACGTCATGAGCATAAAATATTTTCAGCACATCATTGTTATATTATACCTGTGTTCATAATGTTTGCGAGTACATTCAAAGTACTCACTGGCTTGTCCCTGGCTATTGTCTTGGCCAGATTTTCTTGCACCGAGACGAGCAACGCGATGCCAGCCCCGGAACCTAAGCAACGATGATAGCAGCCTCGCGAAGATAGGAGTTAACCTGGTCAGCTGTTCCTGTGGGAAATGGAGTCCCATAGACACTGATGTTTCACAACCCGCTTCCGCCATCAACCACTAGAAACCATTTGTTGTACTCACAGGCCAGAATGGTCTTGTGCTACATATTTTGTATTTTGCTTGGAATTTCTGTATCAAGTTGGAGCCTCATCAGCTAACAGTAATCCTGGGGCTGATGAGCACGACGGTCTTTTCTGGAAATTTATTACCCGGAAAACCGGTCTTGACAAAGCCGAGCCTGCGGCGGCTGACCAACAAAGGCCAGTGCGGACCAGCAGGCGGAAAAGGAGCACGGCACGGACCGAAATGTCGCCGCAAAGGTATAGCTCATATTTAAATATTCAGAGCAACGTTCCTAGGAAGCGTCTGAGTGCTCATGATCCTTTATAGGAGAAAAAGCGCCCGCCGGACTGCGGGCGTAGAGGTTGCCAATCCGGCCTATACCGGCCAGGCTCCAGCGCCCGGTCAGGAGGGGGAGGCAAGCGCAAGGCGCGGGCCGGGTACTCCTCCAACGGAGGATGCCGACCGACTGTCCGCCACCAAGTCGGAGGTGGAGAGCGCCATGAACCATAGGCGCCGCCGGACAGTATTTCGTGAAGCATGCTTCTCCCCTGAGGCGCTGGACGCCTTTAACGCGGGGGACGCGCACCTCCGTGCTGCGCAAGATGGTTTTACCAGAGCCATGGAGCAGTATGTAAAAGACATACGGGTAAGGGAATTTAATGGTTATATATGCCAGTAGCCCCCGAGACTTAAAGTAGTTATGTTAACTGATTTAAGGATCATTTGAAACGCAGGTTCTTGCCGAGAAGAATGCCCAGCTGTCTCAGGAGCTGCAAGAATGCAAGGCCCAACTTGAGGCCGCGCTTGCTGCCGTAGGAGGGAACACAGAGGCCCCTCCTGGTAACACATTTGTTTGGTAAATAGAAGTGCTGTGCGGCATGCGTGTAAGTCTAATAATGACATTGCAGGTGCTGCCGGACTAGATCCGGACATGCAAGAACTGCTGCGCCAGCTGAAGGCCGGCGAGAGGGTGCTGAGTAGAGTATAGCAGGAAAGGAACAAGCTTCAAGATGCCCACGCCCAGCTTGGAGAAGAGCTGAAAGGCGTTCGGGTCGAGCTGTCCGGCTCCGTTAAGGAGAATCAGCGGCTTCATCGCGGCATCTATAGTAAGTGCTTGAGCGAACTCCTTTGAAAAGAAGAGTTCGGCGAGGAAGTCAATTGACAGAATATGTCTTGTAGGTATACTCACAGGTCGCCCTGCAAAGGAGATTCCCGTATCGACGGGTGATCAACTTCCCGAGCTGTTGCAACTGCTCGAACGAGTTTGGCAGGCGATGAGCGGCATCGTCCAGGCATTATGGCCAGCCGTCTCCCTACCCGAGGGCCTTGGGGAGCTTGCGGAGAAACTCCAGGGAGTGCGGCAGCGCTTCCGTTTATGGAAGATTTCGGCCTGCCGCCAGGGTGCCAGGGAGGCTTTGGCCATGGTGAAGACGCGGTACAAGAAGGCGGATCCCAACCACATGGCCGAAGTTGGACCGGTGGGGCCCAATGGGAAGGAGATCCCTGTGAGTTTAGCATACAGCCAAGTAGAGGTGGTTGCTAAATTTTCCCAACGGGACTGTAAGTTAGATAGCCTGTTAGACGGGATTGAGGAGGAATACAATCAGTAAATTTGATAATGTATTGAAAATGACATGTGAAATGCCTTCTAGCCGGATTGTAGATCGTTTGTCTTTGCCGACCTTTTCGCTTCGACCTCGGGACCCTAGAGTCCAGAGTGTGTCCGAATACCTTTTTGGTTAAAAAACAACCGGGGTATGCATGGAGACCAGGCGTAGGGGTCATTAGTGCTTTATCTGACAAGTGCCCAACTAGTTATGTTATATTGCATGGTTAGTAAGAAACATCTTCCAGGGAGAATAGTTCCGTTAAGGGTTCCTTTCCCTGGGAGGCATGCCCTAAAGTGCATGTCCGGACTGCGAAAAAAGCAGAAAAGCATCTGGGGGCAGATAAACAGGTATTTTAAAAAAATCATCTTTTAAGTCACCGACCGAATATTCCCTTAAGAACGCTAGCTTCCGGCTTCACCCAGTCTGAGGTACACGTCCGGCTGACCCGGCAGTAACAATCGCAGAGGTGCTCCCTTTACCTCCTAGCCAAACAATCGGGAACGTAGGGGTAAGCACAGGAGCCAGGCAACCCAGCTTGGCCAAAACTTAAGTCATATCGATGCATATAATGGTGAGTAAAAGGTACATGTGGAAGCATGACACATGTTGGGAATGAAGCCCTTATAGTTGAGCTTCTGGAAAAGAAGCCCCCAGGTATAATGAGTGCGGATAGCACATCAAGTGTATGCTAGTAGGCCCTTTGAGGACCTTGTAATATAAGGGTTAAGAAAAGAAAGGGAAACAAAGGACAGCTGCAGTATAAAAATTTGAACGGGGGGAGGGGACGAACCCTTAGTCCGGCACTAGGCGCAAAATCTTCGGAGGCGGGCTGCGTTCCATGGGTTCGGCTCGAGTCGGTTGTCCGACGCATTTCGTAGACGGTACTCCCCGCCGGTCAGGACTTGGTCGATGATGAAGGGGCCCTCCCATTTGGGCTTGAGCTTGTCCTTTTTCTTGTCTGGCAGGCATAGAACTAGTTCGCCAACGTTGTAAGTCTTGGCCCGTACTTCTCTGCTTTGATATCTTCGAGCCTGCTGTTGATAAAATGCGGAACGAGCCTTGGTGACGCCGCGTTCCTCCTCCAATGCGTCCAAGCTGTCCTGCCGATCCAGCTCGGCTTCTTGTTCCTTGTACATGCGCACTCGAGGTGAGTCATGAATGATGTCGCAGGGCAGAACTGCCTCTGTGCCGTATACCATGAAGAATGGTGTAAATCCGGTAGTACGGTTGGGCGTTGTCTGCAGCCCCCAGAGTACGAAGTCGAGCTCCTCTACCCAGTGCGTGTCTGATTTTGTAAGTGACCGCACTAGTCTGGGTTTAATGCCGCTCATTATTAGACCATTTGCTCGTTCCACTTGACCGTTGGTTTGAGGGTGATAGACTGAGGCGTAGTCGAGCTTAATGCCCATGTTTTTGCACCATGACTTAACCTCGTCGGCTGTGAAGTTCGTGCCGTTGTCGGTGATGATGCTGTGGGGGACACCGTAACGGTGTACGACCCCGGATATAAAGTCTATCACTGGTCCGGACTCTGCCGTTTTGACCGGTTTGGCCTCTATCCATTTGGTGAATTTATCCACCATGACCAATAGGTACCTTTGCTTGTGGGTTCCCCCTT
Source organism: Triticum timopheevii (assembly GCA_963921465.1). Classification (NCBI taxonomy): domain Eukaryota; kingdom Viridiplantae; phylum Streptophyta; class Magnoliopsida; order Poales; family Poaceae; genus Triticum; species Triticum timopheevii. Next base: position 631,263,325 of record OY997274.1, on the reverse strand, counting down.
TAAGGGGTCCAACCATATCAAGCCCCCAGACCGCGAACGGCTAGGTAATGGGTATAGTTTTGAGGGCGGTGGGTGGAATATGGCTCTGATCAGCAAAGAGCTGACAACCGACGCATCTCTGGACTAAGTCCTGGGCATCTTCCCGGGCCGTCGGCCAATAAAATCCTGTGCGGAATGCCTTTCCTACAAGGGCCCGGGCTGCTGCGTGGTGTCTGCCTAGTCCGGCATGAATTTCAGTCAGGAGGTTTCGCCCTTCCTCTTCGGAGATACACCTTTGAAGGACTCCGGTTGTACTTTTCTTATAAAGTTCTCCCTCATGGACCTTGTAGGCTTTCGATCGCCGGACTATGCAGCGGGCCTCATTTTGGTCTTCGGGAAGTTCCTGTCTAAGAAAATAGGCTAGGAATGGTTCTGTCCATGGGGCGATTACTGCCATTATGTCGTGGGCTGAAGGTGTTATGTCATCGGCTAAATCGCCGGTTGGCGCGGTTGTTTCCGGTTTGTCATTTCCGGACTCCCCTTCCCATAGTATGGACGGCTTGAAGAGCCGTTCCAGGAAGATATTTGGAGGGACAGCGTCACGTTTTGCGCCGATGCGTGCCAGTACGTCGGCTGCTTGGTTATTTTCTCGGGCGACGTGATGGAATTCAAGTCCTTCAAACCGAGCCGACATTTTTAGGACAGCGTTGCGATATGCTGCCATTTTCGGATCCTTGGCGTCAAAGTCTCCGTTTATTTGGGATATTGCAAGGTTTGAATCCCCGCGCACCTCTAGGCGTTGAATGCCCATGGAGATTGCCATCCGGAGACCATGTAGAAGGGCCTCGTATTCGGCTGCGTTGTTGGAGTCCATGTACATTATTTGAAGTACGTATTGGACTGTGTCCCCGGTTGGGGACGTCAAGACGACGCCAGCCCCTAGTCCGGCCAACATTTTGGAGCCGTTGAAGTGCATAGTCCAATTGGAGTATGCGCCGTACTCTTTAGGGAGTTCGGCTTCTGTCCATTCAGCGACGAAGTCAGCCAAAACTTGTGACTTTATAGCTCGCCGAGGCTTGTAGGTTATATCGAATGGTAGGAGCTCAATGGCCCATTTTGCAATCCTACCCGTTGCGTCGCGATTGTTTATAATGTCATTGAGTGGTACTTCGGAGGCCACTGTTATCGAACACTCCTGGAAGTAGTGTCGGAGCTTCCGGGATGCCATGAACACCGCGTACACTATCTTTTGATAGTGCGGGTAACGGGACTTGCAGGGTGTTAACACAGTGGATATGTAGTACACTGGTTTTTGAAGAGGGAATTTATGCCCTTCTGTCTCTCGTTCAACGACGAGTACCGCACTTACAACTTGATGTGTTGCTGCGATGTATAACGACATAGGTTCGCCTAGGTTTGGCGCGGCTAGGACCGGATTTATTGCCAATATGGCCTTTATTTCTTCGAGTCCGACAGTGGCAGCATCCGTCCACTCGAAGTGTTCGGTGCGCCTAAGGAGGCGATAAAGGGGCAGTGCCTTTTCTCCCAAGCGGGAGATAAAACGGCTTAGGGCTGCCACGCATCCTGTCAATTTTTGTATCTGTTTGAGGTCTTTTGGAATATCCAATTGTGACAGAGCTCGGATTTTAGCCGGGTTTGCTTCAATTCCTCTACCGGATACAATGAAGCCCAGCAGCTTTCCGGCTGGTACGCCGAAAACGCATTTTTCCAGATTCAGCTTGATGTCATATGCTCTGAGGTTGTCGAATGTGAGCCTCAAATCGTCTACTAGAGTTTCGACGTGTTTTGTTTTGACGACTACGTCGTCTACGTATGCCTCGACTGTTTTGCCGATCTGGGTAGCCAGACATGTTTGAATCATGCGCTGATATGTTGCGCCGGCGTTTTTAAGTCCGAAGGGCATCGTGTTGAAGCAGAATGGTCCGTATGGAGTGATGAATGCCATTGCGGCTTGATCTGCTTCCGCCATCTTGATTTTATGGTAGCCAGAGTATGCGTCGAGGAAGTACAACGAATCGTGCCCTGCGGTAGCATCGATAATTTTGATCCATGCGGGGGAGGGGGAAGGGATCCTTTGGGCAAGCCTTATTGAGGTCTTTAAAGTCGACGCATAGGCGCCAGGATTTGTCCTTCTTTGGTACCATTACCAGATTTGCTAGCCAGTCCGGATGTTTGATATCTCTGATGAATCCGGCTTCCAATAGTTTGGCTAGCTCTTCTCCCATTGCCTGTCTTTTGGGTTCGGAAAATCGTCGAAGAGCCTGTTTGACCGGCTTGAATCCTTTTAGGATGTTTAGGTTGTGTTCTGCCAATCTGCATGGGATTCTGGCATGTCCGAAGGATGCCAGGCAAAAATGTCCCAATTTTCCCGAAGGAATTCTCGCAGTGCGGCGTCTACCTCGGGGTTCAATTGTGCCCCAATGGAGGCCGTCTTTGTTGGGTCCGTTGGGTGGACCTGGAATTTTATTATTTCATCTGCTGGTTTGAAGGATGTGGACTTGGATCTTTTATCAAGTATCACATCGTCCCTATTCACCGTAGAGCGCAGCGCGGTGAGTTCGTCTGCCGCTAAGGCTTCGGATAGTGCCTCCAGGGCTAGTGCAGCTGTCTTGTTTTCGGCGCGGAGTGCTATGTCCGGATCACTAGCGAGAGTGATTATTCCACCGGGCCCGGGCATTTTGAGCTTCATGTACCCGTAATGGGGTACGGCTTGAAAAATTGTGAACGCCTCTCGCCCTAAGATAGCGTGATATCCGCTATTGAATGGGGCCACTTGGAACGTGAGTTCTTCGGATCTGTAGTTGTCCGGCGAGCCGAACACCACATTGAGTGTGATTTCTCCGGTGCAGCGTGCTTCCCGGCTAGGGATTATTCCTCTGAAGGTTGTGCTGCTTCGCTCAATACGGCTCCAATCTATTTCCATTTTTTGAAGAGTTTCCTCGTAGATGAGGTTTAGTCCGCTGCCGCCGTCCATGAGGACCTTTGTGAGTCGAAAGCCGTCCACTATGGGACTAAGCACCAGTGCGGCTGGTGCTCGGGCTGTTCGGAATTTAGGTTCGTCGCTGGCGTTGAAGGTGATGGCTGTGTCGCTCCATGGATTTGCTGTTGCTACTTGGTAGACTTCGGCGAGGCCGCGGATTGTTCGTTTTCGCATATTTTTTGATGCAAAGGTCTCGAAGACTGTTGATACCGTACTGGTATTGTTGGAGTGGTTTTCCGGGGCTACAAGCTCCTCGCCACTTTTGGCCACCTGCCGTAATATCCAACATGCTCGAAGGCTATGTGTTGGGACGGCACCCTCTGTACTATGAAGCTTACAGGGTCCGCTGAGCCACCCCTCTAGTACGGTTCCGTGCCCTCTATGGGGTTTTTGTTTTTTGGTTTTTGTATCTGGGGCCTGAGTATAATGCACCCTTTTGTTGCGGACTAGGGTTGTATTCGGGGCCGGATTGTCCCAAAACTGGTTTTCGGTTTTCCGGAAACTCTCCATCGCACAGTACTTTCGTACTATGGACGCCAGATCGGTGAAGCGTGTGATTTTACGATGGCCGATGGCGTTCAATATTCCCTTGTCCGTGCAATTATTGCAAAAGATTGAGATTGCGTTTTCCTCTCGGCAGTCCTTTATCCTGTCCATAACCAGGAGGAATCTGGCCCAGTAGTGATGTACTGTTTCAGCGGGCTCTTGCCGTATTTGAGATAGATCGCATATGTCTGGGCGGGTGGGTGGAATAAAATTCGGATCCCTGCCCATCTTGGGGCTTAAAGGCCGTGAAGTTTCCAATTTTGGAAGCTTGGATTGCTGGACGTTGTCCAACGAGTCCGGTCCGATGCCTGTCTTTAAGTTCAGTGCTCGATCGAAGTCCGTTCCTCCGCGGAAATCCGGCGTGGAGGGTTCGGGAGCCCGGACATGTCTAGTTTTTAATACAGGAGGAAAGTCGCCGCATTGTTCCTCTACCACTGCGACATGGTGGGTAACCTGGGGAGGGTTAATCTCTCTCAGATCGGTTTTAAGCCCAATCTGACTGTAGTCCGTAGCGACTCCCAGGGCGGCGATGCGATCCAAGAGTTCGTTGACAGACGAGAGCTCTATCGGATCCAGCTGCTCGGCGAATTCCGAGTTGATGTGGAGATTGCTTTTGACGACTCGAGAAGTCATTGTCGAAGCAGTGGCCGGACAGGCGGTCATAAGAAAACCGCCTAGCCGGATAGTTTGGCCGGCGGCCAAAGCCCCTTTGGCGAAAATACAGTCCTTGAAGACAGGCGGAGGCATCCTTCCTATCGGTTACGACACAGAGGAACTCTCAATGAAAGCACCAATGTCGGTGTGAAAACCGGCGGATCTCGGGTAGGGGGTCCCGAACTGTGCGTCTAGGCGGATGGTAACAGGAGACAAGGGACACAATGTTTTACCCAGGTTCGGGCCCTCTTGATGGAGGTAAAACCCTACGTCCTGCTTGATTAATATTGATGATATGGGTAGTACAAGAGTAGATCTACCACGAGATCAAGGAGGCTAAACCCTAAAGCTAGCCTATGGTATGATTGTTGTAATGTATGTCGTGTCCTACGGACTAAAGCCCCCCGGTTTATATAGACACCGGAGGAGGCTAGGGTTACACAGAGTCGGTTACAATGGTAGGAGATCTACATATCCGTATTGCCAAGCTTGCCTTCCACGCCAAGGAAAGTCCCATCCGGACACGGGACGGAGTCTTCAATCTTGTATCTTCGTAGTCTTGGAGTCCGGCGGACGATGATAGTCCGGCTGTCCGGACACCCCCTAGTCCGGGACTCCCTCAGTTGTCCTTGAATAATAACTTGGGGTGCCTTGGGAATCCCCAAACTTAGGCTCTTGCCACTCCTTATTCCATAGTCCATCGAATCTTTACCCAAAACTTGAAAACTTCACAACACAAAACTCAACAGAAAACTCGTAAGCTCCGTTAGTATAAGAAAATAAAATCACCACTTAGGTACTGTAATGAACTCATTATAAATTCATATTGGTGTAATATCTACTATACTCCAACTTCTCTATGGTTCATACCACTTAATACTAGCCATAGATGCATCAAAATAAGCAAACAACACACGAAAGGCTGAATCTGTCAAAAACAGAACAGTCTATAGTAATCTGTATCAAACGTATACTTCCGGAACTCCAAAACTCCTACCAAATTAGAAAGTCCTAAGAAATGTGTGTACCAATCCAGAGCTAAAAGAATCAGATCAGAACCACGTTTCTGTGAATTAACAAAACTAATTTACTGGGTGCAAAGGTTTTTGATTCTCAGCAGGATCAACAGAACTATCACCGCAAGCTATCCTAAAGGTCTTACCGGGCACTTTATTGAACAAAAGCTATAAAACATGATTAATAAAGTATCATAATCATGTGAACACACAAAAACAGTAAGGATAAATATTGGGTTGTCTCCCAACAAGCGCTTTTCTTTAATGCCTTTCTAGCTAGGCATGCTGATGGCAATGATGCTCACATAAAAGATAAGAATTGAAACATAACGGGAGCATCATGAAGCATATGACTAGCACATTTAAGTCTAACCCACTTCCTATGCATAGGGATTTTGTGAGCAAACAACTTATGGGAACAATAATCAACAAGCTTAGGAAGGCAAAACAAGCATAACTTCAAAACTTTAAGCACATAGAGAGGAAACTTGATATTATTGCAATTCCTACAAGCATATATTCCTCCCTCATAATAATTTTCAGTAGCATCATGAATGAATTCAACAATATAACCAGCACCTAAAACATTCTTTTCATGATCTACAAGCATAGAAAATTTACTACTCTCCACATAATCAAAATTCTTCTCATTCGGAATAGTCGTAGTATCATAAGAGACTTGAACACTAAAAATTGTTTCTACATTAAAAGAGTAATGTTCAGAAAAAGGGCAATCATAATCATGACAAGTTTTATAAATATAATCATCACCACTTTTTATAGCATAACTTTCATCACAATAATCATCATAAGTAGCAACTTTGTTCTCATCATAATCGATTGAAACCTCTTCCAAGATAGTGGAATCACTAAATAAAGTTGACACTCTTCCAAATCCACTTCCGTATTCATCACAATAAAATTCAACATCCTCAAAAATAGTGGGATCACTACTTCCTAAAGTTGACACTCTTCCAAATCCACTTTCATCAGTATAATCATCATAGGTAAGAGGCATGCTATCATCATAACAGCTTTGCATATCAAAACTTGGGATGCTAAAAGTATCATCTGCATTAAACATAGCATCCCCAAGCTTAGGACAAACATTAATTTCAGCAAATATATTCTCAAATATTTAATCCTCATCAAACATAGCTTCCCCAAGCTTGGGCCCTTTCATATCATAAGCATAATCACTCTGATCATTAAAAATATGGATAGCACCAATAGTATAACAATTATCATCATCACAATGAGTAGTAGGATCAACATCATTTGGGAGGGATACCTTTCTACCTTTGTTGCTCCTTCTTTTCTTTTTCTTCTTCACATTATGTGTGGGTTCAATCTTCCTCTTTGAGCTCCTTATAGATGAGATTGGTTGAATAGAAAGCTCCTCCTCGTTACCTGATTCATCGTAAGAAATAATAGGAGGATATTGGGAAGTTTCTTCCCTTTCATTAGTATTCTCATCATCTTCTATTTGCTTTATTTTCTTTAGGTAATTGGCAATATAAGGATTTTCAATGCAATTCACCGCACAATACACATAAATCTTCTCTAGATCAAAATCAAGAAATCTATCAAGATTAAATTTTGGAATACCCTCAGTTATATGTTTCATTTCTTCATACCCCAAAAGAAGACTAAGCTCTTTATGATGCCCAAGGGTAATCAAGCTATCACAATTTTTGGACACGATTCGATCATGAAACAGTTTGCATTGGAGATTTAAATGACCACGTTCATTGCAAAGTTCGCAAGGAGCGCGAAAAATATTGAATCTTTCAGCACAATCATCATGTCTTTCTTGCAACAATTTAGTTTCTAAATATTTATGCCTCTTGCAATATCTATCTTCCCTATTTGGTGTGCACTTGCAAATCCAATCTACTCCACAAAAATCAACATGCTTATAAGAGATTTTTTCATCATAACTAGTTCAATCATCATTAGTACTATGAATATTCAAAGAGTTCATACTAACAACATTGCAATCATGCTCATCATTCAAAGATTTAGTATCAAACATTCTATAGATTTCTTCTTCTAGCGCTTGAGCACAATTTTCCTTTTCATCATACTCACGAAAGATATTAAAAAGATGAAGCGTATGAGACAAACTTAACTCCATTTTTTGTAGTTTTCTTTTATAAACTAAACTAGTGATAAAACAAGAAACAAAAAGATTTGATTGCAAGATCTAAAGATATACCTTCAAGCACTTACCTCCCCGGCAACGGTGCTAGAAAAGAGCTTGATGTCTACTACACAACCTTCTTCTTGTAGACGTTGTTGGGCATGCAAGTGCACAGGTTTGTAGGACAGTAGCAAATTTCCCTCAAGTGGATGACCTAAGGTTTATCAATCCGTAGGTGGCGTAGGATGAAGATGGTCTCTCTCAAACAATCCTGCAACCAAATAACAAAGAGTCTCTTGTGTCCCCAACAGACCCAATACAATGGTAAATTGTATAGGTGCACTAGTTCGGTGAAGAGATGGTGATACAAGTGCAATATGGATAGTAGATATAGGTTTTTGTAATCTGAAAATATAAAAACAGCAAGGTAAATAATGATAAAAGTGAGCGTATACGGTATTACAATGGTGGGAAACAAGGCATAGGGTTCATACTTTCACTAGCGCAAGTTCTCTCAACTATAATAACATAGATAGATCATATAACAATCCCTCAACATGCAACAAAGAGTCACTCCAAAGCCACTAATAGCGGAGAACAAACGAAGAGATTATGGTAGGGTACGAAACCACCTCAAAGTTATTCTCTCGGATCGATCTATTAAAGAGTTCGTACTAGAATAACACCTTAAGACAGATATCAACCAAAACCCTAATGTCACCTAGATACTCCATTGTCACCTCAAGTATCCATGGGCATGATTATACGATATGCATCACACAATCTCAGATTCATCTATTCAACCAACACAAAAGTACTTCAAAGAGTGCCCCAAAGTTTCTACCGGAGAGTCAAGAAAACGTGTGCCAACCCCTATGTATAGGTTCATGGGCGGAACCCACAAGTTGGTCACCAAAACATACATCAAGTGGCACGTGATATCCCATTGTCACCACAGATAAACACGGCAAGACATACATCAAGTGTTCTCAAATAATTAAAGACTCAATCCGATAAGATAACTTCAAGAGGGAAACTCAATTCATCACAAGAGAGTAGAGGGGGGAAGAAACATCATAAGATCCAACTATAATAGCAAAGCTCGCGATACATCAAGATCGTGCCATAGAGAGAAACGAGAGAGAGAGATCAAACACATAGCTACTGGTACATACCCTCAGCCCCGAGGGTGAACTACTCCCTCCTCGTCATGGAGAGCGCCGGGATGATGAAGATGGCCACCGGTGATGGATTCCCCCTCCGGCAGGGTGCCGAAACGGGCTCCCAAGAGGTTTTTGGTTGCTAAAGAGGCTTGCGGCGGCGGAACTCCCAATCTATCTTAATATATGATGGTTTTAGGGTACGTAGGCTTATATAGGCGAAAGAAGTCGGTCGGGGGAGCCTCGAGGGGCCCACGAGAGGGTAGGAAGCGCCCAGGGGGGTGGGCGCGCCCCCCTGTCTCGTGGCTCCCTTGATGATCCCTTGGCTTGCACTCCAAGTCTCCCTGATCATATTCTTCCTAAAAATCACGCTCCTGAAGGTTTCATTCCGTTTGAAATCCGTTTGATATTCCTTTTCTTCGAAATACTGAAACAGGCAATAAAACAGCAATATGGGCTGGGCCTCCGGTTAATAGGTTAGTCCCAAAAATAATATAGAAGTGTATAATAAAGCCCGTAATCATTCAAAACAGATAATAAAATTGCATGAATGCTTCATAAATTATAGATACTTTGGAGATGTATCACACCGCTCTCCTCCACCTCCAGGGAGCGAGCGAGCTGATCGAGGCGGTGGCGAGCGTCAGCGTCATCGATGGCGCACGGGCCGAGTCGACTGGCGGCCAGGCCCCGAGGGGCCGGGTCGGTTGGAGCCGGACGCTGGGCAGGCTGGCCGGGTCCGCGCTGAGTCTCCGATGCGGGCTCGTTGCCCAAGACGTCGGCGGCTGTGGCGGCCGGGTTACGCCAAGTCCGGGCTCGGCCGGAGTGTGCCTAACCAGGCGGCGAGGAAGCCGTGTGTGCAGAAGTTCACCGGGTCCGCCAAGGCGGGCGGAGCCGGAACCCACCGGCTTGGCGAGCTGGTGCAGGCGATCCTGCTGGGTGTTGGCGGCGTGGAGTAGCTCGCGCATCCGCCCGATGCGCTCTTTCAGCTCCTCAACAGTGAGCTGGTCGAGGCCGACCGCAGCTGCCTCCGCAGCACGCATGTTCTTCACTGGGGTCTCGTAGACGGTTTGGACGGCGCTAGGGCCCGGCCGATCGCTCCTCCTCGGGTGCGTACATCGGCGACCCGGCTTGGCTCGGCCGCGGCAGGCGTGAATCCGTGAGCGGCGTCGTGCTCCATCTGAGCGCCCTCCAAGCGATGCTTGGTGGCGGCGAGCGTCTCGGACAGGTCCAGCATCTGCTGGCACCTTTCTTCGAGCTGAGATCGGGCTTCGGCGACGTTGGTGCCGTCGACGTCGGTGCCGATGGGGATGCGGAGGCTCTGCATCACGGTGCGTAGCGGATCGGACGGCTCGGTCCGTTCCGCGATGGCCCTAGCTTCCGCGGCATTCCTCGTCATGCTCGACGAGGAGGGGGCACCGTCGCTGGTGACGTAAACCTCCACATGGACGTCCACCGCCCCGGCGACATTGCCATCACCGAGGGAGAGCAGAGAGTCGGAGTAGCTGAGCACCTCGCTGGGGTACTCGTCGGCTGCGAACGCATCGGAGATGCGCAGCGCGGCGAAGGAGGCGGCAAGCGCGCCGACGACATCGTCTGCCAATGAGACAGACTCGTCGGTGTAGGAGAAGGGTCCCGTCTGAAGCATGCTCCCGGACAGCTCCTCGAGCTGCCCCACGGTGGGCGCCAACAGTCGTGGTGGGCGCATGGCAGATGCCAAGGGATGGCTAAAGAGAGGAGGAGGCTCGAGGGCACTGGTGGGCTCCAGAGGCGAGGTTGGCATGAGCGGGCGCGGGACGCCGGACATACCCAGGTTCGGGGCTCTCCGGAGAGATAATACCCCTTGTCCTGCCGAGTGTAGTTGGATGATCGATAGTACAATGTTGCTCCTGGAGCTGTATGAGGAGGAAGGGAGCTGGCCAAGGCTTAGGCCACTCCTTCTCTCCGGCGTTGCGGCTTGGTTGCTAGTCCTATGCTTGCTTGTTCTTTCTGCTTCTCACAGGTAGCCTTGTGTATCTTCGGTTATCTTACATTACATGCCCTTGTAGGCGCGGGTTCCTAGGGGGTTTTATAGATCAACCCACGCAGGGTTACAATGGTAATATGCCGAGTCGGTGGGTCCGTATTGTCGGTGTCCGGGATACCGGGCTGGGTCCCGCTCGAGGGCTTGTGGTTCGCCGGGTTCCCCTAGGTGCGGGCCCCGTGTGCCTAGGGGAACTGTGCGCCGTCTTGTCGATCGTCAGGGCGTGGCCAAGTCGAGTCGTGTACAGTGCTTTCCGTCAGGCTGCCGCTTGCTGTCGTCAGTGGTGAGGGCGGAAGCACTGTTGCCACGCCAGCCCTGGTCATCGGGTAGGTAAGGGGCATTGTTGCCACGCTCCGGGTGACCATAGGCATGGGTGAAAACACTGTTGTCTTGGTCATTGGTGATTGATGTCTCGTCCCATCATACGGCCTGTATGGGACGGGAGCTTGACCCGTGGCTAGATTGCAGCGCATGCCACGGGTGGGGTCGGCTTGTTAGGGAATCCTTGGTCGTGCCGGGTTCGGCCGCCTTGCGCCAGTTGCTGAGTCCGGGTCGACGTACCTTGCCGGGTCAGAGGGATTGGCCGGGCTGTGGGCCTTGCCGGGTCGAGCGACCCCGCCAGGCGCGTGCCGGTTTTAAGGGGCGATGCGGGCCCCACCGTTTTTGAAGTGGATCCAGGTTCCATTACCTGCCCGGGGTTCATCCCCCCGACATGCCTCTTTTTCTATTTTTCTTGTACCAAGCTCATTTTTATGAGTCCGAGAAAAATACCGTCTTGCTCAAGCTCCACCCGTAACCTCTCTTTATTTTCTTTCTCATCTCTGTTTTGTTTTTATTTTTCTAGAGTGAGAGAGAGCCCAGCAGCCAGGCCGGCCTGCTTCCCCGCAGTCCTTTTGGCCCAAGGCCCAGCCGCACCTATAAACCCTAGCGAGGCTTCTGCCTCCCCCTCCTCGATCCCCATCTCCCTCGCGCCGCCACCCACAGGAACGCACGCGCTGCGCCCTCGTCCTGATCCCCTCCTGGCCGAGCTCCTCGTCCGACCCCGCCGTCCAGCCGCATCGCGTCCTCAAGCGCCTCGCCTCGCCACTACCTCCCCGCCGCTCGGCAGCATCTCGTCAGACTGCGCCCTGCTGCAGCCGCTCTTCCCGCGCGCCGCCGGACCTCCGCGTGGCCAGCACCATCGCGTCCCCGCCATGGCGCCGCCACGAAGCTCCCAGCCGCTGGCCCAACCGCTCCTCTACTCCCATTGCCCTCTGATGTTTCGCCGGTTCCTCTGCTCCATCATCTCCGCCCCGTGCCTCAACTCCGCGTCGTCCCCGTCGTCCTCCTTGCCTTGCTCCGGCCTCCTCTTCTGCACGACCCGAGGGCGCCTCTGCTCGTCATGCTTGCGCGCCCGACGGCAACCTCCAGCAAGGCCCTGTTCACGTGGAGCCCTGCTCCTCCACCACTAGCGCCTGGCAGCACCTCCATTGTCGGCGACTCGTGCTGCTGCTCGCCTTGCTCCTTGTGCCTTGCTTTTGCCTCCGCTATGACATGAGCCTCGACACTCCTTTGTTTTGCTGCACGCCCATGGCTTCCTTGACGCTCAAGCCTTGCCATGCTTGCTGCTCCCGTTACCACCCCCACGTCCCGCTGACTCTCTGCATCCGCGGGAAGCCAGTGCCCGAGCCCCGAGTCCGCTGCGTTCTGCTCGAGGTCCGGCTAGATCACTTCCGAATCTAGTCCCTTCACATCTCCTGCCTCGGACCTAGCCTATCGTGCGCAACCTCTGTTCGCTTGGGTTTCGCACGGCACCGACCCGAGCCTCGTCCTTGAGCTGTTGTCATGATACCTCCCCGAACAGGAGCAATTTTGGATCGCCAAGTACCCGTTTGGAATCGTCGTCAAGACCCTCATGTACGACTACACCCAGTGATCCGTCAAGTACCTCTTCCGATGACCCGAACATCTACAAAACATGTACCACTACCGTCGCCCCGAAGACGTTGTATTCGTCAAGTACCTCTTCAAAACGAACGTGTACAACTACTTCCACTACGACCCGTGAACGACTACTTCCCTCGACGATTTTGAACCGCCCCAAAACGCACGCTTCAAAGGAATAACCCCCAAGGCGACGACCGTGGACCGTATGTGTGTGTTGTATGAGATGCTCGTGTTTGCACCGCGTTCGAATTGTCACTCGTTTCCATGCCACCGACATGTGGGACACCCGGCTGCCGAGATCACCCCACCATCTTTTGCATGTTTGCACATCCACACTTTCTTTTGCACCGACATCTAGATGAGTTGTCGGATCATCGGAATGTTGCCATGGCACCATTTCCGTTGTCGTTGTCATGGCACCCCTTTCATTCCACCATGGTGATCAAATACTTCATATCTTATATTATGTCAACATTTTCATAAAAATTGCATAAAACTTGTATATGACATCCGCATCATGATAACAACATTTAAAATGTTTGAAATTATTGTTTGCATTAAATAAACTTTATATGCACATGGGGATTTTCCAGAATTGTTGTTTGTTGTTTCGGCCTCATTTAAACTTGCCTAGATAGGTAGTTTCATCGTGTTGCACCTCTTGCCATGTTAACAACATTTAATATTGTTGGGTAGCATAAACTGGAGTGAACTAAAGAATTGAATGTGGCGTTTCGTCAATATGCAACTCTTTGCATATTGAGCTCCACTTAGTTTGTGGTATTGTTTGTGCACTTTGCTTTTCCATGCCATGCCTTATTACACCGGACATGCATCATACTTGTTTGTGCATCATGCCATGCTTATGCGTGTGGGTTTAAAATGTTGTTTGCTTCTTTCTGGTTTGCTTCTCTTGGTAGCTTCGATTTCGTTCCGGAGTTGTGAGGATTCGTTCAACTACGTCCGTTTGTCTTCTTCTTGGACTCATTCTTCTTCCTTGCGGGATCTCAGGCAAGATGACCATTACCCTCGATATCACTTCTATCTTTGCTTGTTAGTTGCTTCGTTCTATCGCTATGCTGCGCTACCTATCACTTGTTTACCATGCCTCCCATATTGCCATGTCAATCCTCTAACCCACCTTTCCTAGCAAACCTTTGTTTGGCTATGTTACCGCTTTTGGTTAGCCCCTCTTATAGCGTTGTTAGTTGCAGGTGAAGTTGAAGATTGCTCCATGCTAGAACATGATTATGTTGGGATATCACAATATATCTTATTTAATTAATTCATCTATATACTTGGTAAAGGGTGGATGGCTCGGCTTTATGCCTGGTGTTTCGTTCCACTTTTGCCACCCTAGTTTCCGTCATACCGGTGTTATGTTCCTTGATTTTGCGTTCCTTATGCGGTCGGGTTTATGGGAACCCCTTGACAGTTTTCTTTGAATAAAACTCCTCCAACAAGGCCTAACATTGGTTTTACCATTTTCCTAACAACAACTAAAACTTAAATAGGGGATTTTTGCCGGCCCCCTAGTTTTTTTAAATCAACCCCCCGGCCCAGTGCTCCTCCGAGTGTTGGTCCGAACTAGAGCATTGTGCGGGGCCGCCCCGGGGTAACCTGGGTTATTTGGCACCTGTACGCGTAGCTCATCCGTGGTGCCCTGAGAACGAGATACGTGCGGCTCCTATCGGGATTTGTCGGCACACCGGAAGGTCGTGCTGGTTTTGTTTTACCATTGTCGAAATGTCTTGTAACCGGGATTCCGAGTCTGATCGGGTCTTCTTGGGAGAAGGAATATCCCTCGCTGATCGTGAGAGCTTGTGATGGGCTAAGTTGGGACACCCCTGCAGGGTTTAAACTTTCGAAAGCCGTGCCCGCGGTTATGTGGCAGATGGGAGTTTTTAATATCCGGTTGTAGAGAACTCGACGCTTGACTTAATTAAAATGCGCCAACCGCGTGTGTAGCCGTGATGGTCTCTTTTCGGCGGAGTCCGGGAAGTGAACACGGTTTGGGTTATGTTTGAACGTAAGTAGTTTTCAGGATCACTTCTTGACCACTTCTAGATGACGACCGTTGCGTAGTTTCTCTCCTTACTCTTGTACTCGTCTTTAGCCACCACATTTTTCTTAGCATTTGCTGCAACTCCACCTCATCACCTTATCCTACCCATAAGCTTAAATAATTTTGATCTCGCGGGTTTTGAGATTGCTGAGTCCTCGTGACTCACAAGATAATACCAAAACAGTTGCAGGTGCCGATGATACCAGTGCAGGCGATGCTACCGAACTCAAGCGGGAGTTCGACGAGGACCTTGGTCGTTACTATGTTTCGTTTCCTGATGATCGGTAGTGGAGCCCAGTTGGGACGATCGGGGATCTAGCATTTGGGGTTGTCTTCTTTTCTTTTGGTTCCGTAGTCGGACCTATGTGTGTACTCTGTATGTTGTATGAATTATTTATTCATTGTGTGAAGTGGCGATTGTAAGCCAACCCTCTATTTATCCCTTTCTTGTTAATTACATGGGATTGTGTGAAGATGACCCTTCTTGTGACAAAACTCAATGCGGTTATGCCTCTAAGTCGCGCCTCGACACGTGGGAAATATAGCCGCATCATGGGCGTTACAATCCTACCGGAAGTGCGATCAAGACATTTATAGCCCTTATGCAGAGGACTATAACCAAGGAAAACACACATCTTGAAGCGGAACTCTAGCTTGTGAGCATTATACTTGCGGAGACTAGGCCAGCAAGCACACCCAAAGATCCGAAGAGAGGAATAATTGGGTTGATCATGAAATAGACGGAACAGGGGCGTGTCCTTGTTGAAAACCGGAGTGGGCATACGGTTGATGTGATAACATGCCGTAAGAAAGGCCTCATCCCAAAACCGGAGTGGGAGAGACGAATGCGCCAGTAAGGCGAGGCCGGTCTCGACCAAGTGACGGTGTTTGCGCTCGGCAATACCGTTCTACTGAGACGTATGTGGACACGACACACGGTGGAAGATGCCCGTGCATTGAAAGTAGCGATGAAGCTTGTGGTATTCACCACCCCAGTCGGACTGAACGGCCTTGATTT
The DNA here is from genome assembly GCA_963921465.1 of Triticum timopheevii. NCBI lineage: Eukaryota > Viridiplantae > Streptophyta > Magnoliopsida > Poales > Poaceae > Triticum > Triticum timopheevii. The sequence goes on along the minus strand of OY997274.1, from coordinate 631,247,794 downwards.
TGCAATCCAAAAGGCGTTCGACATGAGCCTGAAAGTTATAAAAGACTTGCTCAACATCAAACTTATGTTTAAGCAAATAAATCCAAGTGAAGCGCGTGTAGTCATCAACAAAACTAACATAATACTTGTACCCTTTGAAGACGCAATAGCGGGAGCCCAAACATCTGAATGAATTAATTCAAGAGGTACAGTAGTGACATGATAAGACGTACAATACGGTAGTTGATGACTCTTAGCATGCTGGCATGCATCACACACTAATGGTGAATTATTTGAACTAGAACAAGGAAGGTCATGGCTCCGAACAATGGAGGTGACCACATTATTGGTAAGGTGACCTAGACATTGATGCCATTGCGATGACGAAACACGGACACTGGATGAACCATGGCGAGATGACGAGGACGATGCACGAGCAAAGGAAATCAGGTAGACCCCCCCCCCCCCCCCCCCGTGACTACTTCCTTGAAGAATGACGCGCCTGGTTGCTTTGTCCTTAAAAAAAGAAAAGACGACGGTGAAACTCAACAAACATGTCATTATCACAAACAAGACGGTAGACAGAAAGGAGGTGCTCTCTGATGTGTGGAACATGAAGGATGTTGCGCAGTTTAAGAGATGAACCGGGTAAACGGGAATGACCAATGTGTGAAATAGACAAACCTGCACCATTGGCCACCTGAACCTGGTCCTTGCCATCATAGCGCTCGTGAACCTGGAGGCGTTCCAGATCACTCGTCAGGTGATCCGTAGCCCCGGTGTCCAGTACCCAAGGATAGTCGACGGTGTTGGTGGAGGCCGAGTTGGCGGAGCGAGTGTTGTGGTCTTGGTCATAGCGCTTGTGACAATCATCGGCCTCATGCCCCCAGTTTTTGCAAATTTGACACCGGGGCCGCCAGCGAGTGTTGCGACGGCCACCACCTGTGTTGCCGCCGTTACCCCCGCCACTTTGCCGACCATTGCCGGTGTAGGAGGGGTTGCGGTCGCGGCCACCGCTGGGGCCGCCGTTGCCGCCTTGGCAGCCACGCACGGGCTGGCCGTTGCCATCAGCCGAGCGACCCCCACCCTGGGAGGGGTAGGACTCCGAGTAGGGAGCACGTCCACCCTGGCCGTAGGGCCGGAGCGAGTCACGACGTTAGCGGAGGGAGTCAAAATATGCAAAAAAAAAATCAGAAATTTAAAAAAGGTTCATGAATTCAATTAAAGTTCACAAGTTCAGAAAATTTCATGTATTTCAACAAATTCAAAATTTTTAAAAATGTTCACAAGTTCAGAAAACATCATCGATTATGAAAAAAAAATCAAAATTTAAAAATAATCATGGATTTTGAAAAATGTTTGTGAATTTTGAAGAGAAGTTTGCGGAGAAAAAAGTTCATCGATTTTGAAAAAAATTCACAAAATTGAAAAAAAGTTGATCTTCAATGTAAAAAAATTGTGAATAAATAAAAAAATAACGAGCGCCCTAGCTCTCCTTGGGGTTGTTGGGGATGCCGGCGTCGAGGTGGTAGGGGTGGTTGGCGGCGAGATTGGGAAGATGCACTGTGAGGAAGGTGTCGCGCGGCCTCGCGCGACGGCGCATCCGGCCCATGGGCCCGGGCGACATTGGATCAGGGCATACCGGTACCGGTAGGCAGATGGGGAGGCTCGGCAGTGGCGACGGAATCCAGCTGGGACGAGCATCGGCGGCGGGCGGCAGCTAGGGTTGGATGCAAGGCGGAGGATGGGCTTAAATAGTGCATAGTTTGCCGAGTACTAGATATTGGGCTCTCTACGAACGTTGCCCGTCCACATGGAGCCATCAACTGCAAATGGCCGTGCCACATGACACCTCTTTGCTGACCGGGTGCCGTAGGTGCGGCTCTCGGCATACATCCCATAAGCCGAGTTTTCTTTGTTTGCTGAGTATTTTATCGTCGGGCGCTCGGTAACGTCTGATGTGTGTCATATCCTACTAATTACGGAGAGCGTACTCAGATTATATAGTGTTTACCGTAACATAATAGAACTCGGTAACGACTATTTTTCCATATTTCTCAAAATAATTTCTGCTGTCAATATCAATATGACGGTAGTAAGGAGAAAATTAATGAGACCTTACGAATCTTGATTATTAAATATAACTGGCTATACCGTTGGAAACCTGGAACATGAAACCGACACAGTCAACGATGAGTCCGGGAAAAGAATGGTGTCGCCGGTGTTGCCCGAAGAAGAGCGAACAAAACTGGGGTCGGGGCTGTCGATGGAGAAATTGCCGTGCCGGCCGAACGACCCAGGATCCGGCCGTGCGGACCTGTACATGTACGGCGGTAGCTCCGGTAGCCTTGCCTCGTCTGACTCAAGGACGTTCATGGCCTGCCCGATGGACGGCCGCTCGCTCCGGTCCGGGAGTGCGCACCAGAGCCCAACGACGAGCACCCGCTCCATCCACCACTCGTCGTCCTCGACACTCCTTAGCCGCGGGTCCACCGTGTCTAGGATTTTATCCCTGCCGTACAGGCTCCACACCCATTTGAGCAGTGAGAAGGGTTTCCCCGCGGTTTCGGTGACCGGCAGCCGGCCGGAGACGATCTCCAGTAGGACGATGCCGAAACTATACACGTCAGAGTCGGTGCTGGGCCGGCGGGTGTTGACGAACTCCGGGTCAATGTAGCCGGCGGTGCCGAGCACGGCCTTGGTGGTCTGCATTAACCCGGTGCCGTGGTCAACGAGCCGAGCTAACCCGAAGTCCCCGAGCTTGGTGCTGAGCGACGAGTCGAGCATGATGTTGCTGGGCTTAATGTCGCCGTGCACGATGCACTGCTCAAACTCTCCATGGAGGTAGCGCAACGCCGATCCCAAGCCGAGGATGATGTTGTACCTTTGTGGCCATGTCAAGCATCTGTTGTTGTTGTAGAGATATCTGTCTAGACTGCCCTCCGTGACCAGCTCGTAGACGAGGAGGAGCCCCTTGCGGCTGTCGCACCAGCCCAGCAGCTGCACAAGGTTGCGATGTTTCAGTCTGCTGATGATCCTCACCTCTGCCTCAAACTCCCTCCGCCCCTGCGCCGATGACTCTGCTGACAACATCTTTACAGCCACCGCCCGACGGTCGGCAGCGTGTTTGAGTGTGAGGTGACCCCCGTAAACGCCCCCGAAGCCGCCTCGTCCCAGCTTCTTCTCCTCCGCGAAGTTGCTTGTTGCGGCAACCAGCTCGCGGTACGTGTACCGCCCGGGGCCGCCGGCAGCTACACCTCTCTCGAGGCCAGCTCTGCCGACACACTGTTCTTGGCCATGCTTATTTGCTCTTATTTTCTTGTGTCGCCGCCATACCACAACCGCACATACCAAGAAGAAAAGTACAGGAACTAGTACAGATAGTAGGATTTTTACCAACTTTTTGTAGCTGTTGCTGGTTGGAAAATCAGGTAGAGTTGAACTGAATGACCATGACAGCACCTGCTGTAGCCCAGCCGCGGATAAGCCAGTCGCCGCGGAGAAGCCAACAGCTACCTCCTCCGGCAAAATTCTGCTCAGGTCAACGGTTGCGTTGACCCGGTACAAAGCGTCGCCGATGAGGAGATCAACGGCCAGCATCTTGGTGTCATTGTGGTACGTCACCGTGGCTTCCATAACAATGGACGACGAGAGGTTCTTTCCCGGCGAGGTTGTAGTGTCCGTGGACGCCATGGAGTAGAGGGAGTTGACGTCGATGCCGACATGGTTCCCGTTGATATCATCATATATCGGGTTGGAGTATGTGTCGAACTCCACGGCCACGATCCGGCCGTCGCCTGTCCCGGTAGTGAAGTCCGTGAGGAGGCCGAGGTTGCGGCCGGAGCTGTTCTGCGGGATCGCCGTAGGGAAATGCCCGAGGAAGAAGGCCATCCCATCACCGTAGGGAAATGGAATGTTGTATGCAGCAGGAGCAGGAGTAATTTGGAAGGAGAAGTTGGTGGTGAAGCTAGCCATCTCGCGAGTGGCGCTGCTCCATAGCCGCACTTTGTGCGCGAACGTCGCCCGTCCGACGCTGTTCCGAATGTCGGGAAATTGGCGTGCATTTCTTGTGAGCTCGAGCGTGGGTGCACTGATGGATGCGTCGCCGGCGGTGACGATAGACGAGAAGGCGCTGGGGTCGGAGAAGTTGAGGTTGAAGGAGAGTGAGAAGGTCCGGCGCGGCGTATAGTAGAGCCATAGCAGCACCAAGACTAGGGCAGTGGTAGGACTGGGACGACGGCGAGAACCCATCGATTGAGCTTGGTGGTTGGGGACGATGAAGCTTGATCATGACCATAAATAGGTGAGAGATATCTAGAAGCTCATCGACCTCACATTTCACAGCCGACACCGAGTCCAACTTTCCTACGACACGCGGACTAGAAACCAGCAAACGGGATGTGACCAGTTCGTTGCCACGGTCAAATGTGAACTTGACTCCATGAGAAAGCAGGACCTTGTGTATATGCTTTATTAGGCTGTGTTTGGCAGCAAAGCATTGTAAAAAGCAAACTATTAAAAAACTGCAGTATTTTAGCATGTGGTTATAGGATACCACAGTTTTTAAATATCAACGTATTTTGAAGTATCAATTACATAGAGGACCTGTTTGACTAGCATAGTGGGCATCGATGTAAAAATGCTGGCTAGCCGTTAACTGTAGCAAACACACACGTTTTTTTAAACCAGCCATTGTTGCATGCAAACAGTAGCTGACTAGTTCACCAACGGAGTCCTTGCTGGACTAGGAACCAGCCTAACTCTTTTTTTTCTGAATTGTTTGAATGGCTTACCACATGTGTCATGTGGTAACCAGCCTAACTCTTGGATGTTTCGTTGAGTCAAATCACAGTGAAGATCCTGTTTTTCGAGGGAAATCGCGTTGAAGGTCCTAACACAGAGCCAAATCATCGATCGACAGATCCTAATAAACCGGGCGCCATCAGAACCGGGTAAGAAAGAACAGCGACCTTGCGCCGTGCGGGGATCCGTCTTTTTCAGTTACTTAGTTTAAAAAAGAGAGGCCGGGCCCTCTTTTTTTTAGACAGAGAAAATACCATGGTATTATAGAGATACCTTGGTATTAATACTATAGTTTTTTGGCTAATCAAACAACTCACAATAATTATAACCGTGGTAAATAAAAAACTACAGTATTCTAGGGATACTTAAAAAAAATACTTTGTTATCGAACCGGGCCTTAGCACATGAAACAAATCAGCGTGACTAGCGGCATTGACATTAATTTACCTTCAATAAATAATGATTAATTATTCACTCCCATCTCCTTTTTCAAATCCTCTTGTTTACTCAACCCGTTTTTTGCCGAAACCCGCGAGAAGAGAAGAACATGAGCATATATCTATATTCTATCTTGAGTGTGGATAGAGGGTACACTGGTATGGGGGTACAACATGGTTTTCAATTCAACAAAATTTCAGCACCAACTGAAATCACTGAAATTCAGTGAAATTCACTTATTTCAGTTTGCATTTCAGCCAAAAGGCCGAAATATTCATTTGAATTTAATTAAATATTTGAAATTTTTAAAAATATTTTCAAAAATATTTGATTTCATGTGTACTACTGAATTTGCTGAAATATTTTGACCGAAACGTAATATTTCAGTGTCTACTGAAATTCAGTGAATTTCAGTGAAATCTCACTGAAAGTGAAAACCATTACAACCAATACTTTTTGAATGAAGATACTCCTCTTGTTTTTAAACAGAGATACGATCTTGACTAGAGATAACCCGGCACGCCGCAACGGACAAGGTAGCAAGACATGTGTTTTTTGCCAACACGACGAGTCTATTAAATACCTATTTTTTCAGTGTAAAGTTGCTCGTGCAGTGTGGTCCATTGTTCAAGAAGCTTCAAATTTTAACCCCCTTGTAGTGTGCGTAATATGTTTGACAATTGGTTGCGTGGTATTGACAAATAATTTTGTTCATCCATTCTTGTGTGAGCAGCAGCCTTATGTGATGTAGGGCGGAACCCTATGGATCCTACGGGGAATCACGAAGAACACGCGGAAGCATAAAGGGGAAACACGGGGGAAACGAGAGAGAATCACTAAACCGACAAGGAACCAATCACACAAGTGCTAGATCACCCGAACACAAAGAGTAACACATGATCCATAATCAACAAAGGTAAGGATACAAAGGTAGCCGTTCTTCTCCGAGAGGAGGTCTTGAATCCACGAGGGGATCTTCCCGTACAGGGGTCTTGAATCCAAGTGGATCTTCTCCGAAGAGGCCGCGGTCTCTCACGGGGAGGAGATCCGATGGATGAGCGAGGCTCTATCTCACAAACGAGCTAAATCAACGCTAACCTTATCTAGGAGGTGGAGGAGTATATATAGTCTAGGTCCACGAAGGGGTAAGTGGCTTCGGCCCAACACACGGGCGGACGCACAGGCGTCGGACGTCCGACAGGTACCGGACGTCCGGAGGCTCGCGAGGGTCCGGTCGTCCGGTGCATGTCGGACGTCCGGCGTTTTGGCTCTAGACAGGTGGGGTCGGACGTCCGGTCGGCGTCGGTCGTCCGGGCGCTGGTGAGTATCGGACGTCCGGTGTCTGGCAGTCGTCCAGGCGCTGTAGGTTGCCTCGGCTGCGGTCGATCTGGCTTGTGGAGTCTCTAGGCATTGGACGTCCAGAGATCGTCGGTCGTTCGGTGGCTGTCGGACGTCCGAGCGCTGTAGCTTCGCAGCAGCTCTTCCTCTTGTTCCTCGCGCTTGGTGTCCTCGCCGTCTTGTCCAATTCTCGTAGCTGTTCCATGGCCTTCCTCTTGGTTCCTGGACATGCATAGCACACACGTTTGAGGTAGTAGCCATGTCTCACATGTGGAAAGTGAAGGTTCATAGAGGAGCGAGTTCACCTTGTGTACAATGGTGTATCTTCGAGGTCTCGTCATATGTCCTCTTGGGGTTTGTAGAGTAGTCGGAGTGTACATGGGGATGAACGTGGGATGCTCCGCATCATCTACCCCCCCCCCCCTTGGGAAAGATCCGACCTCGGATCGGGATCCTCATCACCATGGAAATGGTTGTCGTAGACGGACTTGTAGTTGGACGAAGTTGAAGACATGGCGCAATCCAAATAGTCCAAGGTGTCGCCGGAGTGATAGACATGCAAAAAGAGCAAACACAAGCAACACTCGGAAATACAATAGTTAGCGCACACAAAGTGTCCATCATGTAAGAATGAGTCCGTGCGGCAAGATTGGTCGTGACAAAATGCATGAATCTTATCAAGATGATCTAGAATGAGATGCAAAGCATTCATGGGAGGAAATGCAATCATTGTGCACACAAATGTGTTGTAAATATGATTAATGCAACCACGGTGCAAAATGATGTCATAGTGAGACGGTTTATCAATAGCATGAATATGGCAATGGATGCTCAACATGTTTATGTTATCATGCAATTGATGGTGGACAAAATGATCGTGATGTATGAATATGCCATCAAGGTAGGTCACAACAAATTTGCTAAGAAAGTGCACAAGCTCATATATCATGGATGACATGGAAATAGATGCAACAAGACAAGCATAATGTGAGTCAATCCATGCAAGGGGTGCAAACTTGTGGTGAGTATGATATGTCCATCGAGCATGACATGTATGAGCACAATCAACAAATATGGAGGTGTTGGTGTACCAAAGCTCGATGTTGAGGCATGAATGGAGTTCCGAAGGTGCATCCAATAAGTGCGAGCGCTGCTCAATGTGAAGGTCCATAGAGCCAATCTCCAATGTTGCTCCTCCATCCAATAGATGGAACATGTAGACAACAAGAAGGAAACAACAATGAAAGAGTGACCCATCCAATATGCGTATTAGAGGATGGCTCAAAGAGAAGGAGGTCACCTTTAGGAGTTTCTCAAGGATGATGGAGTTGCACATCTTGTATGCCTTCACATAACCAATATGTCTCGTGGTGGTACCGCCTAGTAAATCCTTCAAAATGAAAGAACATGACAAACACTTGGAAAAGCAAATGAGGTTAGCGGAAGGGCAAAACCTATCATTCGTGTGGTAAGATACCCAAAAAGTGTATGCATCATGCTCATCATAAGAAAGTACAAGGGAACATTTCATAGTATGGCGGCATATGATGCAAGAACAACCAAATACAAGAGGCTCAATCAAACAAGCATGCATCACAAGTAAAGTGTCAAAGTCTCCAAGATCAATAAGCATAGGATGGCTACACTCAATACAAGTGGATATGAAAGAGGCAACTAATGGACACAAGAGACAATGATCAAGATATATCATGTGAGAGGCATGAGCATATATGTCATCAACCCAAGAAAGCGAGTAAGAGTGGAACATGGGTGATGCAACCAAGCAAGCAATCATAGCAATCAAGTCAAGCAATCTAGTAGTGCGAAGATGCAACATACTAGGAGGAATCATGGCAAGCATGTCATTGGTGCAAATAGTGGGCATGAATACTTCACATGACATAGCACAAGCATGAAAGCAAGATGTGAGGAAAATAGGTTCATGGTGTTGGCAAGAAGTCCTATGTAAATAGCAATGTAACATCATGACTCTGCCAACACAAGAATCAACAATAGCATGAGGCACATGATAAACATGGCAAAAGCAACAAGGATCTCCACCAAGCATGCAAATACACATGGAAGTAGCATAATGGTGAATCATGGGTAGATGCAAACAAGGGTCACAATTGCATGTCAAACGCATAGAAACAAGCATAACATGCAAAGTGAACACGCTAGAATGGGCATAAGGTGACAAGTGGTAAATAGCCCCTAGCCGTGTGAGAGCCAAGTAGAAGAGATGCGCGTAGTCGTTGCGCGGAGAGAACGGTAGTAAGGATAGTCCACGGGATCCCAAAGCATCGTTGCTCTCAAGAGCTCGTTTCGTCAACTCATAGGATTGTGACGTTGACGAGTGTTCATAAGTACCTACACAAAACAAAGACAAAGGAAAAATTGTGTGTGCATGGTATATGTACACATCATCCATCATGATGCGCACGTGCATGTGTCGGTTAGCACAAAATATCCAATGCTCAAATAAATGAGATGCGTGATATAGAAACATGTCATCCATCATGATAGGTTTGTTGTTATGTATGACATAATGGTGACTCAAAGGATGTAATGCATCATGAGGTATTTCTAGAGCATTGTTATTCATGGAGTGCATATGGTGTACACTATCATGGGAATCATGCAAAGTATGAAATGCATCAAGATCTCCTAATATGTATGAGGAAACTATGGGGGTCTCCTCATGAGCAAGAGTAGAAACATCACGTGGAGAATATTGACAACATCCAAAAGAATGCATATTTGGTTCAATGTGATCATGGCATGGCATAGTGGATGAATTGTGCAAATCATGTAAAGGAAGTATGACAATATCATCACATGAAAAACAAAAGCCAATGACCATCATCTCGTCATCTATGCCATAAGTGCAAATAGGATTTATTTTAATGGGGCATGCATAGTTACTATGTTGAGATTGAAATGATGCAATATGTGAGATCTCATTCATAGCATATGACATGTTCAATGGATTGTCAAACATGATGTGACCAAAAGAATTTTCACATGATATCCTATGGAGCATAGCATCACAACTAGGCAACTAAACATGCTCATCATCATATTCATCATAAATAGGTAAGTAATGACATGAAGAAGTCTCACTAGCATGAAGCATGTCAATAGGTGGATCAACATCATGCAAGCAATCATTGGTAAGAGAGTCCACTAGTGGGACAAGAGAAGCACCATCACCTATGTTACCTTTGGAGCGTCGCTCATGTTTTGCAGGTGAGGTGTTGAAAATCCACTTGTTGTCATCTTCATCTTGATGGAACCATGTGGGGGGTGCATCATTTTCCAACATGGCCATCGGTGTCTCCATTGGAGGGATGGACTCGCCGAGGATAGGCATGTCGTCATGTAGGAGACCTAGCACCAAAGAAGAAAACACACTAGGAGTAGAGGTTAAGTCGTTAGAAATCATAGTGGCCTCACGTGCCGTGTCAACTACCTCACTCACTAAGTGTTGTGGCTCACTCACTCCCTCAATGATGCTCTCACTCATATGGTTGGTGGAATCACTCAAATGGCGCTCAACCTCACATAGGATGTGTGGCATGTTCTCATGTGTGGGGCTAGTGGTGGTCACACTCATCCTCTCATTGGAAATGCTCTCAGTGTCACGTATGGTGGAGTCACTCGTGTAACTCATGTTGTAGTGGCTCTCCTTACATGGCACTTGGGGCATCTCGACATATGTGGGTGTCGGAGAGATGTAGGTGCAAATGTCTCCATGCTCAACTCCTATCGCCGTGGTTGAAGGGGATGGCCCTTGCTCGACCGTCTTGTCGCCGTCTTGGTGTTGGAGGCCCATATGATGTGGCACCTCGTAGCTCGTCTCCATGACCGAAGGGAGTTTCTCATGCTCGGCCATCTTCCTTGAGGGGTGAGGGAGTCCTGGACTAGGGGGTGTCCGGACAGCCGGACTATCATCGTCGGCTGGACTCCAAGACTATGAAGATACGAGATTCAAGACTTCGTCCGTGTCCGGATGGGACTTTCCTTGGCGTGGAAGGCAAGCTAGGCAATACGGATATGTAGATCTCATACCATTGTAACCGACTCTGTGTAACCCTAGCCCTCCCCGGTGTCTATATAAACCGGAGGGTTTTAGTCCGTAGGACAACACAACCATTACAACAATTATACCATAGGCTAGCTTCTAGGGTTTAGCCTCCTTGATCTCGTGGTAGATCCACTCTTGTACTACCCATATCATCAATATCAATCAAGCAGGAGTAGGGTTTTACCTCCATCAAGAGGGCCCGAACCTGGGTAAAAACATTGTGTCCCTTGTCTCCTGTTACCATCCGCCTAGACGCACAGTTCGGGACCCCCTACCCGAGATCCGCCGGTTTTGACACCGACATTGGTGCTTTCATTGAGAGTTCCTCTGTGCCGTCACCGATAGGAAGGATGCCTCTTCCCGTCTTCAAGGACGGAATCTTCGTCAAAGGAGCCTTGGCCGCCGGACAAACTATCCGGCTAGGTGGTTTTCTCATGACCGCCTGTTCGGCCACCGCTTCGACAACGACCTCTCGGGTCGTCAAAAGCAATCTTCACGTCAGCTCGGAATTCGCCGAGCGGCTGGCACCAATAGAGCTCTCGTCCGTAAACGAGCTCTTGGATCGCATCGCCGTCCTGGGAGTCGCTACAGGCTACAATCAGATTGGGCTTAAAACCGATCTGAGAGAGATTAACTCTCCCCAGGTCACCCACCACGTTGCAGTGGTAGAGGAACAACGCGACGACTCTTCTCCTGCATTGAAAACTAGTCGTGTCCGGACTCCCGAACCCTCCATGCCGGATTCCCGCGGAGGGGCGGACTTCGATCAAGCACTGAACCTAAAGTCAGGCATCGGACCGGACTCATTGGACAACATCCAGCAATCCAAGCTTCCAAATTTGGAAGCTCCTCGGCCCTTGAGCCTCAAGATGGGTAGGGTTCCGGACTTAATTCCACCCACCCGCCCAGACATATGCGATCTATCTCTAATCCGGCAAGAGCCTGTTGAAACAGTACATCATTACTGGGCCAGATTCCTCCTGGTTATGGACAGGATAAAGGACTGCCGAGAGGAAAACACAATTTCAATCTTTTGCAATAATTGCACGGACGAGGGAATCTTGAACGCCATCAGCCGTCGTGAAGTTACACGCTTTGCCGACTTGGCGTCCATAGTACGAAAGTACTGTGCGATGGAGAGTTTCCGGAAAACCGAAATTAAGTTTTGGGACAATCCGACCCCGAATACAACCCCAGTCCGCAACAAAAGGGTGCATTACACTCAGGCACCAGGTACAAAAACCAAAAAGCAAAAACCCCATAAAGGGCACGGAACCGTACTGGAGGGATGGCTTAGCGGACCCTGTAAAATTCATAGTACAGAGGGCGCCATCCCAACACATAGCCTTCGAGCATGTTGGATATTACGGCAGGTGGCCAAAAGTGGCGAGGAGCTTCTAGCCCCGGAAGACCACTCCAACAATACTGGTACGGTATCAACAGTCTTCGAGACTTTCGCATCAAATAATATGCGGAAACGAACAATCCGCAGCCTCGCCGAAGTCTACCAAGTAGCAACAACAAATCCATGGAGCGATACAGCCATCACCTTCAACGCCAGCGACGAACCTAAATTCCGAACAGCCTGAGCACCAGCCGCATTGGTCCTTAGTCCAATAGTGGACGGCTTTCGACTCACCAAGGTACTCATGGATGGCGGTAGCGGATTAAACCTCATCTACGAGGAAACTCTTCAAAAAATGGAAATAGACTGGAGCCGCATTGAGCGAAGCAGCACAACCTTCAGAGGAATAATCCCTAGCCGGGAAGCGCGCTGCACCGGAAAAATCACACTCGATGTGGTGTTCGGCTCGCCGGACAATTACAGGTCCGAAGAAGTCACGTTCCAAGTGGCCCCGTTCAACAGCGGATACCACGCTATATTAGGACGAGAGGCATTCACAATTTTTCAAGCTGTACCCCATTACGGGTACATGAAGCTCAAAATGCCTGGGCCCGGCGGAATAATCACTCTCGTTAGCGATCCGGACATAGCACTCCGCGCCGAAAACAAGACAGCCGCATTAGCCCTTGAGGCACTATCCGAAGCCCTAGCGGCAGAAGAACTCACCGCGCTGCGCTCTACTGTGAATAAGGACGATGTGATACTCGATAAGAGATCCAAGTCCACCTCCTTTAAACCAGCGGACGAAATAGTAAAATTCCAGGTCCATCCAACGGACCCGACAAAGACGGCTTCCATCGGGGCACAGTTGAACCCTGATGTAGACGCCGCACTGCGCGAATTCCTTCGGGAAAATTGGGACATTTTCGCCTGGCACCCTTCGGATATGTCCGGAATCCCACGCAGATTGGCCGAACACAGCCTAAACATCCTAAAAGGATTCAAGCCAGTCAAACAGGCTCTTCGACGATTTTCCGAACCCAAAAGACAGGCAATGGGAGAAGAGCTAGCCAAACTATTGGAAGCCGGATTCATCAGAGACATCAAACATCCGGATTGGCTAGCAAACCTGGTTATGGTACCAAAGAAGGACAAATCCTGGCGCCTATGTGTCGATTTTAAAGACCTCAACAAGGCCTGCTCAAAGGATCCCTTCCCCCTCCCCCGCATCGACCAGATAATCGACGCTACCGCATGACACGATTCATTGTGCTTCCTTGACGCATACTCCGGCTACCATCAAATCAAGATGGCGGAAGCAGACCAGGCCGCAACGGCATTCATTACTCCATATGGACCATTCTGCTTCAACACGATGCCCTTCGTACTTAAAAACGCCGGCGCAACATATCAGCGCGTGATTCAAACATGTCTGGCCACCCAGATCGGCAAAACAGTAGAGGCATACGTAGACGACGTAGTCATCAAAACCAAACACGTCGAAACCCTAGTAGACGACTTGAGGCTCACATTCGACAACCTCAGAGCATATGACATCAAGCTGAATCCGGAAAAATGCGTTTTCGGCGTACCAGCCGGAAAGCTTCTGGGCTTCATTGTGTCCGGTAGAGGAATTGAAGCAAACCCAGCCAAGATCCGAGCTCTGTCACAGCTAGATATTCCAAAAGACCTCAAACAAATACAAAAATTGACTGGATGCATGGCGGCTCTAAGCCGCTTTATCTCCTGTTTGGGAGAAAAGGCACTGCCCCTCTATCGCCTCCTCAGGCGCACCGAACACTTCGAGTGGACGGATGCTGCCACCGCCGGACTCGAAGAAATAAAAGCCATATTGGCAACAAATGCGGTCCTGGCTGTGCCCAACCTGGGCGAACCAATGTTGTTATACATTGCGGCAACACATCAAGTTGTAAGCGCAGTACTCGTCGTCGAACGAGAGACAGAAGGGCATAAATTCCCTCTTCAAAAACCAGTGTACTACGTATCCACTGTGTTAACTCCCTGCAAGTCCCGTTACCCGCACTATCAAAAGATAGCGTATGCGGTGTTCATGGCATCCCGGAAGCTCCGACACTACTTTCAAGAGTGTTCGATAACAGTGGCATCCGAAGTACCCCTCAACGACATTATAAACAACCGCGACGCGACGGGCAGGATTGCAAAATGGGCCATTGAGCTCTTACCATTCGATATAACTTACAAACCTCGGCGAGCTATAAAGTCACAAGTTTTGGCTGACTTTATCGCTGAATGGACCAAAGCCGAACTCCCTAAAGAGTACGGCGCATACTCCAATTGGATTATGCACTTCGACGGCTCTAAAATGTTGGCCGGATTGGGGGCTGGCGTCGTATTGACGTCCCCAACCGGGGACACAGTCCAATACGTACTTCAGATAATGTACACGGACACCAACAACGCAGCCGAATACGAGGCCCTTTTACATGGCCTCCGGATGGTAATCTCCATGGGCATTCAACGCCTAGAGGCGCGCAGGGATTCAAACCTTGCAATATCCCAAGTAAATGGAGACTTTGATGCCAAGGATCCGAAAATGGCAGCATATCGTAACACTGTCCTAAAAATGTCAGCTCGGTTTGAAGGACTTGAATTCCACCACGTAGCAAGGGATAATAACCAAGCAGCCGACGTACTGGCATGCATCGGCGCAAAACGTGACGCTATCCCTCCTAACATCTTCCTGGAACGGCTCTTTAAGCCATCCGTACTATGGGAAGAGGAGTCCGGAAACAACAAACCGGAAGCAGCCGCACCAACCGACACAAAGCAATCTGACATAACCGGCGATCCAGCCGATGAAATAACACCTTCAGCCCACGAAATAATGGCAGTAATCGCCCCGTGGACAGAGCCATTCCTAGCCTACTTGCTTAGGCAGGAACTCCCCGAAGACCAAAATGAGGCCCGCTGCATAGTTCGGCGATCTAAAGCCTACAAGGTCCATGAGGGAGAACTTTATAAGAAAAGCACAGCCGGAGTCCTTCAAAGGTGTATCTTTGAAGAAGAAGGGCGAAACCTTCTGGCTGAAATTCATGCCGGACTAGGTGGACACCACGCCGCAGCTCGGGCCCTTGTAGGAAAGGCATTCCGTACATGATTTTATTGGCCGACGGCCCGGGCAGATGCTCAGGACTTAGTCCAAAGATGCGTCGGTTGTCAGCTCTTTGCTAATCAGAGCCATATGCCACCCACCGCCCTCAAAACTATACCCATTACCTGGCCGTTCGCGGTCTGGGGGCTTGACATGGTTGGACCCCTTAAAGGGGGAACCCACAAGCAAAGGTACCTATTGGTCATGGTGGATAAATTCACCAAATGGATAGAGGCCAAGCCAGTTAAAACGGCAGAGTCCGGACCAGTGGTAGGCTTCATATCCGGGGTAGTACACTGTTATGGTGTCCCCCACAGCATCATCACTGATAACGGCACGAATTTCATGGCCGACGAGGTTAAATCATGGTGCAAAAATATGGGCATTAAGCTCGATTACGCTTCAGTCTATCATCCTCAAACCAACGGTCAAGTGGAACGAGTGAACGGTCTAATAATGAGCAGCATCAAACCCAGACTAGTGCGGTCACTTACGAAATCTGACACGCACTGGGTAGAGGAGCTCGACTTCGTACTCTAGGGGCTGCGGACAATGCCCAACCGTACTACCGGATTCACACCATTTTTTATGGTATACGGCGCAGAGGCAGTTCTGCCCTGCGACATCATTCATGACTCACCTCGAGTGCGCATGTACGAAGAAAGAGAAGCCGAGCTGGATCGGCAGGACAACTTGGACGCATTGGAGGAAGAACGCGATGTCGCCAAGGCTCGTTCTGCATTCTATCAGCAGCAGGCTCGAAGATATCAAAGCAGAGAAGTACGGGCCAAGACTTACAACGTTGGCGAACTAGTTCTACGCCTGCCGGACAAGAAAAAGGACAAGCTCAAGCCCAAATGGGAGGGCCCTTTCATTATCGATCAAGTCCTGACCGGCTGAGCGTACCGTCTACGAAATGCATCGGACAACCGACTCGAGCCAAACCCATGGAACGCAGCCCGCCTCCGAAGATTCTATGCCTAGCGCCGGACTAAGAGTTCGTCCCCTTCCCCGTCCAAATTTTTACACTTCAGCTGTCTTTTGTTTCTCTTTCTTCTCTCAACCCTTTTTCTAAAAAGCCCTTAAAGGCCTACTTGCGCATTGTTCGCACACACTTGATGTGCCATCCGCACTCATTATACCTGGGGGCTTCTTTACCAGAAGCTTAATTATAAGGGCCTCATGCCCGGCACATGTGTCAAGCTTCCACATGTACCTTTTATTCACCATTATATGCATCGATATGACTTAAGTTTTGGCCAAGCTGGGTTGCCTGGCTCCTGTGCTTACCCCTACGTTCCCGATTGTTCGGCTAGGAGGTAAAGGGAGCACCTCTGCGATTGTTACTGCCGGGTCAGCCGGATGTGTACCTCAGACTGGGTGAAGCCGAAAGCTAGCGTTCTTAAGGGAATATTCGGTCGTTGACTTGAAAGATGATTTTTTACCTACTTATTTATCTGCCCCCAGATGTTTTTCTGCTCTTTTCACAGTCCGGACATGCACTTTAGGGCATGCCTCCCAGGGAAAGGAACCCTTAACGGAACTATTCTCCCGGGAAGATGTTTCTTACTAACCATGTAATATAACATAACTAGTTGGGCACTTGTCTGATAAAGCACTAATGACCCCTACGCCTGGTCTCCATGCATGCCCCGGTTGTTTCTTAACTGAGAAGGTATTCGGACACACTCCGGACTCTAGGGTCCCGAGGTTGAAGCGAAAAGGTCGGCAAAGTCAAACGATCTACAATCCGGCTAGAAGGCATTTTACATGTCATTTTAAAATACATTGTCAAATAGACTGACTGTATTCCTCCTCAATCCCGTCTAACAGGCTGTCTAATTTACAGTCCCGTTGGGAAAATTTAGCGGCCAACTCTACTTGGCCGTATACTAAACTCACAGGGATCTCCTTCCCATCAGGCCCCACAGGTCCGACCTCGGCCATGTGGTTGGGATCCGCCTTCTTGTACCGCGTCTTCACCATGGCCCATGCCTCCCTGGCACCTTGGCGGCAGGATGAAATCTTCCATAAACGGAAGCGCTGCCGCATTCCCTGAAGCTTCTCCGCAAGCTCCCCAAGGCCCTCGGGCAGGGAGAGGGCTGGCCATAAAGCCTGGACGACGCCGCTCATTGCCTGCCGAACTCGTTCGAGCAGCTGCAACAGTTCGGGAAGTTGATCACCCGTCGATACGAGCATCTCCTCCGCAGGGCGACCTGTGAGTATACCTACAGAACTATTTTGTCAATTGACTTCCTCGCCGAACTCTTCTTTTCAAAGGAGTTCGCTCAAGCACTTACTATAGATGCCGCGACGAAGCCGCTGATTCTCCTTAACGGAGCCAGACAGCTCGGCCCGAACGCCTTTCAGCTCTTCTCCAAGCTGGGCGTGGGCATCCTGGAGCTTGTTCCTTTCCTGCTGCACCTTATTCAGCACCCTCTTGCCGGCCTTCAGCTGGCGCAGTAGTTCTTGCCTGTCCGGATCTTGTCCGGCAGCACCTGCAATATCATTATTAGACTTGCGCGCACGCCGCACACCACTTATCTTTTTAAAAATAATGTGTTACCAGGAGGGGTCTCTGTGTTTCCTCCTACGGCAGCAAGTGCGGCCTCGAGTTGGGCCTTACACTCTTGCAGCTCCTGAGACAGTTGGGTATTCTTCTCCGTAAGATTCTGCGTTTCAAATGATCCTTAAATCAGTTAATATAACT
The DNA here is from genome assembly GCA_963921465.1 of Triticum timopheevii. Taxonomy (NCBI): domain Eukaryota; kingdom Viridiplantae; phylum Streptophyta; class Magnoliopsida; order Poales; family Poaceae; genus Triticum; species Triticum timopheevii. The sequence continues at coordinate 631,229,961 of OY997274.1, read as the reverse complement.
ACTTTAAGTCTCGGGGGCTACTGGCATATACAGCTATTAAATTCTCTTACCCGTATGTCTTTTACATACTGCTCCATGGCTCTGGTCAAACCATCTTCAGCAGCACGGAGGTGCGCGTCCCCCGCGTTAAAGGCATTCAACGCCTCAAGGGAGAAGCACGCGTCACGAAAAACTGTCCGGCGGCGCCTGTGGTTCATGGCGCTCTCCACCTTAGACTTGGTGGCGGACAGTCTGTCGGCATCCTCCGTTGGAGGAGTATCCGGCTCGCGCCTTGCGCTCGCCTCCCCCTCCAGACCAGGTGCTGGAGCCTGGCTGGTAGAGGCTGGGTTGGCAACCTCTATGCCCGCAGTCCGGCGGGCGCTTTTTCTCCTACAAAAGTCATGAGCACTCAAACGCTTCCTAGGAACGTTGCTCTAAATAACAAACTGTGAGCTATACCTTTGCGGCCACGTTTCAATCCGCGGCCGTGCTCCTCTTCCGCCTACTGGGCCGGACTGACCCCTGTTGGTCAGCCGCCGCGGGCTCGGCTTCCCGCCTTGGAGGCGCCTCCTGCAAAGCGCCATCGTATACGGTGGTCAGAAATGTGCAAGGAAGGAATAATTGTGTCAGGACTTCGGTCACAATCACCTGGGAAGCCAGATATAGTCCGGGGTAGTCAGCCGTAATGGCGACTAAAGCATTATCCATGCTGACCTGGTGGAACACCCCGTCGATTAGCTCTACCTTTATGTCCGGATCCTCTTCGGAGGCCGGATCCTGGGATCTCTCTGGATCCTCGGGTTGCGGAGCTGGACTAAGCATGCCCTCCACGACCCGACGCAGCTCCCGCGTCAAAAACATAATATAAGAAACTTAAACTTCGAAGGCATGGGTCGGGCACACAGAGTGTTCACTTACCCAACGCCGGGGATTATTCATGGAGAACCCATTCAACGGGTTCGTCTGGAGGAAATCCTCCTTCTCCCCCTTGTACAGGCCGGACAGGATCTTCGCCAGGTCTTCGGCCGAACCCGGCCCTTTGCGGCCATGACGGGTGGCATCGTCCTCCCCGTTGAAATCCCACATAGGGTGGCCCCTGTATTGCAGCGGCTGCACCCCCCGCATAATGCACGTTGCCATGACTCCAATCATGGTCAACCCGGAATGGGCCAGTAACCTTATCCGGCCCATCAAATAATGGACGCTCTTGTCTTCCTCTAGCTGGGGGCTCCGTGGGCGCCAGCTGAGGCGTTTCTTCAAAGGAGCATTACTGAACTTCGGGAGGCCGATCCGAACAGGGTCCGGCAGCGGAGCGTCTTCTATGTAAAACCATTCTGAAGGCCATTCTTCGAACGCCTTCTTAGGGGTTCCGGATGGATATCCGGTCCCGGCGATGCGCCATATTTCGGCACCACCCACTTGATATATGGACCCCTCGTGAGAGCGGGGTACAAGGCAGAACAACCTCTTCCATAGTGCAAAATGGGGCTTGACGCCTAGAAATAGCTCGCAAAGAGCTACGTAACCCGCGATATGCAGGATAGAGGCGGGCGTGAGGTGATGAAGCTGGAGTCCGTAGAACTCCAGGAGCCCGCGGAGGAACGGATGAATAGGAAATCCGAGCCCCCTTATCAGATAGGGGACGAAGCATACCCGCTCCCCTTTGTTGGGATTTGGGGTAGCCTCTGCTTGCTTCCCACCTTGGTAAGTGGCCAGCCCGGATCGAATCGGGACCATGAAGGCCGGAGGGAGATATCCCTCTGCTTGGAGCGTCACCAGCTCGCTGTGCGGGACAGAACATCTCCGCCAGTCTCCTGGCAGAGGGCTGGGAGCGCGAGAGGAGGAGCCGCGTCGACGGTCCATGATGGAATGGATTTTTGGTCGGAAGCGCTCCGATGAGTACTCGCGGAAGGAAGATGGTGTGATTTGGATCTGGATTCTTGCCTCTCTTATAGGCAGATTATTTGCACAGCTAGGGGGTAAAACATAAAAGATACCCTGGCTTTTCGCATTCGTGCGACGCGTGGAAGATGGCCATTATTGGGCGTGGAAGCCAAGAAGCGCAACATTGATAAGGAAGCCGGACACTATTCGGCAGGTACATGGAACTTAAAGGAGAACCCGCCTTGCAACGCCGAAGACTACATACGCGCTGGACCTATCGTCATTGAAGCCTGGTTCGGGGGCTACTGAGGGAGTCTTGGACTAGGGGGTGTCCGGACAGCCGGACTATCATCGTCGGCCGGACTCCAAGACTATGAAGATACGAGATTGAAGACTTCGTCCCGTGTCCAGATAGGACTTTCCTTGGCGTGGAAGGCAAGCTAGGCAATACGGATATGTAGATCTCCTACCATTGTAACCGACTCTGTGTAACCCTAGCCCTCCCCGGTGTCTATATAAACCGGAGGGTTTTAGTTCGTAGGACAACACAACCATTACAACAATCATACCATAGGCTAGCTTCTAGGGTTTAGCCTCCTTGATCTCGTGGTAGATCCACTCTTGTACTACCCATATTATCAATATCAATCAAGCAGGAGTAGGGTTTTACCTCCATCGAGAGGGCCCGAACTTGGGTAAAAACATCGTGTCCCTTGTCTCCTGTTACCATCCGCCTAGACGCACAGTTCGGGACCCCCTACCCGAGATCCGCCGGTTTTGACACCGACAAGGGGCTTCCGAAGATGGAAGTGTCGCCCTCGCTCGTAGGTAGTCGCCTTGGACTTGATGAAGTCGTTGTAGGCGTACTCGTGGGAAGTAGGCGAAGATGCCGTACGTCCAAAGGCGAAGATGCCTTGAGAACACTTGGCGAAGATGCCGAAGTGGTTGATGTAGCCGTAGCGCCGTCTTGGTGGTGGTCGTCTCGCGGTCTTCTTTTGTTCTCTTGAAGCTTGGACTTGGCGTGAAGTAGGGCTTGTTGGGACTTGTGCACTTGAGCTTGTGGAGCATCTTCATGATGATGATGTTGTTGTCGTGCTTGAGCTCGTAGTAGATGTCGTTTGTCGTCGTCATGCACATGATGCTTGGAGGTGACTTGCCCTTCATGGCGATGTTGATCACGAACGTGATGGTGATCGCCATGTAGATGTGGACGAGGACGATTTGCACTTGCATCGTGTCCGCGCTCCGAAGACTTGTGGCTTGAATGTCGCCGCCTTGAAGATGACAAAGGGGAAGAAGACTTGATCAAGGCTCTAATCTCCTCCATCCTTGCATCTTGCTCCTCTTTATGTGCGGAAAGCTTCTTGTCGATGTAGTCCCTTTTCCTTGCTTCGGAGTGACGAATGTCGATGGAGATGTTCTCAATGCGCTCTCGCAATCTTGATTGTGCGCCTTGCATTTGTCGTTGTAGATCAAAGATGGACGCTTGGGAGATGTAGTTGTTCACATCGTCGTTGTTGTCGTAGACCGGAGAGGACCTATCCATCACAAGACTCGAGCAAATATGAGTGGGATAAAGAGAAGAACTTATACCAATGTACCTTGACCGATGTTGATGATGAATCAAGTTCACTCAAATGCGGACAATGAAATAGCACTATTGGTACCAATCCTTGTCGGTTCTCACACCTACACAAGTAAAGCTTATAGTGGAGCTCGGTGAGGATAGTGGCACAAAAATTTAATGCAAAATGTTAGCAAGAGTCAATAATGTTGAAAGAGATTCACAAATTCGCAAGTGAAACAAATGGACCAATAGCAAAAAATGGCACACGGAAACACACACACGGATAGATAAATGGGGTCGTGCAATCAAGGAATGAGCACGAAATGTGGAATCCATGGAAAACGCTCGTGTTACACAACTCAAGAGAGACGCTAGCACGATTGCTCTATAGGCGGATACGACACTTGTGCACAACCTATAAGATGCAAAATGGATAAACTTTCTATCCCAAGTATGCTATATATGTATGGTTCCCGGTGTTTCTCTCAAGATGATCCAAGATGATCGGATATGACAATCTTATATGCAATGTGGTATGATGCTATGGCACTTGCTTACAAGCTTCTCTGCTCTTTCTCTTTTGCTTAAAAGCTTTATTTCTTTTTTTTTCAATGGCCACTTTTGCACAATGCACAAACCAAGATAGCAATTGTGTATATGCGGGAACAAACTTGTGACACAAGATATGATACCAATATATGCACCACAATGGTATGGTATGTATGCAATGGGAAGTATGATCACTAATGTAAACAAGTAACGTTGCCGGCAATACTCAAATGGCTAGTCTTGATAGGCAAGTAACGCAAAATGGGCTAGGGGTTAACAATGCAATGGCAAGGGGAATATACAATGGTGTCGTCGAGGTTACCGTCCTTTGCGATGATGAGTGGCGGTGTTCTTGATGTAGATACCAAGATGATGGAGACTCGTCCCTAAGTAGCCGAAACACCTTAGGAAACAGAAAAACCGCGAACTCAAAATCTCAAATGACAAATGTCAAATGGTGGTAGCGGAAAGCGGTGGTGGTTTTGCACTAGGCAAATGTGGAAGTGGGATGATGGGATATACACGTGTCGATGTTGAAGTTGCCGTCCCTAAGTAGCCGAAACACCTTAGGAGACACAAGCCACAACTCAAACAAGCTCAAACAAAAATTGGGTTAAGTTTGAGGTGGTCGGAAGTGTATGGTGGGCACGCCTATGCGGAAGTGGTGGTGGTTCTTGATGAAGAAGCAATTGTCCCTAAGTAGCCGAGAAACACCTTAGGAGACTCGAATCACTACTCAAGCAACCACTAATGCTATGGGGAACAAAATTGGTTAGGTTGCGGAAGTCGGTGGTGGCTATGCGGATGATATGGTGGAGGGCCTAGGCAAAGATGCCAAAATTTACAAAATTTGATGGAGTCAAATGGTGTTGGTTGTATTTTTGTGGGATGGGGGATGTCAAGAGCTTCAAAACGAGCTAAAGAACGTCAAAATCGGAGATCCGATGAATTAGTTATGGCCGAAACAAGAATCAGCCGAAGTCAAAACCTACAGGTTACGGACGTCCGGGAAGGTCGGATGTCCGGGGCGTCGGACGTCCGGGAAAGTCGGAATCCATAAATTTGGCTCGGGTTAGGTGTTCCGGTCGTCCGGAAAGGTAGGACGTCCGGTCGTTCCTGGGGCTCCGGACGTCTGTAAAACTCCGATCGTCCGGTGGGTCGGGGTCAACGCGAGATGCGAGGTCCGGGGCGCGATTTTGAGCGGAAAATGGAGATTTCGGGGTCAAAATTGACGAGATTTCATGGATGAAAGATGGGGAAACTTGGGGAAATGCTAGATCCACTTGAAACCAAGCAAATCCATGGATCAAAATCAACAAAACATCATCAAACCAACAAATCACAAAAAAAATTGGGGCTATTTTTGGTGGGGTTTTTCGGATTTAGGCAAGAACACACAAAATCAAGCTAGAAAAAGAGGGGTAGGGGCTCCAAAAACGTGATCAACGTGGCTCATGATACCAAGATGATGTAGGGCGGAACCCTATGGTGATGATCTTTCACGTTTGGAGTGGATCCTACGGGGAATCACGAAGAACACGCGGAAGCATAAAGGGGAAACACGGGGAAAACGAGAGAGAATCACTAAACCGACAAGGAATCAATCACACAAGTGCTAGATCACCGAACACAAAGAGTAACACATGATCCATAATCAACAAAGGTAAGGATACAAAGGTAGCCGTTCTTCTCCGAGAGGAGGTCTTGAATCCACGAGGGGATCTTCCCGTAAAGGGGTCTTGAATCCAAGTGGATCTTCTCCGAAGAGGCCGCGGTCTCTCACGAAGAGGAGATCCGATGGATGAGCGAGGCTCTATCTCACAAACGAGCTAAATCAACGCTAACCTTATCTAGGAGGAGGTGGAGGAGTATATATAGTCTAGGTCCACGAAGGGGTAAGTGGCTTCGGCCCAACACACGGGCGGACGCACAGGCGTCGGACGTCCGACAGGTACCGGACGTCCAGAGGCTCGCGAGGGTCCGGTCGTCCGGTGCATGTCAGACGTCCGGCGTTTTGGCTCTGGACAGGTGGGGTCGGACGTCCGGTCGGCGTCGGTCGTCCGGGCGCTAGTGAGTGTCGGACGTCCGGTGTCTGGCGGTCGTCCGGGCGCTGTAGGTTGCCTCGGCTGCGGTCGATCTGGCTGGTGGAGTCTCCAGGCATCGGACGTCCGGAGATCGTCGGTCGTCCGGTGGCTGTCGGACGTCCGAGCGCTGTAGCTTCCCAGCAGCTCTTCCTCTTGTTCCTCGCGCTTGGTGTCCTCGCCGTCTTGTCCAATGCTCGTAGCTGTTCCATGGCCTTCCTCTTGGTTCCTGGACATGCATAGGACACACGTTTGAGGTAGTAGCCATGTCTCACTTATGGAAAGTGAAGGTTCATAGAGGAGCGAGTTCACCTTATGTCCAATGGTGTATCTTCAAGGTCTCGTCATATGTCCTCTTGGGGTTTGGAGAGTAGTCGGAGTGTACACGAGGATGAACGTGGGATGCTCCGCATCATTATGTCAGGCTATGTAGCTTACAAGAATGAGATGTGATTTTTAACACGCAACAAAAATGGGTTTAGTCTCTTGTGCAGGTTATCTATGCATGTATGCGATGGCTTCGTACTTCAGTACTTTGTCTATCCTACGAAGGACATAGACCTTTTTACGAGGATGCCTACCCGGCTAGAGTATACAGCAACGGAAATTTTCTCCCATCATGGGTGGCGTAATCTTTGGATATGATCTACCCCATCTTAGGCCGATATTTTTTACTTTTGGTGCAAAACAATTTTTTTTTCTGGTCTTGTTGGACATTTTGACTGTGTGCATCCTGATATATCGATTGAATGGAAATGTCATTTATTAAAAATATATATTTACCATATAGTAAAAGCACAATACACAAGAAAAATCGAGGGCTCACCAAATTCTAAAAAAAGGGCAACACATTTTGTCGCTGATTTAGTGGACCCTTTAGAAATGAATAGACCACTACTGTTAGATCTACACTCTGTACATAAACAGAGCACCGCCATGAGATCTGTATAACTATACTAAATACGTATTTTTGTCCACGTGAAATAGAGTCACAGCCAAAAAAAATACTTGCTAAAATTACATACAACTAAATGGTCATTGAACGCTATCTCCTATTACCAATATGATATGGCATGTAAATCTCTATTGAAGAATATCATGCAATTTTAATTACACGCACTACTTTATAATCATGTTAAAATGATCGACCAATTCAGTACTATGTGCCTCTAGACATTGGTGGGCCCGTTCAGATGTACGAGCTAGTTATGTGAGTATAAGTGAAATACGGTGCACTAAACATCCCTTTCCATGTCTTCGGATACAACCCAACAAAAAGGCTTGCATGTTCCTAGAACAGTTTCGATTTGTAGGACGGGAAAGAAACCTCCATAGGTAGAATGGAAGAGTTTTTTTATCATAGTTGTTTCTGATGTAGGAGTTGCCTATGTACCATATGTAAACATCATCTACACATTTGCTTAAACTATTTTTTTAAAGGTACATACATTTACCTGATCGGCGACATTTATGAATTTAGTGAACCCTTATAAAATTACATCACAAAATGATTGTGTATGTCTTGCATTTGAACTACAGTTATGTGCACTATATGGTGGTACGGCACACATATCAAACATGTTGGCTAGAGATGATCCACTGCACAACTGTTACGATCCGAATATATATGTATCCAGTCTATAAGTAAATATAATTTCCATTGGGAATTGCAAGGGACACCTGAGTAGTTACATATGCTAAAAAGCACAATACAGAAGGGGGAAAAGCAAAATATAATGGATACATCTTTGTAGATATGCATCGACATCGTCTTACTCTCAAGATTCCTATAATTTACTCTCTTTGTTGCAGATTACTTGAAGTTCAAACTTTGACTTAAGTCAAACCTCCTTAAGTTTGATCAAGTATTATCGACATTGTAGATATCAATGAATTATTCTATAGATAGTCAACTTAAAGAAGTTTGAGTTATTCAAGCAACTTAGAAGCGAGGGAGTTGCAACTCATTTTTTTCGTGCAAAAAGACCCAGTGCTTCCGTCGGCGTCAATACCACGGCCGGCTACCACGCCTCCGTCGCGTACGCTGCGTAGAAGCAATGGACGCATCTATCCAGTTGCATTGCACGCCTAGATGTCTACGGTGAGTGGGAACGCGTCCAGCTCCGATGATACATGTGCATGAATCCAGAAGGTAGCTTCTTCGATCCCAACGGCGAATTGCCCAGTTCTCGACCCTTTCACGAGCGCACAACTGGTCAAGTAATCTAGAGCGGAGAAGGGAAGAACAGGAATATCATTGGGAAGTCCTATATGTGAGCCTCTCACGGACGTCTTGTGCCGATAGACGGCGCCAATTAACTAGTCGTCGAATGTGAGATCCACATCCCTACAAGCTGCCATCGTTCTGATATAGTAAAACTACAAAGTGGTAGTATATTTGCATGGGCCACATGTACATATATGAGAGAAGAGGACAAGCTGGATAGATATTTCTTCACCTCCGTGTGATTATCCCCCGTCTACCATTCCTCACATATGCTATCGTAGGCCAGAGACGATTAAATTGGAGTCCCAGAGACTGTTGTCTCTTAATTTTTTTGTAGTTTTCTAGCTAAACATACTTTTTTTTTGTGTGTGTTCAAACAAGCCTCCTGGGCTGATGGTTTAACTGCTCGTAATATTTCTGTACGATATATAATATATACACTTGATGTTAATTGTTCCAAATGTACAAATATCATTACATGAATTTTGACAAGCGATGTTGCTAACAGAATAAATGTACTGATGTATGTTCTCACGTGCTTAGTATAGAGCAGCTGGATTTTATTCTGACAGAACTGCGAGCTACATTTAATAGAAATGGCTCGCTTGTCTTATTGCCTAATAAATACATTGCCGAGCTTTTTTGGAGAATTCGTTTAAATTTAAACACACTTGACTCAAACTTGGAGAGCATCTAATAGCCTCATGTTTGTTCCTTCATTTGAGAGGAAATGCAGTTTCGATTGCAAAAGGTGGTTGCAAGTTGCACTTACTGTCTTCTCATTTTCTAACATGTGTCCCCTACCCTACGAGTAAATCGTCTGTTTTCAAATGAAATAATTGGCATAGAGTGCGCGTGAACTGTAATACCTAAATGTAGTCTTCTTGTGAATCAACTATTTGCAAGCATTTGAAGTTGGACTGGATGGTTTGTCGAGTACTCTAGATGACTATGCTACTGAGGTCAGGGTAGCAACTAGCATGACCAAATTCTACTGATCATGTATTGTTCCTTGCTGCTTGTATACTAGAAGAGCATCACAATCAAGAAAGAAAACAACACATGGGAGGCAAGGACAAGGCTGGATATGACTTGATATCATGATATGAGAGACAACTGTGTCATACTTCCATCTGGCTACTTGCAAAACAGTTTTAGCCTGCGAGCTACAACATGTAAAAGCCCAGCACTACAGACAGACCCCCTTCGGGTCTCATACATCGTAATAATGGGGCCTCAGAATTTTCCAAATGAGGCTAATTGATCTTCCTCTGCAGTTTTAATGATTTTTAACATGAATGATTAGAACATCTCTAGCAAATCCCGTATAAGCTCACCGACCCATAAAATTCAGTCCGGTTTACAGGATCCGAGAAAAATTCGGGCTGGGCAGACACCGGAAAAGGGCCCGGCCCGTAAAAAAACCATGGGCTGCCCATTAAACACGGGCGTGTCTGCTATATATACTGAAGCCGGCGCGATTTTAGGGTTTGTATCTGGCAAATCCCCAATCCTCCTCCGCCGCAATTTCCCACTCTCCGGTGACAAATCCTTCTCTCTCCGATCAGCGTTTCCCGCGTGCACAGCCAAAAAAAAGCCAAGCCCGATGTCGAGCGAAGCACGCAAGCCTGGTGGCTGAGGGGGCCGCGGTGGCTCGCCGTAGCACAAGCGGGCCCACCATGCTTACGAGGTCGGGAGCTCCGCCATCGGCCCTCCGGTGAAGGAATGGCGCCGCATGCAGGCGCGGGAGCGCGACGCCCTCTCCCCCAGCGGCGGCTAGCGGCGTGGAGGGAGTTCGATTGCCTCCACGAGATCCTTTGGCCGACTAACAAGCGCCTCCGTGATGCGGAGTGCGAGTTCGCCGAGGCGAAGGAGGTGGTCGCCGCCGAAGAAGAAGGGGCCACTATGCGGCTAGAAGTGGCCAAGGAGGAGTACGACTTCGCCTTCACCCTCTCCAGCTCCGCGATGGGGTACCATATCCATGTCAAAAAGCATGAATAGTTTAGATTAGGTTTAGATCTAGTGTCTTGGATATAATCGTCACAATACTAATAAGGTAGGAATGTAGAGGCAATCGAATCTGACGAATGGTGCGCTTGGTAGTACGCTCAAGGAATTATACAGGTTCGGACACTCTGGGGTGGATGCAATACCCTATTCCTATGGTGCTCTTTGCTCTTGGCGTAGGGTACAAAGTGTGGATGTTCAACCTTTAGCCCGAAGCTTCCCTCCTGACTTATATAGAGTGCATAAGGTAGGGGTACATAATGCGCTGGTATTAATGTTATTCATGGTCTCAGGTGTGGCGTTTCATAGCATTTACTACTGGTAACTTCCGTATTTAACTGGATTATACACCTTGGTAACTGCCATCAATAAGGCACCGTGGCCGTAAGGTGTCCTAGGCAGCTGCCGACTGATGGCCTAGCCAACTGCTTCCTTCGTCTCTTATCGAGTGCTGGCAATCGACAGTCGGGTGGCCTGGCATCCGACAGTTGGGACTTAGTGCAGTCTTGTGCTACCCACCTTGTCTCTGATGGGCTGATGGTGAAGCTCCTTGGACCATTTTCTTCTGGACCGTATGTCCGTATCTTATATGAGTCATGGGCTTTTGGTGGGCCATTTGTGCACTTGGGCCTACCCCGTATAACCGTATTTATAACCCCGGCATCTAGTATGTTTAAAGTTTGTACGATAAACCATGTGTCAATTCCGTGGAACTATGGTTGCGGGAACTATGCTTATCTAGTATGTTCAAATTATGTAGTACGCTTTACAGGATCTACTTTGACGCGCCGTCCACGGTACTGCGAAATAATTTTACAGTATCATGTAAACGAATTTTGCGGTATCGCGGTTTACCGTATCTGCTAGAGATGCTCTTATGATGTAAACTCAATAGTTTCTGCATTATGGTTCTTCTCGATAACCATGACGTAGTAGATTGGAAAGTGAGCATTGAACTTTTATTCTTTCTTTAGAGGATTGCTAACTTTTGGTGGAACAGGAGAATAGTGCCCTTCCAATCCTGAGCTCAAATGCTCCTCTATGAACAGTAAAATACAATTATAGGAAAACATTAAAAAATGAATTTTTTGATAACAAACATTGCTTAGTTTTCTTCATTTCGTTCAAATTTTTGTGATGAAATCACATTCGTTGAGGTCTAGAAACAAATAGTAACAAAATCAACACACTAAAATGCATGCAAAATTAGTCATTTTGCTGTATTGCTTTTCTTGTTTTGCCTAGAGCATTAGGAATGTTCTTTCTTCATGCAAATTTGTACATTTGTAGACATTCAGCAATGTTTGTTGCCAATCAGAATTAACATATATTTACCATTTTTTTCTGGCTTTACTATTAACGAAGGTGCAATTGAGCTCAGGAGAATAAATCCCACGTCCGGAATAGAGGAACTAATGTTGAGGTGAATCACAAAATATTTTTGGTGGAATGACAAAACATAGGACATTTGAAGGTAAAAACTATTGTCTTCCAAGTTTGCGCACATATTGATTTTAGTTTTGGTCTGTTGCAACACACGGACATTTTGTTATTTTATTACAAGAGATGCACTTTTATAATATGAGATGACATCTTTATTATTAAGAGATGACATTTTGTTATTAAGGGATGGTATTATTTTTTGTTAAGAGATGACATTTTTATATTAATAGATGGCATTTTTTTTATTACTAAGAGATGGAATTTTTTTATTAAGAGATGGCATTTATTTCTAGAGATGACATTTTTTAACTATTAATACATGGCATTTGTTTTTTTAGATGGCACTTTTTGTTTATTAAGGGATGGCACTGTTTGATAATGGCATTTCTTTTCGTTATTTTGTGTTCATATGGCAACTCAAATGGTAGGACCACAGCAAGTTTATTTTTTAAAAAATTCATGGTTAATTTCTGATATTAGAGGACTGCATTTTTTTCATAAATTTAGAACCTGGCATTTAAAAATAGATTTTTCTATGTGTTTTTATAAAAAATGTTTTTTGGGGGGTTCATGGCATTTTTTTTAATGTAAAAGAACAGCTAACTGGGCATTCTTGGGTCAATCGCGGGTCGCCCTGGCCTGCCAGACAGCGAAAGATCGAAAATGATATATATCTGGGAGTTGCCCCCACCCCCCCCCCCCCCCCCCCGGGTAACGAATCTTTCGATGGGGGGGGGGGGGGGGGAGGGGGGCGTCCTCCCCAGTGCATGGCCGCCAGATATTGGGGCCCCTTTGAATTAGATGGCCGGTCCTACATGGTTTTTCTCTCATAAGATCCGATTGAGCTTTGTTCGACATAGACCGCAATACCTTTACTACTACTCCTAGAAACAAGAGTAACTCAACAATAAATAGGCCTGGGCGTGGACGATCGACCACGTTCAGCTTCAGCTTCACGCCGAGACCCTTCTTCGCTGCCTTCTTTCCCCGACACACATAGAAGATAACCAACTTCGCTGGCCAAATTCCTCTTGTCCGCTATGGCCGACATAGTTCATCGATGTACAGGGTAAAACCCTATATATATTATTCCTCGTGTGTCTTTCTTACTACTTTTTTCCCTGAATTTAAGCTGGTTGTCGAAGCAATTCATTGAAATGTTACTCTTCCTTTTAGTTGACCTGACTCTTGCTACGTTCTAGAAGACCATGACTAATCCTCAAAGGTGAAATAGAACCAAAGTCTATATTTTTTATCAATGGTTGGATAGATCTATAGAATTATTCCCGTGGGGCCTTACGGAGCATGATCATGGATGACATGGATGCGGTGTGATCATATAAAATTTCCTCCTCAAGATTACTAGCCTATGCTTCCTAGGTAAGTGCCTTACATGTTGATTGGATGCAGAGACACTTTTGGTTAGAATATATTATATTCTTGCGATTTGTACCAAATAGGCAAAGACTAATCTAAATTTCATCAAAACACACATTTGGCTTATATTTACAAAGCCATGAAGCATAATTTTGCATTGGATTAACTATTCCAATTTTGAAACTATGAGTAGAGGATTTATGGATGAAGAAACAAAGATGTTGATTTCCAATGTAACTAAATATTTCTTTTGAAAAGGATACTACAAAGATTTGTACACTTAGAATAATTTTCTCTTGTGGAATCATATAATCTGCTAAAATATTAATCATGATTTATTAAGTTAGGAAATTTGGGGGATTTTTTAAAATTTGGTGATCATTTTTTATAATCGCGAACAATTACTGAATTTATTATACATTTAAAAAAAATATGTGAGAATTTTATAAATTCATGAAGATAATCTAAAATTAGAAAAATTTAAAAAATCTGAATTTGTTTAATTTCGGGAGCAAACCAGTTTTTTAGCCAGGTTTGAAAAAAGGCCTGTAAATGGTCCAATCGTTCTGTTCATATAGCAGTAGCACGCTTATAGTCTAACATAACTGAGCTGGCCCACGTATAGAGTCTAAGATCTGAAACACCAAGGTCGCACAACTCAGCCCAATAAGAAAGGATTCTTAGCCCAGTTAAAGTCATGGCCTCGGTCGGAATCCAGCGAGCTCGCGTCGTTCCTGGCTGGATTCGGACGAGGACGTCCCTTAAAGCTTGACCCCGCCCTCCTTATTCGCCACCTCGCCTCGACCGAGCCGCACTTCAGCTTCACGCGGAAGCAATTCACAAAAGCGTACGTGCCTCTTCTTGCTAGTCCACCCGACTCAACAGGGCACCATGCCGGGCAAGAGAGGCGCCAGGACCTTCCTCGACCACCTTCCAGAGGACATCATCGACAGAATACTCATCCGGTTGCTTCCCAAGGACGTCGGCCGTTGCCGCGCCGTCTGCACACTATGGCGCGGTGTGACCTCCACGCCTGAATTTATGCTCGAACACCACCGCCGCCAGCCATCGCTCCCCATCGTCGACGGGGACGGACGATCTGCCAGTCTCGTTGCCGTCCGTGACGCCGGCGCGAGGACCACCAGTCAGCAGCTCTGGCCTTTCCTCGCAGCTTTCGAACACCGTAACGATGAGGTTTGTCTCCGATGCACGTGCGATGGTTTCACCATCATCGCCCGTAGTGGTCAGTTCTACATCTGCAACCCAGTCACCCGCAAGCAAGCTCTCCTACCGCAACCTGCGTGTGGGCTAGGCTTCCACACCACCGTAATTGCTTTATACATGCACCATCCAACTAGAGAATACAGGGTGCTTTGGGTCTCCAGATCACAATACTTGTCTGAATTCAGCTTATACGTCCTTACGGTTGGATCGGACAAGCCGAGGCACGTCAAAGTCAGAACACCAACAGTCTTGTCGGCTTCCATGGAATGGACGTTAGTGGAGGCGCTGATCCATTATCCACCAGTCAAACACCGCGGCAGTCTACACTGGTGTCCTGCTGATGCCAAACAGATTACAGGAGATGGTGAAGACATTATTGTGTTTGACACAGAAGCCGAATCATTCCGGTGGATGCGTAGTCCGGACCTACTAATTCAACCTGATGTGTATCATGTGAGCGATTTGTTCAACATGCAAGAAACGCTAGCTTTCTCGGTCGTCGCGTTGAGCACATTGGATGTGTGGGTGATGCAGGATTACGAGGCCAATATTTGGGCCTTCAAGTACCGGATTGACCTACCGACAGTGGAGAAATCACGACAATTGAATTTAACCTCTCTGAAACGGAAAAGGATGACACCACTTGATACAACAGTGAGTTGGTTCCATCAAATTGCTATGTTCAACGATCGTGAGCTCTTGATCCAGTTTAATAGGAACCGTGTGTTACGCTGCGACACTGACGGCAACATCCTAGAAATGGTGAAGATTGGAAAGAAACAATATTGTATGGTTCTTACTGGGCATCGCCTCCAAGAGAGCATAATTCCAATTCCGTGGCGTGACATACAACAAGAAGATGATGAGCCTCTATTCTCCGCAACAAGGAATATCTGAATTGAATGTTCAGGCTGATTTGATTTGCCTTTGCAGTATTACTTATTGGATGGCCATAGTAGCAACATATGCTGTCATGTTTGCTTATAGCACATTGTGAACCTTTCTTCCATAGGCTGATTGTTCGATCTTTGTTGTTCAGTATGCAAACACGCCACATTTGATGTGTGGGTGATGCAGGATTACGAGGCCAATATTTGGCACTTCAAGTACCGGATTGACCTACTGACAGTGGAGAAATCACGACAATTGAATTTAACCTCTCTGAAACGGAAAAGGATGACACCACTTGATACAACAGTGAGTTGGTTCAATCAAATTGCTATGTTCAACGACCGTGAGCTCTTGATCCAGTTTAATAGGAACCGTGTGTTACGCTGCGATATTGACGGCAACGTCTTAGGAATGGTGAAGATTGGAAACAAACAATATTGTATGGTTCTTACCGGGCATCGCCTCCAAGAGAGTATGATTCCAGTTCCATGCCATGAGATACAAGAAGAAGATAACAAGCCTCCATTCTCCGCAACAAGGAATATCTGAATTGGATGTTCAGGCCGATTTGATTTGCCTTTGCGCTATTACTTATTTGATGGCCATAGTAGCACATATGCTGTCATGTTTGCTTATAGCACATTGTGAACCTTTGTTCCATAGGCTGATTGTTCGATCTTTGTCGTTCAGTATATGCAATCTCTCCCAAACTGCTAAGTAGCACTTTCTTTATAGCTCCTGATGTATCATCAACTTTGTACAAACATGTTCCTTGTCCCTTAATTAGCATAGATTTGTTTCTATGATTGAAAAAAAAAATCATTGGCGCTTTAGCCGTGTGTTGGGACTAGGCAGTACTGCTGGAGCCTAGGAGGGCCTTTGTCTCGTGCCGTTGTTTGTGTCCAGGGGTTTGCGTTTTGAGGCAGAAAGAAACTTGTTAAAGATCTGCAGTCCTTGAGCAAGATAAATATGATGGTACTTGCAAGTTGCAGCATCATCACATCACCCCAGGACTGACGCAATTGTTCAGTCAAACGAACACGACTGTTAGACGAGTTGCATTCGTCTCTCGTCCTCCTCTCGCATCGCCATTGGTTCCATCTTCCACGGGTGGTCTGCGCGTGTGACATTGAGATATCGATCACCGCGGACCAGCACGGCGAAACTGCGCGAGCACGTAACGTACGTCACCGTTGGCTGCTACCACTGCAACTTGCCGGCCAAGTGTGTGCTCGCGGGTTCGTGGAAGGAACAGCCCTAGCTAGAAGCGTGGAGCACCTGGCCGGCGATCGTCGGAACAGGGAGGATGTATAGCCGACCGAGTCGCTCGCTGCCGTGTGGAAGCGCCGGTCGTCGGAACGGAACAGTGTTTTGTCTCTGGCTGGGTGCGTACAAAAGTAGAGTAGTACTCCTGTAACAGCGTGCCTTTTTAGAGACGGCGACGTTGGACTCATCTCCGCCCAGTTCATGTACTGAGGATAGGCACGATAATTCTTATCCCCGGCTATTTTTTTCTAAGGTAAAGACGGCGACGTTTGGACTCATCTCCGTCGAGTTTTATTACTACTCCATCCATGGAATGAAAGGAGGATCGCGCTCAAACCAACAAGCGGTGTTGCGAGCCACTCGAGGCCACACAATCCATCCATGGGATGAATACTTTTGCCTTGGACGAGGCCCTTTTGAACGTTTCACATTCTCCAAATAATCATGATAATCATGCCGCGCACCTTGATGGGGTGCAGCGCCAAGTGGTTCAGCCGTCATTCTTTTCCTGATTTCAGAATCTGCTCTTTCCGGGGTATAGGCCAGATTTTCCTCATCATATCCCACGGAACTAACCTAGTTACATATTTGTTGTGGGGGGATTTTCAATGCCGTAAAACATAAGTATTTGTATAATTAATACTTCTAACTTAATATAAGACGGTTTTATTTAACACTATCATAGACTTTTAAAACGTTATAAAAAGTTACAGAGGGAGCACTACATAAATCTGGTATGTATATATATTTAGGTCTCCCCATAAATCACATAAATGGTACAATCGCAGTAGCTGGGAATAGATCACCTAAATGGCAGTACCACAATAGGGTTGCGGTCAAAGAATTTAAAGACCCAACAATATATTTGAAGTCCACTAGTAGAAAAGGGGGCAAAGGTTCAGGTGGGTCAGCCCATTAGTCCCGGTTCAGTCTAGAACCGGGACCCATGGGGGCATTGAACCCGGTTCGTGAGCCCCGGGGGCCGGCTGGGACACGTAGGTCATTGGTCCCGGTTCGTCTGGACCTTTTGGTCCCGGTTGGTGGGACGAACCGGGACCAATGGGCCTCGCTCCTGGCCCACCACCATTGGTCCCGGTTAGTGGCTTGAACCGGGACAACAGGCTGCTCATTAGTCCCGGTTTGTGCCACAAACCAGGACTAAAGGGTTGGTCCTCGTTGCGATCAGAGTTTAGTCCCACCTCGCCAACCGAAGAGCGCTCACACCGGTTTATAAGCCCCTCCCTCTCTGCCTTGTTGAGCTCCTGTCAAAGTGAAAATAGATGCCCTTATACAGGGAATTTGACCTAAATTCATACTGAATTTCTCTGAAATTCATAGAAATTTATTATGAATTTAGGTTGAATTCTCTCTATAGGCGCATCTATGCTAATTTTTGTAGTAAAGTTAATCACAAACTTGTGATTCACACAAATTTCAAAGAATTCAAATTTTAACTATTCATGCCACCAACCGGTTCATGCCACCAACCGGGACCAATGGTATGCCTATATATACCATGCCAAAATGAAAGAGAGGCGCAATGCTCATCTGCACGTCGCTTAGCTTCAGGCCAACGTGCAGGTGAGCACTGCGCTTCTCCCTTCATCGTCTCTACACTCAGGGCTTATAAACCGCTGCGAGTGCTTCTCGCTTGGCGAGGTGGGACTAAAAAACATCTGCAGGAAGAATCAACTGAAAAACTCTTTTACCGGTTCATGCCACAAACCGGTACTAAAAGGTGCTCGTGGGGCACCAGCCTTAAAACCTGTACCAAATAAAATGCCTTTGTAACAGCCTTAGAACTGGTACTAAAGGAATCAACTAAAAAGCTCTTATAAACCTATAGTATTATTGAAACTAAAATTATATAGAATTTTGTTACAAACTTTAATAGCAAAAAGAATTATCATAAAAGAAAATAAATAAGTAATTAGAATTCTGTTCAAAACATTAAAAGCAAAAAGAATTATCATAAAAGAAAATAAATAAGTAATTAGAATTTGGTTACAAACTTTAATAGCAAAAAGAATTATCATAAAAGAAAATAAATAAGTAATTAGAATTCTGTTCAAAATATTAAAAGCAAAAAGAATTATCATAAAAGAAAATAAATAAGTAATTAGAATTTTATTACAAACTTTAGTAGCAAAAAGAATTATCATAAAAGAAAATAAATAAGTAATTAGAATTCTATTCAAAACATTAAAAGCAAAAAAATTATCATAAAAGAAAATAAATAAGTAATTAGAATTTTGTTACAAACTTTAATAGCAAAAAGAATTATCATAAAAGAAAATAAATAAGTAATTAGAATTCTGTTCAAAACATTAAAAGCAAAAAGAATTATCATAAAAGAAAATAAATAAGTAATTAGAATTCTATTACAAACTTTAATAGCAAAAAGAATTATCATAAAAGAAAATAAATAAGTAATTAGAATTCTGTTCAAAACATTAAAAGCAAAAGGAATTATCATAAAAGAAAATAAATAAGTAATTGGAATTCTGTTCAAAACATTAAAAGCAAAAAGAATTATCATAAAAGAAAATAAATAAGTAATTAGAAACAAAAAAGAAAGCAAAAAAACTGGGAAAAAAATAAAATAAAAAAGTGCCACCTACAGGGCCACCACGGTCTGCATACGACTAGAAACCCATTACTAGGGCCAGGATGCAGGCCCGCAGTAGGCCCAACAGGCCCACAAGCACAGAGAGTGATTTTAGGCCCGTAAGCCTGTAGTAGAGAGGAGCTCGAGAGGGCAGCAGGACTGGGCTTATAAACCACTCTCGAGCTCCCTCAGCTAGCGAGGTGGGACTAAACTTTTGTGCCGCGACGCGGGCAGCACAAGGCCGTTAGTCTCGGTTGGTGGCACCAACTGGGACTAAAGGGCGGCTTTGGAACTGGTTGGTAGCACCAACCGGGACCAATGTGTTGGGGAACGTAGTAATTTCAAAAAATTTCCTACGCACACGCAAGATCATGGTGATGGTATAGCAACGAGAGGGGAGAGTGTTGTCCACGTACCCTCGAGACCGTAAGCGGAAGTGTTACGACAACGCGGTTGATGTAGTCGTACATCTTCACGATCCGACTGATCCAAGTACCGAGCGTACGTCACCTCCGAGTTCAGCACACGTTCAGCTCGATGACGATCCCTGGACTCTGATCCAACAAAGTGTCGGGGATGAGTTCCGTCAGCACGACGGCGTGGTGACGATGATGATGCTCTACCGGCGCAGGACTTCGCCTAAACTCCGCGACGATATGACCGAGGTGGAATATGGTGGAGGGGGCACCGCACACGGCTAAGGAACGATCCGTAGATCAACTTGTGTGTCTCTAGGGTGCCCCCCTGCCCCCGTATATAAAGGAGCAAGGGGGGAGGCCGGCCGGCCCTAGGGGGCGCGCCAAGGAGGGGCGAGTCCTCCTCCTAGTGGGAGTAGGACTCCCCTTTCCTAGTCCCACTAGGAAGGTGGAAGGAGGAAGGAAAGAGAGGGAGAGGGAGAGGGAAAGGGGGAGCCGCCCCCTCCCCTAGTCCAATTCGGACTCCTCATGGGGGAGGGGGCGCCACCTCCTGGGCTGCTGCCCTCTCTCTCCCCTCAGGCCCACTAAGGCCCATTACTTCTCCCGGGGTGGGGGCGGGGGGGGGGGGGGGGGGGGGGGGGTTCCGGTAACCCTCCGGCACTCCGGTTTTCTCCGAAAACACCCAGAACACTTCCGGTGTCCGAATATAGTTGTCCAATATATCAATCTTTATGTTTCGACCATTTCGAGACTCCTCGTCATGTCCGTGATTACATCCGGGACCCCGAACAAACTTCGGTACATCAAAACTTATAAACTCATAATAAAACTGTCATCGTAACGTTAATCGTGCGGACCCTACGGGTTCGAGTACTATGTAGACATGACCTAGAACTATTCTCGGTCAATAACCAATAGCGGAACCGGGATGCCCATATTGGCTCCTACATATTCTATGAAGATCTTTCTCGGTCAAACCGCATAACAACATACATTATTCCCTTTGTCATCGGTATGATACTTGCCCGAGATTCGATCGTCGGTATCCAATACCTAGTTCAATCTCATTACCGACAAGTCTCTTTACTCGTTACGTAATGCATCATTCCGTAACTAACTCATTAGCTATATTTCTTGCAAGGCTTATAGTGATGTGCATTACCGAGAGGGCCCAGAGATACCTCTCCGACAATCGGAGTGACAAAACCTAATCTCGAAATACGCCAACCCAACATGTACCTTTGGAGACACCTGTAGTACTCCTTTATAATCACCCAGTTACGTTGTGACGTTTGGTAGCACCCAAAGTGTCCCTCCGATAAACGGGAGTTGCATAATCTCATAGTTACAGGAACATGTATAAGTCATGAAGAAAGCAATAGCAATATACTAACCGATCAAGTGCTAGGCTAACGGAATGGGTCATGTCAATCACATCATTCTCCTAATGATGTGATCCCATTAATCAAATGACAACACATGTCTATGGTTAGGAAACATAACCATCTTTGATTAATGAGCTAGTCAAGTAGAGGCATACTAGTGACGTTATGTTTGTCTATGTATTCACACATGTATTATGTTTCCGGTTAATACAATTCTAGCATGAATAATAAACATTTATCATGATATGAGCAAATAAATAATAACTTTATTATTGCCTCTAGGGCATATTTCCTTCAGTCTCCCACTTGCACTAGAGTCAATAATCTATATTACACAGTAATGATTCTAACACCCATGGAGTCTTGGTGCTGATCATGTTTTGCTCATGAGAGAGGCATAGTCAATGGGTCTGCAACATTCAGATCCGTATGTATCTTGCAAATCTCTATGTCTCCCACTTGGACTTGGTCCCGGATGGAATTGAAGCATCTTTTGATGTGCTTAGTTCTCTTGTGAAATCTGGATTCCTTTGCCAAGGCAATTGCACCAGTATTGTCACAGAAGATCTTCATTGGTCCCGATGCACTAGGTATGACACCTAGATCGGAAATGAACTCCTTCATCCAGACTCCTTCATTTGCTGCTTCCGAAGCAGCTATGTACTCCGCTTCACATGTAGATCCCGCCACGACGCTTTGTTTAGAACTGCACCAAATTACAGCTCCACCATTTAATAAAAACATGTATCCGGTTTGCGATTTAGAATCGTCCGGATCAGTGTCAAAGCTTGCATCGACGTAACCTTTTACGACTAGCTCTTTGTCACCTCCATATACGAGAAACATATCCTTAGTCCTTTTCAGGTATTTCAGGATGTTCTTGACCGCTGTCCAGTGATCCACTCCTGGGTTACTTTGGTACCTTCCTGCCAAGCTTATTGCTAAGCACACGTCAGGTCTGGAACACAGCATTGCATACATGATAGAGCCTATGGCTGAAGCATAGGGAACATCTTTCATTTTCTCTCTATCTTCTGCTATGGTCGGGCATTGAGTCTGACTCAATTTCACACCTTGTAGCACGGGCAAGAACCCTTTCTTTGCCTGATCCATTTTGAACTTTTTCAAAACTTTATCAAGGTATGTGCTTTGTGAAAGTCCTATTAAGCGTCTTGATCTATCTCTATAAATCTTGATGCCCAATATATAAGCAGCTTCACCGAGGTCTTTCATTGAAAAACTTTTATTCAAGTATCCCTTTATGCTATCCAGAAATTCTATATCATTTCCAATTAATAATATGTCATCTACATATAATATCAAAAATGCTACAGAGCTCCCACTCACTTTCTTGTAAATACAGGCTTCTCCAAAAGTCTGTATAAAACCATATGCTTTGATCACACTATCAAAGCGTTTATTCCAACTCCGAGATGCTTGCACCAGTCCATAAATGGATCGCTGGAGCTTGCACACCTTGTTAGCACCTTTTGGATCAACAAAACCTTCTGGTTGCATCATATACAACTCTTCTTCTAGAAATCCATTCAAGAATGCAGTTTTGACATCCATTTGCCAAATTTCATAATCATAAAATGCGGCAATTGCTAACATGATTCGGACAGACTTAAGCATCGCTACGGGTGAGAAAGTCTCATCGTAGTCAACCCCTTGAACTTGTCGAAAACCTTTTGCAACAAGTCGAGTTTTATAGACAGTTACATTACCGTCAGCGTCAGTCTTCTTCTGAAAGATCCATTTATTCTCAATGGCTTTCCGATCATCGGGCAAGTCAATCAAAGTCCATACTTTGTTCTCATACATGGATCCCATCTCAGATTTCATGGCCTCTAGCCATTTTGCGGAATCTGGGCTCATCATCGCTTCCTAATAGTTCGTAGGTTCATCATGGTCAAGTAACATGACTTCTAGAACAGGATTACCGTACTACTCTCGTGCGGATCTCACTCTGGTAAACCTATGAGGTTCAGTAGAAACTTGATCTGAAGTTTCATGATCAATATCATTAGCTTCCTCACTAATTGGTGTAGTTGTCACAGGAACCGGTTCTTGTGATGAACTACTTTCCAATAAGGGAGCAGGTACAGTTACCTCATCAAGTTCTACTTTCCTCCCACTCACTTCTTTTGAGAGAAATTCCTTCTCTAGAAAGGATCCGAATTTAGCAACGAAAATCTTGCCTTCAGATCTGTGATAGAAGGTGTACCCAACAGTCTCTTTTGGGTATCCTATGAAGACACATTTCTCCGATTTGGGTTCGAGCTTATCTGGTTGAAGTTTCTTCACATAAGCATCGCAACCCCAAACTTTAAGAAACGACAACTTCGGTTTCTTGCTAACCCACAGTTCATAAGGCGTCGTCTCAACGGATTTTGATGGTGCCCTATTTAACGTGAATGCGGCCGTCTCTAAAGCATAACCCCAAAACGATAGCGGTAAATCAGTAAGAGACATCATAGATCGCACCATATCTAGGTTAGTACGATTACGATGTTCGGGTGGCGTGAGTTGCGAAACTATTCCGCATTGTTTCAAGTGTAGACCAAACTCGTAACTCAAATATTGTCCTCCACGATCAGATCGTAGAAATTTAATTTTCTTGTTACGATGATTTTTCACTTCACTCTGAAATTCTTTGAACTTTTCAAATGTTTCAGACTTGTGTTTCATTAAGTAGATATACCCATATCTGCTCAAATCATCTGTGAAGGTGAGAAAATAACGATACCCGCCGCGAGCCTCAACATTCACTGGACCACAAACATCAGTATGTATGATTTCCAACAAATCAGTTGCTCGCTCCATAGTTCCGGAGAACGGCGTTTTAGTCATCTTGCCCATGAGGCACGATTCGTAAGTACCAAGTGATTCATAATCAAGTGATTCCAAAAGCCCATCAGTATGGAGTTTCTTCATGCGCTTTACACCGATATGACCTAAACGGCAGTGTCACAAACAAGTTGCACTATCATTATCAACTCTGCATCTTTTGGTTTCAACACTATGAATATGTGTATCACTACTACCGAGATTCAATAAAAATAGACCACTCTTCAAGGGTGCATGACCATAAAATATATTACTCATACAAATAGAACAACCATTATTCTCTGACTTAAATGAATAACCGTCTCGCATCAAACAAGATCCAGATATAATGTTCATGCTCAACGCTGGCACCAAATAACAATTATTTAGGTCTAAAACTAATCCCGATGGTAGATGTAGAGGTAGCGTGCCGACTGCGATCACATCGACTTTGGAACCATTTCCCACGCGCATCATCACCTCGTCCTTAGCCAATCTTCGCTTAATCCGTAGTCCCTGTTTCGAATTGCAAATATTAGCAACAGAACCAGTATCAAATACCCAGGTGCTACTGCGAGCATTAGTAACGTACACATCAATAACATGTATATCACATATACCTTTGTTCACTTTGCCATCCTTCTTATCCGCCAAATACTTGGGGCAATTCCGCTTCCAGTGTCCAGTCTGCTTGCAGTAGAAGCACTCAGTTTCAGGCTTAGGTCCAGACTTGGGTTTCTTCTCTTGAGCAGCAACTTGTTTGCTGTTCTTCTTGAAGTTCCCCTTCTTCTTCCCTTTGCCCTTTTTCTTAAAACTGGTGGTCTTGTTAACCATCAACACTTGATGCTCCTTCTTGATTTCTAGCTCCACGGCTTTTAGCATTGCGAAGAGCTCGGGAATAGTCTTGTCCATCCCTTGCATATTATAGTTCATCACAAAGCTCCTGTAGCTTGGTGGCAGTGATTGAAGAATTCTGTCAATGACACTATCATTAGGAAGATTAACTCTCAGTTGAATCAAGTGATTATTATACCCAGACATTTTGAGTATGTGTTCACTGACAGAACTATTCTCCTCCATCTTGCAGCTATAGAACTTATTGGAGACTTCATATCTCTCAATCCGGGCATTTGCTTGAAATATTAACTTCAACTCCTGGAACATCTCATATGCTCCATGACATTCAAAACGTCGTTCAAGGCCTGGTTCTAAGCCGTAAAGCATGGCACACTGAACTATCGAGTAGTCATCAGCTTTGCTCTGCCAGACGTTCTTAACGTCGTCAGTTGCATCAGTAGCAGGCCTGGCACCCAGCGGTGCTTCCAGGACGTAATTCTTCTGTGCAGCAATGAGGATAATCCTCAGGTTATGGACCCAGTCCGTGTAATTGCTACCATCATCTTTCAACTTTGCTTTCTCAAGGAACGCATTAAAATTCAACGGAACAACAGCACGAGCCATCTTTCTACAACAAACATAGACAAGCAAAATACTATCAGGTACTAAGTTCATGATAAATTTAAGTTCAAATAATCATATTACTTAAGAACTCCCACTTAGATAGACATCCCTCTAATCCTCTAAGTGATTACGTGATCCATATCAACTACACCATGTCCGATCGTCACGTGAGATGGAGTAGTTTCAACGGTGAACATCAATATGTTGATCATATCTACTATATGATTCATGCTCGACCTTTCAGTCTCCGTGTTCCGAGGCCATATCTGTTATATGCTAGGCTCGTCAAGTTTAACCTGAGTATTCCGCGTGTGCAACTGTTTTGCACCCGTTGTATTTGAACGTAGAGCCTATCACACCCGATCATCACGTGGTGTCTCAGCACGAAGAACTTTCACAATGGTGCATACTCAGGGAGAACACTTCTTGATAATTTTAGTGAGAGATCATCTTAAAATGCTACCGTCAATCAAAGCAAGATAAGTTGCATAAAGGATAAACATCACATGCAATCAATATAAGTGATATGATATGGCCATCATCATCTTGTGCTTGTGATCTCCATCTTCGAAGCACCATCGTGATCACCATCGTCACCGGCGCGACACCTTGATCTCCATCGTAGCATCGTTGTCATTATGCCATCTATTGCTTCTACGACTATCGCTACTGCTTTGTGATAAAGTAAAGCAATTACAGGGCGTTTGCATTTCATACAATAAAGCGACAACCATATGGCTCCTGCTAGTTGCCGATAACTTCGGTTACAAAACACGGTAATCTCATACAATAAAATATAGCATCACGTCTTGACCATATCACATTACAACATGCCCTGCAAAAACAAGTTAGACGGCCTCTACTTTGTTGCTGCAAATTTTACGTGGCTGCTACGGGCTTAGCAAGAACCGTTCTTACCTACGCTTCAAAACCACAACGATAGTTCGTCAAGTTAGTGATGTTTTAACCTTCGCAAGGACCGGGCGTAGCCACGCTCGATTCAGCTAAAGTGAGAGAGACAGACACCCGCCAGTCACCTTTAAGCACGAGTGCTCATAACGGTGAAACCAGTCTCGCGTAAGCGTACGCGTAATGTCGGTCCGGGCCGCTTCATCTCACAATACCGCCGAACCAAAGTATGACATGCTGGTAAGCAGTATGACTTGTATCGTCTACAACTCACTTGTGTTCTACTCGTGCATATGACATCTACGCATAAAACTAGGCTCGGATGCCACTATTGGGGAACGTAGTAATTTCAAAAAATTTCCTACGCACACGCAAGATCATGGTGATGGCATAGCAAGGAGAGGGGAGAGAGTTGTCCACGTACCCTCGTAGACCGTAAGCGGAAGCGTTATGACAACGCGGTTGATGTAGTCGTACATCTTCACGATCCGACCGATCCAAGTACCGAACGTACGGCACCTCCGAGTTCAGCACACGTTCAGCTCGATGACGATCCCCCGACTCCGATCCAGCAAAGTGTCGGGGATGAGTTCCATCAGCACGACGGCGTGGTGACGATGAAGATGCTCTACCGGCGCAGGGCTTCGCCTAAACTCCGCGACGATATGACCAAGTTGGAATATGGTGGAGGGGGGCACCGCACACGGCTAGGGAACGATCCGTAGATCAACTTGTGTGTCTCTAGGATGCCCCCTGCCCCCGTATATAAAGGAGCAAGGGGGGATGCCGGCCGGCCCTAGGGGGCGCGCCAAGGAGGGGGGAGTCCTCCTAGTGGGAGTAGGACTCCCCTTTCCTAGTCCCACTAGGAAGGAGGAAGGGGAAGGAAAGAGAGGGAGAGGGAAAGGGGGGGCCGCGCCCCCTCCCCTAGTCCAATTCGGACTCCTCATGGGGGGGGGCGCCACCTCCTGGGCTGCTGCCCTCTCTCTCCCCTCAGGCCCACTAAGGCCCATTACTTCTCCTGGGGGGTTCCGGTAACCCTCCGGCACTCCGGTTTTCTCCGAAAACACCCGGAACACTTCCGGTGTCCGAATATAGTCGTCCAATATATCAATCTTTATGTTTCGACCATTTCGAGATTCCTCGTCATGTCCGTGATCACATCTGGGACTCCGAACAAACTTCGGTACATCAAAACTTATAAACTCATAATAAAACTATCATTGTAACGTTAAGCGTGCGGACCCTACGGGTTCGAGAACTATGTAGACATGACCTAGAACTATTCTCGGTCAATAACCAATAGCGGAACCTGGATGCCCATATTGGCTCCTACATATTCTAGAAGATCTTTATCAGTCAAACCGCTTAACAACATACGTTGTTCCCTTTGTCATCGGTATGTTACTTGCCCGAGATTCGATCGTCGGTATCCAATACCTAGTTCAATCTCGTTACCGGCAAGTCTCTTTACTCGTTATGTAATGCATCATTTCGTAACTAACTCATTAGCTATATTGCTTGCAAGGCTTATAGTGATGTGCATTACCGAGAGGGCCCAGAGATACCTCTCCGACAATCGGAGTGACAAAACCTAATCTCGAAATACGCCAACCCAACATGTACCTTTGGAGACACCTGTAGTACTCCTTTATAATCAGCCAGTTATGTTGTGACGTTTGGTAGCACCAAAAGTGTTCCTCCGGTAAACAGGAGTTGCATAATCTCATAGTTACAGGAACATGTATAAGTTATGAAGAAAGCAATAGCAATATACTAAACGATCAAGTGCTAGGCTAACGGAATGGGTCATATCAATCACATCATTCTCTTAATGATGTGATCCCATTAATCAAATGACAACACATGTCTATGGTTAGAAAACATAACCATCTTTGATTAATGAGCTAGTCAAGTAGAGGCATACTAGTGACGTTATGTTTGTCTATGTATTCACACATGTATTATGTTTCCGGTTAATACAATTCTAGCATGAATAATAAACATTTATCATGATATGAGGAAATAAATAATAACTTTATTATTGCCTCTAGGGCATATTTCCTTCACAATGACCCCCCCCCCCCCCCCTTAGTCCCGGTTGGTGCCACAAACTGGGACTAATGGTCGCATTCGTCCCGGTTTGTGCCACGAACCGGGACCAAAGCCTTTGCTATATAAGTAGCACTTAGGAAAATTTCAGAATCGCCCATCCCAACTTCATTCTCTCCTCCTCCTCTTCCCCGACGGTGGCGAATCCATCCACGACGCCGGCAGGCTGCCCGAGCCAGCCCTCGCCACGCCCTCGTCCCGCGCCGCCCCAGCCCGCGCCGCCCCGACGCCGGCCTGCGCCGCCCCGACCCGCGCCGCCCCGACGCCGTCGCCGCCCGGCCCCGGCCCGCGCCGCACCTCACCGTCGACCGTCGCCGCGCCGCCCCACCCCGCGCCGCACCTCGTTGTCGCCGTCGTCGTGAGCAACTAATTTAATTTGACGTTAGTAGTAGTTAAATTTAGATGTGTAGTTAATTTTGTTAGACTTTTTTAGATTTTTTTGTAGTTCATAGATTTTTTTCGTTAGATGTGTAGTAATTTAGATGTGTAGTTCATAGATTTTTCTGTTAGATTTTTTTTCATATTGTGTAATTAATTTGTTCATATTGTGTTAGATTTTTTTCTGTTAATAGATTTTTTTGGTGATATTATTTTTGAATATGCATGTTTGTATGTTCATATATATGCAAAGATCGAATATGCCAAATTTTTATGATTTTTTTCTGTTCATAGAATTTTAATGATTTTTTTCTGTTGTAACTTTGCTCATAGAATTTTAATGATTTTTTTGTTCATAGTATTTTCTTTGTCAATTTACTGTGTATGTATAGGAAAATTGTGAATGATATAAGTCATTTATGAATATGTTCATATTTAGAATAGAGGAAAAAGGAAAAAAAATAAGAAGAGAAAGTGTTTAATATAATTAGTTAGAAAAATAATAGAACTATAGTGAAACTAGTTTATTTTTAGTAAGTACTACTTTATTTTATTTATAGTAAGTGCTTTATATATAGTTGAACTAGCTAGTTGATTTAATAATAAGTTTAATATTTGAATTATGAACATAGGCCAGAAATGTCGTACTCGGACGACGAAAACCGCCCGGGGGAGTGCGACTGGTGCCACGACGACCGAGGTATGTGCGACAGGTTCATTGAGCTGGACGAAAATCGGTGCTTCAACATTAAGCTCGAGGAGACCTTCGATGTTCATACGGTACGCAGCGACGATAATAGTTTTTTTGTAATTAAGCACGACTTCAACTATTTTAACGTGTATTTTCATCTTTTCCAATTCGACTAGCTTATCTCATGCTATGCAAGATGCTATGTCTTGGAGAGGATGGGTTTTGAAGACCATGAAAGTATGGAAACCAAAAAAAAAATTCTCCTAAGTACCCATCATGGTGTGGATTTTAAAGTAAAGCTGTACAATGCCGAGAGTGTAACCCATTTTGGTTGCAAAAATTGGGAAGCACTTTGCAAAATGTATGGTTTTGATGAGGGTATGTTTGTCACCATGGATCTTGGTGATCCTACAATCGAGCAAGACAATATGGAGATTTGGGTCCTTGTGGATACACCTCCAATTCTTCCCCATGTGAGCTTAATATAGTTATTAAATAATTTATATTGTTTATTTCAAAATAGTTGACAGCTTATTACCATTGACAGCTTATTTTCATTTTTCAAAGAATGTGCGGAAGATGGTAGACAAAACCCACTACACCGATGGCTCCGAATTAACTTATAAGGAGAAAAATCATCTGATCGCATTTTGTACTGATCTTGAGAATTACAATGTCTACAATCGAACTCCTCAACATTATGGTCAATACGTGCCACTAGTGCACGTGTTGAACTACGGTAATTACCATGGAGATACCCTGGTAAGATTTTTTACTATTACGACATCCGTGCATCTTTTTGCATACTTTTAAAACTAGTACATCATTGCTAATTACGAAGTTATTACTATGTTTTTCAACAGATAATCCCGAATGATTGTGTGCCTCATCTGATGTATACGCACGGTAGCCTTCATGTTTTGAACATACAACCAGGTCTTCCTACGAATCTCAATTGTCCATACCAGGTTTCTAAAAAAAGTGGAGACATGACAATCAAAGAATGGAAAAAAAATGTATGGACAGTCATAAGGAGCTTCTTGGAAGTAAAAGGTAGCGAAGAGCAAGAATTGGATACAGGATGATCTCCATTCTTCATAATGGAGAGTCAGTGTCTATATTGTTTTATGCTATTTTACCTTAAGGGTGTTTAGGTCCTACCTGATACTAATGATCATGTGCTAAGAAAAATTATGTAGGGTTGGGTTCGATGACTATGAGGATGATGATCGTATGACTTATTATTAATAACGAGTAGAAGTTGTATGATGATGCATGATTAGTAGGACTTGTTATTATAATATGATGACGTATGATGCGAGCATGCATGAGTTATTATATCAGCGGGTGAAATTAACATAGCAGTAGCATTGGTAAACCAAGGACGAAGATATAAGAGAGGACACTTCTCTCTATTAGCTAGCTAATAACAACATAAAAATAACCCCCAAAACCCCTAAACCAGCCACTTTTTTTTTAAAAAAAACATCAACTCCAGCCAGCTGCTAACGCGTGGAAGCCTTTTGGTCCTGGTTTATGTCACCAACCGGGACCAAAGGCCACCTGCCTGGGCTGCCCGCAGCGGCCACGTAAATGCCCATCTGTCCCGGTTCGTGTAAGAACCGGGACTAAAGTGTGGAGGTATTAGTAACGACCCATTAGTCCCGGTTCAAGAACCGGGACTAAAGGCCCTTACGAACCGGGACAAATGCCATGTTTTCTACCAGTGGTCTATGGTTTATTCAAAAAGAAGGGGACAATGTGTGTTTTCACCTCTCGACCATCCTTTGAGAAAGCCCATAGAAAGGTTGAGTAATAAGAAATTTAGGACATTTTCTTGAGATTTTGAGAGATAGCGGGTGAGTTTGTTGATTCTGTTTTAAAAATGCATTTCACAATTAAAAAATGCATTTCAATTTTGATAATTTCAACAAAGTGGTTCAAGATATATTTCATGGTTCTTCTAGAATTTCTCAAGAAATTGGACGCCAAATAGTGTATATACAAACAACATTGTCCCCTTTTCTTTCTTCTTTGCGGGCATTTGTTGTGGATGTCCCTATGCTGATACCATATATAAATGTTGATCTATCTCTACTACTTAAAAAGAATGTATCATATATTTTCTAGATTTTTCGAAACTTTTCAATTTAAAGTATAAACTGGAAACGGGTGCACCACAAGCCGCCCTGGTGCACCGGATGGAAGCCCAGGGTGTGCTTTTATCCTGGTTGCAATGTGTACCCGGTCAATTGTTGAGTGCTGAAATTGTACAACACATTTTTTACATCACGTGAAAGCTTCCCTTCTTTTCCAGACGGAAGGAATAGTACACACGCCGCGTGCGGCAAGACGAGGCAACGGATATGGACGCCGCGGTGTCCCCCTCCCGAGTTTTGTCTGTACCGAAACGTGCGAGCAATGGCAACGTGGGAAACACCGGCGAGCCTGCCAACCGTCGCCCAAACGTGCCGCTCCTTCCGGCGAGCCGGCACCCCCAACCAACCGCAACCGCCTCCTCCACCTCCTCCCTATATATCCCCACACGGCAGCCTCGTCCATTCCAAGTGTCCCTGCCATTCCAGCTTCACCACGCGGTCAACAGAGCGAACATCACTTCCGGATCCAAAGCTCCCAGAGCTCGTCCAGAACACGGCACACCCATGGCTGTCGCCGGAGGAGTGGTGCTGAGCCTGCGCGTCCCGTCGTCTTCGGCGTCGCCGGCGGTGGGGCGGCGCCGGCAGGCGGCGGTGAGATGCGGGGCGACGCGGGCGAGGCCGGCCGTCCCTGGCGGGGGGCTGGAGGAGGACCACTACCGGACGCTGAGGCTGGCGCCTGGCGCCACCAGGGACGATGTCAAGAGGGCCTTCCGCCCCCTCGCGCTGCAGTACCACCCGGACGTCGTGCGGGACGGCCACCAAGACGACGACGGCGTGGACTTCGAGCGGATCAACGCGGCGTACTGGCGCGGCCGCTACGGCCTCGCCGACGAGGACTTCAACCGCTACCGCCACTACCTCAACGACGACGACAAGGACGACTGGTTCGCAGACCTGTGAAACGGACGCGATGCCTTCCATGGCAGAGGCAGCGGCAGCGGCACGTAGTTTAATTTGTGCAATGTCACCCTCTGCTTCTCCCCCCTGTTTTATTGTGGAGGGGAGCTGGCGATGTAGTAGAAATCCAGGGCTTTAGCGATTGTAATTCGAACATGTCCATTTCCATTCCATTCCATTGTGAATATAAAACCGTCGGGGGAATTAATTAATCTGAATCATGGATGTATGTCCCTTTCGTTTTCAGTGATAGTGGCACTGAGGCACTGACCACTGGATGTATGTCTATTCGAGCAGTGCTAAATGGACGATAGTTCATGCCCGATATGTGTGGACGGTGGTTGTGATCTGACCCTACATCATTTGGGCACCATTGGTGAAAGTAAAGAGCCCATTTTAAGTTGCGCATGAGCCAGGTTGGTGTTACCATTGATCAAAACATCTCAAACCAGAATCTTTGGATCAGATGCAATAACAAAATGCTTTTTTTGAGAAATTTTTAATTTATTCATCAATCATGGCATTACACAGAACACTAGAGTTAATAAAAATTACAACCAGGTCCATGGACCAGCTAGCGCCAACTACAAGCACTGGAGCGAGCCGAAGGCGTGCCGCCGTCATCGCCCCTCCGTCACCAGAGCCGGGAAAACCTTGTTGTAGTTGACAATCAGAAAATCGTCGTGCTAAGACCCAAAAGGACCAGCGCACCAGAGCAGCAACCATCGCAGATAAAGGGAGTTGTAGATCGAAAAGATCAAACATATAACCACACAAACGAAGACGAACAAAAACTAGATCCAAATAGATCCACCGAAGACCAGTGCCAATCGAATCCCACAAGATCTGACGGAGACACACCTCCACATATTCTCCGACGATGTTATTCGCACCATCGGGACGTGGATAGGACGTAGGAGACATTATTCCTACTGAGGGACATCACCACCGTCACACAACTCCAACCAAGACATTGAACCTAACAAAGACAAAAACAGGTTCCCTTCCGCCGGTGGGGGACCGAGATCCTCCACACCTCCGTGGCCCAAAGACCATCGGGATGGGGCGGATCGGCAGCAGCACTGGCAGGAGGAGGAAAAATACTTTTCTTGAGGAGGAGGAAAGAATTGTTGTTTGCGTGTCTGATTGTACCTATACTTTTTCCTTTTCAACCTTTTTTAATGCTCACGGGATATAGCATATATAGACTTTTATACAGATATGGGCCCACAGGTTGTCGTCGCCTCCTTGGGCAATTTTCCAGATCCACATGGTAAATAGCGCTAAGTTCAGCTTCTTAGAATTGGTGATGCCCAAACCTATCTAGTTTTTCGGTTTACATACGTCGGCCTATCTTATCATCTGGTAATTGTGTTTCCTAAATTCTTTAGAGTGCACGCGCACTATCTGGAGCAAACGAGCGGCCGAACCAGAGCCGCTCGATCTCGTCCCGATCGACGGCCCGTGTGTCTAGGTGTCCCCTGGTCGGATGGTGGGGCCGCGCCGCTCCGACCCGCGCGGACCGGTCGCCTGGTCCGATTGCGCCGCGCCGCGCGAGATAAACTCCCGGTGGGACCCACATGTCATAGAGGTTTAGGTAGTTCCCAGCGTGTTAGCCGTCGTGCGTAGTGGGCGGCGGTTTTGAATTTCGTGCCATTACCCCGTCCATCCCCCATCTATCGCGGCGCATTCCTCCTCTTTCCCCCTAGCTTTCTCCGTTGGTTGGTGCTCGGAGGCGGTTCCAAATCCGCCAGTTTGTGGTCGACGGCGGGGTGCCCCGCGAGGGTCGTCGTCCGCGGCGGCATAGGTACTGCTCCTACGCGCGTCCCCCGTTCTTTGTCCCTGCTTGTTTCTCCACTCGCCCGCCCTCCTTTTTTCCGGTGAGGTCGCATGTTTTCCGATGAGGTCGCGGTCGTTGTCAGGGAGGTCGAGGTAGAGGTCGAACTCGAGGTCGCGGTCGGGGTTAGGGAGGTCGAACTCATTTTCCAGCGAGGATGAGATCAACCCCGCGGACTACTTCGTTTGGGAAACCGCCGGATTGGCAAGGGTGGGCTAGGGTCGTGCTCATCCCGTCGTTTTTGCGTTGCAATAGGGGGGGGGGGGGCTCGTGCATCTACGTACGGGATGAGTGGTTCAGGGAGGATGAGTGGTTCGCGGCGATAGAGCCTCGTCTGTGGATTGTAGCCTCGCGGTGGATCTGGTATTTTTGATGAGTGTTTTCCCCCTCACAGTGTGCAACTGTGTTACCCCTTGCGTGCTGATAACGCACAAGTGTAGGGGATCGCAACAGCTTTCGAGGTAAAGTATTCAACCAAAATTTATTGATTCGACACAAGGGGAGCCAAAGAATATTCTTGAGTATTAGCAGTTGAGTTGTCAATTCAACCACACCTGGATAATTAACTTATTATCTGCAGCAAAGTATTTAGTAGCAAAAGTGGTATGATAATAATGGTAACGGTAGCAAAAGTAAAGATAAATGTTTTTGGGTTTTTGTACTAGTTGTAACAGTAGCAACGGAAAAGTAAATAAGCGAAGAATAATATATGAAAAGCTCGTAGGCGTTGGATCAGTGATGGATAATTATGCCGGATGCGATTCCTCATGTAATAGCTATAACATAGGGTGACACAGAACTAGCTCCAGTTTATCAATGTAATGTATGCATGTATTCCGTAAATAGTCATACGTGCTTGTGGAAAAGAACTTGCATGACATCTTTTGTCCTACCCACCCGTGGCAGCGGGGTCCTAACGGAAACTAAGGGATATTAAGGCCTCCTTTTAATAGAGAACCGGAACAAAGCATTAGCACATAGTAAATACATGAACTCCTCAAACTACGGTCATCACCGAGAAGTATCCCGATTATTGTCACTTCGGGGTTGTCGGATCATAACACATAATAGGTGACTATAGACTTGCAAGATAGGATCAAGAACACACATATATTCATGAAAACATAATAGGTTCAGATCTGCAATCATGGCACTCGGGCCCTAGTGACAAGCATTAAGCATAGCAAAGTCATAGCAACATCAATCTCAGAACATAGTGGATACTAGGGATCAAACCCTAACAAATCTAACTTGATTACATGGTAAATCTCATCCAACCCATCACCGTCCAGCAAGCCTACGATGGAATTACTCATGCACGGCGGTGAGCATCATGAAATTGGTGATGGAGGATGGTTGATGATGACGACGGCGACGAATCCCCCTCTCCGGAGCCCCGAACGGACTCCAGATCAGCCCTCCCGATAGAGATTAGGGCTTGGCGGCGGCTCCGTGTCGTAAAACGCGATGAAACTTTCTCTCTGATTTTTTCTCGCCGAACTTGAATATATGGAGTTGGAGTTGAGGTCGGTGGAGGTCCAGCGGGCCCACGAGATAGGAGGGCGCGCCCTAGGGGGGGAGCCCCCCTGTCTCATGGACAGGCCCTGGGCCCCCTGGTATATTTCTTTCGCCCAGAAATTCTTATTAATTCCAAAAAGTGCCTCCGTGGATTTTCAGGACATTCCGAGAACTTTTCTTTTCTACACATAAAATAACATCATGGCAGTTCTCCTGAAAACAGCATCAGTGAGGATTAGTTTCATTCAAATCATGCAAGTTAGAGTCCAAAACACGGGCAAAAGTGTTTGGAAAAGTAGATACGTTGGAGACGTATCAACTCCCCCAAGCTTAAACCTTTGCTTGTCCTCAAGCAATTCAGTTGATAAACTGAAAGTGATAAACAAAAAACTTTTACAAACTCTATTTGCTCTTGTTGTTGTAAACATGAAAAGCCAGCATTCGAGTTTCAGCAAATATTATGAACTAACCATACTCACAATAACACTTAGCTCTCACAATTACTCATATCAATAGCATAATCAGCTAGCGAGCCATAATAATAGAACACGGATGACAACACTTCCTCAAAATAATCATAACATGATATAACAAAACGGTATCTCGCTAGCCCTTTCTGAGACCGCAAAACATAAATGCACAGCACCTTTAAAGATCAAGGACTGACTAAACATTGTAATTCATGGTAAAAGAGATCCAGTCAAGTCATACCCAATATAAACCAATAGTGATGAATGCAGATGACAGTGTGCTCTCCAGCGGGTGCTTTTAATAAGAAGGGTGATGACTCAACATAAAAGTAAATAGATAGGCCCTTCGCAGAGGGAAGCAGGGATTTGTAGAGGTGCGAGAGCTCGATTTTAAAATAGAGATTGAATAACATTTTGAGTGGCATACTTTCACTGTCAACGCAACAACTATGAGATGACTGTATCTTCCATACTACATGCATTATAGGCAGTTCCCAAACAGAATGGTAAAGGTTTATACTCCCCCAACCACCAACAAGCATCAATCCATGACTTGCTCGAAACAACGAGTGCCTCCAACTAACGACAACCCTGGGGGAGTTTTGTTTAATTATTTTGATTTGCTTTGATCTGTTTGCATCATGGGACTTGGCATCCCAGTTACCGGCCCTTTCTCGTGAATGAGGAGCAGAGTCCACTCCTCTTCAGAATAACTCACCTAGCATGGAAGATATAGGCAGCCCTAGTTGTAACTTGAGCTGCTCGAGCATACAAAACAGAATTTCATTTGAAGGTTTGGAGTTTGGCACATACAAATTTACTTGGAACGGTAGGTAAATACCGCATATAGGAAGGTATAGTGGACTCATATGGAACAACTTTGGGGTTAAAGGGGTTTGGATGCACAAGTAGTATTCCCTCTTAGTACAGGTGAAGGATAGCAAAAGACTGGGAAGCGACCAACTGAGAGAGCGACAACAGTCGTAAACATGCATTAAAATTAATTTACACCGAACACAAGCATGAGTAGGATATAATCCACCATGAACATAAATATTGTGAAGGCTATGTTGATTTGATTCAACTACATGCGTGAACATGTGCCAAGTCGAGTCACTCAATTCATTTAAAGGAGGATACCATCCCATCATACCACATCATAATCATTCTAATAGCATGTTGGCACGCAAGATAAACCATTATAACTCATAGCTAATCAAGCAAGGCACAAGCAACTATAATCTCTAAATGTCATTGCAAATATGTTTACTTCATAATAAGCTGGCTCGGAAACGATGAACTCATCATATTTACAAAAACAAGAGAGGTCGAGTTCATACCAGCTTTTCTCATCCCAATAAGTCCATCATATATCGTCATTATTGCCTTTCACTTGCACGACCGAACGATGTGTATAATAATAAGAGTGCACGTGCAGTGGACTAAGCAGGAATCTGCAAGCATTCAACTCAAAAGAGAAGACAAGGTAATATGGGCTCTAAGTTAAATAAACAAATATGCATATAAGGGCCACTAAACATTTTCAATATGGTCTTCTCGACCCCCAAAGGAAAGAAAAGAAAATAAAACTATTTACACGGGAAAGCTCCCAGCAAGTAAGAAGAAGAACTAGAAATCTTTTTGGGTTTTCATTTTAGTTTCTACTACAAGCATAGAATTTAAACTAACTATTTTTTTTGGTTTTTCTTAAGGTTTATCAAATGCACAAGAAGAAAACTAGAAAAAGAAATTTGAACTAGCATGGATAATACAATGAAAGAGTATGAGCACCGACGACCAGTGTGTGAACATGAATGTAAAGTCGGTGAGAAATACGTAGTCCCCCAAGCTTAGGTTTTTGGCCTAAGTTGGTCTAGTACCAAGGACCGCCGCTACTCTCCCCGGTGTAATGGGAGGTGTAATCAGGATACCACTGGCTGGTCATCTCTGGATCGCACTGGACAGATGATGCATGATAAGGGTCCAGTTTAGGTTCCGGCTCAGGTTCAGGTTCTGGAGTAAAAGCTTGAGCTCGATGGTTGTTCACTGCTTCCGGCGTAACAAGAAAATTTTCTGCAAGCAAATCAAACAATAGAGGCGCATGCAAAATAATAATCTCAAAGTGTTTCTTATTAAATCTAAGTTTATACAAGAGCATCTTCTCTTCGTTGTCAACAATAAATTTGTGTGCTACCATGCTCTTGTAATCTAAAATGTGAGGAGGCAATTTTATCTCCTCCTTCTCATGGTGCCTAATGGGTATCTGAAAATGTTTAGCAAGACATTCAGCATAGATACCTCCAAATATGGGGCCTTTTATACGATTCAGGGCTGGCTGTTTAGCAACTATGGCACCCATGCTAAAAGTATTGTCTCCAAGCAAGGCATGTTGAAGAATGATAATATCAGGAACGCTCAAGTTTCCACTATTTCCACAACCAATCAAGCATCTACTAGCAAATATGGCAAAGTAGCGTAAAACAGGATAGTGTATGCTAGAGACTTTTGCCTCAGACCCTTCTTTGGCTCCTCTACAGCAATAGTATTAACAAAGCCACCCACATCTTCACGATGGGGTTCCTCTAATTCTCCCTCATAAGGTATCCTACATACCACGCAAAAATGATGTAAATAAATTTCTTTGAATTCATCATATAAATGAAATGATACTGCAGGCGGTGACTTCTTAGGATAATAATAAAAGTTTTGCACGAAAGTATTGGTAAGTATGAGATACTGATCGATTCGGTCATTGATGAAATCGATGAGGCCTGCAGTCTTGATTAAAGCATAAAAGTCTTCATGAATTCCAGCTTCTTTCAAGAAATCCTCGCATGGCCATTCACACGACCGTACTTCCGCTAAGCGAGGAAGATTATACTTGGCTTTTTTCCTTCTCTTTGGCTTGTCTTTCCTGAGAGCTTTGGCTAGAAGAGCCCCTCAAAAGTTTCCTCAACATTTTCTGAAAATTTCTGAAATTTTAGTAACTTCAAAATAAAAGTCAATAAAACTAAACAAGATTGATAGCAACAACTCCTATAAGTGCCTAGAGCCTATATCATGCATTAGAATTACTTGGGACCTCAAAAATTTAACATGCAAGCTCAAGAACATGGTCACCTAAGCAGCAAGAATTTATAATGAATAAAGCACTAGAACAAAAACTAATTGGACCAATGGAGGAGTCACATACCAAGCAACAATCTCCCAAAGCAGTTTTGAGAATGGAGCTTTGAACTAAGAGATCGAAAATCGCAGCAAAACGAGCTAGAAATCGTGCTTGAGCTGGATGGGGATTTTTTGGGTAGAAGATGAAGTGTGCGGGTGCTGGCATAAGTGGAGGGGGCCACCAGGGGCCCATGAGACAGGGGGGCGTGCACTATAGGGGGGCGCTCTCCACTTTCGTGGCCTGGTGCTTGCCCCTCCTGCAGTGTTTTCAGTGCCTAAAATCCTCAAATATTTCAGAAAAAATCATACTAAATTTGCAGGGCATTTGAAGCACTTTTTTTTTCGGACTATTTTTTTATTGCACGGATAATTCAGAAAACAGATAGATAATACTATTTTTGCTTTATTTATTCTAAATAACAGAAAGTAAAAAGAGGGTACAGAAGGTTGTGCCTTCTAGTTTCATTCATCTCATGATCATCAAAATGAATCCACTAACAAGGTTGATCAAGTCTTGTTAACAAACATATATTCATGAAAACATAATAGGTTCAGATCTGAAATCATGGCACTCGGGCCCTAGTGACAATCATTAAGCATAGCAAAGTCATAGCAACATCAATCTCAGAACATAGTGGAAACTAGGGATCAAACCCTAACAAATCTAACTTGATTACATGGTAAATCTCATCCAACCCATCACCGTCCAGCAAGCCTACAATGGAATTATTCACGCACGGCGGCGAGCATCATGAAATTGATGATGGAGGATGGTTGATGATGACGACGGCGACGAATCCCCCTCTCTGGAGCCCCGAACGGACTCCAGATCAACCCTCCCGAGAGAGATTAGGGCTTGGCGGCGGCTCCGTGTCGTAAAACACGATGAAACTTTCTCTCTGATTTTTTTCTCCCTGAACGTGAATATATGGAGTTGGAGTTGAGGTCGGTGGAGGTCCAGGGGGCCCACGAGATAGGAGGGCGCGCCCTAGGGGGGGCGCCCCCCTGTCTCGTGGACAGGCCCTGGGCCCCCTGGTATATTTCTTTCGCCTAGAAATTCTTATTAATTCCAAAAAGTGCCTCCGTGGATTTTCAGGACATTTCGAGAACTTTTCTTTTCTACACATAAAACAACATCATGGCAGTTCTGCTGAAAACAGCGTCAGTCCGGGTTAGTTTCATTCAAATCATGCAAGTTAGAGTCCAATACAAGGGCAAAAGTGTTTAGAAAAGTAGATACGTTGGAGACGTATCACGTGCAAATTAGGAGCAGTAGTAGACAATTTTTGAGATAATATCAGCCTTGTGGTGGTTCTCCTGGGTCATGTGTTT
The DNA here is from genome assembly GCA_963921465.1 of Triticum timopheevii. Classification (NCBI taxonomy): domain Eukaryota; kingdom Viridiplantae; phylum Streptophyta; class Magnoliopsida; order Poales; family Poaceae; genus Triticum; species Triticum timopheevii. The sequence goes on along the minus strand of OY997274.1, from coordinate 631,189,299 downwards.
TTCCCTGTTGTGTGCAATTTGGGACCATTACTTGTGCAAATCAGTACCTATGCTTGCCTATTTCCCGACATTAACTATCCAAGCTACCATCCTTTGTGATTGATCTGGTGGTTCGTGTGTTTTCCCGCTGCTGTGTGCAACTAGGAACCCTTGTTTGTGCAATTTAGCACCAATGCTTGCCATTTTTTGCTATATAGTGTACCCAATCTGGCAGCCTTGTGGTGGATGTGGTGGTCCACGTGTTTTTATTCGACTGTGTGCAAATAGATATCATCACTTGTGCAAATTAGTACCAATGGTAGACAATTTTCCAATATAGTCTACTGATTTTTCTGCCAGCCTTTGTGCTGGATCTAGTCATTCATGTGTGTTTCCCCTGATGTGTGCAACCAGGACACCCTTGTTTGTGCAATTTAGCATCAATGCTTGCCAGTTTTCCAATATGGTCTACCCAATCTGTCAGTCTTGTTGTTTATGTGGTTGTTCATGTGTGTTTCCCCTGCTGTGTGCAACCAGGGACCATTATTTGTGCAAATTAGTTACAATGCCTTCCTATTTTCCAATATAGTGTATTCTTGTTGCACACGTTCTGTTTGTCCCAGTTGCACAAGTTATCATAATCAGCTTGTTGCGTTTAGTTAACTATTTTCTGCCTAGTTATTAATTTGCCACAGTTAAACTTTAGTTGGTTTATATGATTTCTCCTAGTCCTTCTTCAAGTTCTATGTTGAGTTCATGTTGTTGTTTGTTAGATGTGCCATGCTGTGTGCAATGCAATGGATGATTGAACTTGTTTTATATGTTTGTAGTTGCACAAAATTCTCCCCAGCTGGCTGCATCCATATAGTAGTTGGTTGTCCATATGCTCTGAAGTTGCCCTAGTTGTCTTGGTCAGTTGGTTTACTGTTCCTAACTGTTTGTACTAGTTGGGTGTCTACATGTTGTTCAGTTGCACAAGTTGCCTACTGATTTGGCTGCATCACTGTACTAGTTGGCTGTCCATGTGTTCTACACTGGACACTAGTTGTCCTACTTAGTTTACTTGTTGTGTTGTGCTAGGTTGTCTGTCTACGCATCGTTCAGTTGCACAAGTTGCCTGATTAGTTGGCTGCATCCATGTACTAGTTGGTTATGTGCTTCATTTACGCATCTTCTAACTATGTTTTCTTTTCTTGTATTTCCCCCACAGGCTAAAAATGGTTATAATAGGAGGAGAAGCTGATGGCAATGAAGGAGATGTATTTTTCTCATTTTTTCTGCATATTTGAGTTGTTTTCAACTTATCCATGTATGCTTATGTCCTTTTCCCCATGTTTTTTGGGTTGCTTAATTAGGGTTTTAGAAGTCAGTCCCTTCGCCGGAACTCAAAGCGTGCTGCTAATCGCCACCCACGCTCAAAACGTAGTCTTGAGCAGGGATAGGAAGTTGAGGTAAGGGCATGCTGATTACACATTCACCTTATTTTGGGTCATATAATAATTTTTTTCCATACCCATGTTTTTTTAATTTTCTTAGGATGTTGATCGGTTTCGGGTTGTAAAGCGGACTAAACGTGCAGCAGCAGCAAGGCGAGCTGAATCATCTACTAGGGTAAGTAAATCCTTGAATATCAATGTTTCCCGGGTTTTTAGGGGCTGATGAATTTATGATGCTATTGGCACAACTATTTTTGTTCTAGTTGCTCAATTACCATCTTGTAGTTAACATCACTGATCATCTTGATGTACATATAGTTTTCACAGAAATTGACATGAGTTGGCATCTTTGTAGTTGACATCATTGGTCACCACTTTTGTGCAGGCAGCAGTTGGTGGAGGAGCTGAGGTATGTGGTTTTTTTGTGTGTGTTTATGAGCTATTGAACAGTTTCTTGCAAACCTTTTTTGAGTTGCTATTATCTTCTTTCCAACATCATGCTTTATTGTTGCACATCCCTTAGAACTTTTTGTAGTTGCCAGGTCTAGTATGTTTTCCTAGTTTTCTTGCTGGTTGCACTGGTAGTCTTCAGTTCCATGATGAGCTTTCTTAGTTGCACTAAAACACCATATCAGTCGGAAATAATATCGCTAATAATTCCAACATCTCCTTTGGCACGCATAAGATTTGTAAGCTCAAATAGACAATCACCAAACTTAGGATCACTGGAATTCATCTTACTCAAGGCAATAGACTTATGGAGAATTTCATCTAGATTTTGCAAGGAATAGTTTGGAAAACGTTCCTCAAGAAATTTCCTTATAGTGTAGGTGAAATCAAGAGTAGGCAAACATCCAATCAAGTTTCTAGGCTACCCTCTAGTGATAAGATTAATAGTTCTAAGATTGCGGATCATGTCAATTGACTCATCAAGAGTAGGATGCATAGGATCAACATGAGGTGCACAAGGGCTAGTAATGTACTTGTTCAAATGATATTCATTGAAAATCACAAGCATCTCATTTTTCCAATCATGAAAATACTCTCCATCAAGTATAGGCACTCTATGTCTAAGACTCCCCAAAGTAGACTCATCCATCTTCCTCCAATGGTGTTTAAACCAAAGCAATGGAGACCAAAGCTCTGATACCAATTGAAAGGATCGAGAAGAGGTGTCTAGAGGGGGGTGAATGACTCTAAGCAAGAAAAGTTGCAGTTTTTAATTTCTTTAAGTTGGAGTGGAGTTTTGGCACAAGTTTAACACTCACAATACATATCAAGCAAGCATGACAAGAGTATATGTGCAGCGGAAAGTAAAGCATACAAATTGCAAGAATGTAAAGGGATGGGATTGGAGTGTGCAAACGCAATTTGGAGACACAGAGATTTTTTATCCGTGGTTCCGATAGGTGGTGCTATTGTACATCCACGTTGATGGAGACTTCAACCCACGAAGGGTAACGAATGCGCTAGTACATGGAGGGCTCCACCCACGAAGGGTCCACGAAGAAGCAACTTTGTCTATTGCTACGTCTTGAGCTTGAGTTGGTTTTCCTTGAAGAGGAAATGGTGATGCATCAATAGTAGCGTAAGTATTTCCCTCAGTTTTTGAGAACCAAGGTATCAATCCAGTAGGAGGCTCCTCAAGAGTCCCACGCACCTACACAAACAAACAAAGAACTCGCAACCAACGCAATAAAGGGGTTGTCAATCCCTTCACGGCCACTTGCGAAAGTGAGATCTGATAGAGATAATATGGTAAGATAAATATTTTTTGGTATTTTTATGATATAGATTGGAAAAGTAAAGGATGCAAATAAAAGTAGACGGCAAACTTATATGATAAAAGATAGACCCGGGGGCCATAGGTTTCACTAGTGGCTTCTCTCAAGATAGCATAAGTATTACGGTGGGTGAACAAATTACTGTCGAGTAATTGATAGAAAAGCGAACAATTATGAGATTATCTAGGCATGATCATGTATATAGACATCACGTCCGTGACAAGTAGACCAACTCCTGCCTGCATCTACTACTATTACTCCACACATTGACCGCTATCCAGCATGCATCTAGAGTATTTAGTTCATAAGAACAGAGTAACGCATTAAGAAAGATGACATGATGTAGCGGGATAAACTCATGCAATATGATATAAACCCCATCTTTTTATCCTCGATGGCAACAATACATTACGTGCCTTGCTGCCCCTGCTGTCACTGCGAAAGGACACCACAAGATTGAACCCAAAGCTAAGCACTTCTTCCATTGCAAGAAAGATCAATCTAGTAGGCCAAACCAAACTGATAATTCGAAGAGACTTGCAAAGATAACTTAATCACACATAAAAGAATTCAGAGGAGATTCAAATATTTATCATAGATAAACTTGATCATAAACCCACAATTCATCAGATCTCGACAAACACACCGTAAAAAGAGTTACATCGAATAGATCTCCAAGAACATCAAGGAGAACTTTTTATTGAGATTCAAAGAGAGAGAAGAAGCCATCTAGCTAATAACTATGGACCCGAAAGTCTGTGGTAAACTACTCACAACTCATCGGAATGGCTGTCGGTGTCAAAACCGGCGGATCTCGGGTAGGGGGTCCCGAACTGTGCGTCTAGGCGGATGGTAATAGGAGACGAGGGACACGATGTTTTTACCCAGGTTCGGGCCCTCTCGATGGAGGTAAAACCCTACGTCCTGCTTGATTAATATTGATGATATGGGTAGTACAATAGTGGATCTACCACGAGATCAAGGAGGCTAAACCCTAGAAGCTAGCCTATGGTATGATTGTTGTAATGTATGTCGTCCTACGGACTAGAGCCCTCCGGTTTATATAGACACCGGAGGAGGCTAGGGTTACACAGAGTCGGTTACAATGGTAGGAGATCTACATATCCGTATCGCCAAGCTTGCCTTCCACGCCAAGGAAAGTCCCATCCGGACACGGGACGGAGTCTTAAATCTTGTATCTTCGTAGTCTTGGAGTCCGGCGGACGATGATAGTCCGGCTGTCCGGACACCCCCTAGTCCAGGACTCCCTCAGTAGCCCCTGAACCAGGCTTCAATGACGATAAATCCGGCACGCATAATGTTCGGCATTGCAAGGCGGGTTCCTCCCTTGAATAATCCAGAGAAGATCATGAACACCAGGATAGTGTCCGGCTCTGCAAAATAAATTCCACATTCCACCGTAGAGAGAATAAAATGTACACTTAGTTCAATCTGCTGACGTATTATGCGGCGTGACATCACACCGCTACCAAGCCACTGTTTGAATCATTTTTTACTATACCACCTCAGCACGTTTAGTGAAGCGGTTTCCTTGGCACGTCTTGTCGAAGCAGAGATCGTGTTCCCCTTATTCCGGGATTCTCATCAATACGGACGTGGGTAACCCAACCGCGCCATTGATGGTGGCGCTTGGGAGATAAGCGAGTTTTACCAGGCCGGTGGGGGACGCACAGTTTCGTCCGCCTATATATAAGGGATAAGGATTTACCTTCTCACCTATGCCTTCTTCCTCCTTTGCTTATACATCTCCGCGCACTCAAGCTCCAACGCCCAAGCACGCGCATCTCGCCTCGACCTTCTCCGATTATGTCCGGAGGGGGAGGCAGGTGGTTGGCCTCCACCATTAAGGAGGAGCACATCACCAAGCTGCGCAGCGCCGGATACCTCTCCGGCGATATCGCGCATCGGCTGCCCGATGAGGGGCAGCTCATCCCTACCCCTGGGCCTCACGAGAGGGTCGTCTTCCTTCCCCACTTCCTCTGTGGACTGGGCTTTCCGCTCCATCCATTCGTCCGGGGGCTCATGTTCTATTATGGCCTGGATTTCCACGATCTGGCACCGAACTTCATCCTCAACATCTCGGCGTTCATCATCGTGTGTGAGGCCTTCCTCTGCATCCGGCCCCACTTCGGCCTGTGGCTCAACACCTTCAACGTCAAGCCGAAGGTTGTGAAGGGCACGCAAGCGGAATGCAGAGGCGCCATGTTGGGTAAACTACCCAACGTCCTTTGGCTCGAAGGGGCCTTTGTGGACTCCGTCAAGGGGTGGCAATCGGGGTGGTTCTACATCACCGAGCCGCGCAAGCCCACATGGGCGGCGGCCCCCGAGTTTAGATCTGGCGTCCCCACGCAGCTCACCTCCTGGAAAGAGAAGGGCTTGCTGTGGGGCGATCCGAAGGAGGTGACTGGACTCCGAGCCTGCATCCAGAAGCTGGTGAGCAATAAGCTCAGGCTCGTCGACGTGGTCCAAGTCATGCTCATCCGCCGGATTCTCCCATGCCAAGAACGGGCATTCAATATGTGGGAGTTCAATCCGGAACAACACCAGGCGCTGAGCGGGCTCTTCGATACAACATACGAAGGCGCCTGGAGGGTGCTGTTTAAGGGCGCCGAAGCCCCCGTATCCGCGACGGAAGATCGCGGATTCAGCTCGCAGCATCCGACTGACGAGGTAAGTGATTCAACCCCATTACGGGACACTTTGTGGTAATCGAATTGATTATAAGAGGGTTTCATTCTTCCCTTTCCTTTGACAGGAATGGATGGAGAAGGCCAAGCGGCTTATCAGCCCGGCTCCCATGCCAGAAGACCCAGTGGACGCCCGTTTAGCAGGGCTGCTGGTCCCGGCACCGCACGTGGTGCCGGAGAAGAAGGCCAAGAAGGTGGCCGCGGGGACTCGAAAGAGTTCCCGCAATCAGGCGTCTGACGATGACGCGGACTCCTCCCCCGAAGACGAGGAGGAGGAGGAGTACTCTCTCCCGGAGGGGGGAGAGAAGAAGAGGAAGGCTTCCCCAATAGGGGAGGCCAAAAGGTCCAAGAGGGGGAGAACTATCCCCCCGGACAGTTTCGCCAACACCAGTGTTGGCGAGGATGAGTGGCCTCCAAGGGCCAGGCGTCCGGCGAGATCGTAAGTATCCGGATCCTTGATATGCAATATATTTTATGTCGCGTAGTGTCCTTAATGCCGTATTCTGTCCACAGTCCGGCCAATGACGATCTCCCCGACTCATCGAGCGGGTCGTTGGCCCCGTCGGATGTGGATTCACTTCCGACAGCCTCTACCCCACGCGCCGACAAGGACACCGAGGTGGGATCCCAGAGAGGGACCCATCAGGAGGAGGCTCTGGAAGCGCCGTCAGGCAGCCTCCCGGACTTTGCGCCGGACTCTACATCCAAACCCGCAGTGGTTCCAGAGTCCGGCAAGCGGCCCCTTCGAAAGAAGGGCAAGACCGTGACGCCAGCGGCCTCCGTCCAACCGGAGGCGCCGGATAACTTGTTGGAGGCGCTTAAAGGCGCTTCCATCGAGGAAGAACACCGCACTATCATGAGTGCGGTGATTCAAAAGGTTCAGCTCGCCAAAAGCGGGCTGGCCGAAGCCTGCAGCAGCCTTCTAACAGGCTTTGAGGTAAGAAGTTAAAATTATGTAATGTAATACCGCATAGAAAGTAGCCCCTGATGCTTAGTTCGGTGTTCGGAAAGAAAAGCCGGACTGAGGATCTAACAAGATATACGCAGGGTTGCCTAAAATATGTCAATATGGGTTTGCAGGCTGCGCTGCTGACCTCTGCCGCACTAACGGCGGAGGTCGATGTGCTAAAGCAGGATCTCGAGCGGTCCGAGCGAGAGCTCGGCCATGCGAAGAATCAGCTCGAGGACAAAGAAGGTGAGTAACACCACTTTGAATGGTTACCTTATAAAAAAGGATTTTGGTTGCAATAAAATTAACAAGGATAATATGTGTATTGCAGGGGCCACTAACGAGGTGGCGGCCCTGAAGGAGGCTGTGTCTGCGGCCGAACGCAGTGCGGCCGCGGAATGGGCCGAGCGAGAAAGCAGGAGGCACGGGTGGCGGAAGTACGGCAAGAGCTCCAGGCTCTCATGGAGAAACATGAGTTTGGAGCGTGACTCCAAGACTCGAGAGTCCGAGCTTGCCTCGGCTCTCGAAAGTGCCAAGTCCGCCAAGGCCGAAGCCCATAAGGCCCTTCAGGAGGTTGAAGATGTAAAGAAAATAGCGGCGGGTAAGGCATTTTTCATGCAAAGCAAGCATGTTAATGTAAAATACCTGATACTTACCCGCATTCGGAGCTCTCCAGGGGCGTTTGCAGATCTGCTGCGTAGTGCATCCGATGCCGCCACATTCTATCGTGGCGAGGAGGGGAGCTCGACGGAAAAAGTCTTCTGGTCTCAGTATGCTGAGGCCGGACACCCGGTGCCCCCAAGCGACCAGCTGAAGCAGCTGGTCGAACTCCACAAGGTAGCTGAAGAGGCCATGAAGGGCCTTATAGTCGGGCTGTGGCCTGGACAGGCCATGCCTGGGAGCTACTTTGGCCTCGTGCGGCAGCTGGTGGATGCATGCCCCTGGATGGATGTCATCAAGCGCTCCGCCTGTATTGAAGGCGCTCGCCGGGCCCTCGCCCGCACAAAGGTGCAATGGGGCAGGTTGGATGCGGAGAAGCTTCTCACGGACCCACCGCCACCGGGCAAGGAGTATCGCACGCCCGAGATGTATTATAAATCTGTCCTGAAGGGAGCCCGCGATATTGCGGATGAGTGCCCCAGAAATGTAATCTTTGAGTGAATTTGCTATGTATTATCCTGTGCGCTGAAACTTTGTTCATGTGCGCGTTTAAGCAACGCTTGTTTAATTTAAAATATTACCTTCTGTGCGGCCGTTTATAAAATCTGAGAGATGGCAAGTCGTTGGCTTCAGCCCCAAAGCCACGAGTGCTGGGGTGTTCGGGATAAACTTGAGCACTCTTGTTCCCATTTTTTGGTCCATCTAGGGAGGCGCTCAACACAACGAACAAGGCAACCGGACTTATATTGCTTGAACACTCCCACTTAGCCATAGAATTCTATAATTTTAAATTTCGGCGAAGCCCCTGGTATTCGGAAGACCGAATCCAGGGCGTTATCCACGCCTTCGTCGGACATTGTCCGGAACTTCGCTGGAAGCGGCGTGAGTCTTTAAGGACCCGAAAAAACCTCTCGAACAGCGACCAGTCTCTCGCCTTATCATGCCAGTCAGTTTTAGCTTTCTCCACTGAGGCGCTCGCCCGGCTCAACCGGGGCGCAATCGCAGTGGTTCTCCCAGTGCCACCTTAGCCGACAGAACGGAATGTAAGGCACCAAAACGTGGGAGCCGGGCAAACCCAACTATTGACCCAAGACATGATTCGGAGCCGATTCATATAATGCTATAAGTTCGGGGTGCCGCACTTGTGAAAGTGTTCGGACTTATCACACCATAGAGCGGGGAACATAAGCCCCTGGCGTATTAGGCCGTACCAAAATATACGGGCACAAGATGTCATATAATGAGCATATATATATAAAAGGTAATGCAATTGCAATCAAAAAGGTGCTGCATTATTTATGAAAGAAAGTCTGCTAGTAGAGCGGACTGATACAAATAGTGCGGTAAGCAAGGGATTTGGACTAAGTAAACATGTCCCCCTCCAGGGGTGAGCTGCGGACTTGGTGTATATAATCGAATTTAATGCTCGTAATTGAGACTACCTGAGTGTTCGTCGCAGCCTTCTTTCGTCCCTGACTGTTGCATCATGAGTTCGGCAGGTTCATCGCCGGACAGGGCCTCTGGTTAACGGAGTCCTGTGTACACAAAGAAGGAAAAAATAAAAAAAGGGGGGGCACACTTGCGAGCCCCCGGTGTGGTCGAACCGCACTCTGGGTCCGTTGCGATCGTGCCCCTTCCCCTGTGCCCATGGTATCTCCAAAGCGTAATGATGTACGCAGAGTGATATTCTTGCGATCATGCGCGGGCGAGGTTTGGGGCCGCATTGCTACGCGTGCTCTGATCGCGCCAGGTGGTCTTGGTTGGCATTGCTCCGGGCGCGTTTTGCTGTATCCGGCCTTTTAACGGTCGGACTCGAGAATTGCCTTAGAAGGCTGCTCTGTACTTTTGCCGCGAGAGCCGCTGTATGTTCCTCCGTTCGGAGGGAGCGTTTCGTATTCCCATTGACCGTGATGACTCCGCGAGGGCCTGGCATCTTGAGCTTTAGGTATGCATCATGTGGCACCGCGTTGAATTTTGCAAACGCGGTTCGTCCGAGCAGAGCGTGATAGCCGCTGCGAAACGGGACTATGTCGAAGATTAACTCTTCGCTCCGGAAATTATCCGGGGATCCAAAGACCACTTCCAGTGTGACTGAGCCTGTACAGTTGGCTTCCACTCCTGGTATGACACCTTTAAAGGTTGTCTTTGTAGGTTTAATTCTTGAGGGGTCTATGCCCATTTTGCGCACTGTATCCTGATAAAGCAAGTTCAGGCTACTGCCGCCGTCCATCAGGACTCTCGTGAGGTGAAATCCATCGACGATTGGGTCTAAAACCAATGCGGCGAATCCGCCATGGCGTATGCTGGTCGGATGGTCTCTTCGATCGAAAGTGATCGGACAAGAGGACCATGGATTGAACTTCGGGGCGACTGGCTCCATCGCATAGACGTCCCTTAGTGCGCGTTTCCTCTCCCTCTTGGGTATATGGGTCGCGTATATCATATTCACCGTCCGCACTTGTGGGGGAAAACCCTTCTGTCCTCTATTGTTCGGCGGTCGGGTCTCTTCCTCATCGTCGCTGTTTAGCCCCTTGTCATTGTTTTCGGCAATTAACTTGCTGGCCTGCTTGAACACCCAGCAATCTCTATTAGTGTGGTTAGCTGGCTTTTCAGAGGTGCCATGTATCTGGCATAAGCGGTCGAGTATTCGGTCCAGATTGGACGGACCCAGAGTGGTTCTTTTGAATGGCTTCTTCCGCTGACCGGGTTTAGAGCCTCGGAATCCGGCGTTGACTGCCGTATCCTCCTTATCGTCGCCGTTAATGTGGCGTTTGTTTTTGTTTCGACGTGACCTGCCGTTGTGGTCCTTAGTATCTGGACTGCCAGAATTTTTACGAAGATTGTTGCTGCGAGCTAGCCAGCTGTCCTCTCCCGCGCAAAAGCGGGTCATTAACGATGTGAGGGCTGCCATAGATTTCGGCTTTTCCTGCCCCAGGTGCCGGGCTAGCCATTCGTCCCGGATGTTATGTTTGAAGGCTGCAAGGGCCTCTGCATCCAGACAGTCGACGATTTGGTTTTTCTTTGTCAAGAACCATGTCCAAAATTGTCTGGCCAATTCGTCTGGCTGCTGAATAATGTGGCTTAGGTCATCGGCGTCTGGTGGTCGCACATACGTGCCCTGGAAGTTGTCGAGGAATGCGGCCTCCAGGTCTTCCCAGCACCCAATTGACTCTGCGGGCAAGCTGTTAAGCCAATGCCGAGCTGGTCCTTTAAGCTTGAGTGGGAGATACTTGATGGCATGGAGATCGTCGCCGCGGGCCATATGGATGTGGAGAAGATAGTCTTCGATCCAAACCGCGGGGTCTATTGTGCCATCGTAAGATTCGATGTTTACGGGTTTAAACCCTTCGGGGATTTGATGATCCGTTACTTCGTCAGTGAAGCATAGCGGGTGTGCGGCGCCTCTGTATTGAGAAATATCGCGACGCAGCTCAAGAGAGCGCTGTCTGCTGTGTTCGGCCCGGCCGGGGTTATTGTATCCGGCGCGACGGTATTCGTCGTGGGTTGTGGGGCGCCCACGTGATCCCTAGATGGATCTGGATTTCCTTGCTTTGTCCTCCAATATGTCTCGCAAGTCCGGCGCGTTCCCTCTTGGCTTCGTACTTTTGGAGCGATGCCGGGGTACGGTCTTGGCTGGAGGCCTGGATGCCTCTCTGTCACGACCACGGGGTGGTCGGTCAGCCATATCGTGCGCTGGTGATGGAGGTATGTATGCTTCCTCCTATAATCGGGGGAGCAGCTTGCGTCTTGGGTAACTTTTGGAGGGGCGTTCGAGTTTATACTCTTCGGCCGCGAGGACCTCGGTCCATCGATCGGCCAGCAGGTCCTGATCAGCTTGAAGCTATTGCTGCTTTTTCTTTAGGCTGTTTGCTGTGGCGTTAAGCCTGCGCTTGAAGCGCTATTGTTCGACGGGATCCTCAGGTACGACGAATTCATCATCGTTGAGGCTTTCTTCGTCTTCGGAGGGAGGCATATAGTTATGCTCCTCAACCTCTTCATCTGCCGCCCTCTCGTGAGGGCTTGCTTCTGCATCCTCCTGCGCTGAGTCTTGCTGGAGGGGATTGTCTTCGGCACTCTCTGGAGTATTATTATCTCCTGTGCCGGAATCTCCATTCTTGCTGTGGCGGGATTTAGAGCGGCGCCGCTGATGCCGGCGTTTGGGCTGCTTCTTTAAAGAGTCTGCCTCCGCTGCTTCTTCGCCGTCCCCGTCTTTTGGGGTGTCCACCATATATATGTCGTATGACGAGGTGGTCTTCCAGTGCCCTGTAGGCGCTGGTTCCTGTTCATCTCCGGCATCGTCGTCCATGGCGTCGATGTCGTCGGAGTCGTAGTCTAGCATGTCGGTTAGATTGCCGACAGTGGCTACAAAGTGGGTGGTGGGTGGGCTTTGAATTTCTTCGTCGTCCGTACCCCAACCATCCTGGCCATAGTCCGGCCAGGACTCTCCTGATAACGAGAGATGCTTTAGTGAATTCAGGATATCGCCAAAAGGCGAGTATTGGAAGATGTCCGCGGCGGTGAATTCCATAACTGGCGCCCAATCCGAATCGATCGGTAGGGGCGCGGGAGGTTCGGAGTCCGGCAAGGAGTTCGGCGCCTCGGAATCATGAGTTTCGCAGGGGACAAGATTAGTGTTCGGGTCCATCGCCGTGGATGTTGAAGCCCCAGGGCGGCGTCTATCCGCCGGCCCTCGATCTGGGCGATCGGCTCCGGACTAATGGCCGGAACGGATTCGTGTGCGGCCACCAAGGCACTGTTCGGCGGCAGAGCTAGATCATGCCCATCGCAACAGTGCGGCGCGCTTGGCTGTGGCTCGGGTCCGTCGAAGATCAAGTCTCCGTGGACATCGGCCGTGAAGTTTAGGCTTCCGAATCTGACCTGACGGCTAGGGGCGTAGCTTTCGATCTGCTCTAGATGGCCAAGCGAATTAGCCCGCAGTGCGAAGCCACCGAATACGAAGATCTGTCCGGGGAGAAAAGTCTCACCCTGGACAGCATTGTTGGTTGAAGATGCCATCAAGCCTATCGGTGACGACACAGAGGAACTCTCAATGAAAGCACCAATGTCGGTGTCAAAACCGGCGGATCTCGGGTAGGGAGTCCCGAACTGTGCGTCTAGGCGGATGGTAACAGGAGACGAGGGACACGATGTTTTTACCCAGGTTCGGGCCCTCTCGATGGAGGTAAAACCCTACGTCCTGCTTGATTAATATTGATGATATGGGTAGTACAAGAGTGGATCTACGACGAGATCAAGGAGGCTAAACCCTAGAAGCTAGCCTATGGTATGATTGTTGTAATGTATGTCGTCCTACGGACTAGAGCCCTCCGGTTTATATAGACACCGGAGGAGGCTAGGGTTACACAGAGTCGGTTACAATGGTAGGAGATCTACATATCCGTATCGCCAAGCTTGCCTTCCACGCCAAGGAAAGTCCCATCCGGACACGGGACGGAGTCTTCAATCTTGTATCTTCGTAGTCTTGGAGTCCGGCGGACGATGATAGTCCGGCTGTCCGGACACCCCCTAGTCCAGGACTCCCTCAATGGCCTTGGAGATGATGTAGAGGCCCTCCGTGGTCGATTCCTTCTCCGATGAGAAAGGGCAATGCACGGTACCAAAGAGGTTAGCAATGGTGGAAAGGTAAACGTGCGTATAATCCATGGACTCAAGATTAGTCCAAAGAACTCATATAATTTTTGCAAAAATTTAGAAGTCATCAAAAACCAAGCCCTACGTGCATGCTCCTAGAGGGATAGATTGGTAGGAAAAGACCATCGCTCATCCCCGACCGCCACTCATAAGGATGCACAATCCAAGGACACTTCATGTTTCAAATTTGTTACACAACTTTAACCATACGTGCATGCTAGGGACTTGCTAACTTCAACACAAGCATTCTTTAAATTCATAATCACCCAACTAGCATGACTTTAATATCACTACCTCCATATCTCAAAACAATTATCAAGTATCAAATTGATCATAGCATCCAATTCACTTCCTATGATAGTTTTTATTATACCCAACTTGGATGCCTACCATTCTAGGACCAATTTTATAACCATAGCAAATACCATGCTGTTCTAAGAGACTCTCAAAATAATATAAGTGAAGCATGAGAGACTAGCAATTTCTACAAAATTAAGCCACCGCCGTGGTCTAAAAGATATAAGTGAAGCACTAGAGCAAGAACTATCTAGCTCAAAAGATATAAGTGAAGCACATAGAGTATTCTAATAAATTATAATAAAGTAGGCTTCTCCCAAAAGGTGTGTACAGCAAGGATGATTGTGTAAAACTAAAAAGCAAATACTAATATCATACATGACGCTCCAAGCAAAACACATATCATGTGGCGAATAAAAATATAGCTCCAAGTAAAGTTACCAATGAACGAAGACGAAAGAGGGGATGCCTTCCCTGGGCATCCACAAGCTTAGGCTTTTGGCTATTCTTGAATATCTTGGGGTGCCATGGGCATCCCCAAGCTTAGGCTTTTGCCAATCCTTATTCCATAGTACATCAAATCTTTACCCAAAACTTGAAAACTTCACAACACAAAACTCAACAAGAAATCTCATAAGCTCCGTTAGTGCAAGTAAACAAGACCACCACATAAGGTACTGTTTTGAAATCATTCTTTATTTATATTGATGTTAAACCTACTGTATTCCAAGTTCTTTATGGTTCATACCACTTAATACTAGCCATAGATGCATCAAAATAAGCAAACAACACACGAAAAACAGAATCTGTGAAAAGCAGAATAGTCTGTAGCAATCTGTAACTAACGCAAACTTATGGAACTCTAAAAATCCTACCAAAATAGGAAGTCCTGGAAATTTTTTCTATTTATAAGTAGCAAAAAGAATCAATGCAAAAGCACGTTTCTGTGATTTAACAAAACTAATTGCGTTCGTGCAAAGTTTTTGTTTTTCAGCAGAATCAAATTAACTATCATCATAGGTTATCCTATAGGTTCTACTTGGCACAAACACTAATTAAAACATAAAAACACATCTAAACAGAAGGTAGATGAAAAATTTATTACTAAACAGAAACAAAAACAAAAAACACAAATAAAATTGGGTTGCCTCCCAACTAGCGCTATCATTTAACGCCCCTAGCTTGGCATAAAAGCGAAGATAGATCTAAGTAGTGCCATCTTTGGCACTCAATTCATAAGTAGCTCGCATGATAGATTCATAAGGTATTTTGACTTTCTTTTTTGTAAAGTGATCCATGCCCTTCTTTAATGGAAATTGGAATCTAATATTCCCTTCCTTCAAACCAATAATCACGCCAATCGTTCTAAGGAAAGGTCTACCAAGAATAATAGGGCAAGAAAGATTGCAATCTATATCAAGAACGATAAAACCTACGGGCACCAAATTTCTATTTGCAACAATGGGAACATCATTAATCCTTCCCATTGGCTTTTTAATGGTGGAATCCGCAAGGTGCAAATTTCAAGAGCAATCATCAAGATCATGGAAACATAGAATATCACATAAAGTTTTCGGAATTGTGGAAACACTAGCACCCAAATCACACAAAGCAAAACACTCATGATCTTTAATTTTGATCTTTATAGTAGGTTCCCACTCATCATTAAGTTTTCTAGGTATAGAAACTTCCAAATTAAGTTTTTCATCATAAGATTGCATCAAGGCATCAACGATATGTTTGTAAAAGCTTTATTTTGACTATAAGCATGAGGAGAATTAACAACGGATTGCAACAAGGAAATACAACCTTCTAAAGAACAATTATCATAATCAAATTCCTTGAAATTCGAGATAGTGGGTTCAAGGCTATTTAAAGTCATGACCTCTCCAATCCCACTTTTACCAAATTTAGCATCAAGATCTAAAAACTCCGAATTATTGGGACGCCTTCTAACTAAAGTTGACTCATCTACAGTCCCATTATTATTGATATTCATATTGCAAAACAAAGATCTAATAGGGGACACATCAATAACTTTAAGATCTTCATCATTATTTTTATTGAACCTAGAAGAACACGCCTTTACAAAGCAATCTTTCTTAGCACGCAATCTAGCGGTTCTTTCCTTGCACTCATCAATGGAAATTCTCATTGCTTTGAGAGACTCATTGATATCATGCTTAGGAGGAGTAGATCTAAGTTTAAGAGAATCAACATCAAGAGAATGTCTATCAATGTTCCTAGCCAAATCATCAACTTTGAGCAACTTTTCTTCAAGCAAGGCATTAAAATTCTTTTGAGATATCATAAATTCTTTCACACTGTTCTCAAAATCAGAGGGCATCTTATTAAAATTACCATAAGAATTATTGTAGGAATTTCCATAATTATTAGAGGAATTACTAAGGAACGGTCTAGGATTAAAGTTTCCTCTATAAGCTTTTTTTCCAAAACTATTCCTACCAACAAAATTCACATCCATAGATTCATTATTATTCTCAATCAAAGTAGACAAAGGCATATCATTGGGATCAAGAGGAGCATTCTTAGTAGCGAACAATTTCATAAGTCCATCCATCTTTCCACTCAAAACATTAATTTCTTCTATAGCATGCACTTTTTTACTAGTAGATCTTTCGGTGTGCCATTGAGAATAATTAGCCATAATATTATGAAGAAGTTTTGTAGCATCTCCAAAAGTGATTTCCATAAACGTGCCTCCCGCGGCCGAATCTAAAAGATTTCTAGAAGCAAAGTTCAAACCGGCATAAAATTTTTGTATGATCATCCATAAATTCAAACCATGAGTAGGGCAATTACGAATCATCAATTTCGTTCTTTCCCAAGATTGGGCAACATGCTCATGATCTAGTTGTTTAAAATTCATAATATCATTCCTAAGAGTGATGATCTTAGCGGGAGGAAAATATATAGAGATAAAAACATCTTTGCACTTATTCCATGAATTAATACTATTCTTAGGCAAAGACGAAAACCAAACTTTAGCACGATCTCTAAGTGAAAACGGAAATAAGTTCAATTTAACAGTATCATTATCCGTATCTTTCTTCTTTTGCATATCACACAAATCAACAAAGTTGTTTAGATGGGTAGCGGCATCTTCACTAGGAAGGACAGCGAATGGATCTTTCATAACAAGATTCAGCAAAGTAGTATTGATTTTACAAGGCTCAACATCATTAAGAGGAGCAATCGGAGTACTAAGGAAATCATTATTATTGGAGAAATCACACAATTTGGTATTATCTTGTGCCATGGCAACAAGTAATCCAACACACAAGCAAGCAGAAAAAGGCAAGCGAAAGAGAGAGAGAGAGGAGAATGTTGGGAAAGAGAGGGCAAATAAAACGGAAAGTGTCATGGAATTGTCACGTCAGATGTCCTAGTGAAAGGACTTAGTCGTGGAGCCATCGCAACTAGGAAGCTTGAAGGGGTTAATCAGGACAAGAGACACGAGAGGTTTATACTAGTTCGGCCCCTTACGGTGAAGGTAAGGCCTACGTTTAGTTGGGTTGGTACTGCTTGATGTTTCGATGACCAAGGAGCGAGATACGCTATGCCTGGTGCTTGATGAGTTGTTTCTTTCCCTAAGCCACCAGCGGGTCGTCCCCTTATATACACGGGTGAACACCCTGCGGCCTACAGAGTCCCGGCCGGCTCATAGACAATGTCCGGCTCGGTGACTAGTTAATTCTACCTTATGTTACAAGTCATATCATCATGGCGGTTTACCACTATGGGCCTTGAGCCACCTGTGGGCCTTAGACCCTTTATTGAACCGCCATCTTCATGCTTGGTCTTGGGCTTCTCTCTGATGAGTCTTCTTTGCATAACCCGGCCCCTCCTGGGCGGCTTACACAAATAGTTATATCCCCAACATTAGGCCCCAGATTGATTTGAACCGGTTCATGTCAATCTTAAAATACCTTAAAAATGAGCCTTCGGTCTTCTGTCTATGCAAAAGGGTTTAACCCGCCATGACGTCATCTTCTGGATTCATGTTAACCCGTCGTGACGTCATCTCCCATTAAATCCTTATTTTATTCTGCTATATCTTCAACGGATCTTTGCCTTTACTGACCGCCTCGAAACCCGAGGCATCGGGGCCGCTGGATAATGATATTTAGTCTCCTCGTTTCTCGCGCCGTCTCAGTCGGTCTCCCTTATAAATAGGCACGACCTAGGTCTTCCATTCTCCCCCTTCGTTCGTCTTCTTCCTCTCGCTATCTCTCTACTGCTTAGAGCTTCGCCGCCACTGCCACCGCAGATCTCCTCGTCTTCACCAACTCAGGCCGCTGCATCAACCTGACTCGACCAGAAACGCGACGGACCTCCACAGCAACTCTGCATCTGTAAGTTTCTCCCTCCCTGTTCCTTAGATCTGCATTAATTTTTTTGAGTTCGTCGGTGTTCGTCACCATCAGTGAGAACCCTTGATAGATTCCACCCCTGACGCCTGTTTCCGATCTTAAGACAGTATAAAATCGTGGCGGTAGCTGTTTCGCACTCATTTCGAATGCAAATAGATCCCTTTTCGCTTGCAGATAGGCCTCCTTCAAGTTTATGAATTCATCTGTACTGGTTGCTAGGTTTAGAAATATTTCCTTTTCTGCACACCTGTTTGATCCAAATTAATCTCTACCAGTTGCGAAACTTGTTTGTGCGACACTTAGGCAAAAATATGTTTCTGTTAGGCCCATTTAACTCTAGCGGCTCTCATTGCCGGCTTAAAATAGAAAATGTTAATCGACAGCCTTGCCAGCTCCTGGTGGCTTAAAATAACTTAACTGCTACTGATTCCCATAGCGGCTTAGATAACCAGATATAATTAGCCATATGTCATTAGGCCCCGTCTTAATACGCCATTTTGAATAGACTTAAAAATACTTTCCTTCTGGGTTAAGATTGAACCGGAGCTTCTTATTTTGTCATAGGCTTTCACATGCATCATGGCACCTAAGACAACTAAGGCTCCTGTGACCTGTAATTGGGTCCGATCCACTATCACAAAAAGCAAATTGTCTGAATTTGTGAAGTCTGGCCATCTGCCCAAGAAGGAGGCTATGTTTTATCGTGTCCCTGACCCGTCCGAGGATAAACCTCAGCCCAAAGAAGGGGAGGTGATAGTTTTTATGGATCATATGAACCGGGGATTGGCTCCACCCGGTTCAAAATTCTTCAGGGATGTTTTGCATTTCTTTGACCTCAGACGTCAAGACATTGGACCCAATTCCGTGTCAAATATCTGCAAATTCCAAGTTTTCTGCGAAGTATACCTAGGAGAAGAGCCCAATCTACTTTTGTTCAGAGAGCTATTCTATTTAAACCGACAGAATGAACGTGCCAACGGGCCCAGTCTAGAACTTGGTGGCATCTCAATTCAGCGACGGAGAGACTGCCTCTTTCCTTATGCCGAACTGCCCAGCCACTCAAAGGACTGGAACCAGACGTGGTTTTATTGCCAGGACACTTCTCCAGCTGATGAGAACCCTCTGCTCGGTTTTCGTGCTCTGCGCCTTGAATCAAATCACCTGCAGCCGGGTAAGCTAACCGCTGTTGAACATCTATCATTTGCCCCTACCATCAAGAAGATCAAAGCCCTCTTAGGCAATGGTTTGAACGGTATTGATTTGGTGCGAGTCTGGATCTCCTGGCGGGTGATCCCGTTAAGACGCCGCCCCGGCTTAATGTGCTCTTCAACTGGCGAGAAGGATGACCCACTGCGTCATAGTCCCGACGACTTACCAGATGATGTGGTGGAGGCTACGACCCAAACGTTGTTAAAAGAGGGCACGGTGACTAGTAATGCCTTTGGCTTACTTCCTTTCTGCAAGAAGAATCCAGCCCCCGCAGTGAGTCATCAATCTCAATGAATACTCTTTACTATATTACACCTTGCTTTTACTCGGAACACCTTATCTTTTTTCACAGGCCGATGACAACTTCTGGAAGGTCAAGTATGACCATGAGGCTGCCAAACAAGCCAGAGCGGCCAAGAGAACCGAAAGAAAAGCCACCAAAACAGGAACTTCAAGGAAGAAGAAACCAAGCGCTTCAGATTTACTCAAATTGGACGACACTTCTGATGATGAAGAAGAGGTAATCCTTAACTCTTCTAACTCTTTTGTCCTTATTTTATTGACATTCTATCCTTTCAGGAGGATATGGGGAACAGCCAAGCAGTTGACGAAGAGGTAACGATAATCTCCTCCGACTCAGAGCCTTTGCCAAAGCAAAAAATCCGAAGGGTGACCCCGAAAGTAAGATTTTCACATCCTCTAGCTTATCAAGATCCTCAATTTCTTTTGAAGCAACAGCAGTTTGAAAGCCGGAGGCAGACCCGGACAAGCAAAGATGTAGAGCTCTCCTTCGGCTTACCTGACGTAACTAGGAAGCGTCGGACTGAGGTTATCTCCAATTTACGTTCTGTTTTACCTTTGGCGGTTTTAATTCGCCAACCTCTCAATTCATCTGACTCCAATTATCAGGATACCTCTCCTTCCTCCGGCGAGTCTATGCAATCTAACATGCCGGCTTTCAAAAATGCCCCCGGGTAATGTAATTTTTTTTACCTTATGCTTTACCTTATTCATGCTTTTGTACTCATCCTTCTGCCTTTGTCCACAGCATGCAAGTGAAACCCAGTAAGAGGGCAAAAAAGAGTAAGCCAGCCGTCCCAAGACCCGGTCGTGACTGAACCGGAGCTTGGCACGGCTGCTCCTGACAGCTCTACCCATCAGCCGCCGCCTGAACCAGCCTATGACATTCCAGCACCAACCTCTGATCCACCCGCCGAAGATACTCTCAACAGTTCTGATAACCCGGAAGCTCCTAGCCCGGCCAAGACAATTGACCCGAAAGTTGAGATTCTGAAGACTCAGTTTGTTGAGCCAGGGCGGCCCACTGTCCTTGCCAAGTGCTCTGCTCAGGAGGAGCTTCTGGAATGCCGAAAGGCCAAGCTAGACATTGCTGACTATACTCATTTAAGTATTGGAGATATAGTCTCTGGTTATCTCAATCAAGTACATAGCAGCCGTGACCTGGAAATTGACATGGTGAAGCAAATACAACACAAATCTGAGGTACTCCCTCCGTTCGAAAATACTTGTCATCAAAATGGATAAAAAAATCTGTATCTTAAACTAAAATACATCTAGATACATCTTCTTTTATTCATTTTGATGACAAGTATTTCCGGATGGAGGGAGTATAACTTATGCTACTTTTCTGAATCATACTTACAGTATCAGCCCCCAAGTCTATTGCTTATGAATAAATATGCTGTAGACTTAGAAAACTGCTTAGCACTGCTTTGTCCGGTTTAGAAAGAAGACATTTAACCCGGTTGTAACATGATACCTTGAACTTGCGATACACATTAGCCCCCAAGTGTCAAGTATCTTTGCTTGGAAAGTGCTTGGGACTTAATTTCCATGAACCGACATTGTAAATTAAAATTCGTCAGCATACATTAGCCCCCAAGTGTCAAGTATCTTTGCTTGCAAAGTGCTTGAGACTTTAATGTTATCTTACCATGATGCTGACTGTCGGTGTCAAAACCGGCGGATCTTGGGTAGGGGGTCCCAAACTGTGCGTCTAGGCGGATGGTAACAGGAGACAAGGGGCACGATGTTTTACCCAGGTTCAGGCCCTCTTGATGGAGGTAAAACCCTACGTCCTGCTTGATTAATATTGATGATATGGGTAGTACAAGAGTGGATCTACCACGAGATCAAGGAGGCTAAACCCTAAAGCTAGCCTATGGTATGATTGTTGTAATGTATGTTGTATCCTACGGACTAAAGCCCTCCGGTTTATATAGACACCGGAGAGGGCTAGGGTTACACAGAGTCGGTTACAATGGTAGGAGATCTACATATCCGTATCGCCAAGCTTGCCTTCCATGCCAAGGAAAGTCCCATTCGGACACGGGACGGAGTCTTCAATCTTGTATCTTCGTAGTCTTTGAGTCCGGTGGACGATGATAGTCCGGCTGTCCGGACACCCCCTAGTCCAGGACTCCCTCAGTAGCCCCCGAACCAGGCTTCAATGGCGATAAGTCCGGCGCGTATATAGTCTTCGGCGTTGCAAGGTGGGTTCTCCTTTTAAGTTCCACGTACCGGCCGAACAGTGTCCGGCTTTCTCATAAATGCTGTGCTTCTTGGCTTCTACGCTCAATAATGGCCTTCCTCCACGCGTCGCACGAATGCGAAAAGCCAGGGTGTTTTTTACGTTTCACCCCCTAGTCGTGCAAGTCATCCGCCTACAAAAAGACGCAAAAATCCAGATCCAAATCACACCATCTTCCTTCAGCGAATACTCATCGGAGCGCCTTTGACCCAACAATCCATTCCACCATGGACCATCGGCGCGGCTCCTCTTCTCGCGCTCCCAGCCCACTGCCAGGAGATTGGAGGAGCTGCTCTGTTCCACACAACGAGCTAGTGAAGCTCCAAGCGGGGGGATATCTCCCTCCGGCCTTCATGGTCCCGGTTCGAGCCGGGCTGGCCACCTACCAAGGTGGGAAGCAAGCGGAGGCTACCCCAAGTCCCAACAAAGGGGAGCGGGTATGCTTCATCCCCTATCTAATAAGGGGACTCAGATTTCCTATACATCCGTTCCTCCGCGGGCTCCTGGAGTTCTACGGACTCCAGCTCCATCGCCTCACCCCCGCCTCTGTCCTGCATGTCGCGGGTTACGTAGCTCTTTGCGAGCTGTTCCTGGGCATCGAGCCTCATTATGCGCTGTGGAAGAGGTTGTTCTGCCTCGTACCCCGTTCTCACGAGGGATCTATATATCAGGTGGGCGGTGCCGAAGTATGGCGCATTGCCGGGACCGGATATCCATCCGGAACCCCTAAGAAGGCGTCCGAAGACTGGCCTTCGGAATGGTTTTACATAGAATATGCTCCGCTGTCGGACCCAGTCCGGGTCGGCCTCCCGGAGTTTAGTGCTGCTCCTCTGAAGAAACGCCTTAGTTGGCGCCCGCGGAGTCCCCAATTGGAGGAAGACAAGAGCGTCCATTATCTGATGGGCCGAATAAGATTACTAGCCCATTCCGGATTGACCATGATCGGAATCATGGCAATATGCATCATGTGGGGAGTACAGCCACTACAATACAGGGGCCACCCCATGTGGGATTTCAACGCGGAGGACGACGCCACCCGCCACGGCCGCAAAGGGCCGAATTCGACCGAGGACCTGGTGCAGATCCTGTCCGGCCTGTACAAGGGGGAAAACGAGGACTTCCTTCGAACGAACCCTCTGAATGGGTTTTCCATGAACAACCCTCGGGGCTGGGTAAGCGAACACTTTTAAGGGCTCAACCCGTGCTTTTAGAGTTTAAGCTTCACTATGTCTTCGGCGCAGGAACTGCGCCGGATTGTGGAGGACATGATAAGTCCGGCTCCGCAACCTGAGGATCCAGGGTGATCCCAAGATCCGGCCTCCGAAGAGGATCCGGATATCACGGTGGAGCTGATCGACGGGGTGTTTCACCAGCTCAGCATGGACAACGCTTTGGTCGCCATTACGGCGGACTACCCCGGATTATATCCGGCTTCCCAGGTGATTGTGACCGAGGTTCGGACACCATTATCTCTTCCTTGCCCCTTTCTGACCTTCGCGAACGATGGTGTTTTACAGGAAGCATCTTCAAGGCAGGAAGCCGAGCCTGCGGCGGCTGATCAACAAAGGCCAGTCCGGACCAGCAGGTGGAAAAGGAGTGCGGCACGGACTGAAATGTCGCCGCAAAGGTATAGCTCGTATTTAAATATTCAGAGCAATGTTCCTAGGAAGCGTCTGAGTGCTCATGATCCTTCATAGGAGAAAAAGCGCCCGCCGAACTGCGGGCGTAGAGGTTGCCAATCCGGCCTATAACGGTCAGGCTCCAGCGCCCGGTCAGGAGGGGGAGGCAAGCGCAAGGCGCGGGCCGGATACTCCTCCAATGGAGGATGCCGACCGATTGTCCGCCACCAAGTCTGAGGTGGAGAGCGCCATGAACCATAGGCGCCCCCGGACAGTATTTCGTGAAGCATGCTTCTCCCCTGAGGCGCTGGACGCTTTTAACGCGGGGGATGCGCACCTCCGTGCTGCTCAAGATGGTTTTACCTGAGCCACGGAGCAGTATGTAAAAGACATACGGGTAAGGGAATTTAATGGTTATATATGCCAGTAGCCCCCGAGACTTAAAGTAGTTATGTTAACTGATTTAAGGATCATTTGAAACGCAAGTTCTTACCGAAAAGAATGCCCAGCTGTCTCAGGAGCTGCAAGAATGCAAGGCCCAACTTGAGGCCGCACTTGTTGCCGTAGGAGGGAACACGGAGGCCCCTCCTGGTAACACATTTGTTTGGTAAATAGAAGTGCTGTGCGGCGTGCGTGTAAGTCTAATAATGACGTTGCAGGTGCTGCCGGACTAGATCCGGACAGGCAGGAACTGCTGCGCCAGCTGAAGGCCGGCGAGAGGGTGCTGAATAGAGTACAGCAGGAAAGGAACAAGCTTCAAGATGCCCACGCCCAGCTTGGAGAAGAGCTGAAAGGCGTTCGGGTCGAGCTGTCGGGCTCCGTCAAGGAGAATCAGCGGCTTCGTCGCGGCATCTGTAGTAAGTGCTTGAGCGAACTCCTTTGAAAAGACGAGTCCGGCGAGGAAGTCAATTGACAGAATATGTCTTGTAGGTATACTCACAGGTCGCCCTGCGGAGGAAATGCCCGTATCGACAGGTGATCAACTTCCCGAGCTGTTGCAACTGCTCGAACAAGTTCGGCAGGCGATGAGCGGCGTCGTCCAAGCATTATGGCCAGCCGTCTCCCTACCCGAGGGCCTTGGGGAGCTTGCGGAGAAACTCCAGGGAGTGCGGCAGCGCTTCCGTTTATGGAAGATTTCGGCCTGCCGCGAGGGTGACAGGGAGGCTTGGGCCATGGTGAAGACGCGGTACAAGAAGGCGGATCCCAACCACATGGCCGAAGTTGGACCGGTGGGGCCCTATGGGAAGGAGATCCCTGTGAGTTTAGTATACAGCCAAGTAGAGGTGGCTGCTAAATTTTCCCAACGGGACTGTAAGTTAGACAGCCTGTTAGACGGGATTGAGGAGGAATACAATCAGTAAGTTTGATAATGTATTGAAAATGACATGTGAAATGCCTTCTAGCCGGATTGTAGATCGTTTGTCTTTGCTGACCTTTTCGCTTCGACCTCGGGACCCTAGAGTCCGGAGTGTGTCCAAAACCTTTTTGGTTAAAAAACAACCGGGGTATGCATGGAGACCAGGCATAGGGGTCATTAGTGCTTTATCAGACAAGTGCCCAACTAGTTATGTTATATTACATGGTTAGTAAGAAACATCTTCCAGGGAGAATAGTTCCGTTAGGGGTTCCTTTCCCTGGGAGGCATGCCCTAAAGTGCATGTCCGGACTGCGAAAAAAGCAGAAAAACATCTGGGGGCAGATAGATAGATAGGTAAAAAATCATCTTTTGAGTCACCGACCGAATATTCCCTTAAGAACGCTAGCTTTCGGCTTCACCCAGTCTGAGGTACACATCCGGCTGACCCGGCAGTAACAATCGCAGAGGTGCTCCCTTTACCTCCTAGCCGAACAATCGGGAATGTAGGGGTAAGCACAGGAGCCAGGCAACCCAGCTTGGCCAAAACTTAAGTCATATCGATGCATATAATGGTGAGTAAAAGGTACATGTGGAAGCATGACACATGTGTTGGGCATGAAGCCCTTATAGTTGAGCTTCTGGAAAAGAAGCCCCCAGGTATAATGAGTGCGGATAGCACATCAAGCGTGTGCGAACAATGCGCAATTAGGCCCTTAAGGGCTTTGTATGAAAAAAGGATAAGAGAAGAAAGAGAAACAAAGTGCAGCTGTAGTGTAAAAAATTTGGACGGGGGAAGGGGACGAACCCTTAGTCCGGCACTAGGCGTAAAATCTTCGGAGGCGGGCTGCGTTCCATGGGTTCGGCTCGAGTCGGTTGTCCGACGCATTTCTTAGACGGTATGCCCCGCCGGTCAGGACTTGGTCGATGATGATGGGGCCCTCCCATTTGGGCTTGAGCTTGTCCTTTTTCTTGTCCGGCAGGCGTAGAACTAGTTCGCCAACGTTGTAGGTCTTGGCCCGTACTTCTCTGCTTTGATATCTTCGAGCCTACTGCTGATAAAATGCGGAACGAGCCTTGGCGACGTCGCGTTCCTCCTCCAATGCATCCAAGCTGTCCTGCCGATCCAGCTCGGCTTCTCGTTCTTCGTACATGCGCACTCGAGGTGAGTCATGAATGATGTCGCAGGGCAGAACTGCCTCTGGGCCGTATACCATGAAGAATGGTGTAAATCCGGTAGTATGGTTGGGCGTTGTCCGCAGCCCCTAGAGTACGGAGTCGAGCTCCTCTACCCAGTGCGTGTTTGATTTTGTAAGTGACCGCACTAGTCTGGGTTTAATGCCGCTCATTATTAGACCATTTGCTCGTTCCACTTGACCGTTGGTTTGAGGGTGATAGACTGAAGCGTAGTTGAGCTTAATGCCCATGTTTTTGCACCATGACTTGACCTCGTCAGCGGTGAAGTTCGTGCCGTTGTTGGTGATGATGCTGTGGGGGACACCGTAACGGTGTACGACCCTGGATATAAAGTCTATCACTGGTCCGGACTCTGCCGTTTTGACCGGTTTGGCCTCTATCCATTTGGTGAATTTATCCACCCTGACCAATAGGTACCTTTGCTTGTGGGTTCCCCCTTTAAGGGGTCCAACCATATCAAGCCCCCAGACCGTGAACGGCCAGGTAATGGGTATAGTTTTGAGGGCGGTGGGTGGCATATGGCTCTGATTAGCAAAGGGCTGACAACCGACGCATCTCTGGACTAAGTCCTGGGCATCTGCCCGGGCCGTCGGCCGATAAAATCATGTACGGAATGCCTTTCCTACAAGGGCCCGGGCTGCTGCGTGGTGTCCGCCTAGTCCGGCATGAATTTCAGCCAAGAAGTTTCGCCCTTCCTCTTCGGAGATACACCTTTGAAGGACTCCGGTTGTACTTTTCTTATAAAGTTCTCCCTCATGGACCTTGTAGGCTCTCGATCGCCGGACTATGCAGCGGGCCTCATTTTGGTCTTCGGGAAGTTCCTGTCTAAGCAAATAGGCTAGGAATGGTTCCGTCCACGGGGCGATTACTGCCATTATGTCGTGGGCTGAAGGTGTTATGTCATCGGCTGAATCGCCGGTTGGCGCGGTTGTTTCCGGTTTGTCATTTCCGGACTCCCCTTCCCATAGTACGGACGGCTTGAAGAGCCGTTCCAGGAAGATATTTGGAGGGACAGCGTCACGTTTTGTGTTGATGCGTGCCAATATGTCGGCTGCTTGGTTATTTTCTCGGGCTACGTGATGGAATTCAAGTCCTTCAAACTGAGCCGACATTTTTAGGACAGCGTTGCGATATCCTGCCATTTTCGGATCCTTGGCGTCAAAGTCTCCGTTTATTTGGGATATTACGAGGTTTGAATCCCCGCGCACCTCTAGGCGTTGAATGCCCATGGAGATTGCCATCCGGAGACCATGTAGAAGGGCCTCGTATTCGGCTGCATTGTTGGAGTCCATGTACATTATTTGAAGTACGTATTGGACTGTGTCCCCAGTTGGGGACGTCAAGACGACGCCAGCCCCCAGTCCGGCCAACATTTTGGAGCCGTCGAAGTGCATAGTCCAATTGGAGTATGCGCCGTACTCTTTAGGGAGTTCGGCTTCTGTCCATTCAGCGACGAAGTCAGCCAAAACTTGTGACTTTATAGCTCGCCGAGGCTTGTAGGTTATATCAAATGGTAGGAGCTCAATGGCCCATTTTGCAATCCTGCCCGTTGCGTCGCGGTTGTTTATAATGTCATTGAGTGGTACTTCGGAGGCCACTGTTATCGAACACTCTTGAAAGTAGTGTCGGAGCTTCCGGGATGCCATGAACACCGCGTACGCTATCTTTTGGTAGTGCGGGTAACGGGACTTGCAGGGTGTTAACACAGTGGATACGTAGTACACTGGTTTTTGAAGAGGGAATTTATGCCCTTCTGTCTCTCGTTCAACGATGAGTACCGCACTTACAACTTGATGTGTTGCTACGATGTATAACAACATAGGTTCGCCTAGGTTTGGCGCAGCTAGGACCGGATTTGTTGCCAATATGGACTTTATTTCTTCGAGTCCGGCAGTGGCAGCATCCGTCCACTCGAAGTGTTCGGTGCGCCTAAGGAGGCGATAAAGGGGCAGTGCCTTTTCTCCCAAGCGGGAGATAAAACGGCTTAGGGCTGCCACGCATCCTGTCAATTTTTGTATCTGTTTGAGGTCTTTTGGAATATCCAACTGTGACAGAGCTCGGATTTTAGCCGGGTTTTCTTCAATTCCTCTACCAGATACAATGAAGCCCAACAGCTTTCCGGCTGGTACGCCGAAAACGCATTTTTCCGGATTTAGCTTGATGTCATATGCTCCGAGGTTGTCGAATGTGAGCCTCAAATCGTCTACTAGAGTTTCGACGTGTTTTGTTTTGACGACTACGTCGTCTATGTATGCCTCGACTGTTTTGCCGATCTGGGTAGCCAGACATGTTTGAATCATGCGCTGATATGTTGCGCCGGCATTTTTAAGTCCGAAGGGCGTCGTGTTGAAGCAGAATGGTCCGTATGGAGTGATGAATGCCGTTGCGGCTTGGTCTGCTTCAGCCATCTTGATTTGATGGTAGCCAGAGTATGCGTCGGGGAAGCACAATGAATTGTGTCGTGCGGTAGCATCGATAATTTGGTCGATGCGGGGGAGGGGGAAGGGATCCTTTGGGCAAGCCTTATTGAGGTCTTTAAAATCGACGCATAGGCGCCAGGATTTGTCCTTCTTTGGTACCATTACCAGATTTGCTAGCCAATCCGGATGTTTGATATCTCTGATGAATCCGGCTTCCAATAGTTTGGCTAGCTCTTCTCCCATTGCCTGTCTTTTTGGTTCGGAAAATCGTCGAAGAGCCTGTTTGACCGGCTTGAATCCTTTTAGGATGTTTAGGCTGTGTTCTGCCAATCTGCGTGGGATTCCGGGCATGTCCGAAGGATGCCAGGCAAAAATTTCCCAATTTTCCCGAAGGAATTCTCGCAGTGCGGCGTCTACCTCGGGGTTCAATTGTGCCCCGATGGAGGCCGTCTTTGTTGGGTCCGTTGGATGGACCTGGAATTTTATTATTTCACCTGCTGGTTTGAAGGATGTGGACTTGGATCTTTTATCGAGTATCACATCGTCCCTATTCACCGTAGAGCGCAGCGCGGTGAGTCCTTCTGCCGCTAAGGCTTCGGATAGTGCCTCCAGGGCTAGTGCGGCTGTCTTGTTTTCGGCGCGGAGTGCTATGTCCGGATCACTAGCGAGAGTGATTATTCCACCGGGCCCGGGCATTTCGAGCTTCATGTACCCGTAATGGGGTACGGCTTGAAAAATTGTGAACGCCTCTCGTCCCAAGATAGCGTGATATCCGCTATTGAACGGGGCCACTTGGAACGTGACTTCTTTGGATCTGTAGTTGTCCGGCGAGCCGAACACCACATCGAGTGTGATTTTTCCGGTGCAGCGCGCTTCCTGGCTAGGGATTATTCCTCTGAAGGTTGTGCTGCTTCGCTCAATACGGCTCCAGTCTATTTCCATTTTTTGAAGAGTTTCCTCGTAGATGAGGTTTAGTCCGCTGCCGCCGTCCATGAGGACCTTTGTAAGTCGAAAGCCGTCCACTATGGGACTAAGCACTAGTGCAGCTGGTGCTCGGGCTGTTCGGAATTTAGGTTCGTCGCTGGCATTGAAGGTGATGGCTGTGTCACTCCATGGATTTGCTGTTGCTACTTGGTAGACTTCGGCCAGGCCGCGGATTGTTCGTTTTCGCATATTATTTGATGCAAAGGTCTCGAAGACTGTTGGTACCGTACCGGTATTGTTGGAGTGGTTTTCTGGGGCTAGAAGCTCCTCGCCACTTTTGGCCACCTGCCATAATATCCAACATGCTCGAAGGCTATGTGTTGGGACGGCGCCCTCTGTACTATGAAGCTTACAGGGTCCGCTGAGCCATCCCTCCAGTACGGTTCCGTGCCCTCTATGGGGTTTTTGTTTCTTGGTTTTTGTATCTGGGGCCTGAGTATAATGCACCCTTTTGTTGCGGACTAGGGTTGTATTCGGGGCCGGATTGTCCCAAAACTGGTTTTCGGTTTTCCGGAAACTCTCCATCGCACAGTACTTTCATACTATGGACGCCAGATCGGTGAAGCGTGTGATTTTACGATGGCCGATGGCGTTCAATATTCCCTTGTCCGTGCAATTATTGCAAAAGATTGAGATTGCGTTTTCCTCTCGGCAGTCCTTTATCCTGTCCATAACCAGGAGGAATCTGGCCCAGTAGTGATGTACTGTTTCAGCGAGCTCTTGCCATATTAGAGATAGATCGCATATGTCTGGGCGGGTGGGTGGAATAAAATCCGGATCCCTACCCATCTTGGGGCTTAAAGGCCGTGAAGTTTCCAATTTTGGAAGCTTGGATTGCTAGACGTTGTCCAACGAGTCCGGTCTGATGCCTGACTTTAAGTTCAGTGCTTGATCGATGTCCGTTCCTCCGCGGAAATCCGGCGTGGAGGGTTCGGGAGCCCGGACATGTCTAGTTTTTAATACAGAAGGAAGGTCGCCGCATTGTTCCTCTACCACAGCGATGTGGTGGGTAACCTGGGGCGAGTTAATCTCTCTCAGATCGGTTTTAAGCCCAATTTGATTGTAGTCCGTAGCGACTCCCAGGGCGGCGATGCGATCCAAGAGTTCGTTGACAGATGAGAGCTCTATCGGATCCAGCCGCTCGGCGAATTCCGAGCTAACGTGGAGATTGCTTTTGACGACTTGAGAAGTCATTGTCGAAGCGGTGGCCGGACAGGCTGTCATAAGAATACCGCCTAGCCGGATAGTTTGGCCGGCGGCCAAGGCCCCTTTGGCGAAAATACCGTCCTTGAAGACGGGTGGAGGCATCCTTCCTATCGGTGACGACACAGAGGAACTCTCAATGAAAGCACCAATGTCGGTGTCAAAATCGGCGGATCTCGGGTAGGGGGTCCCGAACTATGCGTCTAGGCGGATGGTAACAGGAGACAAGGGGCACTATGTTTTACCCAGGTTCGGGCCCTCTTGATGGAGGTAAAACCCTACGTCCTGCTTGATTAATATTGATGATATGGGTAGTACAAGAGTGGATCTACCACGAGATCAAGGAGGCTAAACCCTAAAGCTAGCCTTTGGTATGATTGTTGTAATGTATGTTGTGTCCTACGGACTAAAGCCCTCCGGTTTATATAGACACCGGAGAGGGCTAGGGTTACACAGAGTCGGTTACAATGGTAGGAGATCTACATATCCGTATTGCCAAGCTTGCCTTCCACGGCAAGGAAAGTCCCATCCGGACACGGGACGGAGTCTTCAATCTTGTATCTTCGTAGTCTTTGGGTCCGGCGGACGATGATAGCCCGGCTGTCCGGACACCCCCTAGTCCAGGACTCCCTCACTGACCATAACCCGGCATCAATGCAGGCCACCATAAGTCAATTTGAGTCGGAGATTGCTGACCTGAAGGGCCGCCTGGCAGCTCAAGAACTTGAAATTCAAAAGGCCAACTCCAAATTTGAATTCAGCGTCTCTGAACAAGAGAAGTTGAAGAAGAATTTTGAGGCGGAGAAGAAAATCTGGGCTGATGAGAAGCCCTCACTATTAACCCGGGTCGAGACAGCAGAAAGATCACTTGCAGAAGCAACAGCCGAGCTATCCGGCTTAAAGCGCCAGATATCTCAAATGGTCTCAACCATCTTCGGTAAGTTACTGTGTATAACCTCAAAAAATATTGTAATCCTTCCTTTGATGACTATTTTAATCGTTATCTCCGGCTCACCTTATGTTTATGAACGCAGGCCCCAGGAGCACAAACCTCAAGCAGAATATGTTGATCAAACTGAAAGCGGTTTACACTCTAGTGGAGCAACTATACACCGGGTCACAATGTGCCTTGGCCATTGTAGCTTTATCAAATGACATTCCCCACCTCCTGCGAGACGTGCTGAAGTGTCTTGCTGTACTACCTCAACGGGTCCAAGATCTAAGGCGGGCATCCTCAAGAGCCGGGGCCATAGCCACGTTGAGCTGGGCAAAAGCATGGATTCCAGAACTAGACCCGGCCGACCTCGCTCATGGATACCCGAGTCTGAAAGAGGATGGGACTGTATTTGATGAACATGATTTCACTGCCTGCGTCAGAGATATACGCCCCATGGCTACTCTCATTGGGAATGATACTGACCTTACCAAGTATCAGCAGGTCTATGACAGTGAGAACCGGAGAATTCCAACACTTCCCTATGATGAAGTCAGGCTGATCCCTCCAACTTGTAAGCATACCTTTACCCCTGAAGTGGACCCAGCCGGTTTAATAGATGATGAAGCTGAGTTTGAAGCCTTGAGTGGCATTGCTGGGCCTCGTCAACCTTCCAGGACAAGGTAGCCGACAGAGAGGTGGAGAAGGGTAACCCAGAATCTTCAAGCCCACGAGTGAACCGCCACGCATTTATGACTTTGCGAAAACAATGCTTCATTATTCAGACTCGGGGAGTCTTTTAATAGGGTAGAAAAACCTCTCAATTTTTGTCATGCCTTGGCGCATGTTTATGGCGCTTAATACTTCCGTAAGCCGCCATCGTTATATACTTCCAGCTTATGTTGATCTTTTTATTTCTTTGATGTTAAAAATTTGCTTGGCTTACCCTACATATAAAACAAGCAAAAAATTCCCTCGGCGATTTATTGCATCGGGGGTCACATAAGATATTGATAACCCGGAGTGCGGACCAAAACATCATAAAAAGGCCGGTTTATGATTATATTTGTTAAACATAATCACAATAGCATACCTGCGATCCTTTTGGTAATCTCGCCGGTTTATGTGACCTAAATCATGAGGGTAAGTTTAACTCCTGAAAGTTGGCACATAAGATATTCACCTGGCCCTTTACAATTAAAGTGACAAATATTAAACTGGTGGAATGAGAACTCCATAGTACTTTCAAGAAAGGCCTCACGATAGTCAAACATTTCTACTTCCAAAGAATGGTGAATAATAAACAATATTCAAAGGCCTCTGATTCGAATACGATCAGTAAACCGTTCCAAAGGGATTAAGCTGAGATTCGGATACGATCATATAGCCCCCAGTGGCTTTGGCGATACCGATCAAGTGGGTATCGACAGCTATGTTTATTGGAAATATGCCCTAGAGGCAATAATAAATTAGTTATTATTATATTTCCTTGTTCATGATAATCGTTTATTATCCATGCTATAATTGTATTGATAGGAAACTCAGATACATGTGTGGATACATAGACAACACCATGTCCCTAGTAAGACTCTAGTTAACTAGCTCGTTGATCAATAGATGGTTACGGTTTCCTGACCATGGACATTGGATGTCGTTGATAACAGGATCACATCATTGGGAGAATGATGTGATGGACAAGACCCAATCCTAAGCCTAGCACAGAGATCGTGTAGTTCGTATGCTAAAGCTTTTCTAATGTCAAGTATCTTTTCCTTAGACCATGAGATTGTGCAACTCCCGGATACCGTAGGAATGCTTTGGGTGTACCAAACGTCACAACGTAACTGGGTGGCTATAAAGGTGCACTACAGGTATCTCCGAAAGTGTCTGTTGGGTTGGCACAAATCGAGACTGGGATTTGTCACTCCGTGTAAACGGAGAGGTATCTCTGGGCCCACTTGGTAGGACATCATCATAATGGGCACAATGTGACCAAGGGGTTGATCACGGGATGATGTGTTACGGAACGAGTAAAGAGACTTGCCGGTAACGAGATTGAACAAGGTATCGGTATACCGATGATCGAATCTCGGGCAAGTACAATACCGTTAGACAAAGGGAATTGTATACGGGATCGATTGAGTCCTTGACATCGTGGTTCATCCGATGAGATCATCGTGGGACATGTGGGAGCCAACATGGATATCCAGATCCGCTGCTGGTTATTGACCGGAGAACGTCTCGGTCATGTCTACATGTCTCCCGAACCCGTAGGGTCTACACACTTAAGGTTCGATGACGCTAGGGTTATAAAGGAAGTTTGTATGTGGTTACCGAAAGTTGTTCGGAGTCCCGGATGAGATCACGGACGTCACGAGGAGTTCCGGAATGGTCGGGAGGTAAAGATTTATATATGGGAAGTCCTGTTTTGGTCACTGGAAAAGTTTCGGGTTTTTCCGGTAACGTACCGGGACCACCGGGAGGGTCCCGGGGGTCCACCAAGTGGGGCCACCAACCCTGGAGGGCTGCATGGGCCAAGTGTGGGAGGGAACCAGCCCCAGGTGGGCTGGTGCGCCCCCCACAGGGCCCAAGGGGCAGGAAAGTGGGGAAGGGGGGCAAACCCTAGGGCAGATGGGCCCTAAGGCCCACCCTAGGTGCGCCTCCCCCCTCTCCCCCTTCTGGCCGCCACCAGATGGCATCTGGGGGCTGCCGCCACCCCTGGGAGGGAACCCTAGAGGGGGCGCAGCCCCCTCCCCTCCTCCTATAAATAGTGGGGGTTTTGGGGCTGCCCAACACACGAGAACCTTTCCCTCTTGGCGCAACCCTACCTCTCTTACTTCTCCTCTCCCGCGGTGCTTGGCGAAGCCCTGCAGGATAGCCACGCTCCTCCATCACCACCACGCCGTTGTGCTGCTGCTGGATGGAGTCTTCCTCAACCTCTCCCTCTCTCCTTGCTGGATCAAGGCGTGGGAGACGTCACCAGGCTGTACGTGTGTTGAACGCGGAGGTGCCGTCCGTTCGGCACTAGGATCTCTAGTGATTTGGATCACCACCAGTACGACTCCTTCAACCCCGTTCTCTTGAACGCTTCCGCTTAGCGATCTACAAGGGTATGTAGATGCACTCTCCTTCCCCTTGTTGCTAGTCTCTCCATTGATAGATCTTGGTGTTGCATAGAAAATTTTGAATTTCTGCTACGTTCCCCAACAGTGGCATCATGAGCTAGGTCTATGCGTAGACTCTTTGCACGAGTAGAACACAAAGTAGTTGTGGGCGTTGATTTTGTTCAATATGCTTACCGTTACTAGTCCAATCTTGTTTCGACAGTATTGTGGGATGAAGCGGCCCGGACCGACCTTATACGTACTCTTACGTGAGACAGGTTCCACCGATTGACATGCACTTGGTGCATAAGGTGGCTAGCGGGTGCCAGTCTCTCCCACTTTAGTCGGAACGGATTCGATGAAAAGGGTCCTTATGAAGGGTAAATAGCAATTGACATATCACGTTGTGGTTTTTGCGTAGGTAAGAAACGTTATTGCTAGAAACCCATAGCAGCCACGTAAAACATGCGAACAACAATTAGAGGACGTCTAACTTGTTTTTGCAGGGTATGCTATGTGATGTGATATGGCCAAGAAGAATGTGATGAATGATATGTGATGTATGAGATTGATCATGTTCTTGTAATAGGAATCACGACTTGCATGTCGATGAGTATGACAACCGGCAGGAGCCATAGGAGTTGTCTTTATTTATTGTATGACCTGCGTGTCATTGAACAACGCCATGTAATTACTTTACTTTATTGCTA
Source organism: Triticum timopheevii (assembly GCA_963921465.1). NCBI lineage: Eukaryota > Viridiplantae > Streptophyta > Magnoliopsida > Poales > Poaceae > Triticum > Triticum timopheevii. The sequence goes on along the minus strand of OY997274.1, from coordinate 631,154,155 downwards.
ACCGGTAGCCATAGTAGTAGAAGTAATAAGTTGGCGAGACAACTTCATGGAGACACGATGATGGAGATCATTATGATGGAGATCATGGTGTCATGCCGGTGATGATGATGATCATGGAGCCCCGAAGATGGAGATCAAAAGGAGCAAAATGATATTGGCTATATCATGTCACTATTTGATTGCATGTGATGTTTATCATGTTTATGCATCTTGTTTACTTAGAACAACGGTAGTAAATAAGATGATCCCTTACAACAATTTCAAGAAGTGTTCTCCCCTAACTGTGCACCGTTGCTAAAGTTCGTCGTTTCGAAGCACCACGTGATGATCGGGTGTGATAGATCCTTACGTTCACATACAACGGGTGTAAGACAGTTTTACACATGCAAAACACTTAGGGTTAACTTGACGAGCCTAGCATGTACAGACATGGCCTCGGAACACAGAGACCGAAAGGTCGAGCATGAGTCGTATGGAGGATACGATCAACATGAAGATGTTCACCGATGATGACTAGTCTGTCTCACGTGATGATCGGACACGGCCTAGTTGACTCGGATCATGTAATCACTTAGATGACTAGAGGGATGTCTATCTGAGTGGGAGTTCATAAGATGAACTTAATTATCCTGAACATAGTCAAAAGATCTTTGCAAATTATGTCGTAAGCTCGCGCTTTAGTTCCACTGTTTAGATATGTTCCTAGAGAAAATATAGTTGAAATTTGACAATAGCGATTATGCGGACAGTAGAAAGCTTATGTCCTTAATGCAGCGCTCAGTGTGCTGAACCCCAAACGTCGTTTGTGGATGTTGCGAACATCAGACATGCACGTTTTGATAACTACGTGATAGTTCAGTTAATCGGTTTAGAGTTGAGGCACCAAAGACGTTTTCGAAACATCGCGAAACATATGAGATGTTTCGAGGGCTGAAATTGAGATTTCAGGCTCGTGCCCACGTCAAGAGGGATGAGACCTCCGACGATTTTCTTAGCCGGCAAACTAAGGGAGGAAAGCTCAATCGTTGAGCTTGTGCTCAGATTGTCTGAGTGCAACAATCACTTGAATCGAGTGGGAGTTGATCTTCCAGATGAGATAGTGATGTTTCTCCAAAGTCATTACCACCAAGCTGGTAGAGCTTCGTGATGAACTATAACATATCAGGGATAGATATGATGATCCTTGAGGTATTCGCGAAGTTTGAGACCGCGAAAGTAGAAATCAAGAAGGAGCATCAATTGTTGATGGTTGGTGAAACCACTAGTTTCAAGAAGGGCAAGGGCAAGAAGGGATACTTCATGAAATGGCAAATCAGCTGCTGCTCTAGTGAAGAAACCCAAGGTTGAACCCAAACCCAAGACTAAGTGCTTCTGTAATAAGGGGAACAACCACTGGAGCAGAATTACCCTAGATACTTGGTAGATAAGAAGGCAGGCAAGGTCAATAGAAGTATATTGGATATACATTATGTTAATGTGTACTTTACTAGTACTCCTAGTAGCACCAGGGTATTAGATACCGGTTCGGTTGCTAAGTGTTAATAACTCGAAATAAAAGCTACGGAATAAGGGGAGACTAGCTAAAGGTGAGCTGACGATATGTGTTGGAAGTGTTTCCAAGGTTGATGTGATCAAGCATCGCACGCTCCCTCTACCATCGAGATTTGGTGTTTGCGTTGACCATAGACATGATTGGATTATGTCTATCGCAATACGGTTATTCATTTAAGGAGAATAATGGTTACTCTATTTATTTGAATAATACCTTCAATGGTCTTGCACCTAAAGGAATGGTTTATTGAATCTCGATCGTAGTGATACACATTTTCATGCCAAAAAGATATAAAATAGTAATGATAGTATCACTTACTTTTGGCACTGCCATGTAAGTCATATTGGTGTAAAACGCATGAAGAAGCTCCATGTTGATGGATCTTTGGACTCACTCGTTTTTGAAAAGTTTGAGACATGCGAACCATGTCTATTGGTGTATACGCATGAAGAAACTCCATGCAGATGGATCGTTTGGACTCACTTGATTTTGAATCACTTGAGATATGCAAATCATACCACATGGGCAAGATGACTAAAAAAGCCTCGTTTTTCAGTAAACTGGAACAAGATAGCAACTTGTTGGAAGTAACACATTTTGATGTGTGCAGTCCAATGAGTGCTGAGGCATGCAGTGAATATTGTTATGTTCTTACTTCACAGATGATTCGAGTAGATGTAGAGTATATTTACTTGATGAAACACAAGTCTGAATTATTGAATGGTTCAAGTAATTTCAGAGTGAAGTTGAAGATCATCGTGACAAGAGGATGAAATGTCTATGATATGATCATAGAGACGAGTATCTGAGTTACGAGCTTTGGCATGCAATTAAGACATTGGGGAAATTGTTTCACAATTAATACTGCCTGGAACACCATAGTTTGATGGTGTGTCCGAACATCATAGTTGCACCCTATTGGATATGGTGCGTACCATGATGTCTCTTATCGAATTACCACTATCGTTTATGGGTTAGGCATTAGAGACAACCACATTCACTTTAAATAGGGCACCACGTAATTCTGTTGAGATGACACCGTATGAACTATGGTTTAGAGAAACCTAAGTTGTCATTTCTTAAAGGTTTGGGGCTGCGACGCTTATGTGAAAAAGTTTCAGGTTGATAAGCTTGAACCCAAAGCGGATAAAATGCATCTTCATAGGACAACCAAAACAGTTGGGTATACCTCCTAATTCAGATCGGAAAGCAATAGGGATTGTTTCTTGAATCGGGTCCTTTCTCGAGGAAAAGTTTGTCTCGAAAAGTTGAGTGGGAGGATGGTGGAGACTTGATATGGTTATTGAACCATCACTACAACTAGTGTGTAGCAGGGCACAGGAAGTTGTTCCTGTGGAACCTACACCAATTGAAGTAGAGCTTATGATAGTGATCATGAAACTTCGGATCAAGTCACCACTGTACCTCGTAGGGTGACAAGGATGCATACTACTTTAGAGTGGTACAGTAATCCTGTCTTGAAGGTCATTTTGCTAGACAACAAAATGAACCTGCGAGCTATGGAGAAGCGATGGTGGGCCCATATTCCGACAAATGGTTAGAAGCCATGAAATCTGAGATAGGATCCATATATCAGAACAAAGCATGGACTTTGGTGGACTTTCCTGATGATCGGCAAGCCATTGAGATAAATGGATCTTTAAGAAGAAGACGGACGTGGACGGTGATGTCACCGTATATGAAGCTCGACTTGTGGCAAAGAGTTTTTCACAAGTTCAAGGAGTTGACTACGATGAGATTTTCTCATCCGTAGCGATGCTTAAGTCCGTCGGAATCAAGTTAGCATTAGCTGCATTTATGAAATCTGGCAGATGGATGTCAAAACGAGTTTCCTTACCAGTCTTCGTAAGGAAAGGTTGTATGTGATACAATCCGAAAGTTTTTGTCGATCCTAAGGATGCTAGAAGGTATGCTGGCTCCAGCGATCCTTCTAAGGACTGGAGTAAGCATCTCGGAGTTGGAATGTACGTTTTGATGAGATGATCAAAGATTTTGGGTTTATACAAAAGTTAATGAGAAACTTGTATTTCCAAAGAAGTGAGTGGGAGCACTATAGAATTTCTGATGAGTATATGTTATTGACATATTGTTGATCAGAAATGATGTAGAATTTCTGGAAAGCATATAGGGTTATTTGAAAAGTGTTTTTCAATGGAAAACCTGGATTAGGCTACTTGAACAATAAGTATCAAGATCTATAAGATAGATCAAAATGCTTAATAGTACTTTCAAATGAGCACGTACCTTGACATGATCTTGAAGGTGTTCAAGATGGATCAGTCAAAGAAGGAGTTCTTGCCTGAGATGTAAGGTATGAAGTTAAGACTTAAAAGCTCGACCACGGCAGAATAGAGAGAAAGGACGAAGGTCGTCCCCTATACTTCTGACATAGGCTCTATAGTATGCTATGCTGTGTACTGCACCTGAAGTGTGCCTTGCCATGAGTCAGTCAAGGGGTACAAGAATGATCCAGGAATAGATCATTGGACAGCGGTCAAAATTGTCCTTGGAGTAAATAAGGACATGTTTCTCGATTATGGAGGTGATAAAGAGTTCGGCGTAAAGGGTTACGTCGATGCAAGATTTAACACCTATCCGAGTAACTCTAAGGAGCAAACCGGATACGTATAGTGGAGCAACCATTTGGAATAGCTCCAAGTGGAGCGTGGAAGCAGCATTTACAGAATGACCTAGAGATTTGCGAAGTACATACGGATCTGAAAGTTGCAGACCCGTTGAATAAAACCTCTCTCACAAGCAAAACATGATCAAACCCCAGAACTCATTGAGTCTTAATCACATGATGATGTGAACTAGTTTAATGACACTAGTAAACTCTTTGGATGTTGGTCACATGGCGATGTGACATGTGAATGTTAATCACATGACGATGTGAACTAGATTATTGACTCTAGTGCCAGTGGGAGACTGTTGGAAACATGCCCTAGAGGCAATAATAAATTAGTTATTATTATATTTCCTTGTTCATGATAATCGTTTATTATCCATGCTATAATTGTATTGATAGGAAACTCAGATACATGTGTGGATACATAGACAACACCATGTCCCTAGTAAGCCTCTAGTTGACTAGCTCGTTGATCAATAGATGGTTACGGTTTCCTGACCATGGACATTGGATGTCGTTGATAACAGGATCACATCATTAGGAGAATGATGTGATGGACAAGACCCAATCCTAAGCCTAGCACAGAGATCGTGTAGTTCGTATGCTAAAGCTTTTCTAATGTCAAGTATCATCTCCTTAGACCATGAGATTGTGCAACTCCCGGATACCGTAGGAATGCTTTGGGTGTACCAAACGTCACAACGTAACTGGGTGGCTATAAAGGTGCACTACGGGTATCTCCAAAAGTGTCTGTTGGGTTGGCACGAATCGAGACTGGGATTTGTCACTCCGTGTAAACGGAGAGGTATCTCTGGGCCCACTCGGTAGGACATCATCATAATGTGCACAATGTGACCAAGGGGTTGATCACGGGATGATGTGTTACGGAACGAGTAAAGAGACTTGCCGGTAACGATATTGAACAAGGTATCGGTATACCGACGATCGAATCTCGGGCAAGTACAATACCGTTAGACAAAGGGAATTGTATACGGGATCGATTGAGTCCTTGACATCGTGGTTCATCCGATGAGATCATCGTGGAAAATGTGGGAGCCAACATGGGTATCCAGATCCCGCTGCTGGTTATTAACCGGAGAACGTCTCGGTCATGTCTACATGTCTCCCGAACCCGTAGGGTCTACACACTTAAGGTTCGATGACGCTAGAGTTATAAAGGAAGTTTGTATGTGGTTACCTAAAGTTTTTCGGAGTCCCGGATGAGATGCCGGACGTCACGAGGAGTTCCGGAATGGTCCGGAGGTAAAGATTTATATATGTGAAGTCCTATTTTGGTCACCGGAAAAGTTTCGGGTTTTTCCGGTAACGTACCGGGACCACCGGTAGGGTCCCGGGGGTCCACCAAGTGGGGCCACCAACCCTGGAGGGCTGCATGGGCCAAGTGTGGGAGGGGACCAGCCCCAGGTGGGCTGGTGCGCCCCCCACAGGGCCCAAGGGGCAGGGAAGTGGGGAAGGGGGGCAAACCCTAGGGCAGATGGGCCCTAAGGCCCACCCTAGGTGCGCCTCCCCCCTCTCCCCCTTCTGGCCGCCACCAGATGGCATCTGGGGGCTGCCGCCACCCTTGGGGAGGGAACCCTAGAGGGGGCGCAGCCCCCTCCCCTCCTCCTATAAATAGTGGGGGTTTTGGGGCTGCCCAACACACGAGAACCTCTCCCTCTTGGCGCAGCCCTACCTCTCTTACTTCTCCTCTGCCACGGTGCTTGGCGAAGCCCTGCAGGATAGCCACGCTCCTCCATCACCACCACGCCATTGTGCTGCTGCTGGATGGAGTCTTCTTCAACCTCTCCCTCTCTCCTTGCTGGATCAAGGCGTGGGAGACGTCACCGGGCTGTACGTGTGTTGAACGCGGAGGTGCCGTCCATTCGGCACTAGGATCTCCAGTGATTTGGATCACCACGAGTACGACTCCTTCAACCCCGTTCTCTTGAACGCTTCCGCTTAGCGATCTACAAGGGTATGTAGATGCACTCTCCTTCCCCTCGTTGCTAGTCTCTCCATAGATAGATCTTGGTGTTGCGTAGAAAATTTTGAATTTTTGCTACGTTCCCCAACAGTGGCATCATGAGCTAGGTCTATGCGTAGATTCTTTGCATGAGTAGAACACAAAGTAGTTGTGGGCATTGATTTTGTTCAATATGCTTACCGTTACTAGTCCAATCTTGTTTCGACAGTATTGTGGGATGAAGTGGCCCGGACCGACCTTACACGTACTCTTACGTGAGACAGGTTCCACCGATTGACATGCACTTGGTGCATAAGGTGGCTAGCGGGTGCCAGTCTCTCCCACTTTAGTCGGAACGGATTCGATGAAAAGGGTCCTTATGAAGGGTAAATAGCAATTGACATATCACGTTGTGGTTTTTGCGTAGGTAAGAAACGTTCTTGCTGGAAACCCATAGCAGCCACGTAAAACATGCAAACAACAATTAGAGGACGTCTAACTTGTTTTTGCACAGTATGCTATGTGATGTGATATGGCCAAGAAGAATGTGATGAATGATATGTGATGTATGAGATTGATCATGTTCTTGTAATAGGAATCACGACTTGCATGTCGATGAGTATGACAACCGGCAGGAGCCATAGGAGTTGTCTTTCTTTATTGTATGACCTACGTGTCATTGAACAACGCCATGTAATTACTTTACTTTATTGCTAACCGGTAGCCATAGTAGTAGAAGTAATAAGTTGGCGAGACAACTTCATGGAGACACGATGATGGAGATCATGACGATGGAGATCATGACGATGGAGATCATGGTGTCATGCCAGTGACGATGATGATCATGGAGCCCCGAAGATGGAGATCAAAAGGAGCAAAATGATATTGGCCATATCATGTCACTATTTGATTGCATGTGATGTTTATCATGTTTATGCATCTTGTTTACTTAGAACGACGGTAGTAAATAAGATGATCCCTTACAACAATTTCAAGAAGTGTTCTCCCCTAACTGTGCACCGTTGCTAAAGTTCGTCGTTTCGAAGCACCACGTGATGATCTGGTGTGATAGATCCTTACATTCACATACAACGGGTGTAAGACAGTTTTACACATGCAAAACACTTAGGGTTAACTTGACGAGCCTAGCATGTACAGACATGGCCTCGGAACACACATACCGAAAGGTCGAGCATGAGTCGTATGGAGGATACGATCAACATGAAGATGTTCACCGATGATGACTAGTCCGTCTCACGTGATGATCGGACACGGCCTAGTTGACTCGGATCATGTAATCACTTAGATGACTAGAGGGATGTCTATCTGAGTGGGAGTTCATAAGATGAACTTAATTATCCCGAACATAGTCAAAAGATCTTTGCAAATTATGTCGTAAGCTCGCGCTTTAGTTCCACTGTTTAGATATGTTCCTAGAGAAAATATAGTTGAAAGATCTTTGCGTAGAAAAATTTGAATTTCTGCTACGTTCCCCAACAATGTTCTCTTTGGTTCGAATACGGCTATGTTTGAACAAGAAGCTCCCAGGTGACCATAAGAGTTGTTTAATGACGCTGATTCAAATACGATCCACGTCAGACCCAAATGGGTTAAGCTATGATTCAAATATGATCAAGAAGCGCCCAAGTGGGTTTGGCAGTATGCCGATCAAGTGGGTATCGACAGCTATGTTCTCTTTGGTTCGAATACGACCTATGTTTGAACCGGAAGCCCCCAAGTGATCATGGCTAGATTCAGATATGATCATAAGCCGGACCAAAGGGAAAGCCGGATTCAGATATGATCCGCTCCCTATTGGTTGTTTCCATCACCTGATAAAGAAAACATATAAACCTTTGAGGGTAAAAAGGACAGAGGTCCTGCTTTATTGCTTTATATAATATATACATCGTCAAAATATATACATCTTGAGAGCCGGTGGCTCAAGTATAGTAAGGCCAAAGATGAGCGATATTCCACGGTCGGTGGGTCTCCACCTCTGACTTACGTGAGTCTTTGTGCTCTCGAACATCAATGAGGTAGTATGGCCCGTTGTTCAGATTCTTGCTGACCACAAAGGGTCCTTCCCGAGGTGGGGACAGCTTGTGCATGTCAGACTGATCCTGGATGAGCCGGAGCACTAAGTCGCCTTCCTGAAAGGTTCTGCTTCTAACCCGGCGGTTGTGATAGCGCCGCAGGTCTTGCTGGTGAATCGCCGAGCGGGCTATTGCCAAGTCTCGCTCCTCATCCAACAAGTCAAGTGCATCCTGACGAGCTTTTTCGTTATCAGCGTCAACGTAAGCCGCCACACGGGGTGAATCGTGCCGGATGTCACTTGGCAGGAGTGCCTCTGCTCCATACACCATGAAGAAAGGTGTGTACCCTATAGATCTGTTAGGCGTAGTGTTGATGCTCCACAGTACAAAGGGTAACTCCTCCACCCAACAACCTGGAGTCCGCTGCAAGGGGACCAAGAGCCGGGGTTTGATACCCTTCAGGATCTCCTAGTTAGCTCTTTCTGCTTGACCATTGGATTGTGGATGAGCAACAGCCGAAACGTCAAGCCGGATATGTTCTCGTTGACAGAACTCTTCCATGGCACCCTTGGAGAGATTAGTGCCATTATCAGTTATGATGCTGCGTGGAAAACCAAAACGAAAGATCACCTTTTTCATGAACTGAACCGTCATGGCTGCATCACACTTACTGACCGGTTCTGCCTCAACCCACTTTGTAAACTTATCCACTGCCACTAGGAGGTGTGTCTTTTTATCCTTAGACCTCTTGAAAGGTCCAACCATGTCAAGCCCCCAGACTGCAAACGACCAAGTAATTGGAATCATCCTCAACTCTTGAGCCGGCACATGAGCTCGTCGTCAGAATTTTTGACATCCGTCACATTTGCTGACTAGATCCTCCACAACAGCATGAGCCGCCAGCCAATAGAAACCATGACGAAAAGCTTTGGCCACAAGAGATTTTGAGCCGGCATGATGACCACAATCTCCTTCATGGATCTCACGAAGTATCTCCTGACCCTCTGCAGGCGACACACAACGTTGAAACGCCCTAGTGACACTGCGGTGATGTAACTCGCCATGAACAATCGTCATAGACTTGGACCGCCTGATGATTTGTCTCGCCAAGGTCTCAGCCTCAGGCAACTCTCCCCGGGTCATATAGGCCAAATATGGCATTGTCCAATCTGGGATGACGTGAAGAGCTGCCACCAGCTGTGCCTCCGGGTCTGGCACTGCTAGTTCTTCCTCTGTACGTACCTTGACAGAAGGATTATGCAAAACGTCGAGAAAGGTGTTAGGCGGCACTGGCTTACACTCAGATCCCAACTGACTTAAAGCATCAGCCACCTCATTCTTCCTTCGATCAATGTGCTCCACTTGATAACCTTTGAAGTGCCCAGCCATAGCATCCACTTCACGACGATAAGCCGCCATAAGGGGATCCTTGGAATCCCACTTGCCTGACACCTGCTGGGCCACGAGATCTGAATCGCCCAAGCACCTTACCCGGCTCAAATTCATCTCTTTGGCCATCCGGAGACCATGGAGTAAGGCCTTGTTCTCAGCTGCATTGTCAGTACAAGGAAACATAAGCCGGAGCACATAACAAAATTTGTCACCTCGAGGGGAAGTTAAAACAACTCCAGCCCCCGAGCCTTCTAACTGCCTGGACCCATCAAAGTGAATAGTCCAGTTTGTGTTATCCGGCTTCTCCACAGGTGCCTGCAACTCTGTCCAATCATTGATAAAGTCCACCAAGACTTGAGACTTAATAGCGGTACGTGGCATGTACTTCAAACCATGAGGCCCATGCTCAATAGCCCACTTGGCGACTCATCCTGTGGCCTCCCTGTTCTGGATGATGTCTCCCAAGGGGGCAGAACTTACCACAGTGATAGGATGACTTTGGAAGTACTGCTTCAGCTTTCGGCTTGCCATAAACACTCCGTAAACAAGTTTCTGCCAATGTGGATACCTTTGTTTAGACTCAATGAGCACCTCGCTGATGTAGTAAACCGATCGTTAAACCGGATGCTCCTTGCCAGCCTCCTTATGCTCCACCACGATGGCAACAGTGACGGCTCATGAATTAGCAGCCACATATAACAACAACGACTCTTTATCAATGGGAGCCGCAAGGACCGGCGGCTCAGACAATTGCCTCTTTAAATCTTCAAAGGCAGTATCAGCAGCATCACTACAGACAAAAGTGTCCCTTTTCGTCATCATCTGATACAGCGGTAGAGCCTTCTCACCTAACCGGCTTACGAACCAGCTTAAAGCAGCAACACGACCTACCAGTCGATGAACATCATTGATGCACTCCGGTTTAGCCAGAGAGGTAATTGCCTTGATCTTCTCCGTATTAGAATCAATGCCTCTGTTTGAGACCAGAAAACCCAAGAGCTTGCTTGCAGGTACACCAAATACACCCGGAGATTATCAAAGGTCTTTGATAATCTCCGGGTTAAGCATCATCTTATAAACCCGGAGATTATCAAAGGTCTCTTTCAAGTAAGATATCAAGGTTTCCTTCTCTCTGGACTTCACCACGATGTCATCCACATAAGCATGAACATTGTGCCCAATTTGATCGTGGAGACAGTTCTGTACACATCGCTGATAAGTCGCCTGAGCACTCTTGAGCCCAAATGGCATAGATACATAATAGAAGGCTCCAAATGGAGTGATGCAAGCCGTCTTCTCCTGGTCCTTAACTGCCATTTTGATCTGATGATAACCAGAGTAAGCATCCAAAAAGCTCAAACGCTCGCAACCCGCCGTAGCATCAATGATTTGATCAATACGAGGGAGAGCGAAGGGATCAGCCGGACAAGCCTTATTTTAGTCCGTGTAATCGACACACATCCGCCAGGTGCCATTCTTCTTGAGCACGAGCACCGGGTTAGCCAACCACTCCGGGTGAAAAACTTCAACAATAAACCCAGCCCCTAAGAGCCGGGCGACGTCCTCTCCAATAGCTTTCCGTCTCTCTTCGTTGAACCGTCGAAGAAACTGCCTGACCGGCTTATACTTCGGATCAATATTGAGAGTGTGCTCGGCGAGATCTCTCGGTACACCCGGCATGTCAGAAGGTTTCCATGCGAAGATGTCCCGGTTCTCACGGATGAACTCGATGAGCGCACTTTCCTATTTAGGATCCAAATTGGCACTGATACCGAACTGCTTAGATGAATCACCCGGATTGAAATCCACAAGCTTGGTTTCAGCAGCTGACTTAAACTTCATCGCTGGGTCATGCTCGGTGGTTGACTTCTTTAGAGAGGTCATATCCGCCGAAGGTTGTTGCTCCCCTTGACCAGACTGTTGTTGATTATAACCGCATTGATGTCCCTGAAAGCCGGAACTCGAACCACCGCTCGGGCCATGAAAGCCGCCTGCTCCCGAGCCGCCGCCCGACCCATGATTGCCATCAAACATGTTGGAATTCTTAAAAGCCTTCATGATCGCGCAATCTTTCCATAAGTGGGTGGCGAGTCATTCCCGGGTGCCGTGTCTCGGCCAAGGCTCATTGAGTAGCTGCTCAAGAGATGGGCCTGACCCGCTAGATCGAGGGGGCGGTTTGCCCTTACGTCTCTGATTGTTACCCTGTGCATTAGCGTTGGCTACAAACTCCGGGTTACCCTGCGCCTTACGCTTATTGCCTCCTTGATTCATCGGGTTATGCTGCTGACCCTTTCCATTTCCGTTCTTCTTTCCCTTCCCTGTCTTCTCCTCATCACACGCGGGATCCTTCGTACTATCAGAGTCGGCATATTTAACTAAAGCCACCATCAGCGTACCCATATCGTTGCAATCATGCTTAAGGCGCCCTAGTTTCTGTCTCAGCGGCTCAAAGTAGCAGTTCTTCTCCAACATGAGGACTGCAGAGCCGGCATCCATCTTATCAGACGAATGTATTATCTACTTGACCCGACGCACCCAATGAGTTGTGGATTCACCCTCCTCCTGCTTACAATTTGTCAAGTCCACAATCGACATAGATTGCTTGCAAGTGTCCTTGAAGTTCTAGATGAAACGGGCTTTCAGCTCTGCCCACGAATTAATGGAATTGGGTGGCAAGCCCTTTAACCAGGACCGGGCCGTTCCGTCTAACATCATGGTGAAATACTTAGCCATTGCTGCGCCGCTGACCTTCAACAGCTCCATGGCCATCTCATAACTTTCGATCCACGCTCCGAGTTGTAAGTCGGCCGTGTAATTCGGCACCTTTCGAGGTCCCTTGAAGTCCTTGGGTAGGCGTACATTATGCAGAGCAGGCACCAAACAAGGAACGCCGCTGGTTCTAGTAGCCACTCCCATCTCAACGGAAGTCGTCGGATACTCTGGGAAATCTTGATGAGCCGTCTGTTGAGCTGCTAGCTGAGCCGCTCGCTCGTTCTCCTGACGTATTTGGTCTTGTACCGGGTTATAGCCACCGGGCTGGTTACGGTGCTGAGCGTTGCTTGACAAAGCTTCTGACTCCATGTGCCTGCTGTAACTTGGACTCCGGTTTTGACGAGGCGGTGCTAACCAAGGTGGAGGAGTCGAATGAATCATGTCCCGGCTATACGAATAAGTCTCTTGCTGAGCCAGGGCCGTCTGGACAAGTTCTCTGATCCTCCGGGTCTCCATCGCTGTCGGATCATCACCGTCCACCAGGAGAGCCGCCAAACGCGTCGATGTTGCGATTAAGTTCTCCATGGGGTTGGAAAAGTGACCCGGCGGTATCGGCACGTAACGGGGCGGTGCCATGTTCCCATGAGGAGGTGCCATCTCCCGAGGCTGAACCGGTCGTCCTATTCCGGCTGTCATAAACTGATTTGTATCTGGCGGGTTACTTGGGCCGGCTCTGGGTGTAGCAAAAAGATTACGAGGATCATAAACCGGAGGTAAACGGGACTGGGTTTTCTGATGTCTCCTCCTCATCACCTTGTTAGACGCGTTCAGGCTCATCGTGAGCTGGAAGGCCTCTGATTGTAGCCGTTGTGCCCGTGCATCCAAAGCCGCCCGTTCTGTGGCTAACCTGGTGTCCTCAGCTGCTAAGGCCTCCTTGCACTACTAGGAAAAGGGCTATAGATGGAAATGACACTAATGGTGCACCAGACAAGTGGTGCGCCATTAGTATATACTAATGGCGCACCACCTTCTGATGCGCCATTCGTGTTGAAACTACTAATGGCGCACCTTGACCACGGTGCGCCATTAGTACCAATTTTTTTTTGAACTAGTGCGCCTGTCCAAACATACTAATGGCGCATCCCCTGGTGGTGCGCCATTACTAGTTGTAACTAGTAATGGCGCACCAGCCAGAAGGTGCGCCACTAATGTTATTTTATTATTATTGCTTTTATTCCTTTTTTTGCAAAAGTTCTAATGGCGCACCACCAGGGGGTGCGCCATTAGTAACCTGGATTACTAATGGCGCATTTGTTGCTGGTGCGCCATTAGTAAGTGGGCAGCAACAAGATATTTTGGACAGCCTCTCCTCCCACACTCACTTTCTCCCCACTTCATTCTCTCCACCGCCTCCTCCTTGTCTCGGGTGCCTCCTCTTTTTCACCTCATTTCCACCATAGATTCATTCAAATTAAGTGGTTAAGTTACCTTGTTTTGCTAGGTAAGTAAGGGGGGAAGCTATATTTATGTTGTTCTCCCTACAACAATGTGCACATGCACTTTTTATGGCCTAGCTAGATCTATGTATGTTCGTGGTGTTGCATATGTTTGTGGTGTTGCATATGTGTTTGTGTTTGGAGGTGTACCGGTATTTGAAATGCGATAGTTGCCAATATTTTGCCGGAATGTTGATTCATTTCCGTTTCGGCGAGAATTTTGGCATTAAGCATTCTTTTTGGTCCTATTTTTAGGGAAAGTCATGCCAAATTTTTTCTTGGTTCTAAAATATCGTTTTGCTCTACCCCGCAGGCGACCATGGTCCGCACAATGACCGAAGGCATCGTGAATAGGTTTTTGAGGTCCGCGAAGGCCGAGATGCTTCAAAAGAACGAGACAGAGATAAGATGTCCGTGTCGAAGATGCAAGCTGAATAGCCTTATTGCGTACCCGGATTCCGGGTAGGTGCGGGAGCACCTGCTCTTGCGTGGTTTCATGGATGGCTATCGGTGGCAAGGTGATGAAGATGACTACGAAGTCGTCCATGGGGGCCGGGCAAGAAATGAGGAAGGGCAGCAAGACAACCACCGCGGCTCGGGGGGGCGAGAAGACGAAGAATCCCCAGGAGATGATCACGACGGTGATGCTGTACACAGTCATCATGTAGAAGATGCAGGACATGATGATGATGCCGGCGGAGCAGACGACGCTGGACCATCGATGGGCTGGGTGCAGGACCCTCATATTCAAGAGCTGCTTCTCAAGCAGACGGATAACGCAAGAGCTGCCGCCCGAGAGAAAGCCAAGATGGATCAACTTGAGTTAGACGCGGTTACTCCATTGTATGAAGGATGCAGGCCCGAGGATACCCGCCTGAAAGTAACGCTCATGGCTCTGGAGATGAAGGTAAAACACAAAATGACCGACACATGCTTCGACGAGAACATGTCATTCTGGCACGAACGACTTCCCAAGGGGAACAAGTGCCCGACCAGTTTGGAGGAGGCGAAGAAAATTGTGTGTCCTCTGGATTTACCGCACGTGAAATACCATGTGTGCATGAACAATTGCATCATTTATCGAGACGAGCACGCGGAGTCTACCATATGTCCGGTGTGTGGTGTCACTCGATACAAGAAGAGGAAGAAAGCTCCTCGAAAAGTGGTGTGGTACTTTCCGATCACTCCTCGTCTGCAGCGGTATTTCGCGGACCCTAAGGTAGCAAAGCTCTTGCGTTGGCACGCGGATAGGGAGGAGAAGAAGCGAGGAGATGACGCAAATGATCCGGAGATAGATAAAAAAGACAAGATGCTGAGTAACCCTAAGGATGCGAGCCAGTGGCAAGCGTTGAACTTCGAATACCTAGAATTTGGGAACGATCCAAGGAACATCATGCTGGGCGCGAGCACCGATGGAGTCAATCCGTTTGGCAGCCAGAGAAGCACACATAGCACCTGGCCTGTGTTCGTGTGGATGTACAACCTTCCCCCCTGGTTGTGCATGAAGAGGAAGTATATTCACATGAGTATGCTAATTGAAGGGCCGAAACAACCAGGGAACGACATCAATCTGTATCTGGGGCTGCTGAAAGAGGAGATTGACACGCTGTGGAAAACGCCAGCCAATACGTGGGACGCCACAGAGAAAGAATATTTCCCTATGAGAGCCGCACTGCTCACGACGGTGCACGACTATCTCGATTACGGATATCTTGCGGGGCCGGTAGTCCACGGATTTTCTGGATGCGTAAGGTGCATGGATGACACAACGTATCGCCAGCTAGATAGAGATCCCGGGTCTTCGAAAACCGTGTTCATGGGACATCGAAGGTGGCTTCGCTATGATGACCCGTGGAGGAAACGCAAGGATCTGTTCGATGGTGAAACCGAACCCCGAAAACGCCCGTGTACGAGGAGCAGCGAGGAAATAGACAAGCTGTTGAAAAATTGGAAAGACTGCCCACTGCCGGGAAAGAAGCAAAAGGCGCCAGAGCCGCTGCTGAAGGTATGGAAAACGAGGTCTGTTTTCTGGGACTTGCCGTACTGGAAGATCCACCGTGTGCCTCACAGCCTTGATGTCATGCATATCACGAAGAACGTGTGCGAGAGTCTGCTTGGTACCCTGCTCAACATGCCAGAGAGGACCAAAGATGGGCCGAAAGCAAGGGCAGACTTGAAATCAGTGGGCATCAGGCAGGAGCTTCACGCTATATATGATGATGATGATGATGATGATGATGATGATGATGATGATGATGATGATGATGATGATGAGGCGAAGCAGGACACAGAAAGTCGTCGCAAAGGCAAAAAGGCCAAGAAGACCGGAAATGACTACCCTCCCGCGTGCTTCACTCTAAGTCAGGAGGAGATCGAGCAGTTTTTCACCTGCCTCCTAGTTGTAAAACTTCCTTACGGTTACGCGGGGAAGATAAGCAGATACCTAGACCCAGCGAAGCGGAAGTTCAGCGGGATGAAGTCTCACGACTGTCACGTGCTGATGACGCAGATACTTCCAGTTGCAATCCGTGGGATCATGGATGCGCACGTCCGTGAAACGCTATTTGGCCTATGCAACTTCTTCGACGTCATCTCTCGGAAGTCGGTTGGCGTGAGGCAACTCAGAAGGCTACAGGAAGAGATCGTGGTGATACTATGCGAGCTTGAGATGTACTTCCCGCCCGCATTCTTCGACGTTATGGTGCATCTGCTGGTCCATCAAGTGGAGGATATCATCCAACTCGGGCCGACGTTCCTGCACAGCATGATGCCGTTCGAAAGGATGAATGGTGTCATCAAAGGATACGTTCGCAACATGTCACGTCCAAAGGGAAGCATAGCCAGGGGCTTTCTAACCGAAGAGTGCATCTCCTACTGCACGAATTATCTAGGCATCGAGAACCCCGTTGGTCTTCCCGTCAACAGGCACCTCGGTAGGCTCGCTGGATGGGGTCACCGTGAGGGTCGCCGCGAAATGCATGTCGACTTCAAGGGTCGACTCGGCGACTTTGAAAGAGCAAACCTAGTCGCACTACAACACATAGACGTGGTCGATCCTTGGGTGGTAGAGCACAAAACATTTATTAAGAAGACGTACAATGACCGAGGCCAACAGAGGACGGACGGAGATATACTCAAAGAGCACAACTCATGTTTCACGCGTTGGTTCAAGCAGAAGCTTCTGTCGTACCCTTTACATGAGGATTCTTCCGCGGAAGAACAACTCATATTCGCCTTGTCACAGGGCGCCAAGCACAACCTGATGACCTATGAGGCGTACGATATCAACGGCTACACATTCTACACCGAGGCCAAGGACATGAAGAGCGATGGTTATCAGAACTCCGGGGTAACGATGGAATCCTACATCGGTAACGACAAGGACAGGTACTACGGAAGGATCGAGGAGATCTGGGAGCTGAGCTACGCTGGAGAGAAGGTCCCGATGTTCCGTGTCAGATGGGCCAAGAGCGTCCTAAAAGAAGACCGGTATTTCACCACCATGGTTATACCCGAAGCCAAATCCAAGACCGCGGGCGCAAACGTCACCGCGAAAAATGAGCCATGGGTACTGGCTTCCCAAGTAGACCAATGCTTCTTCATTACCGACCCGTCAAAGACCAGTCGTGTTGTCGTGAGGAGAGGCAAAAGGAAGATCATCGGAATGGATGGAGTAGCCAATGAGCAAGACTTCGACAAGTACGGCGACCCGAGGATCGAACATGACGACGATGATGAAGTAGCAGCATACACCACAAGAAGAAGCAGGACCACCCTACCTAAAGGACGTCCGTTCCACAGAAGAACTCCATTTGCGAAAAAGAAGGGCAAGAAGATTGTTAACAGATAGCTAGCTAAGATCGATTGTATTTAAATCGTAGCCTTCATTTCTCGATTGTATTTCATGGGCACTTTTTGAACTATCATGAATATTTGCCCTTCAAGAACTCAAATCCACCATGCGCTGGCCCCACGGTGGGCGCCAACTGTCGTGGAATTGTCACGTCAGATGTCCTAGTGAAAGGACTTAGTCGTGGAGCCATCGCAACTAGGAAGCTTGAAGGGGTTAATCAGGACATGAGACACGAGAGGTTTATACTAGTTCGGCCCCTTACGGTGAAGGTAAGGCCTACGTCTAGTTGGGTTGGTATTGCTTGATGTTTTGATGACCAGGGAGCGAGATACGCTATGCCTGGTGCTCGATGAGTTGTTTCTTGCCCTAAGCCACCAGCGGGTCGTCCCCTTATATACAAGGGTGGACGCCCTGCAGCCTACAGTGTCCCGGCCGGCTCATAGACAGTGTCCGGCTCGGTGACTTGTTAATTCTACCTTATGTTACAAGTCATATCATCATGGCGGCTTACCACTATGAGCCTTGAGCCGCCTGTGAGCCTTAGACCCTTTATTGAACCGCCATCTTCATGCTTGGTCTTGGGCTTCTCTCTGAGGAGTCTTCTTTGCGTAACCCGGCCCCTCCTGGCGGCTTACACAAATAGTTATATCCCCAACAGCAAGGGTGAAGTGGGGGAGTGGAAAACGAGAGGCAAATGGCAAATAATGTAAATGCAAAGGGAGATGAGTTTGTGATGGGTACTTGGTATGTCTTGACTTGACCGAAGACCTCCCCGGCAACGGCGCCAGAAATCCTTCTTGCTATGTCTTGAGCTTGCGTTGGTTTTCCTTGAAGAGGAAAGGGTGATGCAGCAATAGTAGCGTAAGTATTTCCCTTAGTTTTTGAGAACCAAGGTATCAATCCAGTAGGAGGCTCCTCAAAAGTCCCACGCACCTACACAAACAAACAAAGAACTCACAACCAACGCAATAAAGGGGTTGTCAATCCCTTCACGGCCACTTGCGAAAGTGAGATCTGATAGAGATAGTATGATAAGAAAAATATTTTTTTTCGTATTTTATAATATAGATTGGAAAAGTAAAAGATGCAAATAAAAGTAGATTGAAAGCTTATATGATAAAAGATAGACATGGGGGCCATAGGTTTCACTAGTGGCTTCTCTCAAGATAGCATAAGTATTACGGTGGGTGAACAAATTACTGGCGAGCAATTGATAGAAAAGCGAATAATTATGAGATTATCTAGGCATGATCATGTATATAGGCATCACGTCCGCGACAAGTAGACCGACTCCTTCCTGCATCTACTACTATTACTCCACACATCAACCGCTATGCAGCATGCATCTAGAGTATTAAGTTCATAAGAACAGAGTAACGCATTAGGAAAGATGACATGATGTAGAGGGATAAACTCATGCAATATGATATAAACCCCACCTTTTTGAAGGAAATATGCCCTAGAGGCAATAATAAAGTTATTATTTATTTCCTCATATCATGATAAATGTTTATTATTCATGCTAGAATTGTATTAACCGGAAACATAATACATGTGTGAATACATAGACAAAACTATGGTCACTAGTATGCCTCTACTTGACTAGCTCATTAATCAAAGATGGTCATGTTTCCTAACCATAGACATGTGTTGTCATTTGATTAGTGGGATCACATCATTAGAAGAATGATGTGATTGACATGACCCATTTTGTTAGCCTAGCACTTGATCGTTTAGTATACTGCTATTGCTTTCTTCATGACTTATACAAAGTTCCTGCAACTATGAGATTGTGCAACTCCCGTGTACCGGAAGAACACTTTGTGTGCTACCAAACGTCACAACGTAACTGGGTGATTATAAAGGTGCTCTACAGGTGTTTCTGAAGGTACATGTTGGGTTGGCATAATTCGAGATTAGGATTTGTCACTCCAATTGTCGGGGAGGTATCTCTGGGCCCTCTCGGTAATACTCATCACCTAAGCCTTGCAAGCATGTAACTAATGAGTTAGTTATGAGATGATGTATTACGGAACGAGTAAAGAGACTTGCCGGTAACGAGATTGAACTAGGTATTGGATACCGACGATCAAATCTCGGGCAAGTAACATACCGATGACAAAGGGAACAAAGTATGTTGTTATGTGGTTTGACCGATAAAGATCTTCGTAGAATATGTAGGAACCAATATGGGCATCCAGGTCCCGCTATTGGTTATTGACCAAGAATGGTTTTAGGTCATGTCTACATAGTTCTCGAACCTGTAGGGTCCGCACGCTTAATGTTTCGTTGACGATATAGTATTATATGAGTTATGCATGTTGGTAACCGAATGTTGTTCGGAGTCCCGGATGAGATCATGGACATGATGAGGAACTCCGGAATGGTCCGGAGATAATGTTTGATATATGGGATAATAGTGTTTGATCTCCGGAAGGGTTCCGGAATTCACCGGAAGGGGTTCCGGATGTTTCCCGAAATGTTTGGGTACGAGAACACGTTATATGGGCCAAAGGGGAAAGCCCACAAGCTTTTTGGAAAGCGCAAAAGGAAGTTTTGCGGAGTCCAGGGGCCAGACGCCAGGGTCCCCCTGGCGTCTGGGTCCAGACGCCGGGAACCCTGGCGTCTGGCCCTGGAGTCCGAGAAGGACTCTTGCCTTTCGGGTGAAACCGACTTTGTGGAGGCTTTTACTCCAAGTTTCGACCCCAAGGCTCAACATATAAATAGAGGGGTAGGGCTAGCACCAAAGAGACATCAAGAAACACCAAGCCGTGTGCCGGCAACCCCGTCCCCTCTAGTTTATCCTCCGTCATAGTTTCCGTGGTCCTTAGGCGAAGCCCTGCGGAGATTGTTTTTCACCAACACCGTCACCACGCCGTCGTGCTGCCGGAACTCATCTACTACTTCGCCCGTCTTGCTGGATCAAGAAGGCGAGGACGTCATCAAGCTGAACGTGTGCAGAACTCGGAGGTGCCGTGCGTTCGGTACTTGGATCGGTCGGATCGTGAAGACGTACGACTACATCAACCGCGTTGATAAACGCTTCCGCTTAGCGATCTTCAAGGGTATGAAGATACACTCCCCTTCTCGTTGCTATATCATCACCATGATCTTGCGTGTGCGTAGGAATTTTTTTTGAAATTACTACGTTCCCCAACGGTGGCATCCGAGCGTAGGTTTTATGCGTTGATGTTATATGCACGAGTAGAACACAAGTGAGTTGTGGACGATATAAGTCATACTGCCTACCAGCATGTCATACTTTGGTCCAGCGGTATTGTGAGATGAAGCGGCCCGGACCGGCATTACGCGTACGCTTACGCGAGACTGGTTTCACCGTTACGAGCACTCGTGCTTAAAGGTGGCTGGCGGGTGTCTGTCTCTCTCACTTTAGTTGAACCGAGTGTGGCTACGCCCGCGGTCCTTGTGAAGGTTAAAACGGAGTCTATTTGACAAACTATCGTTGTGGTTTTTGATGCGTAGGTAAGAACGGTTCTTGCTAAGCCCGTAGCAGCCACGTAAAATTTGCAACAACAAAGTAGAGGACGTCTAACTTGTTTTTGCAGGGCATGTTGTGATGTGATATGGCCAAGACGTGATACTATATTTTATTGTATGAGATGATAATGTTTTGTAACCGAAGTTATCGGCAACTGGCAGGAGCCATATGGTTGTCGCTTTATTGTATGAAATGCAAACGCCCTGTAATTGCTTTACTTTATCACTAAGCGGTAGCGATAGTCGTAGAAGCAATAGATGGCGTAAATGACAACGATGCTACGATGGAGATCAAGGTGTCACGCCGGTGACGATGGTGATCACGACGGTGCTTCGGAGATGGAGATCACAAGCACAAGATGATGATGGCCATATCATATCACTTATATTGATTGCATGTGATGTTTATCCTTTATGCATCTTATCTTGCTTTGATTGACGGTAGCATTTTAAGATGATCTCTCACTAAAATTATCAAGAAGTGTTCTCCCTGAGTATGCACCGTTGCCAAAGTTCGTCGTGCCGAGACACCACGTGATGATCGGGTGTGATAAGCTCTACGTCCATCTACAACGGGTGCAAGCCAGTTTTGCACACGCAGAATACTCAGGTTAAACTTGACAAGCCTAGCATATGCAAATATGGCCTCGGAACACGGAGACCGAAAGGTCGAGCGTGAATCATATAGTAGATATGATCAACATAATGATGTTCACCATTGAAAACTACTCCATCTCACGTGATGATCGGTTATGGTTTAGTTGATTTGGATCACGTGATCACTTAGATGACTAGAGAGATGTCCGTCTAAGTGGGAGTTCTTAAGTAATATGATTAATTGAACTTAAATTTATCATGAACTTAGTACCTGATAGTATCATTGCTTGTCTATGTTTGTTTGTAGATAGATGGCTCGTGCTGTTGTTCTGTTGAATTTTAATGCGTTCCTTGAGAAAGCAAAGTTGAAAGATGATGGTAGCAATTACACGGACTGGGTCCGTAACCTGAGGATTATCCTCATTGCTGCACAGAAGAGTTACGTCCTGGAAGCACCGCTGGGTGCCAGGCCTACTGCTGATGCAACTGACGACGTTAAGAACGTCTGGCAGAGCAAAGCTGATGACTACACTATAGTTCAGTGTGCCATGCTTTACGGCTTAGAACCGGGTCTTCAACGACGTTTTGAACGTCATGGAGCATATGAGATGTTCCAGGAGTTAAAGTTAATATTTCAAGCAAATGCCCGGATTGAGAGATATGAAGTCTCCAATAAGTTCTACGCTGCAAGATGGAGGAGAATAGTTCTGTTAGTGAACATATACTCAGAATGTCTGGGTATAACAATCACTTGATTCAACTGGGAGTTAATCTTCCTGATGATAGTGTCATTGACAGAATTCTTCAATCACTGCCACCAAGCTACAAGAGCTTTGTGATGAACTATAATATGCAAGGGATGAACAAGACTATTCCCGAGCTCTTCGCAATGCTGAAAGCCGCGGAGGTAGAAATCAAGAAGGAGCATCAAGTGTTGATGGTCAACAAGACCACTAGTTTCAAGAAGAAGGGCAAAGGGAAGAAGAAGGGGAACTTCAAAAAGAATGGCAAGCAAGTTGCTGCTCAAGAGAAGAAACCCAAGTCTGGACCTAAGCCTGAAACTGAGTGCTTCTACTGCAAGCAGACTGGTCACTGGAAGCGGAACTGCCCCAAGTATTTGGCGGATAAGAAGGATGGCAAAGTGAACAAAGGTATATGTGATATACATGCTATTGATGTGTACCTAACTAGAGCTCGTAGTAGCACCTGGGTATTTGATACTGGTTCTGTTGCTAATATTTGCAACTCGAAACAGGGACTATGGAATAAGCGAGCACTGGCCAAGGACGAGGTGACGATGCGTGTGGGAAACGGTTCCAAAGTCGATGTGATCGCCGTCGGCACGCTACCTCTACATCTACCATCGGGATTAGTTTTAGACCTAAATAATTGTTATTTGGTGCCTGCGTTGAGCATGAACATTATATCTGGATCTTGTTTGATGCGAGACGGTTATTTATTTAAATCAGAGAATAATGGTTGTTCTATTTATATGAGTAATATCTTTTATGGTCATGCACCCTTGAAGAGTGGTTTATTTTTATTGAATCTCGATAGTAGTGATACACATATTCATAATGTTGAAGCCAAAAGATGCAGAGTTGATAATGATAGTGCAACTTATTTGTGGCACTGCCGTTTAGGTCATAACGGTGTAAAACGCATGAAGAAACTCCATACTGATGGACTTCTGGAATCACTTGATTATGAATCACTTGGTACTTGCGAACCGTGCCTCATGGGCAAGATGACTAAAACACCGTTCTCCGGAACCATGGAGAGAGCAACAGATTTGTTGGAAATCATACATACAGATGTATGTGGTCCGATGAATGTTGAGGCTCGTGGCGGATATCGTTATTTCCTCACCTTCACAGATGATTTGAGCATATATGGGTATATCTACTTAATGAAGCACAAGTCTGAAACATTTGAAAAGTTCAAAGAATTTCAGAGTGAAGTGGAAAATCATCGTAACAAGAAAATAAAGTATCTACAATCTGATCGTGGAGGAGAATATTTGAGTTACGAGTTTGGTTTACATTTGAAACAATGCGGAATAGTTTCGCAACTCACACCACCCGGAACACCACAACGAAATGGTGTGTCCGAACGTCGTAATCGTACTTTACTTGATATGGTGCGATCTATGATGTCTCTTACCAACTTACCGCTATCGTTTTGGGGTTATGCTTTAGAGACGGCCGCACTCACGTTAAATAGGGCACCATCAAAATCCGTTGAGACGACGCCTTATGAACTATGGTTTGGCAAGAAACCAAAGTTGTCGTTTCTTAAAGTTTGGGGCTGCGATGCTTATGTGAAGAAACTTCAACCAGATAAGCTCGAACCCAAATCGGAGAAATGTGTCTTCATAGGATACCCAAAAGAGACTGTTGGGTACACCTTCTATCACAGACCCGAAGGCAAAACATTTGTTGCTAAGAATGGATACTTCCTAGAGAAAGAATTTCTCTCGAAAGAAGTGAGTGGGAGGAAAGTAGAACTTGATGAGATAACTGTATCTACTCCCTCGCTGGAAGGTAGTTCATCATGAGAACCGGTTCCCGTGACAACTACACCAACTAGTGAGGAAGCTAATGATATTGATCATGAAATTTCAGATCAAGTTTCTGCTGAACCTCGTAGGTCTACCAGAGTAAGATCCGCACCAGAGTGGTTCGGTAATCTTGTTCTGGAAGTCATGTTACTTGACCATGATGAACCTACGAACTATGAGGAAGCGATGATGAGCCCAGATTCCGCAAAATGGCTGGAGGCCATGAAATCTGAGATGGGATCCATGTATGAAAACAAAGTATGGACTTTGGTTGACTTGCTCGATGATCGGCAAGCCATTGAGAATAAATGGATCTTTAAGAAGAAGACTGATGCTGATGGTAATGTTACTGTCTATAAAGCTTGACTTGTTGCGAAAGGTTTTCGACAAGTTCAAGGAGTTGACTACGATGAGACTTTCTCACCCGTAGCGATGCTTAAGTCTGTCCGAATCATGTTGGCTATTGCTGCATTTCATGATTATGAAATTTGGCAAATGGATGTCAAGACTGCATTCTTGAATGGATTTCTAGAAGAAGAGTTGTATATGATGCAGCCGGAAGGTTTTGTTGATCCAAAAGGTGCTGACAAAGTGTGCAAGCTCCAACGTTCCATTTATGGACTGGTGCAAGCATCTCGGAGTTGGAATAAACGTTTTGATAGTGTGATCAAAGCATATGGTTTTGTACAGACTTTTGGAGAAGCCTGTATTTACAAGAAAGTGAGTGGGAGCTCTGTAGCATTTCTAGTTTTATATGTTGATGACATATTATTAATTGGAAATGATATAGAATTTCTGGATAGCATAAAGGGATACTTGAATAAAAGTTTTTCAATGAAAGACCTCGGTGAAGCTGCTTACATATTAGGCATCAAGATCTATAGAGATAGATCGAGACGCTTAATAGGACTTTCACAAAGCACATACCTTGACAAAATTTTGAAAAAGTTCAAAATGGATCAGGCAAAGAAATGATTTTTGCCTGTGCTACAAGGTGTGAAGTTGAGTCGAACTCAATGCCCGACCACAGCAGAAGATAGAGAGAAAATGAAAAATGTTCCATATGCTTCAGCCATAGGCTCTATCATGTATGCAATGCTGTGTACCAGACCTGACGTATGATTAGCAATAAGCTTGGCAGGAAGGTACCAAAGTAATCCAGGAGTGGATCACTGGACAGCGGTCAAGAACATCCTGAAATACCTGAAAAGGACTAAGGATATGTTTCTCGTATATGGAGGTGACAAAGAGCTAGTCGTAAATGGTTACGTCGATGCAAGCTTTGACACTGATCCGGACGATTCTAAATCGCAAACCGGATACGTGTTTTTATTAAACGGTGGAGCTGTAAGTTGTTGCAGTTCTAAACAAAGCGTCGTGGCGGGATCTACATGTGAAGCGGAGTACATAGCTGCTTCTGAAGCAGCTAATGAAGGAGTCTGGATGAAGTAGTTCATTTCCGATCTAGGTGTCATACCTAGTGCATCGGGACCAATGAAGATCTTCTGTGACAATACTGGTGCAATTGCCTTGGCAAAGGAATCCAGATTTCACAAGAGGACCAAGCACATCAAGAGACGCTTCAATTCCATTCGGGACCAAGTCCAAGTGGGAGACATAGAGATTTTCAAGATACATACGGATCTGAATGTTGCAGACCCGTTGACTAAGCCTCTCTCACGAGCAAAACATGATCAGCACCAAGACTCCATGGGTGTTAGAATCATTACTATGTAATCTAGATTATTGACTCTAGTGGGAGTATTAAGTTCATAAGAACAGAGTAACGCATTAGGAAAGATGACATGATGTAGAGGGATAAACTCATGCAATATTATATAAACCCCACCTTTTTGAAGGAAATATGCCCTAGAGGCAATAATAAAGTTATTATTTATTTCCTCATATCATGATAAATGTTTATTATTCATGCTAGAATTGTATTAACCAGAAACATAATACATGTGTGAATACATAGACAAAACTATGGTCACTAGTATGCCTCTACTTGACTAGCTCATTAATCAAAGATGGTCATGTTTCCTGACCATAGACATGTGTTGTCATTTGATTAGTGGGATCACATCATTAGAAGAATGATGTGATTGACATGACCCATTTTGTTAGCCTAGCACTTGATCGTTTAGTATACTGCTATTGCTTTCTTCATGACTTATACAAAGTTCCTGCAACTATGAGATTGTGCAACTCCCGTGTACCGGAAGAACACTTTGTGTGCTACCAAACGTCACAATGTAACTGGGTGATTATAAAGGTGCTCTACAGGTGTTTCCGAAGGTACATGTTGGGTTGGCATAATTCGAGATTAGGATTTGTCACTCCAATTGTCGGGGAGGTATCTCTGGGCCCTCTCGGTAATACTCATCACCTAAGCCTTGCAAGCATGTAACTAATGAGTTAGTTATGAGATGATGTATTACGGAACGAGTAAAGAGACTTGCCGGTAACGAGATTGAACTAGGTATTGGATACCGACGATCAAATCTCGGGCAAGTAACATACCGATGACAAAGGGAACAAAGTATGTTGTTATGCGGTTTGACCGATAAAGATCTTCGTAGAATATGTAGGAACCAATATGGGCATCCAGGTCCCGCTATTGGTTATTGACCGAGAATGGTTTTAGGTCATGTCTACATAGTTCTCGAACCCGTAGGGTCCGCACGCTTAATGTTTCGTTGACGATATAGTATTATATGAGTTATGCATGTTGGTAACCGAATGTTGTTCGGAGTCCCGGATGAGATCATGGACATGACGAGGAACTCCGGAATGGTCCGGAGATAATGTTTGATATATGGGATAATAGTGTTTGATCTCCGGAAGGGTTCCGGAATTCACCGGAAGGGGTTTCGGATGTTTCCCGAAATGTTTGGGTACGAGAACACGTTATTTGGGCCAAAGGGGAAAGCCCACAAGGTTTTTGGAAAGCGCAAAAGGAAGTTTTGCGGAGTCCAGGGGCCAGACGCCAGGGTCCCTGGCGTCTGGGTCCAGACGCCGGGAACCCTGGCGTCTGGCCCTGGAGTCCGAGAAGGACTCTTGCCTTTCGGGTGAAACCGACTTTGTGGAGGCTTTTACTCCAAGTTTCGACCCCAAGGCTCAACAAATAAATAGAGGGGTAGGGCTAGCACCAAAGAGACATCAAGAAACACCAAGCCGTGTGCCGGCAACCCCGTCCCCTCTAGTTTATCCTCCGTCATAGTTTCCGTGGTGCTTAGGCGAAGCCCTGCAGAGATTGTTTTTCACCAACACCGTCACCACGCCGTCGTGCTGCCGGAACTCATCTACTACTTCGCCCGTCTTGCTGGATCAAGAAGGCGAGGACGTCATCGAGATGAACGTGTGCAGAACTCGGAGGTGCCGTGCGTTCGGTACTTGGATCGGTCGGATCGTGAAGACGTACGACTACATCAACCGCGTTGATAAACGCTTCCGCTTAGCGATCTTCAAGGGTATGAAGATACACTCCCCTTCTCGTTGCTATATCATCACCATGATCTTGCGTGTGCGTAGGATTTTTTTTTGAAATTACTACGTTCCCCAACACTTTTATCCTCGATGGCAACAATACAATACGTACCTAGCAACCCCTATTGTCACTGGGTAAGGACACCACAAGATTGAACCCAAAGCCAAGCACTTCTCCCATGGCAAGAAAGATCAATCTAGTAGGCCTAACAAAACTGATAATTCAAAGAGACTTGCAAAGATAACTCAATCATACAGAAAGGAATTCAGAGGAGATTCAAATATTTCTCATAGATAAACTTGATCACAAACCCACAATTCATCGGATCTCGACAAACACACCGCAAAAAGAGTTACATCAAATAGATCTCCACAAGAGAGGGGGAGAACATGGTATTGAGATCCAAAAAGAGAGAAGAAGCCATCTAGCTAATAACTATGGACCCGAAGGTCTATGGTAAACTACTCACAACTCATCGGAGGGGCTATGGTGTTGATGTAGAAGCCCTCAATGGTCTTTTCCCCCTCTGGCAAAGCGCCGACGAAGGCTCTGATACGTCTCCAACGTATCAACTTTTCAAAACACTTTTGCCCTTGTTTTGGACTCTAACTTGCATGATTTGAATGAAACTAACCCGGACTGACGCTATTTTCAGCAGAACTGCCATGATGTTGTTTTATGTGTAGGAAAGAAAAGTTCTCGAAATGTCCTAAAAATCCACAGAGGCACTTTTTGGAATTAATAAGAATTTCTGGGCGAAAGAAATATACCAGGGGGCCCAGGGCCTGTCCACGAGACAGGGGGGCACGCCCCCCCCCCCTTAGGGTGCGCCCTCCTATCTCGTGGGCCCCCTGGACCTCCACCGACCTCAACTCCAACTCCATATATTCACGTACGGGGAGAAAAAAAATCAGAGAGAAAGTTTCATCGCGTTTTACGACACGGAGCCGCCGCCAAGCCCTAATCCCTCTCGAGAGGGCTGATCTGGAGTCCGTTCAGGGCTCCGAAGAGGGGGATTCCTCGCCGTCGTCATCATCGACCATCCTCCATCACCAATTTCATGATGCTCACCGCCGTGAGTGAGTAATTCCATCGTAGGCTTGCTGGACGGTGATGGGTTGGATGAGATTTACCATGTAATCAAGTTAGTTTTGTTAGAGTTTGATCCCTAGTATCCACTATGTTCTGAGATTGATGTTGTTATGACTTTGCTATGCTTAATGCTTGTCACTAGGGCCCGAGTGCCATGATTTCAGATCTGAACCTATTATGTTTTCATGAATATATGTGTGTTCTTGATCCTATCTTGCAAGTCTATAGTCACCTATTATGTGTTATGATCCGACAACCCCGAAGTGACAATAATCGGGATACTTCTCGGTGATGACCGTAGTTTGAGGAGTTCATGTATTCACTATGTGCTAATGCTTTGTTCTGGTTCTCTATTAAAAGGTGGCCTTAATATCCCTTAATTTTCGTTAGGACCCCGCTGCCATGGGAGGGTAGGACAAAAGATGTCATGCAAGTTCTTTTCCATAAGCACGCATGACTATTTACGGAATACATTCCTACATTACATTGATGAACTGGAGCTAGTTCTGTGTCACCCTATGTTATAGCTATTACATGAGGAATCGCATCGGGCATAATTATCCATCACTGATCCATTGCCTACGAGCTTTTCATATATTATTCTTCGCTTATTTACTTTTCCGTTGCTACTGTTACAACTACTACTAAAACCCAAAAACATTTATCTTTACTTTTGCTACCGCTACTATTATTATCATACCACTTTTGCTACTAAATACTTTGCTGCAGATACTAAGTTATCCAGGTGTGGTTGAATTGACAACTCAACTGCTAATACTCAAGAATATTCTTTGGCTCCCCTTGTGTCGAATCAATAAATTTGGGTTGAATACTATACCCTCGAAAGCTGTTGCGATCCCCTACACTTGTGGGTTATCAAGACTACTTTCTGGCGCTGTTACCCGGGAGCATAGCTCTATTCTCTGAGTCACTTGGGATTTATATCTGTTGATCACTATGAAGAACTTGAAAGACAACCGAACTACTATTTTGCCCTCAACTACGAGGGGAGGTAAGGAACTGCCATCTAGCTCTGCACTAGATTCTCCTTGCGTTACTAGTAAGCTTGCGACACCTAAACCTGCTACTGCTATGAATTCTGATATGTCGCATGTTATTGATGATGCCACTTCTGTTATGCATGATGAAACTACTTCTGTGCTTGATACTACTTTGCCATTAGGTGAATTTCTTGATGAACAACTTGCTAGAGTTAGGGGGAATGAAATTACTGAAGAACCTATTATTCATGATAGTGATGATGAAGGTTCTCCCAATGATTATGTATTACCTGTTGTTCCTAAGGGTTATGTTATGAATGAAGAAGTTGCTAGGGAAATCTTTGCTTGCAATGATAGATATGATCTTAAAAAATTATTATCTAAATGGAAGCAGCAGTCTCTTAATGCTAGAATGAAACCCGACCCTGCTTTTGCTACTTCACCTATTTGTGTTACTGATAAGTATTATGAATTCTCTGTTGATCTTGAAATTATTACTTTAGTTGAATCTGATCCTTTTTATGGCCTTGAATCTGAAACTGTTGTGGCACATCTTACCAAGTTGAATGATATAGCCACCATGTTTACTAATGATGAGAAGTCTCGCTATTATTATATCCTTAAGATATTTCTGTTCTCATTAAAGGGTGATGCTAAGACTTGGTATAATTCTCTTGCTCCTAGTTGTGTGCGTAGTCCCTAGGATATGATTTATTACTTCTCTGCTAAATATTTCCCTGCTCAGAACAAACAAGCTGCCTTGCGGGAAATATATAATTTTGTGCAAATCAAAGAAGAGAGTCTCCCACAAGCTTGGGGGAGGCTTCTCCGGTTACTAAATGCTTTGCCTGATCATCCTCTTAAGAAAAATGAAATACTTGATATCTTTTATAATGGACTAACCGATGCTTCCAAGGACTACTTGGATAGTTGTGCTGGTTGTGTTTTCAAGGAAAGAACAGTCGACGAAGCTGAAATACTATTGAATAATATGTTGACTAATGAGTATTTGGACTCTTCCCGAGCCAATTCCTGAAGTAATTCCTGAACCAATTGAGCCAACTCTGAGCCTATTCCTAAACCCACTCCGAAGAAGAGAGGTGTTTTATTTCTCAGTCCTGAAGATATGCAAGAGGCAAAGAAATCAATGAAAGAAAAAGGTATTAAAGCTGAAGATGTTAAGAATTTACCTCCTATTGAAGAAATACATGGTCTTAATATACCGCCTGAAGAACCACATTGTCTTGATAACCCGACACAGGTAGTAAAGGTAAATTCTCTGTATAGATATGATAAAGTTGAAATCCCCTCTACTAAATTTCATAGCCCATGCTTAGATGAATTTGATGACTTTATGGCTAGACAAGAAAGTCTTAATGCTTATTTTGGTAGAGAGTTAAAGAATAATGCTTTTGAGATAGGACGTGTAAGTGATAATCTGGCTAGAGTTAAAGATCAACTTCACCTCGTTAGCAAATATGCTTCGATGGTTCCTACTCAAGCTGAGCAAGTACTTAAAGCTCAAAATGATTTGCTTGATGAATTAAATAATAAAAATGAATTTTTTGTTAGAATGGCTACTAGAACTGGTAGAATGACTTAGTAACCTTTGTATCCTGAAGGCCACCCTAAGAGAATTGAGCAAGATTCTTAGAGAAATAATTTAGAGGCACCTAGTTCTTCTAAAAAGAAGAAAAAGAAAAATGATAGGACTTTGCATGCTTCTAGTGAACCTACTATAGACACACCTGAGAATCCCATTGATATTTCTATTTCTGATGCTGAAACTCAATCAGGTGATGAACATGAACCTGGTGATAATGTTAACAATAATGTTCATGTTGATGCTCAACCTAGCAAAAACAATGATGTAGAGATTGAACCTGCTGTTGATCTTGATAACCCACAACCAAAGAATCAACATTATTATAAGAGAGATGTCATTGCTAGGAAGCACGGTAAAGAAAGAGAACCATGGGTTCAGAAACCCATGCCCTTTCCTCCTAAACCATCCAAGTCAAAGGATGATGAGGATTTTGAGCGCTTTGCTGAAATGATTAGACCTATTTTCTTACGTATGCGCTTAACTGATATGCTCAAAGCAAATCCTTATGCTAAGTATATGAAGAATATCATTACAAACAAAAGAAAGATACCGGAAGCTGAAATTTCCACCATGCTTGCTAATTACACTTTTAAGGGTGGAATACCAAAGAAACATGGAGATCCGGGGGTACCAACTATACCATGCTCTATTTAAAGAAATTATGTTAGAATTGCTTTATGTGATCCTGTAGCCGGTGTTAGTGTTATGCCTCTCTCTTTATATCATAGACTTGAATTGAATAAGTTGACACCTACTGAAATATCTTTGCAAATGGCTGATAAATCAACTGCTATACCTGTTGTTATTTGTGAGGATGTGCTTGTTGTGGTTGCAAATGTCACTATTTTAACGGACTTTGTTATTCTTGATATTCCTGAGGACGATAGTATGTCTATTATCCTTGGTAGACCTTTTCTTAATGCTATAGGGGCTGTTATTGATTGCAACAAAGGCAATGTCACTTTTCATGTTAATGGTAATGAGCATATGGTACACTTTCCGAGGAAAGAATCTCAAGTTCATAGCATCAACTCTATTGGACAAGTTCCAACTATTATTATTGGAGGTTTTGAATTTCCTCTCCCTACTGTCAAGAAAAAGTATGATATTCTTATTGTTGGGGATTGTCATATCCCCGTTGAGGTAACTTAGTGTTATTCGAAATTTCTCCGGTTCCGTGTTATTCGAAATGAGTTTGTTAACAAGACTTGATCAACCTTGTTAGTGGATTCATTTTGATGATCACGAGATGGATGAAACTAGAAGGAACGACCTTCTGTACCCTCTTTTTACCTTTTTGTTGTTTAGAATAAATAAAGAAAAAATAGTATTATCCGTCTGTTTTATGAATTATCTGTGCATTAAAAAAATAGTCCGAAAATAAAAGTGCTCCAAATGCCCTGCAAATTTAGTATGATTTTTTCTGGAATATTTGAGGATTTTAGGCACGGAAATCACTGCAGGATGGGCAAGCACCAGGCCACGAGAGTGGAGCCCCTCCCCCCCCTATAGGGCGTGCCCCCTGTCTCGTGGGCCCCTGGTGGCCCCCTCCACTTATGCCAACACCCACACACTTTGTCTTCTACCCAAAAAATCCCCATCTAGCTCAAGCACGAGTTCTAGCTCATTTTGCTGTGATTTTCGATCTCTTAGCTCAAAGCTCCATTCATGAAACTGCTTTGGGAGATTGTTGCTTGGTATGTGACTCCTCCATTGGTCCAATTAGTTTTTGTTCTAGTGCTTTATTCATTGCAAATTCTTGCTGCTTAGGTGACCATGTTCTTGAGCTTGCATGTTAAATTTTTGAGGTCCCAAGCAATTCTAATGCACGATATAGGCTCTAGGCACTTGTAGCTTGCTATCAATCTTGTTTAGTTTTATTCACTTTTATTTTGAAGTTACTACAATTTCAGAAATTTTCAGAAAATATTGAGGAAACTTTTGAGGGGCTCTTCTAGCCAAAGATCTCAGGAAAAACAAGCCAAAGAGAAGGAGAAAGCCAAGTATAATCTTCCTCGCTTAGCGGAAGTACGGTCGTGTGAATGGCCATGCGAGGATTTCTTGAAAGAAGCTGGAATTCATGAAGACTTTTATGCTTTAATCGAGACTACAGGCCTCACCGGTTTCATCAACGACCGAATCGATCAGTATCTCTTACTTACCAATACTTTCGTGCAAAACTTTTATTATTATCCTAAGAAGTCACCGCCTGTAGTATCATTTCATTTATATAATGAATTCAAAGAAATGTCTTTACATCATTTTTGCGCGGTATGTAGGATACCTTATGAGGAAGAATTAGAGGAACCCCATCGTGAAGATGTGGGTGGCTTTGTTAATACTATTGCTGTAGAGGAGCCAAAGAAGGGCTCTGAGGCAAAAGTCTCTAGCATACACTATCCTGTTTTACGCTACGTTGCCATATTTGCTAGAAGATGCTTGATTGGTCGTGGAAATAGTTGAAACTTGAGCATTCCTGATATTATCATTCTTCAACATGCCATGCTTGGAGACAATACTTTTAGCATGGGTGTCGTCATTGCTAAACGGCTAGCCCTTAATCATACAAAAGGCCCCATATTTTGAGGTATCTATGCTGCATGTTTTGCTAGACATTTTCAGATACCCATTAGGCACCATAAAATTGCCTACTCAAATTTTAGATTACAAGAGCATGGTAGCACACAAGTTTATTGTTGACAACAAAGAGAAGATGCTCTTGTATAAACATAGATTTAATAAGAAACACTTCGACATTATTATTTTGCCTGCGCCTCTGTTGTTTGATTTGCTTGCAGAAAATTTTCTTGTTATGCCGGAAGCAGTGAACAACCATCGAGCTCAAGATTTTACTCCTGAACCTGAACTTGAGCCAGAACCTGAACTGGACCCTTATCGTGCATCATCTATCTAGTGGGATCCGGGGATGACCAGCCAGTGGTATCCTGATTACACCTCCCATTACACCGGGGAGAATAGCGGTGGTCCTTGGTACTAGACCAACTTAGGACAAAAGCCTAAGCTTTGGGGAGTACATATTTCTCACCGACTTTAGGTTCATGTTCACACACTGGTCGTCGGTGCTCATACTCTTTCATTGTATTATCCATGCTAGTTCAAATTTCTTTTTCTAGTTTTCTTCTTGTGTGTTTGATAAACCTTAAGAAAAAACAAAAAAATAGTTAGTTTAAATTCTATGCTTGTAGTAGAAATTAAAATGAAAACCCAAAAATATTTCTAGTTCTTCTTCTTACTTGTTGGGAGCTTTCCCGTGTAAATAGTTTTATTTTCTTTTCTTTCCTTTGGGGGTCGAGAAGACCATATTGAAAATATTTAGTGGCCCTTATATGCATGCTTGTTTTTTAACTTAGAGCCCATATTACCTTGTATTCTCTCTTGAGTTGAATGCTTGCAGATTCCAGCTTAGTCCACTGCACGTGCACTCTTATTATTATACACATCGTTCGGTCGTGCAAGTGAAAGGCAATAATGACGATATATGATGGACTTATTGGGATGAGAAAAGCTGGTATGAACTCGACCTCTCTTGTTTTTGCAAATATGATGAGTTCATCATTTCTGAGTCAGCTTATTATGAAGTAAACATATTTGCAATGACATTTAGAGATTATAGTTTCTTGTGCCATGCTTGATTAGCTATGAGTTATAATGGTTTACCTTGCGTGCCAACATGCTATTAGAATTATTATGTTATGGTATGATGGGATGGTATCCTCCTTTAAATGAATTGAGTGACTTGACTTGGCACATGTTCACGCATGTAGTTGAATCAAATCAACATAGCCTTCACGATATTTATGTTCATGGTGGATTATATCCTACTCATGCTTGTGTTCGGTGTAAATTAATTTTAATGCATGTTTACGACTGTTGTCGCTCTCTCAGTTGGTCGCTTCCCAGTCTTTTGCTAGCCTTCACCTATACTAAGCGGGAATACTGCTTGTGCATCCAAACCCCTTAAACCCCAAAGTTGTTCCATATGAGTCCACTATACCTTCCTATATGCGGTATTTACCTGTTGTTCCAAGTAAATTTGTATGTGCCAAACTCCAAACCTTCAAATGAAATTCTGTTTTGTATGCTCAAGCAGCTCATGTTACAACTAGGGCTGCCTATATCTTCCATGCTAGGTGGGTTATTCTCAAGAGGAGTGGACTTCGCTCCTCATTCACAAGAAAGGGCCGGTAACCGGGATGCCCAGTCCCATGGTCCAAAAAGATCAAAGCAAATCAAAATAATTAAACAAAACTCCCCCAGGGTTGTTATTAGTTGGCGGCACTCGTTGTTTCGAGCAAGCCATGGATTGATGCTTGTTAGTGGTTGGGGGAGTATAAACCTTTACCATTCTGTTTGGGAACTACCTATAATACATCTAGTATGGAAGATACAACCATCTCATAGTTGTTGCGTTGACAGTGAAAGTATGCCATTCAAAATGTTATTCAATCTCTATTTTAAAATTGAGCTCTGGCACCTCTACAAATCCCTGCTTCCCTCTACGAAGGACCTATCTATTTACTTTTATGTTGAGTCATCACCATTCTTATTAAAAGCACCCGCTGGAGAGCACACTATCATTTGCATTCATTACTATTGGTTTATATTGGGTATGACTTGACTGGATCTATTTTACCATGAATTACAATGTTTAGTCAGTCCTTGATCTTTAAAGGTGCTCTGCATTTATGTTTTGCGGTCTCAGAAAGGGCTAGCGAGATACCATTTTGTTATACCATGTTATGATTATTTTGAGAAAGTGTTGTCATCCGAGTTCTATTATTATGGCTCGCTAGC
The DNA here is from genome assembly GCA_963921465.1 of Triticum timopheevii. Classification (NCBI taxonomy): domain Eukaryota; kingdom Viridiplantae; phylum Streptophyta; class Magnoliopsida; order Poales; family Poaceae; genus Triticum; species Triticum timopheevii. The sequence continues at coordinate 631,117,842 of OY997274.1, read as the reverse complement.
TGATTATTCTATTGATATGAGTAATTGTGAGAGCTAAGTTTTATTGTGAGTATGGTTAGTTCATAATATTTGCTGAAACTTGAATGCTGGCTTTTCATGTTTACAACAACAAGAGCAAATAGAGTTTGTAAAAGTTTTTTTCTTTATCACTTTCAGTTTATCAACTAAATTGCTTGAGGACAAGCAGAGGTTTAAGCTTGGGGAGTTGATACGTCTCCAACGTATCTACTTTTCCAAACACTTTTGCCTTTGTTTTGGACTCTAACTTGCATGATTTGAATGAAACTAACCCTGACTGACGCTGTTTACAGTAGAACTGCCATGATGTTGTTTTATGTGTAGAAAAGAAAAGTTCTCGGAATGTCCTGAAAATCCACGGAGGCATTTTTTGGAATTAATAAGAATTTCTGTGCGAAAGAAATATACCAGGGGGCCCAGGGCCTGTCCACGAGACAGGGGGCGCCCCCACCAGGGCGCCCTCCTATATCGTGGGCCCATTGGACCTCTACCGACCTCAACTCCAACTCCATATATTCACGTTCGAGGAGAAAAAAACCAGAGAGAAAGTTTCCTCGCGTTTTATGACACGGAGCCGCCGCCAAGCCCTAATCTCTCTCGGGAGGGCTGATCTAGAGTCCGTTCGGGGCTTCGGAGAGGGGGATTCGTCGCCGTCGTCATCATCAACCATCCTCCATCACCAATTCCATGATTCTCACCGCCGTGCGTGAGTAATTCCATCGTAGGCTTGCTAGACGGTGATGGGTTGGATGAGATTTACCATGTAATCAGGTTAGTTTTGTTAGGGTTTGATCCCTAGTATCCACTATGTTCTGAGATTGATGTTGCTATGACTTTGCTATGCTTAATGCTTGTCACTAGGGCCCGAGTGCCATGATTTCAGATCTAAACCTATTATGTTTTCATGAATATATGTGTGTTCTTGATCCTATCTTGCAAGTCTATAGTCACCTATTATGTGTTATGATCCGACAACCCCGAAGTGACAATAATCAGGATACTTCTCGGTGATGACCGTAGTTTGAGGAGTTCATGTATTCTCTATGTGCTAATGCTTTGTTCCGGTTCTCTATTAAAAGGAGGCCTTAATATCCCTTAGTTTTCGTTAGGACCCCGCTGCCATGGGAGGGTAGGACAAAAGATGTCATGCAGGTTCTTTTCCATAAGCACGCATGACTATTTACGGAATACATGCCTACATTACATTGATGGACTGGAGCTAGTTCTGTGTCACCCTATGTTATAGCTATTACATGAGGAATCACATCTGGCATAATTATCCATCATTGATCCATTGCCTACGAGCTTTTCATATATTGTTCTTCGCTTATTTACTTTTCCGTTGCTACTGTTACAACCACTACAAAACCCCAAAAACATTTATCTTTACTTTTGTTACCGTTACCATTATTATCACACCACTTTTGCTACTAAATACTTTGCTGTAGATACTAAGTTATCCAGGTGTGGTTGAATTGACAACTCAACTGCTAATACTCAAGAATATTCTTTGGCTCCCCTTGTGTCGAATCAATAAATTTGGGTTGAATACTACACCCTCGAAAGCTGTTGCGATCCCCTACACTTGTGGGTTATCAGGCTCCAAGATGGCATCTTGCGGATACAGAAGGTTACGGCGGCGGAAATTGTTTTTCGTTTTCTCTCTGGATGTTTTCGGGGTACGTGGTGTAGGAGATATGCCCTAGAGGCAATAATAAATGCTATTATTTATCTCCGAGTTCATAGTTATGTTTATGTTCCATGCTATAACTGCAATGATTCTCGAGTCTGCAATATCCACGAGGCTCGGAGGAAGACTCATATGCACGTGTGGAATAACAAACGGTAAGAAGTATTCCTAGTCTAGCCTCTAAGACTAGCTCAAGTGTTGCATGATGGTTCTGTTTTCCTGATCATGGGCATGTCTATGCCAGCAACTTTGAGGGCACAATGTTAAGAGAACATTTGTGTTGAATCGACCCGGTTTGATGTTATGCTATGAGATTCATTCGTCACAAGTTAATGGTAAATAACACAGAGATGGTTAACGTTTGCATGATTCCATAGACCATGAGTGTATCGAGTTTCTTCATGCTTGCTTCATGAACTTTGGGGTTTGTTAAACGTCATCCGTAAATGGGTGGCTATTACGGCGGCTTATGGGTTCATGGAAAAGTGTGTCAAGTAACTTGATAGCTCAACATTGGGATTTGCTCCTCGGACGATGGAGAGATATTCTCGGGCCCTCTCGGTGTTACGGTATCCATCATCGTCTGGCCAGACACAGTGTGATTTGATCACAGGGATGCCGGAACACGGAAACGAGAAAAGAGAACAAAACCAGTAACGAGGTAACTAGCATAGTGGACAAGTTGTTGATCCACGTGGATGCAAGTAAATCTCACCTCGGGTCTTTGTAACATATCGCGAAGCAAAAGGAATAGCACACGGTAATTGGAGGTTCACTCGAATATTCATTCGTGTGGGTATAGGGGTCAATATGGGTGTCCACGGCTCCGATGTTGATCATTGATCGGAAGGGGTTCCGGGTCATGTCTATACTTCACCGAACCTATTGGATCACACGCTTAAGGGTCATCTATCTGCTGAATACTAGACAGGGAGTCTGAGAGAAAATCACCGAAAAAAGTTTCGGACACCGGAAAAGTTTCGGACAGCGGAAAAGGTTCCGCAGAGAGAGGTCATCGGATGAGTTTCAATGATACCGAAAAGTTGTTTCGGGATACACCATTAAGTCAAATTGGTTTCGGCACATGCCTGATAATTCTTGGAGGATGCCGGAATCATTCTGGAAGCTTTTTGGAATTTTCTGAGATAAAAACCGGAAATGTTCCGGAGCTGCCGGAGCCACTTCAGATGCGTTTCGCAGATGAAAATCACTAAAACCGGAATTGTTTCAGAACGCATTGAAAATCATTTTAGTGGGTACTGGAAATGTTCTTAGCCCACATAAATATTTTTAGTTCGATCAGACGCTGAAAAATGTCGTCATGAATAGTGAAAATCAGCTTTATGGTTACTTTATGGAAAGCCACCTTTTGGGGCATTGCTCCAAAAGATCTTGGGGATGACATGGATGGATAGGAGCCATTTTTTGGGCCCCTCATGGGGGTGTGGCCGGCCACATGGGGTATCCCCCCTTGGGGACCCTCTTGTTCATTGGTTTCACTCCTAGGTCCTTGTGGAAGGACTTCATTCATGTGCATTTTGGGTTTTTGTGTGAAACTACCCTACCCCTTGGGATTTCCTATAAATAGAGGTGGAGGGGCAGCCCTCCACACTCATCCCTTTGCTCGCATACAAGTGCCATGCAATGATCTGGCTTCTTCTCTCCCTCCCAGCGAAATAGTTTCGTAGAGCCGAAAGGTTGTCTGGGTTCCGGCAAGGACTAGTTCTGGACGGCGAATCCCTGCCGGATAGATGACATCGTATGTGTGCAACTCTGTAGAGAGATCGTAGTTTCAGTATTAGTTCGTGAGTGCCTCTCGAAGGGCTGTCCGAGTGACCGTTCGAGTTTCGAAGGTCCTCCCGGAGGGCTGTCCGCGACACCGTCCGGAGGGCTGTTCGACCGCCTCCCGGAGGGCTGTCTGAGGAGCAGATGCGGGTATACATCCTCGCGGTTGGGAGGTTGTAAATCCTAGCTGCGGGGATCTGCACTGCCGTTCGTCATCGACTCTACTTCCCGCTGCGCTACGAGTCGGTAACGAAAAGATCAAACGATGTATGCAGTCTCCATAGTGGTCCTGGGCTGGTGCGTAGGTCGGAAATTTTTTGTTTACGTTCCCCTATAGTGGCATCATGAGCCATGCTATGCGTAGATGCATGTTACGATCTAGAATACATGGAGATGTATGGGTATTGCATAATATAATTTTGGAGTAGATGAGATCTAATGCTGAAAATTATTTATGCGGGTAACAGATGAAATCTGTTACCCGACGTTCTTGTTGCTTCCTTAGAATTTGCGTTTTCTCAATCTCGAGACAGCATGGTGGAATTTGACAAAGTTGTGGCAATCCGTGATCCTGATTGATCATGGAAGTGCTATCAGTTCTTTGGGTTCTGCCGTAGTCAAAAGAAAGATGAAAGGGCATTGCAGATATGATCTGCACGGGGGTCATGCGTATGACGAAGTTTAGTATGGGGCTCGAGATTTAATTATCTCGTGTTTCATACACCCTGAGATGTTAATCTAGCAACTTGAATAATCATACTTGATGATAAAACGTTGGTAGCTGTGGTTTAAGTCGAAACCTTAGAAGCCACGAAAAACAAGTTTGCATGAACCGATTAGAAACGTCTAACTTGGTTTTGCAGGAGGGTTTGCATGTGCATGTGATGTGGTATAGCAATGCTCATATTCAATTTGATTATGTATGAGATGACTATATGATGTAAATTGATTAACATGACCTGCGTGTCATGATTCGGCATGATGGTTGGAGCCATATGATTGTCACTTTAATGACCTACGTGTCAACCTTAAGTAATGCACTTATTTTATTAGCTATAGAGATAGAAATATTATCTGGTGCATCGACAAGGTGGTGGCAATCTTCGCGAAGGTGAACACCGACGCAAATGCCGAAGACGAAGAAATGAAAGACTTCTCCGTCAGAAAGGGCTATACCATATCATGCTATTATGAATTGCCTGAGATGTTTATCCCTTATGATGCACCCTTCTTGATTGCGCGGTAGTCGCTTTTATTAGGGTGATCTCTCACAAAATATCAAGTAGTTAGTGTTCTCCCCAGTGTAGCACCGTCACGGCACGTATCTTTTCGGGGTGCGCCGTGTCACACGGGTACGAACGATTAGAGAAGTGTGAGGCGGGTGAGTTGAGACCTCGCAGCGAGATCACTTGGTTGTCTTGACGTTCAGGCATGACCGTCATGAGCTTGGAACACTCGCATCGAAAGATGAACAAGAGTCACATAGAGATGTGATTGGCTAGTTGGCCTACCGGTTGAGATTTTCGTCATCAGTGGTGTTACACCAATGGCGAACAATTGAAATATGGATCTTGAATCACTCACAATCAATTATGAGAGATATTGATTTGAGTGGGAGCGCGTTGTAGAATTAACTTGTTTAAATTCTCTGTGCAATTAATTATGACACTGTCTAAGTGTTATATGCATAATAGTTGTAGAATAATGGCTCGCATTTCCACCTTCCCTGATTAAAATTGAATAGATGTTAAATATCTGGTTAAAACTTTACGATTGGTGACGTAATGTGAGGATTGTCCTCAAAAGTGCCGAGAAGGACTTTGTCCTATCGCATACTTTCGGTATTCTCTCGCTTATGCTATGGATCATGTGACTCTCGTCCTTCGATCCAAAAGCTAGAATTCCGTGTCAGCAAAGTGCAATATGTTTGCTTCCATGAGACCCGAGCTTCGAAAGTTTGGATAGTTATGTGATATTCATGGAATCTGAAAATCATTTTAGAGACAGACAAAGGCTAAAAGATGTGAGATATCCAAGGCAATGTTTGTTTGCAAACTATTAGTAAAGCAGTTTACTATCCATTAGACTGATTGGGAAAGGGATCCAGAAGAACGCCTGTCATATGATGAAAGGTGAATAAAACAACAACTTAAAGAGAAAGGAAGTGTCCGAAGGGTGTTAGTGAGACTTTCACGCCTAGGAAGTCCGGGGCTAACGCCACTCTTAAGTTGGGTGCTTCTTCTGAGAGTAGGAGAAATACTAAAAGTTAAACTGTTAGAAGTATAAAGGCAAAAAAGAAAGAAGACTGGAATATCCAGCTCATGTATGAATGTCATACAAGTTTTTGATGTATAGAAGGCTGGTCAAAGATATAGTTCTTGGGAAATATGATTAAATTGTTAATCATTGAGTTTTGGGTATTGTGAGTTAATCACAAAGATACCCACTCGATTGCATTCTGTTGCAACTCGATGTAAGAACTGCTATGGCCTGAAAGACTAGCCAGGAATGAGGTTTAGGTATACACAGGGAACATAGTAAATGTTACTATACTTTCCATCGGTGTATTACCGTCTGTATTTATTTTCATAATTCATTTAGAGTTTCACACTCTAGCCCATTTCATAAGGTATCTTGCAAGAAGGTTGTTCATAAGAGAACTTTTCATGTTCGGTGTTATGAATAACATAAGGGCCATACTTTCATTATGAATGAGATGTATGTTATGAATATTGATAATAATACATTACCTCTAGGTTTATTTTCATAATTCATTTTAGAGTTTCATACACTCTAGCCCATTGCACAATGTTTTTGCAAGAGAGGTTATTCATAAAAACAACAATTGTTGTTCAGTATTATGAATAACATGAAGGGCCATGCTTCCATCCAAGATGGGATGTATGTTATGAATATTGATGGTAATATGATACATCTATAACACTGACGCTAAATGTCGCAAGACTAAAAGAATACCACACAAGTGTGGCACTACATTTGGTCACATTTGGGGAAACCCGCATGGAAAATTCCATTATGATGGATTTCGAAGTCTTTTTGATTTTGAATCATCTGACAGTTGCAACTTTCCTCCGAAAAGTGAAGTGACTGAAATACCGTTCACAGGCAATAAAGAATGAACAGCAAACTTATTGGTGACCATACATTTTATGTGTGTAGTCCGATAAATGTTGCAAATAGTGGATTTATCTATCTTCAGAAATGGCTCAAGTAGATATATGGATATTTACTTGATGAGACGTAAGTCTGGATCTTTTGAAATCATTCGAAAGGTTTTCAGAAATGAAGTAGAAGTTATTGTAACAAGAAAATTATGTTTCTACAATTTGATTGCAGAAAGGAATATTTGAGTTACAAGTTTAGCGAATGTCTGATGAGTTGTGAAAGGGGTTTCATAACTTGCACTTCCTAGAATACCACTGCAAGTGGAAAGTCTGTGAAGATGTAATCAAACCATTTATGACATGGTAAGATCAAAGATGACATAAATAAATTTGCCATTATCCCTTTTAAAGAGTGATGCTTTAGAGACTGCGGCTTTTACACTAAAAAGAGCTCCATCGGGTCTGTTGAAATAACGCCATGGTATGGTACGCCCAACCATGTTATATCTTTTCTTAATCATTTGGAATATGGGGCTTGTGTAAAAGGTTACAAACCTATTCCAAATCAGACAAGTGCTACTTTGTAGGTTATCCCAAGTCATTGGGTACTCCTCCCTCACTATACCGAGGCAAATAGTTTTGCCATGAAACGGTATGCTTTTAAAAGAATGGTTCTTTCAAAAAGGTGAGTGGGAGAATAGTGCAACTCGACGAGATAAACAGTATCTTCATCATCAGATCAAAGGAAAGGGACCTTGGAAGTGATTCCAGAGTTTCCTACTGCGACTGATACGGAAGTCTCTACAATAAAATGTATGAACTTCGGTCGAACTTGCAGTTGAACCACGTAGGCAAGGCTCATGCAAACCTCTCAGGTGCGCAAACGAGATATTGTTGTTAGACAACATTATACCTATGATACACAAGGAAGCGTTGATGGGCCCCGACTCCGGAATTGGCTAAATGCCAATACAACCTGAGTTAGTTTCCATATAAGTGATTCAAGATTAAAACCTTGCTACACTTTTTGGAAGACTTAGAGTCTAACAAATATTTATGGAACATAAAACTGATACGGATAAAAATGTTTATCCATAAAGCTCGACTTGTTGCAATAACAAGTTCAAGGAGTTGACTACGATGAGGTTGTTTCATCGTAGCAATGCTTAAAGTCGGTTCAGGTTGAACTAGCAATTAATACATATTTCAATCTTGAGATATGAAACATGGATGACAAAAGGATTTCCATCTGATGGAAATGAAACCTAGGACTTGTATGTGATACAGTTCAAAGTAATTTGTCGATCCAGAGGATGCTAGTAAGGATGCAAACTTCAGAGTTCCAACGATGGACAGAAGAGAGCAAAATGGAGTTGGAATCTTCGTGTTTTGATGAAATACTCAAAAGGGGTTTTGACTTCATCAATGGGTAACGAAGATGCTTGTAATTCAAGAAAGTAAGTGCGAGCGTAATAATATTTCTAAAAACCTTGTGTGCTTGACACATTGTTAATGGGAAATAAATTTCTTGACACGAATTAGGACTTCATTTGAAAATAGTTTTTTGATGAAGTGCTTAGGCTAAATAGCCTCAATATTAGGCATAATGATCTATGAAGATAGATTTACCTAATAGGGCTAAGCAATAAATACATATTGACAAGATGCTAAAACCGTTTAGCACTAAGAACGACAAGCAGTGATTCCTGCCAAAGTCACATGGAAAGAGTTTTTGCAAGAATCAGTGTCCCAAAACACTGATGAGCAAAATACATCATGGAGATTCGACACACTCATGTGTTTGGATTAATAATGTATTCCATGGTATGTAAAACAACCAGATATGTCCAATACTCCCAAGATGTTGCGAGTATGGATACTAAAGTGATCAAAGTACTGATCATGGGCCAACAGTGAAAGATGTCATTGAGTACTAGAGTAAGTACTGATGATATGTTTTCTCGCAAGCGGAGATCATCTTTTCTCCATGCGATTTTCGATTTAAGTTAAGGGTTTTGTGTAATACACAATATGGTGGCACGGTAGTTGGAAATTGTTCCCAACAGGATACTGTGGCGAATTCTATAACAAATGACTAAGTATGTTGACACTTTAGAAGCGACAAACAAGATGTTGAATCATATAGTTCATTCATGAACTTAGTATGGTTCCAAGATGGCTTTTGTCAATGGGACACTACTGTAGGTAGTTTCTCCATAACTCAGTCTGAGGAATCCAGGTTCAACCTGCGATTCACATTTATACAAAGCCAAGTCCGCACAAAATATGAATTTTGTGAAAGCGTGAAAACGCGAGGATATGCAGAGATAGACACGGAGCTGAAGTTGTCAGATCTGATGGACATCAGGCTATACCACATGTTATAGGTGTAAGGTGCGTTAGCATTAACTAGATTATTATCTCTAGTGCAAGTGGGAGTCTGTAGGAGATATTCCCTAGAGGCAATAATAAATGCTATTATTTATCTTCGAGTTCATAGTTATGTTTATGTTCCATGCTATAACTGCAATGATTCTCGAGTCTGCAATATCCACGAGGCTCGGAGGAAGACTCATATGCACGTGTGGAATAATAAACGGTAAGAATTATTCCTTGTCTAGCCTCTAAGACTAGCTCAAGTGTTGCATGATGGTTCTGTTTTCCTGATCATGGGCATGTCTAAGCCAGCAACTTTGAGGGCACAATGTTAAGAGAACATTTGTGTTGAATCGACCCGGTTTGATGTTATGCTATGAGATTCATTCGTCACAAGTTAATGGTAAATAACATAGAGATGGTTAACGTTTGCATGATTCCTTAGACCATGAGAGTATAGAGTTTCTTCATGCTTGCTTCATGAACTTTGGGGTTTGTTAAACGTCATCCGTAAATGGGTGGCTATTACGGCGGCTTACGGGTTCATGGAAAAGTGTGCCAAGTAACTTGATAGCTCAAGATTGGGATTTGCTCCTCCGACGATGGAGAGATATTCTCGGGCCCTCTTGGTGTTACGGTATCCATCATCGTCTGGCCAGACACAGTGTGATTTGATCACAGGGATGCCGGAACACGGAAACGAGAAAAGAGAACAAAACCAGTAACGAGGTAACTAGCATAGTGGACAAGTTGTTGATCCACGTGGATGCAAGTAAATCTCACCTCGGGTCTTTGTAACATATCGCGAAGCAAAAGGAATACGGCAATTGGAGGTTCACTCGAATATTCATTCGTGTGGGTATAGGGGTCAATATGGGTGTCCACGGCTCTGATGTTGATCATTGATCGGAAGGGGTTCCGGGTCATGTCTATACTTCACCGAACCTATAGGGTCACACGCTTAAGGGTCATCTATCTGCTGAATACTAGACAGGGAGTCTGAGAGGAAATCACCGAAAAAAGTTTCGGACACCGGAAAAGTTTCGGACAGCGGAAAAGGTTCCGCAGAGAGAGGTCATCGGATGAGTTTCGATGATACCGAAAAGTTGTTTCGGGATACACCATTAAGTCAAATTGGTTTCGGCACATGCCTGATAATTCTTGGAGGATGCCAAAATCATTCTGGAAGCTTTTTGGAATTTTCTGAGATAAAAACCGGAAATGTTCCGGAGCTGCCGGAGCCACTTCAGATGCGTTTCGCAGATGAAAATCACTAAAACGGGAATTGTTTCGGAACACATTGAAAATCATTTTAGTGGGTACTGGAAATGTTCTTATCCCACATAAATATTTTTAGTTCGATCAGACGCTGAAAATTGTCGTCATGAATAGTGAAAATCAGCTTTATGGTTACTTTATGGAAAGCCACCTTTTGGGGCTTTGCTCCAAAAGATCTTGGGGATGACATGGATGGATAGGAGCCATTTTTTGGGCCCCTCATGGGGGTGTGGCCGGCCACATGGGGTATCCCCCCTTGGGGACCCTCTTGTTCATTGGTTTCACTCCTAGGTCCTTGTGGAAGGACTTCATTCATGTGCATTTTGGGTTTTTGTGTGAAACTACCCTACCCCTTGGGATTTCCTATAAATAGAGGTGGAGGGGCAGCCCTCCACACTCATCCCTTTGCTCTCATACAAGTGCCATGCAATGATCTGGCTTCTTCTCTCCCTCCCAGCGAAATACTTTCGTAGAGCCGAAAGGCTGTCTGGGTTCCGGCAGGGACTAGTTCTGGACGGCGAAGCCCTGCCGGATAGATGACATCGTATGTGTGCAACTCTGTAGAGAGATCGTAGTTTCAGTCTTAGTTCGTGAGTGCCTCCCGAAGGGCTGTCCGAGTGACCATTCGAGTTTCGAAGGTCCTCCCGGAGGGCTGTCCGCGACACCGTCCGGAGGGCTGTTCGACCGTCTCCCGGAGGGCTATCTGAGGAGCAGATGAGGGTATACATCCTCGCGGTTGGGAGGTTGTAAATCCTAGCTGCGGGGATCTGCACCGCCGTTCGTCATCGACTCTACTTCCCGCTGCGCTACGAGTCGGTAACGAAAAGATCAAACCGTGTATGCAGTCTCCATAGTGGTCCTGGGCTGGTGCGTAGGTCGGAAATTTTTTGTTTTCTACTACGTTCCCCTATACGTGGGTATATATAGGAGGAAGAAGTAGGTCGATGGCCGCCCGAGGGGCCCACGAGATAGGGGGGCGCGCCCAGGGGGGTGGGCGCGCCCTCCACCCTCGTGGTCGCCTCGGCTGCTTCTTGGCTTGCACTCCAAGTCCTCTAGATCACGTTCGTTCCAAAAATCACGCTCCTGAAGGTTTAATTCCGTTTGGACTCCGTTTGATATTCCTTTTCTTCAAAATACTGAAATAGGCAAAACAACAACAATACGGGCTGGGCCTCCGGTTTGTAGGTTAGTCCCAAAAATGATATAAATGTGTAAAATAAAGTCCATAAACATCCAAAAGGGGTAATATAATAGCATGGAACAATCAAAAACTATAGATACATTGGAGACGTATCATCTATCCCACCATGGCCGTCGCCCACGAAGGACTTGCCTCACTAGGGTAGATCTTCACGAAATAGGCGAACTCCTTGCCCTTACAAACTTGTTGGTTCAACTCCACAATCTTGATGGAGGCTCCCAAGTGACACCTAGCCAATCTAGGAGACACCACTCTCCAAGAAGTAACAAATGGTGTGTTGATGATGAATTCCTTGCTCTTGTGCTTCAAATGGTAGTCTCCCCAACACTCAACTCTCTCACACAGGATTTCGATTTGGTGGAAAGAAGATTTGAGTGGAAAGCAACTTGGGGAAGGCTAGAGATCAAGATTTATGTGGTAGGAATGGTATATCTTGACCTCAACACAAGTGTGGGTGGTTCTCTCTCAGAAAATGTATGTTGGAAGTGTAGGCATGTTCTGATGGCTCTCTCCACGAATGAAGAGTGGGTGGAGGGGTATATATAGCCTCCACACAAAATCTAACCGTTACACACAACTTACCAAACTCGGTGGGACCGAATCCTGAAACTCGATCGGATCGATTTAGTAAATAATGTGACCGTTAGGAATTTCGGTGGGACCGACATGTCAACAAGGTGGGACCGATATGGTTAGGATTAGGGCATAACATAATCTCGGTGAGACCGATTACACAAACTTGGTGAGACCGATTTTGGTAATAGACACACGGAGAGTTGGTCAGGCAAACTCGGTGGGACCGATCCGCTCATCTCGGTTGGACCAAAACGTTACGAAAGGGAAACAGTGAGTTTGCATTGCAATCTCGGTGGGACCGATCACTCATCTCGGTTTGACCGAAACATTATGAAGGGAAACAGAGAGATTACAATCCCATCTCGGTGAGACCGAGATCCCTATCAGTGAGACCGAAAAGACTAGGGTTTGTGGCAGTGGCTATGTCATGAGAACTCACTGGCGCCGGATAGAAAGTTTTGGTAGGGCCTAGTTTGACTTTTGGTTTGGGACATATGTGGATGTGAGAAAGTAGTTGAGGGCTTTGGAGCATATCACTAAGCACTTTGAGCAAGCAAGCCATTAAGCAACACCTCATCCCTTCTTAATAGTATTGGCTTTCCTATGGACTCAATGTGATCTTGGATCACTAAAAGTAAAATGTAGAGTCTTGTGCTTTGAGCTTGAGCCAATCCTTTGTCCTTTGCATCTTGAAGGGGTTTCACATCCTCTAGTCCATGCCACTCCATTGTTGAACTTATCTGAAACATACTAGGTAAAAGTATTAGTCCATCAAGAGATATGTTGACATTAATTACCAAAATCACCCAGGGAGCAATTGTGCTTTCAAAAGTGCGTCCACATTACGGCAAAAAAAATGCTTCGCCCCCTGACTGCTGGGACCCACCAGCTACATCTTCGCACGCAAGGAAGTGCCTGACAGTTGGGACCCACCTAGTCAAAGTGTATGTAGCGTTGTCATTCTGGTCGCGAACGTGTACGTACATATGATCGGTCTGTCTGTAGGCTGCAGCGATGAACCGTGGCCGTGTAAGGAAAGGCACGTGTTGTAGTAGACGCGCGCGCGTGTCGTAGTAGAGGCGCGCACGTAGCATGTGCACGTACGTACAGCGGACAGGGTGCAAGAAAGTAAATACGGCCACGTACGTACATACGGGCGGGGTCTCGAACGCCTACTCGCGCATACGTACGGCCAGGGCTCGTGTACATGGCTGGGTCGGAACAGAGAAACTGCATCATCGTCGTGTTCATGAGGAGGCAACGGAATGCGTCATGTTCATAGGGAGGAAACAGAACGGGTGCTATTCATCGGGAGCCAACCGGCTTGGACGGAACAACCGATGGAAAAGAGGCCTGGCATACCGCAGAACGGAGGAAGCGGCCTTGTGTTCGACCGGCCACGGTCGAAACAGGATCCTGTTCATCGGGAGTGGTCTGGCCTATCGCAAAACGGAGGAAACGGACCTCCTATGGTCGAAACAGGCTCCTGTTGATCGGGAGGGGTGTGGCGTACCGCAAAACAGAGGAAACGAACTTGTGTTCGAGTGCTATGGTCGAAACGGGGGTCCTGTTCATCGAGAGGGGTGTGGCGTACCGCAAAACGGGACTCCACGGGATACTTATCATCTCCACCGTCGACCTCCTCCAGCCTCCACGGGCTACTGTTCATCCACCGTCGACCTCCGCCAGCCTCCACCTACGACTGTTCATCCACGGGCTCTAGTTCATCCAGCCTCCACCGCGCGCTCCTCCACCAGCTGCTGTTCAACTAGCCCTCTACACGGGGTCCTGTTCAACCACCCCTCCACGGGGTGACTGTACATCCAGGCCTCCATCGGCTACTGTTCAACCAGCCCTCCACGGGGTCCTGGTCATCCACTGGCTCGATCTATCGGGGTACTGTACATGTTGGGGAACGTAGTAATTTCAAAATTTTCTTACGCACACGCAAGATCATGGTGATGCATAGCAAGGAGAGGGGAGAGTGTCGTCCACGTACCCTCGTAGACCGAAAGCGGAAGCGTTAGAACAACGCGGTTCATGTAGTCCTACATCTTCACGGCCCAACCGATCAAGCACCGAAACTACGGCACCTCCGAGTTCTAGCACACGTTCAGCTCGACCTCGAACTCCGATCCAGCCGAGTGTCGAGGGAGAGTTCCGTCAGCATGACGGCGTGGTGATGATCTTGTTGTTCTATCATCGCAGAGCTTCGCCTAAGCACCGCTACAATATTATCGAGGAGGACTATGGTGGAGGGGGGCACCACACACGGCTAGGAGATCAAGAGATCAATTGTTGTGTCTATGGGGTGCCGCCCTCCCCCGTATATAAAGGAGTGGAGGAGGGAGCCGGCCAAGGGGGTGGCACGCCCTAGGGGGGGAGTCCAACTCCCACCGGGAGTAGGACTCCCCCCTTTCCTATTAGGAGAGGGAGGGGGAAGGAACAGGAAGGAGGGAGGAAGCAAAGGGGGGCTGGCCCCCCTCCCAATTCAGATTGGGCTTGGGAGGGGGGCGCCCCCTCCCTTGCTCCTTTCCCCTCCTTTCCACTAAAGCCCAATAAGGCCCATATACCTCCCGGGGGGTTCCGATAACCTCCCGGAGCTCCGGTATTGTTCCAATCTCACTTGGAACCTTTCCGGTGTCCAAATATAGTCATCCAATATATTGATCTTTATGTCTCGACTATTTCGAGACTCCTCGTCATTTTCGTGATCACATCCAGGACTCCGAACAACCTTCGGTACATCAAACCTTATAAACTCATAATAAAATTGTCAACGAAACCTTAAGCGTGCGGACCCTACGGGTTCGAGAACTATGTAGAGATGACCGAGACACGTTTCCGGTCAATAACCAATAGCAGAACCTGGATGCTCATATTGGCTCCTACATATTCTACGAAGATCTTTATCGGTCAAACCGCATAACAACATATGTTGTTCCCTTTGTCATCGGTATGTTACTTGCCCGAGATTCGATCGTCGGTATCCCAATACCTAGTTCAATATCGTTACCGGCAAGTCTCTTTACTCGTTACGTAATGCATCATTCCGTAACTAACTCATTAGCTACATTGCTTGACAGGCTTATAGTGATGTGCATTACCGAGAGGGCCCAGAGATACCTCTCCGACAATCGGAGTGACAAAACCTAATCTCGAAATACGCCAACTCAACATGTACCTTTGGAGACACCTGTAGAGATCCTTTATAATCACCCAGTTACGGTGTGACGTTTGGTAGCACACAAAGTGTTCCTCTGGTAAACGGGAGTTGCATAATCTCATAGTTGTAGGAACATGTATAAGTCATGAAGAAAGCAATAGCAACACACTAAACGATCAAGTGCTAAGCTAATGGAATGGGTCATGTCAATCACATCATTCTCCTAATGATGTGATCCCGTTAATCAAATGACAACTCATGTCTATGGTTAGGAAACATAACCATCTTTGATTAATGAGCTAGTCAAGTAGAGGCATACTAGTGACATTAAGTTTGTCTATGTATTCACACATGTATCATGTTTCCGGTTAATACAATTCTAGCATGAATAATAAACATTTATCATGATATAAGGAAATAAATAATAACTTTATTATTGCCTCTAGGGCATATTTCCTTCAGTTCATCCAGCGGCAACGGCCTTTACTACCACGGGGTCCTATTCATCCAACCCCCCACCAGGAATAGTTCATCCAAACCGCCCCCCCCCCCAACAACGCTCACTGTTCATCCAGAGGCAGCATCGACCGGCTTTAGTTAACAGCAGTAGCGAAGGAATCACTCGGATTCAGTTAACAGCAAGGGATCGATCGCTCGGGTTCAGTAACGTAGCTAGTGCAATTGCTCGGGTTCGGTTAGAGCCCAACGCCTCACTCGGGTTCAGTTAGAGTCCAACGCCTCGCACACACGCGCGTACGTATGAGAGAAAAGCGCATCGCTCGGCCCCCGACCACCCACCGTAACCGGGAACTCCCCCGATATTTTCCTCGCCCTCGCTTCTACCACAGTTTTTTCCGTCATTGATGGCCCAAAGAATGTCATGCAGCTGCGTCTCCGGTCCGCCCACGACAAAAAGCCCATTTTTTGTCATGATTTTTTGTCATAGAAGTAGGACCCCACGACATCTATGATGGTACCGGGTTTTTTCACAATTATCGTCATAGAAGTGTCATAAGCATGACAGAAAAAAATCATTCGGCCCAAAATGTCACTGATGTGTCTTTTTTTTGTAATGTTAGTAGTAGCGCTTTTTAAAAGGCACCACTGCTACTAATTATCAGTAGTGCTTCGCCGTTGAACGCACTGCTAATATGCACTTACCAGTAGCGTTGTATTCATAAAACACGCTACTACTATAATTGCCAGACCGTTGCCGGCAGGCCACGCATACTAGTAGCACTTGTATGTAGAAAGCACTACTTCTATTGTACGTAGCAGCAGCGCTTTCCTCCGACAAGCGCTACTACTAAAGGCACCTTATCCACACTCCGGCCCGCGCACGTCCTCATTCTCCCACTCACACTCTCACTCGCCTCCGCCGCGCGCCGTCGCTGCCGCCGTCCCCCACGCGCTGATATCCCTCGCGCCGGTCTTCTCCTGCCGGTCGCCCTCACCTGTGTCAGCTCTCCTCCCCCTTCTGCCACCCTCCCTACACCGGCCTCCTCCCCCACCAACTGCCCTCCCACGCCGGCCCTCCTCCCCCGCCGGTCCCCCCCCCCCCCCCCCCGGTGTCGGCCCTCCTCCACCGGAAGGTACTCCTCCTCCCTCCTTCCTCCTCCTCCCTAGTTTATTTTGAACCCTAGCTAGTTGAAAAATGTAGGTTAAATCTTAGAATAATGTAGTATGAGACCTAGCTAGTTATGATCGAACCATGTTCAAAATGTAGGTTTTTAATTAGGTGTGGTTACTATAATTTAGGTATTTTAGCTGTTTAATCTTAGAATATTGTAGTATGAAGCCTAGTTATGATTGAACCATGTTAAAAATGTAGGTTTTTAATTAGGTGTAGTTAATAGAATTTAGGTGTTTTAGGTGTATTTAACAGAATTCTTGGTTGATTCGTTTTGAAGTGGACATGTCATATTTTGAACATGTCACATTTGTTGTTATTGTTTTAGTTAAAGCAATTATTCTCACATCAACGTCGATGATGCCTATGCCGCATCCTCATCGTTGACTTGGCGGAGGAGGCCTGCTTGACCAGAGGGGCCATGTCCGAGACTGGGCTCCGCCGGGCTGGTACTGGGAGGTGCTACCTTCCGGGGGGCGCAGCTTGGTGAGGAGCCGGCCCGCTGTTGACCTGAACCTTCTTTGGTGGTGGTCGCGTGAGCTAGTGATGGTGCGGAGGCTTGAGGACCCCGCGGAGGTGGTACGACACCGTGCCAGCAAGGAGGACGAGCACATCCATCGCTACATGGTTGTGTTAGAGGGCAGGTTCGACAATACCTGGCAGGTTCTTCAGGGATCTCAGTGGAGCTATGATCCTGTGATGGTTCCTTTTCTTTGGGTGTCCACCGCCCGCGCCGATACCCGTTGTTCGCTAGGGTTTTAGCTGTATTAGTGATGTTATATGTATGATACTATTCGAGATGTATTAGTGATAATATTCGACGATGTACGGTCGCAAGAGATGATTTCGTTTTGCTTACTGAATGCATGCTAATTTGAATACTAATTTATTTTATGATTTAGTTTTGCTTATTGAATGCTAAAATTGGAGAACTACTCCTAATTTGAATGCTCAAATTGGAGAGCACTATGCAAGGCATATGCATTTGATTAGTTGATAAATTATCGGGTTTCACTAAATCCTAAGATGAGGATAACAATGTTTTTGTTTATATTTTGTTTTTGCAGAAATCAAGGAGCCCCTCCATCATCCCCGCCATCATCCCCGTCACCGACCCCCTCCGACCTCGAGGTGAGACCAGCTAGCCATGCATATCTTGTGTTGCTCAAATAGGATATGTGCTTGCCCTAGTGGTCGTCCATGTTCGTAGGTAACACCTCCGAGTGGCCTATGTTTTGCCGGAGTGTTGATTAATTTCCATTCCGGCAAATTTCAGGCGCTTGATATGTCCTTTTTTAGCAAAGGTCATACCGAATTTTTTCTTGAATTTTGGCATGACTTGTGCTAGAATATGTAGGAAATATCGAGTGGCATGGATTTTCTAGAAAGATAATTAAATAACATTTCGGGTTGACTATAAGTCTGTCGAGACTCCATACATGATAGTCATCAAATGAGCGAGGGAGAAAGTCTGCACCATATATGAGAGAAGAAGAATCCCTACTATTGTCGTGGGGGTCATTTTTCCTTCTTCTCCTTGTGCTAGACCTTTGTTATGCACTAGGGGAAGGAGGAATAACGACCATCACCGATGGCCAAAAATCAGTGAAGGAGTGTGTCCACCGTATATGAGAGAGGACGAAGAATCCCGACTGTTGTCGTGGGGGTCATTTCTCCTTCTTCTCCTTGTTCTAGACCGTTGTTATGCACTAGGGGAAGGAGGAGTAATGACCATCACCAACGGTCGCAAATGTTAGAGAGGAATCAGCGAGGGAGAGTCTCCACCATATATGAGAGGACGAAAAATCCCCGCTGTTGTCGTGGTGGTCGCTTCTCCTTCATTCCCGTGTGCTAGACATTTTGGTGTAATGCACTTAGGGACGAAAGGAGGAGCGACCATCACCAACGGTCGAATGTATACACCACATGAGCTGAGAATTTTCAAGAAAAGACTCGACAGACCGATAGTCAACCCGTGATGAATAATAATAATCTAATTTAGTTTTTGTATTACATATATTTAATTGTACAAGTTTAATTTTTGAATTAGGAACATAGGAAATGTCGTCGATGTCGTCGTCGGGCGACGAAAGTCTCCCGACGGAGTGCGACTGGTGCAGCGACGACCGGGGTCTGTGCGACAGGCCTCGCCTGGTAGAAGGTTGGCGCTTCAGCATTAAGCTCCAGGAGACCTTCGATGTTGAACGGTACGCAACGACGACGAGTGTTTTTTTGTAATTAAGCACGACTTCTGCTTATTCAACATGTACTTTTCATCTTTTATAATTCGCCTAGCTTATCCCATACCATGCAAGACACTATGTCTTGGCGAAGATGAATTTTGAAGGCCATGAAAATATGGAAACAAAGATAATTCACCTAAGGACCATCATGATATGGATTTTGATGTAAATCTATACAATTCTGGGACCGTAACCTATTTTGGTTGCCCGAATTGGGAAGCACTTTGCTAGATATATGATTTTCATGAGGGTATGCTTGTCACCATGGATCTTGGTGATCCGCCATCACCGAAGACAATATGGACATTTGGGTCCTTGTTGATACGTTTCCAATTCTATCGCTATGTAAGTTTCTCAAACAGAGTTATTAAGTAATTTATATTATTTATTTCAAAATAGTTGACAGCTTATTTCCATTGATAGCTTATTTTTATTCTTCAAAGAATGTGCGGAAGATGGTAGACAGAGCCTACTACACCGATGGCTCAGAATTAACTTGAGAAAAATCATCTGCTCTTATTTATTAATGATCTTGAGAATTACAATATCTATTATCAAACTCCTCCACATTATGATCAATACGTACGTGCCTCTAGTGCACGTGTTGAACTACGGTAACATCCACGGAGATGTCATGGTAAGATTTTTTACTATTACGACATCTGTGCATCTTTTGCATAAATTCTTCTAAAACTCAAGTACATTGCTAACTACGAAGTTATTACTATCTTTTTCAACAGAAAATCCCGAAGGATTGTGTGCCGCATCTAATGTTTCTAGAAGGTTGCCTTGATGTTACGAACTTACGGCCAGGTCATCCTACGCATGACTGTTATTCATACCGGATTTCTAAAACCAATGAAGACATCACAATAAAAGATTGGAAAAACTATATGGTCAATCGTAGGGAGCTACTTGGAGGCAACATTGTGCGAAGCGCAAGAATTGAAGACAGGATAATCTCCATTCTCCATAATGGAGAGTCAGGGCCTATCTTGTTTTATGCTATTTTACCTTAAGAGGTGGTATTTAGGTCCTAACTAATACTCATGATCATGTGCTAAGAACAATTAAGTATGGTTGGTCAGATGACTATGATGATGATGAGTATGAGTTATTATTATGATAACGAGTAGAAGTTGTATGATGATGATGATGATGATGAGTAGGACTTGTTATTATGATACCAATGATGAGTTGTTTATTATTATGATCGATGATGCATGATGCTAAGTTGTTATATGAGCATGATGAGTTATTATATATATCAGCGGGTGAAATGAACATGGATTAGATTCAAGTGGAGGCAACATGTGGTGCACATCGAAAGTAGTACTAATCCAAACTAGATCAAGTTTGGATTAGTAGTACTTTCGATATGCACCACATGTTGCCTCCACTTGAATCTAATCCACGTTCATTTCACCCACCGTTATATATAATAACTAATCATGGTCATAAAATCATATGATGAAAGTAATGTATATAAAACCTACAGCGACAATAAGCTGCATTTTCAAAAATACACAAAAAGTTAGCAACAACGCTTTTCAAATGAAACGCTACTGCTACTTACTATTATTAGTAGCGCTTTCTCCAACAAAGCGCTACTGCTAACTAGGTATAGCAGTAGCGCTCGCTTTCCAGCACTACTGCTACCAGTTAGCTGTAGTGCCTTACTGGTAGCACTTGTACAAGCGCTACTGGTAGCTATAAAACAAGCTCTACTACTAGCGTTTTCCCTAGTAGTGCTAAGGTGTCCGCCGTCGATGGCTCTCCGGCGTCCGATGCTCCCTTCTACTGTTCCATCATCGGTGCTCTTTAGTACCTCACACTGACGCGTCCGGATATCCAGTATGTTGTCCAGCAGGTGTGCCTCCACATGCATGCTCCTTGTGACACTCATTGGGCCCTGGTGAAACGTATTCTCCAGTATATACGTGGCACCACGGCTATGCGTCTCACCCTGCACTACTAGGAAAAGGGCTATAGATAATATGGACACTAATGGCGCACCATGGGTGTGGTGCGCCACTACTAACAATTTTTTTTCCAAAAATACTAATGGCGCACCAGGGCACAGTGCGCCATTACTAGTTTTAACTAGTAATGGCGCACCACTCACCCCGTGCGCCACTACTATCATTTTTTTGCAAAACTACTAATGGTGCACCACCAGCTGGTGCGTCATTAGTAACCAGGGTTACTAATGGCGCATTTGTAGGTGGTGCGCCATTAGTAACCTGGGACCAGCTAGATATTTGGGACTGCCACCTACACACTCACTTTCCCCACTTCATTCTCTCCACCTCCTCCTCCAAGCTTGTCTCGGCTGCCTCCTCCTCCTCACCTCATTTGCACCATAGATTCATCAAAATTAAGTGGTTAAATTACCTTTTTTGATAGGTAAGTAAGGGGAAAGCTTTCTTTATGTTGTAGATCTACTTTTTCTCCCTCCAACAACATGCACATGCACTTTTTATGGCCTAGCTAGATCTATGTATGTTTGTGGTGTTGCATATGTTTGTGGTGTTGCATATATTTGTGTTTGCAGGTACCGGTAGTTGAAATGTGATAGTTGCCAATATTTTGCCGGAATGTTGATTCATTTCCGTTTCGGCGAGAATTTTGGCACTATGCATTCTTTTTGGTCCTATTTTTAGGCAAAGTCATGCCAAATTTTTTCTTGGTTCTAAAATATCGTTTTGCTCTACCCCGCAGGCGACCATGGTCCGCACGATGACCGAAGGCATCATGAATAGGTTTTTGAGCTCCGTGAAGGCCGAGATGCTTCAAAAGAACGAGATGGAGATAAGATGTCCGTGTCGAAGATGCAAGCTGAGGAGACTTATGGACCCGGATTCCGTACAGGTGCAGGACCACCTTATCTTGCGTGGTTTCATGGATGGCTATCGGTGGCAAGGTGATGAATATGATTATGAAGTCGTCCATGGCGGCCGGGCAAGAAATGAGGAAGGGCAGCAAGACAACCGCGGCGAGGGCGAGCGAGAAGACGAAGAATCTCCAGGACATGATCACGAAGTAGATGCAGTACACAGTCATCATGTAGAAGGTGCCGGACATGATGATGAGGAAGATGCCGGAGCAGACGAAGGGCATGATCATGAAGATGAAGATGCCGGAGCAGACGACGATGGACCATCGATGGGCTGGGTGCAGGACCCTCATATTCAAGAGCTGCTTCTCAAGCAGACGGATAACGCAAGAGCTGCCGCCCGAGAGAAAGCCAAGCTGGATCAACTGGAGATAGACGTGGTTACTCCATTATATGAAGGATGCATGCCCGAGGATACTCGCCTGAAAGTAACGCTCATGGCTCTAGAGATGAAGGTAAAACACAAAATGACCGACGCATGCTTCGACGAGAACATGTCATTCTGGCACGAACGTCTTCCCAAGGGGTACAAGTGCCCGACCAGTTTCGAGGAAGCGAAGAAAATCGTGTGTCCTCCGGATTTACCGCACGTGAAATACCATGTGTGCATGAACAATTTCATCATTTATCGGGACAAGCATGCGGAGTCTACCATATGTCCGGTGTGCGGCGTCACTCGATACAAGAAGAGGAAGAAAGCTCCTCGAAAAGTGGTGTGGTACTTTCCGATCACTCCTCGTCTGCAGCGGTATTTTGTGGACCCTAAGGTAGCAAAGCTCCTGCGTTGGCACGCGGATAGGGAGGAGAAGAAGCGATAAGATGACACAAATGATCTGGAGATAAATAAAAAAGACAAGATGCTGAGTCACCCTAAGGATGGGAGCCAGTGGCAAGCGTTGAACTTCGAACACCCAGAATTTGGGAACGATCCAAGGAACATCATGCTGGCGCGAGCACCAATGGAGTCAATCCATTTGGCAGCCAGAGAAGCACACATAGCACCTGGCCTGTGTTTGTGTGGATGTACAACCTTCCCCCTGGTTGTGCATGAAGAGGAAGTACATTCACATGAGTATGCTAATTGAAGGGCCGAAACAACCAGGGAACGACATCAATCTGTATCTGGGGATGCTGAAAGAGGAGCTAGACACGCTGTGGAACATGCCAGCCAATACGTGGGACGCCGCAGAGAAAGAATATTTCCCTATGAGAGCCGCACTGCTCACGACGGTGCAGGACTATCTCGGTTACGGATATGTCGCGGGGCAGGTGGTCCACGGATTTCCTGGATGCGTCAGGTGCATGGATGACACAACATATCGCCAGCTAGATAGAGATCCCGGGTCTTCAAAAACCGTGTTCATGGGACATCGAAGGTAGCTTCACGATGATGACTCATGGAGGAAACGCAAGGATCTGTTCGATGGTGAAACCGAACCCCAAAGACGCCTGCGTACGAGGAGCAACGAGGAAATAGACGAGCTATTGAAAAATTGGAAAGATTGCCCACTGCCGAGAAAGAAGCAAAAGGCGCCGGAGCCGGGAAAGAAGCGAAAGGCGCTAGAGCCGCTGCTGAAGGTAAGGAAAACGAGGTTTGTTTTCTAGGACTTGTCGTACTGTAAGATCCACCGTGTGCCTCATAGCATTGATGTCATGCATATCACGAAGAACGTGTGCGAGAGTCTGCTTGGTACCCTGCTCAACATGCCAGAGAGGACCAAAGATGGGCCGAAAGCAAGGGCGGACTTGAAATCAATGAGCATCAGGGAGGAGCTTCACACTAATGATGATGATGATGAGGCGAAGCAGGACACGAAAAGTCGTCACAAAGGCAAAAAGGCCAAGAAGACCGAAAATGACTTCCCTCCCGCGTGCTTCACTCTAAGTCAGGAGGAGATCCATCAGTTTTTCACCTGCCTCGAAGGAGTAAAACTTCCTTACGGTTACGCGGGGAAGATAAGCAGATACCTAGACTCAGTGAAGCAGAAGTTCAGCGGGATGAAGTCCCACGACTGTCACATGCTGATGACGCAGATACTTCCAGTTGCAATCCGTGGGATCATGGACGCGCACGTCCGTGAAACGCTATTTGGCCTATGCAACTTTTTCGACGTCATCTCTCGGAAGTCGGTTGGCGTGAGGCAACTCAGAAGGCTACAGGAAGAGATCGTGGTGATACTATGCGATCTTGAGATGTACTTCCCGCCCGCATTCTTCGACGTTATGGTGCATCTGCTGGTCCATATCGTGGAGGATATCATCCAACTCGGGCCGACGTTCCTGCACAGCATGATGTCGTTCGAAAGGATGAATGGTGTCATCAAACGATACGTTCGCAACATGTCACGTCCAAAGGGAAGCATAGCCAGGGGCTTTCTGACCGAAGAGTGCATCTCCTACTACATGAATTATCTAGGCATCGAGAACCCCGTTGGTCTGCCCGTCAACAGGCACTGATACGTCTCCAACATATCTACTTTTCCAAACACTTTTGCCCTTGTTTTGGACTCTAACTTGCATGATTTGAATGAAACTAACCCGGACTGACGCTGTTTTCAACAGAACTGCCATGATCTTGTTTTATGTGTAGAAAAGAAAAGTTCTCGGAATGTCCTAGAAATCCACGGAGGAACTTTTCAGAATTAATAAGAATTTTTGGCGAAAGAATCATGGCCAGGGGGCCCACAGGCTATCCACGAGACAGGGGGCGCCCCCCCTAGGGCGCGCCCTCCTATCTCGTGGGCCCCCTGGACCTCCTCCGACCTCAACTCCAACTCCATATATTCCGTCTCGGGGAGAAAAAAATCAAGGAGAAAGTTTCATCGCGTTTCATGACACAGAGCCGCCGCCAAGCCCTAATCTCTCTCGGGAGGGCTGATCTGGAGTCCATTCGGGGCTCCGGAGAGGGGGATTCGTCGTCGTCGTCATCATCAACCATCCTCCATCACTAATTTCATGATGCTCACCGCCGTGCATGAGTAATTCCATCGTAGGCTTGCTGGACGGTGATGGGTTGGATGAGATTTACCATGTAATCAAGTTAGTTTTGTTAGGGTTTGATCCCTAGTATCCACTATGTTCTGAGATTGATGTTGGTATGACTTTGCTATGCTTAATGCTTGTCACTAGGGCCCGAGTGCCCTGATTTCAGATCTGAACCTATTATGTTTTCATGAATATATGTGTGTTCTTGATCCTATCTTGCAAGTCTATAGTCACCTATTATGTGTTATGATCCGACAACCCCGAAGTGACAATAATCGGGATACTTCTCGGTGATGACCGTAGTTTGAGGAGTTCATGTACTCACTATGTGTTAATGCTTTGCTCCGGTTCTCTATTAAAAGGAGGCCTTAATATCCCTTAGTTTCCGCTAGGACCCCGCTTCCACGGGAGGGTAGGACAAAAGACGTCATACAAGTTCTTTTCCATAAGCACGTATCACTATTTACGGAATACATGCCTACATTACATTGATGAATTGGAGCAAGTTCTATATCATCCTATGTTATAACTATTGCATGAGGAATCGCATCCGGCATAATTATCCATCACGGATCCATTGCCTACAAGCTTTTCACATATTGTTCGTCGCTTATTTACTTTTCCGTTGCTACTGTTACAACTACTACAAAAACCCAAAAAAATTATCTTTACTTTTGCTACCGCTACTATTATTATCCTACCACTTTTGCTATAAACACTTTGCTACAGATACTAAGTTATCAAGGTGTGGTTGAATTGACAACTCAACTGCTAATACTCAAGAATATTCTTTGGCTCCCCTTCTGTGGAATCAATAAATTTGGGTTGAATACTCTACCCTCGAAAGCTGTTGCGATCCCCTATACTTGTGGGTTATCAGGACTAATTTCTGGCGCCATTGCCAGGGAGCATAGCTCTATTCTCTGAGTCACTTGGGATTTATATTTGTTGATCACTATGAAGAACTTGAAAGACGATCGAACTACTATTTTGCCCTCAACTACGAGGGGAGGTAAGGAACTACTATCTAGCCTTGCACTAGATTCTCCTTCCGTTATTAGTAAGCTTGCGACACCTAAACCTGCTACTGCTATGAATGCTGATATGTCGCATGTTATTGATGATGCCACTTCTGCTATGCATGATGAAACTACTTCTGTGTGTGATACTAATTTCCCATTAGGTGAATTTCTTGATGAACAACTTAGGGGGAATGAAATTACTGAAGATCCTATTACTTATGATAGTGATGATGAAGGCCCCCCAAATGATTATGTATTACCTGTTATTCCTAAGGGTTATGTTATGAATGAAAAAGCTGCTATGGAAATTCTTGCTTGCAATGATAGAAATGATCTTAAGAAATTATTAGCTAAATAGAAGCAGCAGTCTCTTAATGCTAGAACGAAACCCGATCCTGCTTTTGCTACTTCACCTATCTGTGTTACTGATAAGGATTATGAATTCTCTGTTGATCCTGATATTATTACTTTAGTTGAATCTGATCCTTTTTATGGCCTCGAATATGAAACTGTTGTGGCACATCTTACCAAGTTGAATGATATAGCCACCCTGTTTACTAATGATGAGAAGTCTCGCTATTATTATATCCTTAAGATATTTCCGTTCTCATTAAAGGGTGATGCTAAGACTTGGTATAATTCTCTTGCTCCTAGTTGTGTGCGTAGTCCCTAGGATATGATTTATTACTTCTCTGGTAAATATTTCCCTGCTCAGAACAAACAAGCTGCCTTGCGGGAAATATATAATTTTGTGCAAATCAAAGAAGAGAGTCTCCCACAAGCTTGGGGGAGGCTTCTCCGGTTACTAAATGCTTTGCCTGATCATCCTCTTAAGAAAAATGAAATACTTGATATCTTTTATAATGGACTAACCGATGCTTCCAAGGACTACTTGGATAGTTGTGCTGGTTGTGTTTTCAGGGAAAGAACAGTCGACGAAGCTGAAATACTATTGGATAATATGTTGACTAATGAGTATTTGGACTCTTCCCGAGCCAATTCCTGAACCAATTGAGCCAACTCCTGAGCCTATTCCTACACCCACTCCGAAGAGGAGAGGTGTTTTATTTCTCAGTCCTGAAGATATGCAAGAGGCAAAGAAATCAATGAAAGAAAAAGGTATTAAAGCTGAAGATGTTAAGAATTTACCTCCTATTGAAGAAATACATGGTCTCAATTTACCGCCTGAAGAACCACATTGTCTTGATAACCCGACACACGTAGTAAAGGTAAATTCTCTCTATAGATATGATAAAGTTGAAGTACCCTCTACTAAATTTCATAGCCCGTGCTTAGATGAATTTGATGACTTTATGGCTAGACGAGAAAGTTTTAATGCTTATGTTGGTAGAGATTTAAAGAATAATGCTTTCGAGATAGGACGCGTAGGTGATAATCTGGCTAGAGTTAAAGATGAACTTCACCGCGTTAGCAAATATACTTCTATGGTTGCTACTCAAGCTGAGCAAGTACTTAAAGCTCAAAATGATCTGCTTGATTAATTAAATAATAAAAATGACTTTGCTATTAGAGTGGCTACTAGAACTGGTAGAATGACTCAGGAACCTTTGTATCCTGAAGGCCACCCTAAGAGAATCCAGCAAATTCTCAGAGAAATAATTTAGAGGCACCTAGTTCTTCTAAAAAGAAGAAAAAGAAAGACGATAGAACTTTGCATGCTTCTAGAGAACCTATTGTAGACACACATGGAAATCCCAATGATATTTCTATTTCTGATGCTGAAACACAATTAGGTGATGAACATGAACCTAGTGATAATGTTAATGATAATGTTTATGTTGATGCTCAACCTAGCAAAGACAATGATGTAGAGATTGAACCTGCTGTTGATCTTGATCCTGCTGTTGATCTTGATAACCCACAATCAAAGAATCAACATTATGATAAGAGAGATTTTGTTGCTAGGAAGCACGGTAAAGAAAGAGAACCATGGGTTCAGAAACCTATGCCCTTTCCTCCTAAACCATCCAAGTCAAACGATGATGAAGATTTTGAGCGCTTTGCTGAAATGATTAGACCTATTTTCTTACGTATGCGCTTAACTGAGATGCTGAAAGTAAATCCTTATGCTAAGTATATGAAGGATATCATCACAAATTAAAGAAAGATACCGGAAGCTGAAAGTTCCATCATGCTTGCTAATTACACTTTTAAGGGTGGAATATCAAAGAAACTTGGAGATCTGGGTGTTCCAACTATACCATGCTCTATTAAGAGAAATTATGTTAGAACTGCTTTATGTGATCTTGGAGCCGGTGTTAGTGTTATGCCTCTCTCTTTATATCGTAGACTTGAATTGAATAAGTTGACACCTACTGAAATATCTTTGCAAACGGCTGATAAATCAACTACTATACCTGTTTGTATTTGTGAGGATGTGCATGTTGTGGTTGCAAATGTCACTACCTTAACGGACTTTGTTATTCTTGATATTCCTGAGGACGATAATATGTCTATTATCCTTGGTAGACCTTTTCTTAATACTGCAGGGCTGCTATTGATTGCAACAAAGGCAATGTCACTTTTCATGTTAATGGTAACGAGCATACGGTACATGTCGGTATCAAAACCGGCGGATCTCGGGTAGGGGGTCCCGAACTGTGCGTCTAGGCGGATGGTAACAGGAGACAAGGGACACGATGTTTTACCCAGGTTCGGGCCCTCTTGATGGAGGTAAAACCCTACGTCCTGCTTGATTAATATTGATGATATGGGTAGTACAAGAGTAGATCTACCACGAGATCAAGGAGGCTAAACCCTAGAAGCTAGCCTATCGTATGATTGTTGTAATGTATGTTGTCCTACGGACTAAAGCCCTCCGGTTTATATAGACACCGGAGAGGGCTAGGGTTACACAGAGTCGGTTACAATGGTAGGAGATCTACATATCCGTATCGCCAAGCTTGCCTTCCACGCCAAGGAAAGTCCCATCCGGACACGGGACGGAGTCTTCAATCTTGTATCTTCGTAGTCTTGGAGTCCGGCGGACGATGATAGTCCGGCTGTCCGGACACCCCCTAGTCCAGGACTCCCTCAGTATACTTTCTGAGGAAACAATCTCAAGTTCATAGCATCAATTCTATTGAAAAAGTTCCAACTATCATTTTTGGAGGTTTTGAATTTCCTCTCCCTACTGTCAAGAAAAAGTATGATATTCTTATTGTTTGAGATTTTCATATCCCTGTTGAGGTAACTTAGTGTTATTCGAAATTTCTCCGGTTCCGTGTTATTCGGAATGAGTTTCTTAACAAGACTTGATCAACCTTGTTAGTGGGTTCGTTTTGATGATCATGAGATGGATGAAACTAGAAGGCACAACCTTCTGTACTCCCTTTTCACTTTCTGTTATTTAGTTTAAATAAAGCAAAAATAGTATTATCTGTCTATTTTCTGAATTATCCGTGCATTAAAAAATTGTCCGAAAATAAAAGTGCTCCAAATGCCCTGCAAATTTAGTATGATTTTTTCTGGAACATTTGAGGATTTTAGGCACTGAAAACACTGCAGGAGGGGCAAGCACCAGGCCTTGAGAGAGGAGGGCGCCCCCCCCCTGCAGGGTGTGCCCCCTGTCTCGTGGGCCCCTGGTGGGTCCCCTCCACTTATGCCAGCACCCACACACTTCATCTTCTACCCAAAAAAATCCCCATCCAGCTCAAGCCCGAGTTCTAGCTCGTTTTGCTACGATTTTTGATCTCTTAGCTCAAAGCTCCATTCGCAAAACTGCTTTGGGAGATTGTTGCTTGGTATGTAACTCCTCCATTGGTCCAATTAGTTTTTGTTCTAGTGTTTTATTCATTGCAAATTTCTGCTGCATAGGTGACCATGTTCTTGAGCTTGCATGTTAAATTTTTGAGGTCCCAAGCAATTCCAATGCATGATATAGGCTCTAGGCACTTGTAGGAGTAGTTGCTACCAATCTTGTTTAGATTTATTCACTTTTATTTTGGAGTTACTAAAATTTCAGAAATTTTCAGAAAATGTTAAGGAGGCTCTTTAAAGGCTCTTCTAGCCAAAGCTCTAAGGAAAAACAAGACAAAGAGAAGGAAAAACCCAAGTATAATCTTCCTCGATTAGCAAAAGTACGGTCATGTGAATGGCCGTGTGAGGATTTCTTGAAAGAAGCCGGAATTCATGAAGACTTTTATGCTTTAATCGGGACTGCAGGCCTCACCGGTTTCATGAACGACCGAATCGATCAGTATCTCTTACTTACCAATACTTTCGTGCAAAAATTTTATTATTGTCCTAAGGAGTCACCGCCTGCAGTATCATTTCATTTGTATGATGAATTCAAAGAAATGTCTTTACGTCATTTTTGTGCGGTATGTATGATACCTTTTGAGAGAGGATTAGAGGAACCCCATCGTGAAGATGTGGATGGCTTCGTTAAAACTATTGCCGTAGAAGAGCCAAAGAAGGGCTCTGAGGCAAAAGTCTCTAGCATACACTTTCCTGTTTTATGCTACTTTGCCATATTTGCTAGTAGATGCTTAATTGGTCGTGGGAATAGTGGAAATTTGAGCGTTCCAGATATTATTATTCTTCAACATGCTTTGCTAAGAGACAATACTTTTAGTATGGGTGTCGTCGTTGCTAAACGGCTAGCCCTGAATCATACAAAAGGCCCCATATTTGGAGGTATCTATGATGCACGTCTTGCTAAACATTTTCATATACCCATTAGGCACCTTGAGGAGGAGGAGACAAAATTACCTCCTCACACTTTAGATTACAAGAGCATGGTAGCACACAAGTTTATTGTTGACAACGAAGAGAAGATGCTCTTGTATAGACTTAGATTCAATAAGAAACACTTGAGTTTTTTATTTTGCCTGCACCTCTGTTATTTGATTTGCTTGCAGAAAATCGCCTTGTCACGTCGGAAGTGGTGAACAACCATCTAGCCCAAGCTTTTACTCCAGAACCTGAACCTGAGCCGGAACCTGAGCTGGACCCTTATCGTGCATCATCTGTTCAGTGGGATCCGGAGATGACCAGCCAGTGGTATCCTGATTACACCTCCCACTACACCGGGGAGAGTAGCGGCGGTCCTTGGTATTAAACCAACTTAGGCCAAAAGCCTAAGCTTGGGGGAGTACGTATTTCTCACCGACTTTACATTCATGTTCACACACTAGTCGTCGGTGCTCATATTCTTTCATTGGATTATCCATGCTAGTTTAAATTTCTTTTTCTTGTTTTCTTCTTGTGTGTTTGATAAACTTAAGAAAAACAAAAAAATAGTTAGTTTAATTTCCATGCTTGTACTAGAAATTAAAATGAAAACCCAAAAAGATTTCTCGTTCTTCTTTTGCTTGTTGGGAGCTTTCTCGTGTAAACAGTTTTATTTTCTTTTCTTTCTTTTGGGGGTCGAGAAGACCATATTGAAAATGCTTAGTGGCTGTCATATGCATGATTGTTTATTTAACTTAGAGCCCATATTACTTGTCTTCTCTCTTGAGTTGAATGCTTGCAGATTCCAGCTTAGACCAATGCACGTGCACTCTTATTATTTTACACATCGTTCGGTCGTGCAAGTGAAAGGCAATAATGACGATATATGATGGACTTATTGGGACGAGAAAAGCTGGTATGAACTCGACCTCTCTTGTTTTTGTAAATATGATGAGTTCATTGTTCCTGAGTCAGCTATTATGAAGTAAAGATATTTGCAATAAAATTTAGAGATTATAGTTGCTTATGACATGCTTGATTAGCTATGAGTTATAATGGTTTACCTTGCGTGCCAACATGCTATTAGAATGATTATGATGTGGTATGATGGGATGGTATCCTTCTTTGAATGTATTAAGTGACTCGACTTGGCACATGTTCACGCATGTAGTTGAATCAAATCAACATAGCCTTCATGATATTTATGTTCATGGCAGATTATATCCTACTCATGCTTGTACTCCGTGTGAATTAATTTTAATGCATGTGTACGACTATTGTCGCTCTCTCAGTTGGTCGCTTCCCAGTATTTTGCTAGCCTTCACCTGTACTAAGCGGGAATACTGCTTGTGCATCCAAACTCCTTAAACCCCAAAGTTGTTCCACATGAGTCCACTATACCTACCTATATGCGGTATTTACCTGCCGTTCCAAGTAAATTTGTATGTGCCAAACTCCAAACCTTCAAATGAAATTTTGTTTTGTATCCTCGAGCAGCTCATGTTTCAACTAGGGCTTCCTATATCTTCCATGCTAGGTGGGTTATTCTCAAGAGGAGTGGACTCCGCTCCTCATTCATGAGAAAGGGCCGGTAACCGGGATGCCCAGTCCCATGATCCAAAAAGATCAAAGCAAATCAAAATAATTAAACAAAACTCCCCCAGGGCTGTTGTATGTTGGAGGCACTCATTGTTTCAAGCAAGCCATGGATTGATGCTTGTTGGTGGTTGGGGGAGTATAAACCTTTACCATTCTGTTTGGGAACTGCCTATAATGCATGTAGTATGGAAGATACAGCCATCTCATAGTTGTTGCGTTGACAGCGAAAGTATGCCGCTCAAAATGTTATTTAATCTCTATTTTAAAATCGAGCTCTGGCACCTCTACAAATCCCTGCTTCCCTCTACGAAGGGCCTATCTATTTACTTTTATGTTGAGTCATCACCCTTCTTATTAAAAAGCACCCGCTGGAGAGCACACTGTTATTTGCATTCATTATTATTGGTTTATATTGGGTATGACTTGACTGGATCTCTTTCACCATGAATTACAATGTTTAGTCAGTCCTTGATCTTTAAAGGTGCTCTGCATTTATGTTTTGCGGTCTCAGAAAGGGCTAGCGAGATACCATTTTATTATATCATGTTATGATTATTTTGAGAAAGTGTTGTCATCCGAGTTTTATTATTATGGCTCGCTAGCTGATTATGTTATTGATATGAGTAATTGTGAGACCTATGTGTTATTGTGAGTATGGTTAGTTCGTAATATTTGCTGAAACATGAATGTTGGCTTTTCATGTTTACAACAACAAGAGCAACAGAGTTTGTAAATGTTTTTCTTTATCACTTTCAGTTTATCAACTGAATTGCTTGAGGACAAGCAAAGGTTTAAGCTTGGGGAGTTGATTTGGACTCTAACTTGCATGATTTGAATGAAAGTAACCCGGACTGACGTTGTTTTCAGCAGAACTGCCATGATGTTGTTTTATGTGTAGCAAAGAAAAGTTCTCGGAATGTCCTGGAAATCCACAGAGGCACTTTTCAGAATTAATAAGAATTTTTGGCGAAAGAATCAAGGCCAGGGGGCCCACAGGCTGTCCACGAGACAGGGGGGCGCCCCCCTCCCGTAGGGCGCGCCCTCCTATCTCGTGGGCCCCATGGACCTCCTCCGACCTCAACTCCAACTCCATATATTCCGTCTCGGGGAGAAAAAAATCAAGGAGAAAGTTTCATCATGTTTCATGACACGGAGCCGCCGCCAAGCCCTAATCTCTCTCGGGAGGGCTGATCTGGAGTCCATTCGGGACTCCGGAGAGGGGGATTCGTCGTCGTCGTCATCATCAACCATCCTCCATCACTAATTTCATGATGCTCACCGCCGTGCGTGAGTAATTCCATCGTAGGCTTGCTGGACGGTGATGGGTTGGATGAGATTTACCATGTAATCAAGTTAGTTTTGTTAGGGTTTGATCCCTAGTATCCACTATGTTCTGAGATTGATGTTGCTATGACTTTGCTATGCTTAATGCTTGTCACTAGGGCCCGAGTTCCATGATTTCAGATCTGAACCTATTATGTTTTCATGAATATATGTGTGTTCTTGATCCTATCTTGCAAGTCTATAGTCACCTATTATGTGTTATGATCCGACAACCCCAAAGTGACAATAATCGGGATACTTCTCGGTGATGACCGTAGTTTGAGGAGTTCATGTATTCACTATGTGTTAATGCTTTGGTCCGGTTCTCTATTAAAAGGAGGCCTTAATATCCCTTAGTTTCCGCTAGGACCCCGCTTCCACAGGAGGGTAGGACAAAAGACGTCATACAAGTTCTTTTCCATAAGCACGTATGACTATTTACGGAATACATGCCTACATTACGTTGATGAATTGGAGCTAGTTCTATATCACCCTATGTTATAACTATTGCATGAGGAATCGCATCCGGCATAAATATCCATCACTGATCCATTGCCTACGAGCTTTTCACATATTGTTCTTCGCTTATTTACTTTTCCGTTGCTACTGTTACAACTACTACAAAAACCCAAAAACATTTATCTTTACTTTTGCTACCGCTATTATTATTATCCTACCACTTTTGCTACTAAACACTTTGCTGCAGATACTAAGTTATCCAGGTGTGGTTGAATTGACAACTCAACTGCTAATACTCAAGAATATTCTTTGGCTCCCCTTGTGTCAAATCAATAAATTTGGGTTGAATACTCTACCCTCGAAAGCTGTTGCGATTCCCTATACTTGTGGGTTATCAGGCACCTCGGCAGGCTCGCTGGATGGGGTCACCGAGAGGGTCGCCGCGAAATGCATGTGGACTTCGAGGGTCGACTCGCCGACTTTGAAAGATCAAACCTAGTCGCGCTACAACACATAGACATGGTCGATCCTTGGGTGGTAGAGCACAAAACCTTTATTGAGAAGACGTACAATGACCGAGGCCAACAGAGGACGGACGGAGATATAATCAAAGAGCACAACTCATGTTTCACGTGTTGGTTCAAGCAGAAGCTTCTGTCGTACCCTTTACATGAGGATTCTTCCGCGAAAGGACAACTCATATTTGCCTTGTCACAAGGCGCCGAGCACAACCTGATGACGTATGAGGCGTACGATATCAACGGCTACACATTCTACACCGAGGGAAAGGACATGAAGAGCGATGGTTATCAGAACTCCGGGGTAACGATGAAATCCTACACCGGTAACAAAAAGGACAGATACTACGGAAGGATCGAGGAGATCTGGGAGCTGAGCTACGCTGGAGAGAAGGTCCCGATGTTCTGTGTCAGATGGGCCAAGAGCGTCATAAAAGAAGACCGGTATTTCACCACCATGGTTATACCCGAAACCAAATCCAAGACCGCGGGCGCAAACGTCACCATGAAAAATGAGCCATGGCTACTGGCTTCCCAAGTGGACCAATGCTTCTTCATTACCGACCCGTCAAAGCCCAGTCGTGTTGTCGTGAGGAGAGGCAAAAGGAACATCATCGGAATGGATGGAGTCGCCAATGAGCAAGAGTTCGACAAGTACGGCGACCCGAAGATGGAACATGACGACGACGATGAAGTACCAGCATACACCACAAGAAGAAGCAGGACCACCCTACCTAAAGGACATCCGTTCAAGAGAAGAACTCCATTTACGAAAAATAAGGGCAAGAAGATTGTGAACAGATAGCTAGTTAAGATCGATTGTATTTAAATTGTAGCCTTCATTTCTCGATTGTATTTCGACATATTGAAATGATATTTCTTCTGTTCTAGTGTCCTCATGAATATTTATTTATGTTTATTATGGTATTGAATTTCTAACTCACAAAAAGTATTGAATTTGTTAATATTTTTCGAACTCATAAATATTTTTAAATTTCATGGGCACTTTTTGAATTCATGAATATTTTTTCAAATTTGATGATATTTTTTCATATTCAATATGAAAAAATATTGAATATTCATGAGGACACTCGATCTCGATCCCCCTCCATCTCAATCGCTATCCCCCCTCGCCAGATCCCCCTCGCCGCCGAGCACCCCCCGCATCTTCCCCCGCTCCACCGCCGCCGCCGACCCCCGCACCCTCCCCCGCTCCACCGCCACCGACGACCCCCCGCACCCTCCCCCGCTCCACCGCCGCCGACGACCCCCCGCACCCTCCCTTGTGTCCTCGCTCGGTTCCCCCGAACGGAATCGCCCGAGCGCACCACCCACCCCCTCCCTCCCCCCGAGCGCCATTGCTATCCAAAAAAAGATTACTAATGGCGCACCTCTCTAGGGTGCGCCATTTCTATCCAAACAAAAAGATTACTAATGGCGCACCTCTCTGGGATGCGCCATTGCTATACAAAAAAAAAGATTACTAATGGCGCATCGTGTTGCGCCATTGCTATCAAAAAAATTACTAATGGCGCACCGCTCGGGGGTGTGCCATTGCTAACCCTTCCCCCGCACTAAAATCCCCAGTCCCCTTTATATCTCTCACCCGCCTACTGCCCCGCCCGGACCCGACCCGTACTGCGCCGCCACCACCCCCGCGCCTCCGCCGCTCCCTGTGCAAACCCTAGCACCTCCCCACTTCCCCTCCCCTCGCGCTGCTTCACCCGACTAGGTCGTCACCGTCACCGCATCGTCCCCGCGACCACCATCATCCCCGCACCCCACCAAGGAGTCCAGGAGCTCACCGCAGATCGAGGTCTTCTTCCACCTTCGGCCACCGTGGCCTCACCGTCGATCCACGTCACCTCGTCAACCCCGGCACCGCATGAGCTCGCCATCGTCTTCCTCTCGGTGAGCTGCACCGGTTCCCCTTCCCCCCCCCTTCGATTTCGTCGCCGTAGACTGTCACACCACTGCGCCCCAGCTCCTGGTTGCCGCCCCCTATGGCCGTGCTCCCCTCGGCCCCTGGCCGCGCCCTGGCCCCGCCCAGGCGCGCTCACCGCACCGTGACTGCGCCTCCACTACACATCGTCTTCCTGATGTTGCTATTTCCATTGAAGTACTCATATGTGTTCTAGATGAGCCATGATTGTTTTTATTGGGTCAGGGTCAGGCATGATTTCGTTGGGGGGAGGGGACGCCATGAGCAGGTGCTCAAAGTAGCTTGTGTTTTCTTGCAGACGTTGGGTCGGGCAATCATGCCATGAGCAGGTGTTCAACGTAGCAGGTGATCGTTAGAGTTTTGAGATGTGAGAAGTGTAGGATGTGAAAAGTGAATGATAGGAAGGATGTGATTTTCGTCAGTTTTTTGTTCATTGTCAGTGTCAAAATCTGAAGAATTAAAAAGTATAGTGTTTTAATTATGAAACTCTGTTTTTTGGAGTAGTCATGTTTCATACTGAATGTAGTCTGGTTGTTCTCTGTCTGGTCAAATTCTGAAGAAATAAAAAGTGAATAGTTTGTTTGTTCCCTGTGTGGTCACTCTATTTTTTGAGTACTGACATTAGTTTTGTTTGTTAGCAGCAAGAAATTTAAATGAAGCTTGTTCTTTTTCAACTGTTCAACTAATGCCATGAAACTGAATATAGTAGTTGAAAACCCTGTTTTTCTTCCTGATCGTGCTAAAATTTGAAGTCATGTTTGTGTTTTGGTTTTGTTGGTTGACAATTATGTTTAGTTTTTCGTTTCATGGATGCTGTAAAATGTGCAGGTGGTGAGTTGAGGCTCAGCATACAGCTTGTTTGGACTAACCAAGAGGATGAGGTATGTTGCTTGCCCAAGCTAAGTGACACGCGCCAAGTTTTCTGTTATATAATTACCTGTTAGTGCTTAGTTAAACTGCATGAAACGGCCATAGCAGATGGATGGTACTAGGTGTTGTTTTGTTTCTTGCCGATGCATTCAGAGAGTAGATGTGACACTGCAGATTTCTTTTCTTGAAGGCAGCTAGCTACTTGGACGACACAATTCGACAAGTTCTGCCACAGATACCATCAAAATTGAGTTTGCTCTTAATTAAGCATCTCACCATATAACTTTAAGATTTTTCCCACATGAAAATGATGATAATTTTAAGACATCGAAATTCAAAACCTCTATTGAAACGGTTTTATAGTAGCATATATGAACTTTAGGGGACAATTCGCTGTTTACCTGGCCAACTAAAATCTCAAATCTCTTAGCCTGCAAGTACAAGTGAACAACTTGCTGCTATTAGATCTGGAATGGAAGCTCACATAAGTTGAGCTGATTTTTGTCCATATGAAAGCATAGGACCATATGGTCTATGGCCTTCTCATCCATATGAAAGTACAGGCACATTGTGGTGCTAGTTTGCTGGGTTTTGTCTCCGACCATCGTGTCGTGATGATTTTGCAGGTACCCCGAGAGGCCCTTCAGTTTGCCGGAAAGTCGATTAATTTCCATTCCGG
Source organism: Triticum timopheevii (assembly GCA_963921465.1). NCBI lineage: Eukaryota > Viridiplantae > Streptophyta > Magnoliopsida > Poales > Poaceae > Triticum > Triticum timopheevii. The sequence goes on along the minus strand of OY997274.1, from coordinate 631,079,766 downwards.
CAAATTCGGGTACTCCATATGTCCTATTTTCAGCAAAGGTCATGCTGAAATTTTCCGTGAATTTTAGCATGACTTTGCTAAAAATAGGACATATGGGGTACTTGCGACTAATGCATGGGCCGGGGTATCTTAGTACTTAATTAAGTAGGATCAACAGCCCCTTTATTCTTGTTGCATTAAAACATAGGTGGTAATAGAGCCAAGTGATTAGGCCCAATTTAGAATTCTCCTTCCCTTTTCTTAATAGGGTATATTATTAGAAGATACCCATATATATCAGTCAACCTAGGGTGCCTCGGCATCGATAAACCCTAAATGATGAAAACTTAACTTAGCATTTAGGGTGCCTCAGCGTCGACAAACCCTAAATTATAAAACCTTGGCTTTTAGGGTGCCTCGGTGTCGATAAAAACCTAAATGATGAAAGCTTAGGCTTTTAGGGTGCCTCGGTGTCGACATACCCTAAATGATAAAACCTTAGCTTTTAGGATGCCTCGGTGTCGACAAACCCTAAATGATGAGACCATGATCTTGTTCCTTGACAATAACCAACTTTTTGACCAAATTTTTTTCCTATTTAGAGCGAAACATGGCCCACAACGATGAGGCCGGCGGTTCGGGCAAGCAATTCTGGTAGTTGTCCCAGGAGATGGAGGAATAACCTCACCGCTATGAGGAAGCCGCGGAAGACACTGATCCTAACTACACAAGCCCTAGTGGCGTCGGGGATGACACCACTGATGGTGCCGCCGAGGATGCCACCACTGATGATGGCAGTGCACGCACAGATGGCAGCCAACCGAAGAGGCAACGGAAGGACCGGCGCCCAAACGTGCTCGGCACTGTCAAGGAGGAATTTACTGAAGTGAACTCCGACGGGCATCCAACGGTGCCCAAAGAATTAGCCAAGGGGTACTCGGTTCAGCTCGGGTGTATTCTCCGGAGCACCGTCTCGCTCAACACCGAGAACCTACGGCATAAGGACCGAGGGAATTTGCGCAGCCTCCTCTTCACGAAGCTGCACGAACGATACAAGTTCCCTGCTGACTTTGCAAACACACGCCTCTCAGGGAATAAAGTGAACAGTGCTGCCCTCACGAGGATGAGCACGGCCTTGTCTACTTGGAGAAGCGCGGTGAAGAGAATGATTGACAAAGGTGATAGTTATGAGAAGATCAAGGCGAAAAATCCTTCTATCAGCGAAGATGACCACAAGGAGTTCAAGATCAAGTGCGAGAGCAGCGCAACCGTGGAATCAAGTTAGTGGGGGAAAGAAATGCGGGAGTTGAACTTAGGGGTCCACCAACTCGGTCCCGGCGGTTACAGAGTGGCGGAGCCTATATGGGACAAGGAGGACGCGGAGCGTGCCGAGCAAGGCCTACCGCCCCGCTTCGAGAAATACCGTGACAAGCAGACCAGGAACTATGTCAGGGCCAGGTACAAGGAGGACCCGGTAACAAAGGAGCTTACCACGGATCCGAAGACCAAGGCGCTTGAGCATGTTCTGGTAAGGAATACACCCCCGCGTAATTAGTTCCATATGGTTGCATTCTAATTAATGAAGCCAAATTTCTAAATGGTTCACATTCCTTCCGCAGGAGACTGGAAGCAGTAGCGCGGGATCGTCTCAGAGCTCCCCTTGAGACAGCACTCTAAATAGGGCGTTGAACGTAATGAAAAACAAGGATAAGCTCAGTAAGCCGTCGCCAGCTGGTCGTGTGGCCGGAAAAGGCTTGTCCACAAAATGGTCGTCATACTATAATGCTGGTGGGCGAAAGGAGAGAAAGACCAGCTCGGAAAACCAATCGCGCGAGGTTCAAGAACTCAAGGCACAAGTGGCGCGGATTCCGGAGATTGTCCAAGAGCAAGTGCAACAACAACTCGGAACGACGCTCACCGCCATTGTGCCTACCTTGATTCAGGGGCTGACAATGTGGATTGTGGGCGGCCAACAGGGGCCGCCCCCGGTTCATAGCTTGACGTCCAGCAACTCGCACAACGCGCAGGCGGCGCCATTGGTGTCTCCGGTGGAGGCGGTATTGGTGTCTCCGTCACCGGCACGGGCATTGGAGCTTAATGCACCCGGGTGTATGCCGGCCGGCACCTCGGCAGCAAGCGGCCCCTCCATCAGTTGCACGCCCACCGTTGGCGGTGCCTCGACATTAGCCGAGCTCGACGCTGTCATGGTAACTAAGCCTCTCGGCCGATGACTTCATCTCCTTGCCTTTGACTGAGCATCCCTGACGCCCTACATGTTTTCGCAGGGCGCCGCCGACGTTCCATGCACTCTCCTGCACTTCGTGGGCGGCGAGTTGATCGATGTCGCCAAGGGCAGAATTGTTCAACCGGGCAACCCCGTGTTCCACGGTAATCTAATGCCACCCACCGTGTATAGGGTTGAACTGGTTCGGGTGCTGTCAGGCTGCGACGAGTTGTTACCTCCGATTCGACCCGCTGGGGCCGACGAAGATGATGTGATGACCCTCAGCGCCTGTGTAAGCTGGCCCCTGCTTTGGCCGAAGAGCCAAATTCGTTTTGGGGCGTGGGACGCCACCCCACAGACAACACCGCCAGTCGTGCCGGCGCCAAGCCATGGCAAGACCGCCGCAACGCTACCAGGCATGCCGGACATCCCTATGGCACGGGATCCGGACATGCATATGGGACAGGATCCGGACGACGACGACAACAACGACGGTACATTTACCAACGTCGATAAGTACTTTGCCAAACATGGATACGGTGACGAATTCTTTCGGGCCTCCTTCTCAAGAACCCAACCCTGAAAAAGACGACCGCAATCTAGCTGGTACCGCGGAGAAACCCAATTGCAACAGGCGTCGTCTGGCGTTCAGTTCTCAGGAGACGCCTCCAGCTGCCGCCCTCACCAAGCCTCAGATAGCCGAGGTGCAAAATATTATCAGCCCCAACACACTCAAGAAGGCAGTCTCTGAGCAGAACTCGATCCCATTACAGCAAATGAAGAAGAAGGGACGAAAAAGAAAGAATAACAAGGGTGGTGCGAGTCTACCGGCACCGAGTATGATCCGTGCTCAGGACGGGCCACCTTCACCTAAGGATATCTCGAGGAGGGTGCATGTGGCGGGTAGGGCGATGCTACCGACTAATCTGCTCAATGCTGCAACCGGTTCTATGGGGAGTCTGCATGACAGTGTTCTTTCTTTGGACAAGCGGCGTCTCTCCCAGTATGATGTGGCATACCCGGTTTTCGTGGCCAAGGTGCCAGAGGGCAAGGGCTTTGTGGATAGCGCCATCGGGGGTACGATCGTCTTGCGGTTTGATGACATCTTCGCTATGTTTAACCTTCATCCGCTGCACTACACCTTCGTTCGGCTATTTTCACTGAGTATGGAGATGCAGATCATTAGAGACAAGACCCCGGACATCGTGATAGTCGACCCCTTCTACATGCGTGCCAAGATCTTAGGCAGCGCTGGGGACCGGCAAGTCGCGAGTTCACACCACGAAGGCGTCATTCTGGCAAACCCAGATAAGGATAACTTCCTCGTGCCTTACTTTCCCGAGTAAGTCATCCCCTCACCGCCCCGTAACATATGATTTCTTAGATTTCGATCATTCTTTTTTTTCTAACATTCCGTGTTTTGTGCAGTGACACACATTGCACACTCATCCTCTTAAGCCCGAAATATTCTATGGCCACGTATTTCGACCCGGACCGTGAGTCAAAGATAGACTACACAAATATCAAGAAAGTTCTTGATGATGCTCTCCCCGGCTACGCCAGATCTGAAGGCACCTTCAAGAGGCCAATTCGTAGGTACAGCAAGCACGTGTTCACCCACAATACGACGTTCCCCTGCGTCAAGCAGCCGCCTGGCGGTCAGAAGGATGCCTACTATGCCCTCCATCACATGCGGGCGATCGTACGGGACCATAATCACCTTCTGCTACCAAATAATCTCAAAGATTGGGCCACACGCTTGTCGGCAATCCAGGACGCGGACATCAGATAAGAATTCTTTCGCATCCAGTCGGAGTTTGCGGAAATCGTCCATCAAGATGTCCTTCGTACCTCGGGGCAGTTCTACCTCAGATCTCAACCGTCCAACAGTGAGATAGAAACAACGCTACAAATGCAGGCTGACAACGCCCGCGATTTCATGACCATCACGAAAGACGGCGACTTCATCCACGCTCCGGTCCCTGAGTCGTGTCGAAAGTAGTGATGTTATGTAGTCCTGAAATGTCGATTGGCTCATATTGTAATAATAAACTTTAATGAACTTGTATGTCTTTTTAGTTTGGACAGTCGTTCAACTTATATGTAATCGATGCTATTTATTAGTAGGACCATGAATCGTGCTATTAATGTGTTGATTTTCTCTTCCGATCCTTTTGTTGCATACTTATATATTGCTTATGTATTGTCTGTGAATTGCTACTAGTCTAGTTTAAGTGCAGGGCTAGAGAGTTCTCTTCCAGTATTCTTAGCTGACTGTTAACGTTTTGTTTGGCTAGTGCATAGAGATGCCGTCGTATGTCGTGTACAAGGGTAAGGTTCCCGGAGTCTACGACGACTGGGAGGAGTGTCGGAGACAGGTTCACCGTTTCAGCGATAACAGTTACAAAGGATACACCACTAGGGCGGAGGCAGAAGTTAGATACGCGCGCTATCTAGCGGTAGAGAGAAGGGAGCGTTGGAGGAACCGGATGAAGACCAGTTTCATCGCGATTATGCTCATCGTGATGACCGCAACTCTCTTCTATGTGATGGTAGTTTAGATGATCGATATTGACTTGTAATGTGAAGACAAACTCGCTACTCGCGGTCTCGAGACTTGTATTGTTCTAACTTTGTTCGGTATTTTAAATTCGGAGACTAATATGATGAATTGTATTCGGAGACTAAGCTTCTATTGTATTCGATAAATCTGTTGTTTATATGTTGTGCTCTCTATATTCTGTGCAGTAATATGTTTTGTAACCTGTGCATATATCAGGAAAAAAATAATCCCTAATATTCATACTAGTGGCGCACCACTCAACACTTTAGTGGCGCACTGCAAAAAGCACACTAGTGGCGCATCATCAATTAGTGCGCCATTACTAAGCCAGAGCACATGGGTAAATATGGCCCCTGTGAGGCATACTAATGGCGCACCGTGGGATATACTAATGGCGCACTGCCTGGTGCACCATTAGTATACCAGATACAAATGGCGCACCTGTGGTGCGCCATCAGTAAAAAAATTCTAATAACGTGATGCTAGTGGCGCACCTGTAGTTCGCTATTAGTAGGCAAAACAGGTGCGCCACTAGCAGGCCTTTTCGTAGTAGTGCTGACGGCATCACCCGACACCAGCCTCGTCGCCTACTCCGACGCCGACTGGTATGGGTGTCCCGACACTCGGCGCTCCACTTCCGGCTACTGCGTCTACCTCAGGCCCTCTCTGATTTCGTGGTCGTCTAAACCACAACCCACGGTCTCACGATCGAGCGCCGAGTCCGAGTACAGGGCAGTGGCCAACGCCGTCGCTGAGTGCTCCTGGCTATGACAGCTTCTTCAGGAGTTGCTATGTGAGGTTCCCAAGGCCACGCTTGTCTACTGCGACAACGTCTTCGTGGTCTACCTCGCTGCCAACCTTGTTCATCATTGCCGGACGAAGCATATTGAGCTTGACATTCACTTCGTTCGGGAGCATGTCGCACTTGGTCGTGTTCGAGTTTTGCATGTGCCCACCGGTCAGCAGTTCGCCGATGTTATGACGAAGGGACTACCCACCTCGACTTTCGAGGGTTTTCGGTCCAGTCTTTGCGTCACTGGCGATGCTTCGACTGCGGGGGGTGTTGAACATGTGTACACGTATGTAGGACCGTGTTTTGTATGCCGCACCTGCAGTGTCTCTCTCCCTCTGTATTACTTGTATCTTGGGAGACAAGACATCGGTCGCACCCCTTGTACCTATATATATGCCTAGTGCACGATCAATGAGAATATCGATGCACACAATCCCTTCTACACTATCCATCTCTCGATCCAGCAATCCCCTATTCCCACTGCCACCTTCCACTACGTCAGGCTTTCACCAACCATTGCTCATACACGCTTGATCCCTTCAAGAGGCCACCTACCGGAGGAGGCCGCGTCGGTGCTATACTGCTCGCCTATCATCACTTGAATTTTACACTCATTTCTCTACTTTTTTAGACCTAAGAAGGAGTTTAAACAAGAATTACAAATCTGGATGAATCAACTGCGTAGCTTGATCCTTGGAATGACGTAGCAGCGCGGTTGAGGATGACTCGGAGGAAGCAGTGGTGTTGCTGGTGCTGACCGAAGAAGAGCGAACGCAACCGAAGCCGGAGCTATCGACGGAGAAAGACCCGTACGGGACGGACGATGCAAGACTCGGCGCAGCCCTGTACATGTGCTGCGGGAGCGCCGGCAGCCTCGCCTCGTCGGACTGCAGGACGTGCATGGCCTGCGCCACGGACGGCCGCTCGCTCTGGTCCGGCTGGGCGCACCAGAGCCCGACGACCAGCACCCGCTCCATCCACCGTTCGTCCGCCTCGTCGCCCCTCAACCGTTCGTCCACCGCGTCAAGGATCACGTCCCTCCCATACAGACCCCACACCCAGCTGAGCAGCGTGAAGGACCTCTCCGCGGTCTCGATCACCGGCCGCCGGCCGGAGGCAATCTCCAGGAGGACGACGCCGAAGCTGTACACGTCCGACTCTGTGCTGGGCCGGCGCGTGTTGACGAACTCTGGGTCGATGTAGCCGACGGTGCCGAGCACGGCCTTCGTGGTCTGTATTAACCCGGCACCGTGGTCAATGAGCCGGGCCAACCCGAAGTCCCCGAGCTTGGTGTTGAGCGATGAGTCGAGCATGATGTTGCTGGGCTTGATGTCGCCGTGGATGATGCACTGCTCCCACTCTCCGTGGAGGTAGCGCAGCGCGGATCCCAAGCCGAGGATGATGTTGTACCTCTGTGGCCATGTCAGAAAGCTGTCGTCGTTGCTGTAGAGGTGCCTGTCTAGGCTGCCCTCCGTGACGAGCTCGTAGACAAGGAGGAGCCCCTTGCAACTGTCGCACCAGCCCAACAGCTTCACAAGGTTGCGATGTTTCAGTCTGCTGATGATCCTCACCTCTGCCTCGAACTCCTTCCTCCCCTGGGACGACGAGTCTGCAGACAACACTTTCACTGCCACCTCACGACGGTCTTGGTCACCATCGATGGCACCTGCGAGTGTGAGTGTGACATGACCCCGGTAAACGCTCCCGAAACCGCCTCGCCCGAGCTTCTCGTCTTCCGCAAAATTGCTCGTTGCGGCGACAAGCTCGCGGTACATGTACCTTCTGGGGCCGCCGGCAGCCACACCTCTCTCGAGATCAGATCTGTTGATGCACTCTTCTTCACTGTCCTCGTTTGCTCTGCTATTGTTGTGTCGCCGCCATCCCAGCACCGCCGCCGCACAGACCAACAAAAAAAGCAAAGGAGCTAAGATGGCTAGTAGGATTGGTACTAATTTTTTGTGGTTGTTACTGCTGGTTGGAATTGGAAGAGGAGGTTCGGCAGGTGGAGCTGCTTCCTTCTTTGATTCAAGCGTGGAATTGAATGACCATGACAGTATCCGATGCAGCTCGGTTATGGCGCCTGTCGCCGCGGAGAAGCCGACGGCGACCTCCTCCGGTAAGTATCTGCTGAGATCGACGGTTGCGTTTACCTGGTACAGGGCATCGTCGATGCGGAGATCAACACCCAGCATCTTGGTGTCATTGTGGTACTTCACCGTGGCTTCCATAACATGGAGTGATGTGAGGTTCTTTCCCGGCCAGGTGGTCGTGTCTGTGGACGCCGTTGAGTTGAGGGAGTTGACGTCGATGCCGATATGGTTCCTGTTGATGTCGGCACATTCCGCATTGGGAAAAGTGTCAAACTCCACCGCGACTATCCGGCTCTCGCCTGTTCCGTCAGCGTACCTGGGGAGGAGGGCTAGGCCGCCGCCCGCGCTGTTGTCCGGGATCTTGGAGGGGAAATGCCCGAGGAAGAAGGCCATCCCATCGCCTGTATAAGGCAGGCTGAGGTTGTCTGGAGTGATTCGGAAGGAGAAGGTGGTGGTGAAGCTAGCCATCTCGCCGGTGGCGTTGCTCCATAGCGCCACCCTTTGCGCGTACCATGCCCGGCCGACGCTGCTCTGAATATTTGCATCACGTGTATTCTTTGTCAGCTCTAGCCATAACGGGCTGATGAGGGCATCACCGGTGAGGTCGATGGACGAACCGTTGCTGGGGTCGGAGAAGTTGAGGTTGAAGGAGAGTGAGAAGGCCTGGATCAGCGCATAGCAGAGGCATAGCAGCAACACCAAGACTAGGGTGGTAGGAGTAGGACGACTGCGAGAGCCCATGGCTTGGTGTTTGGGAAGGAGGAAGCTTGAGCACTATAAATGTTAAGGGAAGGGAATAGGTAGTCGTCACGGTCGAATTTGAACTGGTCTCCACGCGGAAGGAGAAAGTCAGTGCGTGGTAGCACATGAAAGGAACTAGAGAGCCAATGGTGTTGTTGTTGGATTTTTTTTCTTATCCGGCCGAGCACCAAATGGTTGCACAGGACAAAAGTCACTAGCATATGCATAGACAGAGTTAAATGGTCGTTCAACAAACCGGTCGATGCACTCAACTTTCTTCTTGTTAACATATTCATCTTCTTTATATTTACTCAGGAGCGATGTCAGCCGGCGGCCGAGACTGGAAGCGACAGGCAGAAAGCACATAATCTCTATGACACCGTTCTTCATTTTATACACGGCTACTTTTAGACGGCGGGTCTCCATCGAAGATTTTTTACGGTACATCATACTACCAAGTTTAAGGAGTAGCATTGAGTTGATCCAACGGCCAATATATATGTGATTCAACTTGGAGTTTAACTCGAGGACAGCTTAGTAATTTCCTATTAGACTGCCCCACGACCATGCCTCCTCCTGCTGCATAAACGGCTGCCGGTTGGTCTTCGCTCGCCCCGTCGCCCGCACTGCGCTGCTGTACAGTGTACACGATGAGCGCCGCTGTGTGCCTCGGCGGCCGCTAAGCAGGACACGGCATCGTTGTGTTCGTCGATTTCAAAGGTCTACACACATGTAGCTACCCTCCACTTTATAAGAACTGCACGAATTCTATGGAAAATCATATCTCCTGTAGCAGTTGCATCTACTCACGATCGATGCCTGCAAAAGAAGCAGATCACTGGCCAATATTCTTGGACGGGCGGACCTCTGTAGCCTGGAGCGGGAGAACGGATGAGCTGGTGAACAGAACGCTGCACACACGTCGGTGACTCGGTGTTCGTGCTTGACTGATGGGACTCGCGGCTCGACACTGTCTTCCTCAATCAGCCGTCAGGCTTGCTTGACGCGGAGGTGGTCGACGCCATGGCTGCCTTCCCGCAGTTCGCCAGCATCAAACAGGAACGTCGGCGAGGAGTGGTTCGGATGATTCATGATTGTGTAGTTCTGGAATTTAGGTGCCCCCTGCGCAGGTGCCATTAACATCTGACGCCCTTCCCAACTATTCTGTGACAGTGCGAGCAGGGAAAAGGAATAACCGCAGGACGAGCTCGCCATTTCCAGCATCTCTGAGGCGGACATCTTCGCCGGCCGGAGTGGACGAGGTTCATGGGGACCAGATCGTGATCAACCAGGATATTATGCATTCCCTTAACGATGGACACTTACGCATATATAAATTCCGTCAGAAAACTTAAATTCAGTCGAAGAATTGAATTTCCTAAAACACCCTTGATGCCTTAATATACTACACTAATTTTGGTGTAGTATAGCCCCATCTGGACCGCTCATTCATAAAAATAAATGCCCAGGATGATTTGATGTAGCGTAAAAGGTCTCCGGATCACAAAACTTGTCAGAATCCAACGTATACGTCCTCACACTTGGGTCGGACAAGCCGAGGCACGTCGAAGTCAGAACACCAACAGTCTTGTCGGCTTCCATGGAATGGACGTTAGTGGAGGCGCTAATCCATTATCCACCAATCCAACACCGCGGCAGTCTACACTGGTGTCCTTCTCATGCCAAACAGATTACTGAAAGTGGTGAAGACATTATTGTTTTTTGACACAAAAGCCGAATCAGTCCGGTGGATGCGTAATCCGGACCTACTAATTCAACCTAGTGTGTATCATGTGGGCAAGTTGCTCAACATGCAGGAAGCGCTAGCTTTCTCGGTTGTCACGTTGAGCAAACACCCCACATTTGATGTGTGAGTGATGCAGGATTACGAGGCCAATATTTGGGCCTTCAAGTACCGGGTTGACCTACCGGCAGTGGAGAAATCACGGCAATTGAATTTAACCTCTCTGAAACGGAAAAGGAAGACACCACTTGATACAACAGTGAGTTGGTTCGATCAAATCGATATGTTCAACGACCGTGAGCTCTTGATCCAGTTTAATACTAACCATGTGTTACGCTGCGATAGTGACGGAAACGTCTTAGAAATGGTGAAGATTGGAAAGAAACAATATTGTATGGTTCTTAATAGTAGCACATATGCTGTCATTTTTGCTAATAGCACATTGTGAACCTTTCTTCCATAGACTGATTGTTCCCAAACTGCTAAGTAGCACTTTCTCTATAGCTCCTGATGTCTCATCAAGTTTGTGCAAACATGTTTCTTGTCCCTTAATTAGCATAGATTTGTTTCTGTGATTGAAAAAAATCCTTGGCACTTTAGCGCCGTGTGTTGGGACTTGGCAGTACTGCCGGAGCGTAGGACGGCCTTTGTCTCGTGCCGTTTGTGTCCAGGGGTTTGGGTTTTGAGGCAGAAAGAAACTTGTTAAAGATGTGCAGTCCTGGAGCAAGAGAGATATGATGGTTCTTGGTTCATTCTTCTCTATGTTCACATTTCTCATATTTTTTAGATAAAATATTTGTATCTCAAAGACTGACCATATTTCATTTCAATGCAACTAAATTATCGAAAGGAACGCCAAGCACTCGTAATAATTTACAGGTAGAAATAAATTGTTCTCACTTTCAATATAACAAGTTGTTTGTTAACCAACTAAAAAACTCTTGCAAAAAAAAAACCCAGCTAAAAAACAATATAAGTTGAATGGATCGCAGAGCTTCTGTTACCTTCGTGTGATTGTAGCCTTTTGTTTTCTGCTAAGACATTCTAATTCAGCTAAAAAACAAAAAAAAGATTGTAGCCTCTCGTTTTCCTCGCATCGCCATTAGTTCCATCTTCCACGGGTGTTCTGCGCGTGTGACATTGAAAAGCCGATCACCGCGGACCAGCACGCTGAAACTGCGCGTGCAGTTCGTTTCTTTCGTCCGATGCGGCAAAGCAATCGAGCCGGCGAACGCGAGCATGTCACGTACGCCGCCATTGGCTGTTACCGCTGCAACTTGCCGGCCAAGTGTATGCTCGCGGGTTCGTGGAAGGGACAGCCCTAGCTAGAAGCGTGGAGCACCCGGCGATCGTCGGAACAGGGAGGATGTATACTGTTGTCGGAACAAGCACCCGGCGATCATCCACATGAGTCATGCCTTCTATTCAATGCTCAAATACTTCACATCTTGTTGGGAACTCACGTGGCCACACACAATGCGTCCATTGGATGAATACTTTTGCCTTGGACGAGGCCGTTTTGAACGTTCCACCTTCTCCAAATAATCATGATAATCATGCCACGCACCTTGATAGGGGTGTAGCGCCAAGTGGTTCGGCCGTCATTCTTTTTTTTCCTGATTTCAGAATATGCTCTTTCGAGGGTATATGCCAGATTTTCCTTATTGTATCCCACATAACTAACCTCGCTACATATTTGTGTTGAAATATGAGATGGGCCTAGAGCCCATATGACAATTTCAGATTTAATCTCTAAGGGCCCATGTAGGTGGCATGACAAGGTGGTGCGAAGTTTAGTCCCACCATGCTAGTGGAAGAAGAGTTGAAGTGGTTTATAAGGGATTCTCTCCCTCATGCTATTGGAGCTTGAGAAGAAAAGAAGCCCTCGCGCACTCCTCCGCTCGCCGCGCGGGATTGAGCTGAGCCAAGCTCACTCCTATGCTCACTCCTATATATGTGGGGCGCTGCCAACCCTAGCCGCCGCGAAAACAAAACGCATCTCCGCCTCCACGCCCAATATGCGACCCTATCCAAAAGGAACTCGAAGGTCCCACCAAGGATAGACCCGCATATTGAAACGCTTTTGCAGAATACAACATCATCATACACAGGAGCATCATCCGACTACGGATGAAACACAAACAGAAACTCAAACGACATCCACCCTGCTAGCCCAGGCTGCCGACCTGGAACCTATCCCCTGATCGAAGAAGACGCAGAAGAAGAACTCCTAAACAAGCAAACATCGCTCTCGCGTCATGATCATCGCATAAACCTGTACCTGCAACTGTTGTTGTAGTAAACTGTGAGCCACGAGAATTCAACAATCCCATTACCATGGGTATCAAGACTAGCAAAGCTTAATGGAAAGGAAGGGGTAAAGTGGTGAGGTTGCAGCAGCGGCTAAGCATATATGGTGGCTAACATACGCAAATAAGAGCGAGAAGAGAGCAAGCGGAACGGTCGTGAAGCTAGGAATGATCAAGAGGTGATCCTGAACTCCTACTTACGTCAAACATAACCCAAAACCGTGTTCACTTCCCGGACTCCGCCGAAAAGAGACCATCACGGCTACACACTCGGTTGATGCGTTTTAATTCGGATCTGGTGCCAAGTTATCTACAACCGGACATTAACAAATTCCCATCTGCCCATAACCGCGGGCACGGCTTTCGAAAGTTTATACCCTGCAGGGGTGTCCCAACTTAGCCCATGATAAGCTCTTGCGATCAACGAAGGATATATCTTCTCCCAGGAAGACCCGATCAGACTCGGAATCCCGGTTTACAAGACATTTCGACAATGGTAAAACAAGACCGGCAAAGCCGCCCGATGCGCCGACAATCCCGATAGGAGCTGCACATATCTCGTTCTCAGGGCAACACCGGATGAGACAGGCTACAAGTAAAACCAGACCTCGAGTTGCCCCGAGGGGGGCCCGCAGGCGGCTCGGTTCGGACCAACACTTAGAGAAACACTGGCCCGGGGGGGGGGGCTAAAATGAAGATGACCCTTGGGTTAATTACTCCCAAGGGAAAGGTAGGTGGTGGTGAGGCAAATGGTAAAACCAAGGTTGGGCCTTGCTGGAGGAGTTTTATTCAAAGCGAACTGTCAAGGGGGTCCCATAAATCACCCAACCGTGTAAGGAACACAAAATCCGGGAACATAACACCGGTATGACGGAAACTAGGGCGGCAAGAGTGGAACAAAACACCAGGCATAAGGCCGAGTCATCCACCCTTTACCAAGTATATAGATGCATTCATTAAATAAGAGATATTGTGATATCCCAACAAAATCCTGTCCACCATGGAGCAATCTTCAACTTCATCTCTGAAATCCCGCCTCTCCGGATCCTGTACAGGAGAGGGGCGATTAGGTTTTTGGGTAGCGACTACGCGACTGCTCGCTTCTGTTCATCTACGTCCGCATCACCTTCGTCATCACCATGTCGACCGACGCCAACCGTGCCGCCGCTGAGAAGGCCGCCGAGGATGCCGCGGCTGCTGCCACCGTCACCACCGCCGCGTGGCCGATTGGAGGGTATACATCGCTTATCCCTCTCGTGTTTCTATCTGTTGTAGCAGTACTAGCGATATGCATAGATGTTTCTACTATGTGCGTAGTACATGCTCTGTTAGATCGTAATCAGTGTGTTATCAATGTTGTTCATGTCATGCTCATGATTTATTCATGGATTAATTTAATCAAAAAACTGCCTATTTATTCATCAATCCAAAAACCTAATGTGTGTAGGAGTTTTTCGAATTCTGGTTTTGCTGCTGCACTGTAACCGTCCCCGTTTACGGGGACGTACTTTAAGCGTTGGCAGACTAAAACCACCTTATGGCTCACGGCCATGAACGTGTTCTGGGTCACCGGTGTGACTCCCACAGGAACGATTTCTCCTGAACAGGAGAAGGCGTTCAAGGAGGCCACTGTCGTGTTCCTCGGGGTGGTTCTGAGCGTGATTGGAGATAAGCTGGTTGATGCATATTTGCATATGCGGTCTACCAAGGACTTGTGGGAGGTGCTCGAATCTAAGTTCGGGGCTGCCGATGCAGGGAGCGAGATGTATATTATAGAGCAGTTCCACGATAACAAGATGGTTGAAAACCGTCCAGTATTGGAGCAGGCTCATGAGATAATATGCATTGTTAAGGAGCTTGAGCTTCTTAAGTGCGAGTTACCGGGAAAGTTTGTCGCGGGCAGCATAATCGCTAAGCTCCCCAATTCCTGGAGGAACTTTGCCACCACTCTAAAACATCAGAGGCGTGAATTCTCTATGGAGGATGTCATTGGCCATCTGAGTGTTGAGCACAATTCAAGGGCAAAGGACTCACACGGAAAAGGGGTCGAACGAACTTATGTGGCTAATATGGTACATCAGAAGAACTCCAATTCCCACAAGCTCAAGGAAAAGGACGGTGTCCAACAGAATACCGACTTCAAGAAGAAGGGTAAGAAGACCTTCAAGAAGAACAAGAAGGATGAGGGCTGCTTTACTTGTGGTTCGACTGAACATTGGGCCAACAAGTGCCCAAATAAGTTTAAGAAGTCAGGACAGGACCCCAAGTTCGTCAACATGATTGTGGACAACAATGAGAATGGTGCATCTGGGTACGGTAATTTATTTACTGTTTTTCCAGTGTTTCAGCCTACCGATTGGTGGGTGGATACAGGTGCAGGTGTTCACGTGTGTGCTGACATTTCATTGTTCTCTTCTTACCAGGTCACAGGCCGGGTCTGTATTGATGGGGAATGGCGCAAGTGCTTCTCTGCATGGTGTTGGCACGGTCGATCTGAAGTTTACTTCGGGAAGGATCGTGCAGCTGAAGAACGTGCAGCATGTCCCCACCATCAAGAAGAACCTCGTTAGTGGCTCCCTTCTATGTAGAGAAGGGTTTAAGTTGGTATTCGAGTCTAATAAATTAGTTGTTACTAAGTATGGACTATTTGTTGGAAAAGGTTATGAGAGCAGAGGGATGTTCCGCGTTTCCCTCGCAGATTTCTGTAATAAAGTCGTGAACCATATTCATTCGAGTGTTAATGAATCTGAAGTTTGGCATTCACGTCTTTGTCACATTAGTTTCGGAGTTATGACGTGGCTAGCAAAATCGAATTTAATCCCGAGTTCCACTTTAGCCAAAGGCTCTAAGTGCCATTAGTGTGTGCAATCTAAGCAACCTCGCAAGCCTCACAAGGCAGCAGAGGAGAGACACTTGGCGCCACTTGAACTCACACATTCAGATCTTTGTGAGATGAATGGTGTGTTGACTAAAGGTGGAAAGAAATATTTCATGACTTTGATAGATGATTCCACTAGATATTGCTATGTGTATCTGTTAAATACCAAAGATTAGGCTCTACACTACTTTAAAATCTATAAGGCAGAAGTTGAGAATCAACTCGAAAAGAAAATTAAACGAGTCCGGTCAGATCGTGGTGGAGAGTACTTCTCGAAAGAGTTTGATGCCTTCTGTGCGGAACACGGTATTATTCATGAGAGGACGCCTCCCTACTCACCCCAGTCAAACGGGGTTGCCGAGCGGAAAAACCGTACTCTAACTGATTTGGTTAACGTCATGTTAGATACGTCGGGTTTATCCAAGGCATGGTGGGGGAGGCTATAACGACATCATGTCATGTCCTGAATAAAGTTCCGAAAAAGGATAACGAGATAACTCCTTATGAGAAGTGGACCAAGAGAAGGACAAAACTCTCGTACTTACGTACTTGGGGCTGCTTGGCGAAAGTTAATGTGACGATCCCCAAAAAGCGTAAGCTTGGACCAAAGACTGTGGACTGTGTTAATTTGGGCTACGCTATGAATAGTGTTGGCTATAGATTTCTAGTAGTGAAATCTGAGGTACCTGACATGAAGGTCGGTACAATTATGGAGTCTAAGGATGCTACATTCTTTGAGGACATTTTCCCCATGAGAGATGTACAAAGCACTTCTAGACAGGAATTTGAGGAGACTCCTGAGCCTGCCCTTCCTATGGAATATTATGAACGAACACATGATGAAAATCCCGAGGAGGATGACGAGGAAACCCTTGGTAGGGGCAAGATACAAAGGACTGCAAAGACCTTTGGTGATGATTTCTTCGTGTACATCGTGGATGATACTCCTACTTCTGTTTCAGAAGCATATGCCTCTCCAGAAGCTGACTACTGGAAGGATGCTGTCCGTAGCGAGATGGATTCCATCATGGCTAACGGGACATGGGAGATCACTGAGTGTCCCTATGGTTGCAAACCATTGGGATGTAAGTGGGTGTTCAAAAAGAAGCTTAGGCCCGATGGTACGATTGAAAAGTACAAGGCTAGGCTTGTGGCCAAGGGCTATGACCAGAAAGAAGAGGAAGATTTCTTCGATACTTATTCACCTGTGGCTAGACTAACCACCATTCGAGTATTACTCTCGTTGGCGGCCTCGCACGGTCTTCTCGTCCACCAAATGGATGTTAAGACGGTTTTCTGAATGGAGAGCTAAACGAGGAAATCTACATGCAACAGCCAGATGGCTTTGTGATAGATGGTCTGGAAAGAAAGGTGTGTAGGTTGATGAAATCTTTATATGGCCTGAAGCAAGCACCTAAGCAATGGCATGATAAGTTTAATACAACTCTAACATCTGTTGGCTTCGTTGTTAATGAAGCTAACAAATGTGTATACTATCGCCATGGTGGGGGCGAAGGAGTCATACTGTGCATGTATGTTGATGACATACCGATATTCGGAACCAACCTCAAAGTCATTGAGGAGGTTAAGTCGTTTCTGTCTCAGAACTTTGAGATGAAGGACCTTCGTGTGGCTGATGTTATCTTGAACATCAAGCTACTGAGAGATAATGAGGGTGGGATCACACTTCTGCAATCTCATTATGTTGAGAATGTGTTGAGCCATTTTGGATATTCGGACTGCAAACCATCTCAAACACCATATGATCCTAGTGTGTTGGTTCAAAAGTTCGAAGGCACGGCTAAGGATCAACTGAGATACTCTCAAATCAATGGTTCACTCATGTACCTAGCAAGTGCAATGAGGCCTAACATCGCGTTTGCTGTGAGCAAACTGAGCCGGGTTTTTCCAATCCAGGTGATGTACATTGGGATGCTATTGAGAGAGTTATGCGCTATCTGAAAGGTACTATGAACTATGGAATTCACTATACCGGATACCCGTCGGTACTTGAAGGGTATAGTGATGTGAATTGGATCTCTGCTGCTGATGAGATGAAGGCCACAAGTGGGTATATGTTTACTCTTGGAGGTGGCGCTGTTTCCTGGAAGTCATGCAAGCAAACGATCTTAACGAGATCGACAATCGAAGCAGAATTAACAGCATTAGACACATCTCGTGTCGAAGCAGGATGGCTTCGTAATCTTTTGATGGACTTGCTATTGGTTAATAAACCGGTTCCGGCTATCCTCATGAACTGTGACAATCAGATAGTCATCACCAAGGTGAAGAGTTCAATGGACAACATGATGTCCAATAAACACATAAGAATGAGATTAAAAGCTGTCAGAAAATTAAGAAACTCCGGAGTGATAGCGTTGGAGTATGTCCATACGGCTAAGAATCTGGCAGATCCCTTTACAAAAGGGCTATGGCGTGTTGTGATAGATATTGCATCGAGGGAGATGGGTATGAGACCCACATGAGTTGCCATGGTAGTAACCCAACCTATGTGATCGGAGATCCCGTGAAGTAGGACCTGTGAAAACAAGTCAGTGGTGAACTGAGGAGAGTAACTTTACTAACCCACTCCATTGGAGATGCAATACTCTCGGAAACTGTATGGAAGGATGACTACTATATTAATGTGTTCCAAGGCTTATATGTATAAGCAAGATGCTATCCTACAGAGCGATCTTTGGAGGAACACAGCTATATGAGCCCGACTGCTGGTCACAGTCTATGTGATTGGGGTGATCTCTAGCAAGCTCATGAAAAGGCCAGGAGTGTGACTAATATGCTCCACCCGAGGGGTCGGCCTTCGGCAGCCTCGTATCAGTGAGACTTGTGGTGAAACTTCATGACGCCAAACCGACAATTCAAGGCATAGTCCATTGTTCAGTTGTGAAGGAGTGTAACTACTTGGTCTAGGTGGAGCTCAACCTTAACCAGTCTCCACTGAGATGCTGGTATATCAAAACAGCATTTGGAACAAAGGACAAAGTGGGCCCCTGAGATCTGGTGGGGGATTGTTGAAATATGAAATGGGCCTAGAGCCCATATGACAATTTCAGATTTAATCTCTAAAGGCCCATGTAGGTGGCATGACAAGGTGGTGGGAAGTTTAGTCCCACCATGCTAGTTGAAGAAGAGCTGGAGTGGTTTTTAAGGGATTCTCTCCCTCATGCTATTGGAGCTTGAGAAGAAAAGAAGCCCTCACGCACTCCTCCTCCTCCGCTCGCCTCGCCACGCCACGCCTCGTCACGACGTGCCGCGGGTTGCGGGATTGAGCCGAGCTGAGCTCACTCCTATGTGCTTCTTTTTGCCGGTCAGGAATAGAGAGTCTTTGACAGGTAGGGCCACGATCTAAGATGTCGGATCGTGGGCTACGGACTTGGACGTGGGTTCCGCCCACGTCTCGCCACGCGCGGTCGCACATATATATCTGGGGCGCTGCCAACCCTAGCCGCCGCGAAAACAAAACGCATCTCCGCCTCCACGCCCACGTCGTTCCTCTCCTGCTGCTGCCGCCGGCGACTCCATCCCGTTCACCGCGTACACGGTTGATGGGAGAGCAGGCCTCCGAAACCCCTGCCTCTCCGGATCCTGTACGGGAGAGGGGCGATTAGGTTTTTGGGTAGCGACTATGCGGCTGCTCGCTTCTGTTCATCTACGTCCGCATCACCTTCGTCATCACCATGTCGACCGACGCCGACCATGCCGCCGCTGAGAATGCCGAGGCCGACAAGAAGGCCGCCAAGGATGCCGCGGCTGCTGCCACCGTCACCGCCGCCGCGTGGCCGATTGGAGGGTATACATCGCTTGTCCCTCTCGTGTTTCTTTCTGTTGTAGCAGTACTAGCGATATGCGTAGATGTTTCTACTATGTGCGTAGTACATGCTCTGTTAGATCGTAATCAGTGTGTTATCAATGTTGTTCATGTCATGCTCATGATTTATTCATGGATTAATTTAATCGAAAAACTGCCTATTTATTCATCAATCCAAAAACCTAATGTGTGTAGGAGTTTTTTGAATTCTGGTTTTGCTGCTGCACTGAAACCGTCCCCGTTTACGGGGACGTACTTTAAGCATTGGTAGACTAAAACCACCTTATGGCTCACGGCCATGAACATTTTCTGGGTCGCCGGTGTGACTCCCACAGGAACGATCGCTCCTGAACAAGAGAAGGCGTTCAAGGAGGCCACTGTCGTGTTCCTCGGGGCGGTTCTGAGCGTGATTGGAGATAAGCTGGTTGATGCATATTTGCATATGCGGTCTGCCAAGGACTTGTGGAAGGCGCTCGAATCTAAGTTCGGGGCTGCTGATGCAGGGAGCGAGATGTATATTATAGAGCAGTTCCATGATTACAAGATGGTTGAAAACCGTCCTGTATTGGAGCAGGCTCATGAGATAATATGCATTGTTAAGGAGCTTGAGCTTCTTAAGTGCGAGTTACCAGGCAAGTTTGTCATGGGCTGCATAATCGCTAAGCTCCCCAATTCCTGGAGGAACTTTCCCACCACTCTGAAACATCAGAGGCGTGAATTCTCTATGGAGGATGTCATTGGCCATCTGAGTGTTGAGCAGAATTCAAGGGCAAAGGACTCGCACGGAAAAGGGGTTGAAGGAACTTCTGTGGCCAATATGGTACATCAGAAGAACTCCAATTCCCATGAGCTCAAGGGAAAGAACGGTGTCCAACAGAATACCGACTTCAAGAAGAAGGGTAAGAAGATCTTCAAGAAGAACAAGAAGGATGAGGGTTGCTTTACTTGTGGTTCGACTGAACATTGGGCCAACAAGTGCCCAGATAAGTTTAAGAAGTTAGGACAGAACTCCAAGTCCGTCAACATGATTGTGGACAACAATGAGAATGGTGCATCTGGGTACGGTAATTTATTTACTATTTTTCCAGTGTTTCAGCCTACCGATTGGTGGGTGGATACAGGTGCAGGTGTTCACGTGTGTGCTGACATTTCATTGTTCTCTTCTTACCAGGTCACAGGCCACGGGTCCGTATTGATTGAGGAATGGCGTGAGTGCTTCTGTTCATGGTGTTGGCATGGTCGATCTGAAGTTTACTTCGGGAAGGATCGTGCAGCTGAAGAACGTGCAGCATGTCCCCACCATCAAGAAGAACCTCGTTAGTGGCTCCCTTCTGTGTAGAGAAGGGTTTAAGTTGGTATTCGAGTCTAATAAATTAGTTGTTACTAATTATGGAATATTTGTTGGAAAAGGTTATGAGAGCGGTGGGATGTTCCGCCTTTCCCTCGCTTATTTCTGTAATAAAGTCGTGAACCATATTCATTCGAGTGTCAATGAATCTGAAGTTTGGCATTCACGTCTTTGTCACATTAGTTTCGGAGTTATGACGTGGCTGGCAAAATCGAATTTAATCCCGAGTTTCACTTTAGCCAAAGGCTCCAAGTGCCATTAGTGTGTGCAATCTAAGCAACCTCGCAAGCCTCACAAGGCAGCAGAGGAGAGACACTTGGCGCCACTTGAACTCATACATTCAGATCTTTGTGAGATGAATGGTGTGTTGACTAAAGGTGGAAAGAAATATTTCATGACTTTGATAGATGATTCCACTAGATATTGCTATGTGTATCTGTTAAATACCAAAGATGAGGCTCTACACTACTTTAAAATCTATAAGGCAGAAGTTGAGAATCAACTCGAAAAGAAAATTAAACGAGTCCGGTCAGATCGTGGTGGAGAGTACTTCTCGAAAGAGTTTGATGCCTTCTGTGCGGAACACGGTATTATTCATGAGAGGACGCCTCCCTACTCACCCCAGTCAAACGGGGTTGCCGAGCGGAAAAACCGTACTCTAACTGATTTGGTTAACGTCATGTTAGATACGTCAGGTTTATCCAAGGCATGGTGGGGGAGGCTATAATGACATCATGTCATGTCCTGAATAAAGTTCCGACAAAGGATAATGAGATCACTCCTTATGAGAAGTGGACCAAGAGAAGGACAACACTCTCGTACTTACGTACTTGTGGCTGCTTGGCGAAAGTTAATGTGCCGATCCCCAAAAAGCATAAGCTTGGACCAAAGACTGTGGACTGTGTTAATTTGGGCTACGCTATGAATAGTGTTGGCTATAGATTTCTAGTAGTGAAATCTGAGGTACCTGACATGAAGGTCGGTACAATTATGGAGTCTAAGGATGCTACATTCTTTGAGGACATTTTCCCCATGAGAGATGTACAAAGCACTTCTAGACAGGAATCTGAGGAGACTCCTGAGCCTGCCATTCCTATGGAATATTATGAACGAACACATGATGAAAATCCTGAGGAGGATGATGAGGAAACCCTTGGTAGGGGCAAGAGACAAAGGACTGCAAAGACCTTTGGTGATGATTTCTTCGTGTACCTCGTGGATGATACTCCTACTTCTATTTCAGAAGCGTATGGCTCTCCAGAAGCTGACTACTGGAAGGATGCTGTCCGTAGCGAGATGGATTCCATCATGGCTAACAGGACATGGGAGATCACTGAGCGTCCCTATGGTTGCAAACCATTGGGATGTAAGTGGGTGTTCAAAAAGAAGCTTAGGCCCGATGGTACGATTGAAAATTACAAGGCTAGGCTTGTGGCCAAGGGCTATGACCAGAAAGAAGAGGAAGATTTCTTCGATACTTATTCACCTGTTGCTAGACTGACCACCATTCGAGTATTAATCTCGTTGGCAGCCTCGCACGGTCTTCTTGTCCACCAGATGGATGTTAAGATGGCATTTATGAATGGAGAGCTAAACGAGAAAATCTACATGCAACAGCTAGATGGCTTTGTGATAGATGGTCAGGAAAGAAAGGTGTGTAGGTTGTTGAAATCTTTATATGGCCTGAAGCAAGCACCTAAGCAATGCCATGATAAGTTTAATACAACTCTGACATCTGTTGGCTTTGTTGTTAATGAAGCTGACAAATGTGTATACTATCGCAATGGTGGGGGCGAAGGAGTCATACTGTGCCTGTATGTTGATGACATACCGATATTCGGAACCAACCTCAAAGTCATTGAGGAGGTTAAGTCGTTTCTATCTCAGAACTTTGAGATGAAGGACCTTGGTGTGGCTGATGTTATCTTGAACATCAAGCTACTGAGAGATAATGAGGGTGGGATCACACTTCTGCAATATCATTATGTTGAGAAGGTGTTGAGCCGTTTTGGATATTCGGACTGCAAACCATCTCAAACACCATATGATCCTAGTGTGTTGGTTCGAAAGTTCGAAGGCACAGCTAAGGATCAACTGAGATACTCTCAAATCATTGGTTCACTCATGTACCTAGCAAGTGCAACGAGGCCTGACATCGCGTTTGCTGTGAGCAAACTGAGCCGGTTTGTTTCCAATCCGGGTGATGTACATTGGGATGCTATTGAGAGAGTTATGCCCTATCTAAAAGGTACTATGAACTACGGACTTCACTATACCGGATACCCGTTGGTACTTGAAGGGTATAGTGATGCGAATTGGATCTCTGATGCTGATGAGATGAAGGCCACAACTGGGTATATGTTTACTCTTGGAGGTTGCGTTGTTTCCTGGAAGTCTTGCAAGCAAACATTCTTAACGAGATCGACAATGGAAGCAGAATTAACAGCATTAGACACATCTGGTGTCGAAGCAGGATGGCTTCGTGATCTTTTGATGGACTTGCCATTGGTTGATAAACCGGTTTCGGCTATCCTTATGAACTGTGACAATCAGACTGTCATCACCAAGGTGAAGAGTTCAAAGGACAACATGAAGTCCAATAAACACATAAGAATGAGATTAAAAGCTGTCAGAAAATTAAGAAACTCCGAAGTGATAGCGTTGGAGTATGTCCATACGGCTAAGAATCTGGCAGATCCCTTTACAAAAGGGTTATCGCGTGTTGTGATAGATAGTGCATCGAGGGAGATGGGTATGAGACCCACAGGAGTTGCCATGGTAGTAACCCAACCTATGTGATCGGAGATCCCGTGAAGTAGGACCTGGGAAAACAAGCCAGTGGTGGACTGAGGAGAGTAACATTTGGGTGGTTACCCGCCCTGGCTTTTGACGTTAAGTTGCCAGGGCGTATGTTGTTTAAACTCTGTGCAGGATTTGCATAACTATGACTTATATAAATGCTTCAGTCCAAGCTCATCGCTCAAATTGGTGTCTCAGAAGGGTTATCAATTATTGATTTTCTCAAGGGCTATAGGCCACTGGGTTACAAAATTTCCGACTTACAATGAATGCGCATTAAGTCATCATCGGCCAAGAGCCGCCAGGTATTTAAACTCTGGATTTACTTTTCAACCGATGAGTTATTCAAATCTTTAATAGCCAAAACTGGCTTGATTTTCATGATGATATTGAATGATTGAGGTTTTCATACCGGATTATATTATTCAAATCTTTAATAACCAACATGGCTGGATTTTATTATAGTTATCAGTAACCAGTATTATGATTATGGTTTTCAAAGTCGCTTTAGCGCTATGGCTATTATATTATCAATGGATATGATTTATTTTACAATTGAAGGAATTGTCCCAAGTCGCTGCAGGCTTACTACCTGGCACTTGGGGGCTACATTATTCAACTTAAGATTATATCAAATATACAAGTCTCATGTCGCTGCAAGCATGCACCATGACACTTAGGGGTTAATGCAGAGTCATTTTTATTAGTCTTATTGAAGACCCGACTCATCACATTATAATGAGCCGGCCCTTGGGGGCTACCAAGTGCTCCTATCAACAATTCAAGGTACACAAATCTTCATCTATTATTGAAGGATCCACTGCTCAGTTGGTAAAGCACAAAGCTCTCAACCTTGTGGACGTGGGTTCATGCCCCATGATGGGGGTTACATTATATGATGTTCTTTTCAAAGAAGTATATATAAGGTACCAGCTCAATATTATCTTACTGAGCCGGCCCTTGGGGGCTACACATTGCTCTTCAAATCTACATGATCATATTTATAAAGTCCCTGGTCATTATTGCATAATGACCCGGCCCTTGGAGGCTACACTGGTTGAAGTTTTTATGAGCATAAGGCAATTACAAGTCCCAGGTTGCTGGAAGCATGACAACCCGGCACTTGGGGCTACCTATGTGGAATATTCAGTTTATGACTAATGATTGAGATGAACAAACCGGATTTCTTCAAAGGTTGCAACACTTATATTGGAGCAAGTCTTAAGCTATCACTATGTTCTCCTCTTAAGACTCGGGGGCTACAGGTATTATGCATATATAAGGAGGATCATCTTCAAATTATCAGTTTTGAGCAAATCAGGAAGATCAATTGCATGACCCGATGTCAAGAACAATTATGACCCGACATCGTCTGTTATATAACTCGGCAATTTTGGTAATATTAAACGGCAAATTGAGTATGAAGCTAGCTTATTGACCTGGATTTTCTAGAAGAAGGAAATGACAAAGACTTAAGGATGTTCAGGTGCCGGTTTACAAGAATTCTTAACCCAGAGCACAACCTGTCAAATTTGTTCTTGTGTTTATTTTGCAGCATAAGTTCACCATGGATAAATTCAAGCTAAACTTGGGGGCTAATGTCGGGGATATACCCCGCGGTGTAACCCGGCCGGAAGTATAACCCGGCCGGACTTGGTGACTCACTGATGAGCCGCCCTGACTGGACGACACACTAAGTGACCCGCCCGATCCTGGCAACTTATGGGTAACCTGGCAAGCGGATCAGAGGAGTGACAAGACCCGGGGGCCCAGGAGGCTCAAGGCCCAGAAGGCCGTCTTATGTTATGGTAGGTCGGCTTAAGAGGAAAGGCGTGAGGAATATCTCCCTCACAAGGAATCAAGACCCGGACTTGTATCCGGCTTGTAGTAGAAGATAGGCTAGTCCTAATCCTATTTGACTCCACATGTAACCAGCCCCTCTAACTTATATAAGGAGGGGCAGGGCTCCCCAAGGGAGGGGACAAGAAACAATAGCTGGGGCTAGACACAAAGAACTGGCTTACCGGCGACTCTCTCATGATCATAATGAGATCTAGCCACAAACAGCATGTAGGGTTATTACCGAATGATGTTTCCCAGGGCCCGAAGCTGTCTAAAATCCTTGTCTTGCATGTTGCGTCTCTCGTCCCAATCAACCCCTCTCAAGCTACCGCATAGATGCATTGGCCTCGCGACTAAGTCCTGACACTAAGGGCATCTGCCGTGACAATTCCATGACACACTCCGTAGGAGATGCAATACTCTCGGAAACTGTATGGAAGGATGACTACTATATTAATGTGTTCCAAGGCTTATATGTATAAGCAAGATGCTATCCTATAGAGCGATCTTTGGAGGAACACACCTATATGAGCCCGACTGCTGCTCACAGTCTATGAGATTGGGGTGATCTCTAGCAAGCTCATGAAAAGGCCAGGAGTTTGACTAATATGCTCCACCCGAGGGGTCAGCCTTCGGCAGCCTCGTATCAGTGAGACTTGTGGTGAAACTTCTTGACGCCAAACTGACAATTCAAGGCATAGTCCATTGTTCAGTTGTGAAGGAGTGTAACTACTTGGTCTAGCTGGAGCTCAACCTTAATCGGTCTCCACTGAGATGCTGGTATATCAAAACAGCGTTTGGAACAAAGGACAAAGTGGGCCCCTGAGATCTGGTGGGGGATTGTTGAAATATGAGATGGGCCTAGAGCCCATATGACAATTTCAGATTTAATCTCTAATGGCCCATGTAGGTGGCATGACAAGGTGGTGGGAAGTTTAGTCCCACCATGCTAGTGGAAGAGGAGTTGGAGTGGTTTATAAGGGATTCTCTCCCTCATGCTATTGGAGCTTGAGAAGAAAAGAAGCCCTCACGCACTCCTCCTCCTCCGCTCGCCTCACCACGCCACGCCTCATCATGACGCACCGCGGGTTGCGGGATTGAGCCGAGCCGAGCTCACTCCTATGCGCTTCTTTTTGCCAGTCAGGAACGGAGAGTTTTTGACAGGTAGGGCCACGATCTGAGACGTCGGTTCGTGGGCTACCAACTTGGACGTGGGTTCAGCCCATGTCTCTCCACGCGTGGCCGCACATATATATGTGGGGCGCTACCAACCCTAGCCGCCGCAAAAACAAAACGCATCTCAGCCTCCATGCCCACGTCGTTCCTCTACTGCTGCTGCCGCCGGCGACTCCATCCTGTTCACTGCGTACAGGGTTGACGGGAGAGCACGCCTCCGAAACCCCGCCTCTCCGGATCCTATATGGTAGAGGGGCGATTAGGTTTTTGGGTAGCGACTACGCGACTGCTTGCTTCTGTTCATCTACGTCCGCATCACCTTCATCATCACCATGTCGACCGACGCTGACCGTGCCGCCGCTGAGAAGGCCGAGGCCGACAAGAAGGCCGCCGAGAATGCCGCGGCTGCTGCCACCGTCACCACCGCCACATGGCCGATTGGAGGGTATACATCGCTTATCCCTCTCGTGTTTCTTTCTGTTGTAGCAGTACTAGCGATATGCGTAGATGTTTCTACTATGTGCTTAGTACATGCTCTGTTAGATTGTAATCAGTGTGTTATCAATGTTGTTCATGTCATGCTCATGATTTATTCATGGATTAATTTAATCAAAAAACTGCCTATTTATTCATCAATCCGAAAACCTAATGTGTGTAGGAGTTTTTCGAATTCTGGTTTTGCTACTGCACTGAAACCGTCCCCATTTACGGGGACGTACTTTAAGCGTTGGCAGACTAAAACCACCTTACGGCTCACTGATGAAGCCATGTGCCTAGGGTAGGGTCATGGACCTGTCCAAGATACCCTACCCAAGGACATCTCTAGAAGAAACTACCTTTCAGTCGACCTGGAAGGATTTCACTCGATGGACTCGAAGACACTCGACCATGAAGCCACTCACTCGACCACCAGGAGATCTAGAGTCACTCTGCACACAAACGGTCTGTCATTAAGTAGTCTTTATGGTCATGATAGCACTTTATGTATGGCGTTACCAGTAACGCCAGACCTTAATGTACCTTAAACCCTGCATAACTGAGGGCCAGAGGGGTTTGGCCGACTCTATATAAGCCACCCCCCTCCTCAGTGTAAAGGGTTCGCACACCTGTAACTTATACACACATAATCCAGTCGACCGCCTCCGGGCTCCGAGACGTAGGGTTGTTACTTCCTCCGAGAAGGGTCTGAACTCGTAAACACCTGGCGTACACAACTACTCCATAGCTAGGATCTTGCCTCTCCATTCCTACCCCCCTATTCTACTGTCAGACTTAGAACCACGACAGTTGGCGCCAACCGTGGGGCAGGTGTCTTAGCGACTTATTGGAGAAGTTGAGATTGTTCTGATCACCTTCATCATGGTTTCTGGCAGAGTTTTGGTTGAGGGCCGCGAGATCCGTCTCGACGCGCTCACGTTCATCGCCGATGACTCCGCTTGGCTTCAGGAGGCTCCACTCGACATCGACACGCTCTCCGTCCGCAGCGCGACGCACTTTCGCGCGTGTGTCCGCGGTGTCCTCCTGCGGCAACCGTCGGCCCCGTATCGGTCGACCCCTGTGTCGTCCTCCCTCCCCGACTCCCGCCAGCGCAAGCGCTCCGGTCGGTCGAGGCTTCAGCGGTGGGTGAGGCACGCGGTGGCCCGCTAGTCGGCCACCCCCCAAGTTGCGGCGATCGAGCCTGACGAATCTCTCTACGGCCTGTTCGACCTGTCAACTGGCTCCGTAGAGATTGCATCTGAGTGCGACAGCAGTGATCCAGCGGCGGAGGTCCTGATGGCACCGATGGAGGCAACGGTGGAGGCGACCCAGTGCAGGTCCACGAAGAGTATCAACCCGAGCCACTCACTTCGCTGCAAAGGGAAGATCTACGCCGCCGGAACATGGATGCGCTGCATACTCCTATCGTTGGAGAAACCCCCGAGGCTCGTGCCTTAGAGGACGCGCGTTTGGCCAACCTGGCTGAGCGCACTTGACTGGAGAACCTCCAGCGAGCACTCGACGAGCGTGCACGGCAACGGGTCCCAGACTCCAGTCGACGTCAACTCATTCCACCACCAACTCAGGTATATCGAACTCTGATTCAGAATCTAGCAGCTGCAGCCCGTATAGCAGAGTCGATCCAGACTTCCCAGTCAGAGGCTGGCAGAGGCTTGATGCAGATCAGAGATTTACTCTGGGCAACAGGAGATCAAAATTTAGCTGTATCGCAGTCGCAAAATAGGATTCACAGCAGATCAGTCGCCACGAATACAGTCCAGTCGGCCCATAGCCCGAGATCGCCCCCGAGGCGTGAGGGACGTGGAGGTCGGCATGATCAGTATGATGACTGATTCGATCGCGATGATCGATGTCGAGTGCCCACTCCTCCCCCAAGGGGTGGGTCGTACACCCCTCGACAGCAAGATGACAAACGCCAGCATAGTGTTGGGCGAAGGGTTCCAGTCGACCCCAGAGAACCAGGCTTTGATGCGAGATCCATTATCATTCAAGGTTTGGTCCATCGGAACAGAGCTCACCGAGAAGGCCATGACAGAGATGTGCCCACCAGCAGCAGAGTTCACGTCTCAGGACCAGAGTGGTTTAGGAGAGCCAACAGGGCCGCGGTGATTCCTCCCAACTTCAGGTTGGTGACTGGAGTCAGTAAGTTCACAGGCGAGTCCAAGCCCGATACTTGGCTTGAAGACTACCGAGTGGCTGTTCAGATTGGCGGCGGCAATGATGAGGTGGCCATGAAACACCTGTCTCTTATGTTGGAGGGCTCGGCCAGAGCATGGCTGAATCAGTTGGCACCTATCAGTATTTACACTTGGGAAGATCTTGCCCGAGTGTTTGTCAGAACATTTGAAGGAACTTGCAAGCGACCAGCAGGGTTGACAGAGCTGCAGGTTTGTGTGCAAAAGTCGAATGAGACTCTGAGGGATTACATCCAGAGGTGGATCACGTTGCATCACATGATGGAAAATGTATCTAATCACCAAGCAGTTTGTGCCTTCAAGGAAGGCGTTAAGAACAGAGAGCTAAGTTTGAAATTCGGTCGGACAGGAGACATGACCCTGAGTTGGATGATGGAGATTGCCACCAAGTATGCCAATGGTGAAGAATAAGATCAACTCCGGAGTGGCAAGTACAAGCCAACCGCTCATGAAACCGGGGGAGGGAACTCCAGTTGGAAGCAGAAGCGGAAAGCCGAGCCAGTTGCTCCTGGAGAATCCTTGGCCGTGACTCAAGGAAAGTTCAAAGGAAAGCCCAAAGGATCTTGGAACCCTAAGAAGGTGAAGGACAAGGAAGGAAATGACGTGATGGATTTGCCGTGCCACATCCACACGAAGAAAGATGAGGAGGGTAACTTCGTTTACCCGAAACATACCACTCGATAGTGTCGACTCTTGATCCAGCAATTTCAGGGGAAACAACCCAAGGATAAGGAAAAGGAGTCGGACAAAGTTGAGGACAAAGAGGACAGTGATGAAGGATATCTCCATGTCAATTCCACCCTGATGATTTTTGCTGATGTTGAAAGCAAAAGTCGATTGAAAGTTATCAACCGAGAGGTGAATATGGTTGCTCCGGTGACTCCTAGTTATCTGAAGTGGTCTCAGACTGCCATCACATTCGACCAGTCCGATCATCCGACACACAAATCCACCCCCGGGAGGCAAGCTCTGGTGGTCGACCCAGTCGTCGAAGGCACTCAACTGACTAAAGTCTTGATGGATGGTGGCAGTGGCCTGAATATATTGTATGCAGAAACACTGAAAGGGATGGGCATTCCGATGTCCAGACTCAGTACCAGCAACATGAGTTTCCATGGAGTCATTCATGGGAAGAAGGCTGAGTCACTCGGCCAAATTGCTCTTGATTTGGTTTTCGGTGATTCCAAGAATTTCCGAAAAGAAAAGTTGACGTTTGAAGTTGTGGATTTCCAGAGTGCTTATCACACTATTTTGGACAGGCCAGCTTATGCACGTTTCATGGCTCGACCATGCTATGTGTATCTCAAAATGAAGATGCCTGGTCCCAAAGGTGTGATCACTATTACTGGCAATCGGAAGAAGGCGGAAGAGTGCTTTCAGAAGGGCTCAAAGATCGCTGATGCTTAGATGGCAGTGGTAGAGCTGCAGGAATACCAGAAAACTACAGATCTAAGTGATTTGTTGCGAGCCAAGAAGCCCGCTATAGAGTCAGTGTTTCAGTCGTCCGGGGAGACGAAGCCCGTTCACATTCACCCGACCGACCCCAGTGCTGCTCTGACTCATATCTCTACAACACTCGACTCCAAATAGGAAGAAGCGCTCATCCAGTTCCTCCGTGAGAACTGGGACATCTTCGCATGGAAGCCTGCTGACATGCCGGGTGTTCCCAGGGGGCTGGCTGAGCATCGCCTGAGAGTCCACTCAAAAGTAAAACCTGTCAAGGAACATCTTCGGCGGTCCGCCGTCTAGAAGAGAAAGGCTATTGGCGAAGAGGTGGCTCGGCTCTTAGCAGCGGAGTTTATCCGAGAGATTTACCACTCCGAGTGGCTCGCCAATGTTGTCATGGTCCCCAAGAAGGACAAGTCACTTCGTATGTGCATTGACTTCAAACATATCAATCGGGCCTGCCCGAAAGATCATTTTCCCCTCCCCCGCATCGACCAAATAGTCGACTCAACTTCGGGATGTGAGCGCCTGTCTTTTTTAGACGCCTATTCCGGTTACCATCAGATCCTTCTGTATGGACCCGACGAGATTAAAACAGCTTTCATCACTCCATTCAGGTGCTTCTGCTATGTCACCATGCCATTCGGCCTCAAGAATGCCGGAGCCATGTTCATGAGGATGATTCAAAAGTGTTTACTCACTCAAATATGTCGGAATGTGGAAGCATACATGGATGATATTGTGGTCAAATCACAGAAGGGTTCCGACCTGTTGACTGACCTTGCTGAAACATTTGCCAATCTCAGGAGGTGTGATATCAAGCTTAATCCATCAAAGTGCACATTCTGAGTTCCTGGTGGAAAGTTGCCCGGTTTTCTCGTTTCTGAACAAGGAATCGACGCCAACCCAGAAAAAGTTGGCACTATACCCCGAATGAAATGCCCTGTGCCTGTGCACGATGTCCAAAAGCTTACTGGATGCTTGGCCGCTTTAAGTCAATTCATCTCTCGCCTCGATGAAAAGGCATTGCCTCTTTACCGACTGATGAAGAAGTCAGGAAAGTTCGAGTGGACTCCTGAAGCTGATGCAGCGTTTGCAGAGCTAAAAGCCCTGCTTTCCACCCAGCCAGTGCTTGCTGCCCCAATCAGCGAAGAGCCTTTGCTGCTTTACATTGCAGCCACAGGACAAGTCGTCAGTACAGTACTTACGGTCGAGCGGGAAGAAGAAGGAAAAGCCTTCAAAGTTTAGCGCCCAGTATATTATCTTTCTGAAGTTTTGACCCCATAAAAGAAAAGATATCCACATTATCAGAAGCTTGTATATGGGATTTATATGACCGCAAAGAAGGTTGCTCATTACTTCTCTGACCATTCCATTACAGTCGTCAGCGATGCCCCATTGTTAGAGATTCTGCACAACAGAGATGCAACTGGTCGAGTGGCCAAATGGGCGATTGAACTCCTTCCCCTTGATATCAAGTTTGAGGCAAAGAAAGCCATCAAGTCCCAAGCTGTAGCAGATTTCATCGCCGAGTGGATTGAACAGCAACTACCGACTCAAGTTCACTCGAAGCACTGGACCATGTTCTTTGATGGTTCTAAGATGCTGAATGGTTCCGGTGCTGGGGTAGTATTGGTTGCCCCCCGAGGAGATAAGCTCAGATATGTGCACTCGAAGACTTGAAGACCATTCCACTCGTCTGGCCCTTCGCTGTTTGGGGGTTAGATATGGTTGGACCACTGAGAACTAGCAGGAGCGGCTTCACTCACTTGCTAGTAGCAGTCGACAAGTTTACCAAATGGATCGAAGCTAAGCCTATCAAGAATCTGGATGCTGGCACTGCTATCAGCTTCATCAGAGAGTTAGTATTCAAATATGGAGCTCCGCACAGCATCATCACGGATAATGGGTCAAACTTCGATTCCGACGAATTCAGAGCCTTTTGCGCATCTCAAGGCACACGAGTTGACTATGCTTCAGTCGCTCACCCCCAGTCGAATGGACAAGCAGAACGAGCAAATGGTTTAATTCTCAAAGGACTGAAACCCGACTGATGCGCGGTCTCAAACACGCAGCATGCGCATGGGTCGACAAACTTCCGTCAGTTCTTTGGGGATTAAGGACCACTCCTAATCTTTCGACTGGGAGAACTCCGTTCTTCCTGGTCTATGGAGCTGAAGCAGTCCTGTCGAGTGACCTGCTTAACAATGCACCCCGAGTCGAACTCTACACCGAAGATGAAGCAGAGCAAGCCTGACAGGACGCAGTCGACCTTCTAGAAGAAGAAAGAGAGGTGGCCATGATCCGATCGACTATCTATCAGCAAGACTTGCGTCGATTCCATGCCAGAAACGTGAAGAGTCGAGCCTTCCAAGAAGGAGATTTGGTTCTCCGAGTGGATCAGCAGAAGCAACACAAGCTTGCTCCTACCTGGGAAGGCCCCTTCATCGTCACCAAAGTCCTCCACAATGGAGCGTACCATCTTTACAATGTCGATCGCCAGATTGACGAGCCAAGAGCTTGGAACGCGGAGCTGCTCCGCCCCTTTTATACTTAAGTATTCACTCGGATGAGATGTAATAAAAGTACTTCTGTAGTTTGTTTTTCAAAGACAAGAGTGTTATAATTTTCCCAGTGATTGTTGCTACTTTTTTTACGTAAAAAATCCCCCAGTGGGTGGCTTAGCGGCGAATCCGTTTTGCCTAAGTTTGTAAAAAAAAGATCCCTATCGAGTGGTGAGCCAACCTCCCACTCGGGGGCTTAGTTGCGAATCCGTTTCGCCTAAGATTAAGGAAAAATCCTACCGAGTGGTGAGCCAGCCTCCCACTCGGAGCCTTAGCTACAGTCCAAGTACTCGCCTAAGTGTTTAAAATCCTACCGAGTGGTGAGCCAGCCTCCCACTCGGAGGCTTAGCTGCAGTCCAAGTACTCGCCTAAGTGTTTCAAATCCTACCGAGTGGTGAGCCAGCCTCCCACTCGGAGGCTTAGCTGCAGTCCAAGTACTCGCCTAAGTGTTTAAAATCCTACCGAGTGGTGAGCCAGCCTCCCACTCGGAGGCTTAGCTGCAGTCCAAGTACTCGCCTAAGTGTTTAAAATCCTACAGAGTGGTGAGCCAGCCTCCCACTCGGAGGCTTAGCTGCAGTCCAAGCACTCGCCTAAGTATTTAATACAATGTGCGCTCTGCAAGGAGGACGAGGTACAGGTCGACTGATACTTTCTCCTTCCGAGCTACGCCACAAATACAATGTGTGTTCTGCAAGAACGACGAGGTGCAGGTCGACTGTTACCTTCTCCTTCCGAGCTACGCCACAAATACAACGTGCGCTCTGCAAGGAGGATGAGGTACAGGTCGACTGATACTTTCTCCTTCCGAGCTACACCACAAATACAATGTGCGTTCTGCAAGGACGACGAGGTGCAGGTCGACTGTTACCTTCTCCTTCCGAGCTACGCCACAAATACAACGTGCGCTCTGCAAGGGCGATGAGGTGCAGGTCGACTATTACCTTCTCCTTCGGAGCTACACCACCAAAAAATCCTACCGAGTGGAGAGCAAACCTCCCACTCGGGGGCTTAGCTGCAGTCCAGTACTCGCCTAAGTATCTGAAAATCCTACCGAGTGGAGAGCAAACCTACCACTCGGGGGCTTAGCTGCAGTCCAGTACTTGTCTAAGTATCTGAAAATCCTACCGAGTGGAGAGCAAACCTCCCACTCGGGGGCTTAGCTGCAGTCCAGTACTCGCCTAAGTATCTGAAAATCCTACCTAGTGGAGAGCATACCTCCCACTCGGAGGCTTAGCTGCAGTCCAATACTCGCCTAAGTATCTGAAATCCTACTGACTGGAGAGCAAACCTCCCACTCGGAGGCTTAGCTGCAGCCCAGTGCTCGCCTAAGTATCTGTAAATCCCGCCGAGTGGAGCAATCCTCCCACTCGGGGGCTTGGCGGCAGCCCAGTGCTTGCCTAAGCACTTAATCTATTCCACTCTACAAGGATGACGAGGCGCAGGTCGACTGTTACATTCAGGCGCAGGTCGACTGTTACCTTCTACCTCTGAGCTACGCCACAAATACAATGGCTTTCCACCTCAGAGCTGCTTCTCAAGCATCAAAATATGTTCCGAGTGAAGAATAAAATTCGCTCGAAGGCAAATGCAAGCATATTCAATGATAAGTAAAGTTCAGATAACGGATTCAGAAGTGCTCAGGCGTCAAGCCTGTAAAAGTTTATCGGTTACAAAACCACTCGGCATTCCGAGGCAAATTTAAGGTGAAGCATAGAAGTTTTTTACTCCTCAGGTGGAGGACTGGAGGGCGCGACAAACTGGTCCAGGTCGATTCCATCAGCAATCCGAGTGGCAGCAGCAATGAAGGTCTTCATGAAAGATTGGAAGTCATGCTTCTTGGTATTGGCCACCTTGATGGACACCAGCTTGTCCTCTCGCGCATTCTTACAGTGAACACGCACCAGGGACAGAGCAACATCAGCACCACACTTGGCAGAAGACTTCTTCCATTCCTGCACTTGACCTGGAACGTCATTCAGTCGAGTCATTAAAGACTCGAGGTCATTTTGAAGCGTATCTCTTGGCCAGAGTGTCCTGTCGATCCGTGACACCGCAACCTTCGATCGAGTGAGGTAGTCGACAACACTAGCAATGCGAGACTCCAGTCGGAGCACGTTCATAGCGGCTTCATCCTTCACAGGAGAGTTAATGGGGTCCAGGCTTGTCTCCACTCGATTGGTTTCCTCCTCAAAGTTCTGGCAGAATTCTATGAACACAATTCAGAGTTAAGCCAACAGTTTTATGACGAGTCGACAATAACAAGTCAGTCGGATAAAAGGGATTAACTTCAAGCATGAGGAATAACTTCTTGGCGAGCCCTCCCAGATAAACCTCCAGATCGTTCTTCTTCCTCGCCAGTTCGCTAGCTTTGTCACTCATATCTATCTTGTCATTCTTCAGTCAGCTGACCTCCTTGTTGGCCGCGTCGAGAGCAGCTTTCAGATTGGTGTTCTCCTCTTCAAGTTTACCGACTGAAGTCAACTTTTCTTCCGCGAGCTTCGTCTTGTCTGAAACCGCTTTCTGCGCCTCGGCGAGGTCAAGGTCCTTCTTCTTCAGAGCCTCCTTCAGTTTATCTGCAAAGTGACAATGAGATCAGAATCAAGAATGGACAAAAAGATAAAGACAATTGTCAAGATTCTCACCAGACATACCTTTTGCTTCATCCTTCGCCTTCGTGAAGTTCTCCTGGACACGCTTCAAGTCAAGTTCGAGCTGGATATGTTTGTTCTCCAACTCAGTATAACGAGCCACAAGCTCGCAAGATTTCTGCAAAACGTCAATCGACAGACATCAAAAATAGGTCACTTCCGAGTGACTAAGAGAAAAAAATCATACCATTTCTAAGACTACAGGCGAATCAAAATATTCAACAGTAGTCTCGGGGACTACACCCAGTGGGTGCACTCAGCGTGCCCCCACTGGTTCTATCGGCTCGGTTCGATCAGTCGACCGAAAGAGACAGAAAGTCATGATCTAAAAAAAAGGGGGGAAATGTTCTTCAGACCATAGTCGACTGCCAGCAGTCGACCATGGTCTCGGGGACTACACCCAGTGGGTGCACTCAGCATGCCCCCACTGGTCCTACCGTTTCCATTCGACCAGACCGAGTGGAGAAGTTAGAGTGAAGAAGTTCAAAGTATAAAGACTACAGTCGACTGCCAGCAGTCCACCATAGTCTCGGGGACTACACCCAGTGGGTGCACTCGGCGTGCCCCCACCAATCCAAAAATACAATCGACACACCTAGTGGGTGTATAGATAATAAGGTCTTCAGAAAGAAGAGTTTTCAGGTACCATATCCTAACATAACAAGAGGTGACCAACTTACCTAGACGTTGCTCTGAAGAGCTGAGCTTGCATCATAAGCTGCCTGGCTGACATCCCGG
Organism: Triticum timopheevii; assembly: GCA_963921465.1. Lineage (NCBI taxonomy): Eukaryota > Viridiplantae > Streptophyta > Magnoliopsida > Poales > Poaceae > Triticum > Triticum timopheevii. The sequence goes on along the minus strand of OY997274.1, from coordinate 631,043,362 downwards.
ATCGCCTTCACCTGCTCCATCATAACCCCCGCCTGGCGTATAGCTTCCTTAGCAGCACCTGCTTGGTCCTCTGGGACGTGGTGCATGGCGAAAAGGGAAGGCGGGTCAGCACTCGACGACGAAGGACGAGCACTCGTCAGTGGCACAGCAAAGGACACGGTAGTCCGAGTGACGTTGCCTCCCTCCAGAACCAGCGTCTCAGGTGCTGATACAACCTAAGCAGTCTTGCCAGCAGGCGCCTTCTTGTTCCTCCTCTACCTCAGTGGCTCCTCATCGTCATCATCAGGGAGATCAATGACATGAGGTGGGGCTACAAGAAAGATTCAAAGTTAAAGATGAAGATCTAATCGACCAAAAGCAAAACTACGGAGATCATACCAAGGTTGGAGGTGGCAGCATCTTCCATTTCTTGGTCCTCGTTCCTGACTGAGGTCTCGGAGGTAGCAGCACTGCAGATTCCAGAAATCAGTCGGTTAGCCAACGAGTCGACCGAGAGTTTATTCATGCCAAACAAGAAAACACAAGTTCTGCTATTACCTGGAAATAGTGGGAATCACCATCCTCATCTTCGGTAGGGCCTTCGTCGGTTTTGATGATGTCGCTCGGGGTTGCTTCGATGCTTTCTCAGTCGACGCCGGAGAGGACATCCGAGGGCGTTTCGTCGACTGCCCAACGGGCACAGTCGCTTTTCCACGCTCGACTGCGGGGTCATGGGCGAGCTTGGATCGCCTTTTAGTGCGGGGAAGGTCGACTTCCTCCTCCTATTCCTCCTCCTCCTCTTCACCAGAGCCGTCGTCTTCTTCATCCTCCTCACCATCAGATTGCCACTCCTCCTGACTTTCACCTCCGCTCCCCTCCTCCTCCTCGATCTGTTCTTGCGCCCCGTTGGGCATCGAGTACATCTCGGTAGTGACCTGGAAGACAACAAACAAGACAAAAGTCAGTCGACTGAATTCTAGCAAAATGGAATGAAGGAAGTAAGATCACAGTCGGAGATACAGAATTGGACCTTGTCTAGCTCGTATGATTGGTCGAGTGGAGGGATCCTCCTGGCTCCTCGGGGGTTGTCCTTGTTCCCTGTGATGGCAGTCATCTACCTCTCCAGCGTGGCATCCTTGACCTCCTCCGGGTGGACCCGAGTGGTGTCTTCAGTGCCAGAATACATCCACATCGGATGGTCTCGATATTGAAGCGGCTAGATGCATTGTCGAAGGAAAACCTCCAGAAGATCCATGCCAGTCACCCCGTCACGGATAAGCTGGACTACACGTTCGACCAGCACCTTAACCTGAGCCTTCTCCTCCGGGACAACCTTCAGAGAGGACGGCTTGCTCACTCGATCCATGGAGAAAGGAGGGAGTCCAGTCGACTGCCCTGGCGTCGGCTGGTCTTGGCAGTAGAACCAGGTCGACTGCCACCCTCGGACCGACTCAGGAAGGACCATGGCTGGAAAGGCACTTTTACCCCTAATTTGAACCCCAAGACCCCCACACATCTGAATCACTTGGGTTTTCTCATCACCCGGATTGGCCTTTTTCACCGTCTGGGAGCGACAGGTGAAAATGTGTTTGAAAAGGCCCCAATGCGGCCGGCAACCCAAGAAATTCTCACACAAGGACACGAAAGCAATGAGATACACGATGGAGTTGGGTGTGAAGTGGTGAAGTTCTGCCCCAAAGAAGTTCAGAAATCCCCGAAAGAAAGGGTGGGGTGGCAAAGAAAACTCGCGGTCAACGTGAGTGGCTAAGAGAACACACTCACCCTCCTAAGGCTGCGACTGCCACTCCTTCCCCGGGAGCCTCGCTGATCCATGGGGGATCAGTCCTTCATTGGCCAGGTCGTCAAGATCTTTCTGGCGGATGGTCGAGCGGATCCAGTCGCCCTAGATCCAGTCCTGTGGCAGACTGGCCCGCGACGAGGATCCGCCCCGACTAGTCGCCCTTCCCTTCGCCTTCGTTGTCGCCTTCTTCGCCCGCTCCAAAGCTGCTGTCTTCTCCTTCACCATCATCGCCGGCGAAGCACGCACGGAGCAGCAACTCTGGGATGGTGGCGAACACAGCAGATGAATCTGAGGAAGAGGGAGAGGAAAATGATGGCGCACTGTTCAAAAACCCCCGTCCGATGCCTTATATGGGGTTGCTTCAGAGTGACCGACTGGTAGGCCCGGGCGATCCTGTCAAATCCCGCAACAGTCGCGCGCGCAATACGTGGCGAAAAAGGTGGTGCGAAGATCAAGGCGTTCCTGCCTTATCCCATCCGAGTACCGCGGCCTCCTCCGCCTCGCGCGCTTCCCGAAATTCAGATCCCGCTAAATCCGCGAATAGCAGAGCAACTTGTCAGACTGGAGATTTCCTCTGATCCGTCGCTCGGAGATCTCCAAGTACAGAAAAGTCACTCGACAGATACAAAGAATGGATCAAGGCGACTGAAAAAGAAGTTGGTGCCGTCACCTAAGGTCATTGATCCAGAACAAGGCATACTCATAGCACGAAAAATGGGTCGGAAGAATTCTCAACTCCTTCCTCACCCAAACCTCGATCCATTCGGGGGCTAATGATGAAGCCATGTACCTAGGGTAGGGTCATGGACCTGTCCAAGATACCCTCCCCAAGGACATCTCTAGAAGAAACTACCTTTCAGTCGACCTGGAAGGATCTCACTCAAGAGACTCGAAGACACTCGATCATGAAGCCACACACTCGACCACCAGGAGATCTAGAGTCACTCTGCACACAAACGGTCTGTCATTAAGTAGTCTTTATGGTCATGATAGCACTTTATGTATGGCGTTACCAGTAACGCCAGACCTTAATGTACCTTAAACCCTGCATAACTGAGGGCCGGAGGGGTCTGGCGGACTCTATATAAGCCACCCCCCTCCTCAGTGTAAAGGGTTTGCACCCCTGTAACTTATACGCACATAATCCAGTCGACGGCCTCCGGGCTCTGAGACGTAGGGCTGTTACTTCCTTCGAGAAGGGCCTGAACTCGTAAACACCTGGTGATCACAACTACTCCATAGCTAGGATCTTGCCTCTCCATTCCTACCCCCTATTCTACTGTCAGACTTAGAAACACGACACTCATGGCCATGAAGGTGTTCTCGGTCATTGGTGTGACTCCCACAGGAACGATCGCTCCTAAAGAAGAGAAGGCATTCAAGGAGGCCACTGTCGTGTTCCTCGGGGCGGTTCTGAGCGTGATTGGAGATAAGCTGGTTGACGCATATTTGCATATGCAGTCTGCCAAGGACTTGTGGGAGGCGCTCGAATCTAAGTTCAGGGCTGCAGATGCACGGAGCGAGATGTATATTATAGAGCAGTTCCACGATTACAAGATGGTTGAAAACCGTCCTATATTGGAGCAGGCTCATGAGATAATATGCATTGTTAAGGATCTTGAGCTTCTTAAGTGCGAGTTACCGGGCAAGTTTGTCGTGGGCTGCATAATCGCTAAGCTCCCCAATTCCTGGAGGAACTTTGTGTTGGGGAACGTAGCAGAAATTCAAACAATTTCCTACGTATCACCAAGATCTATCTATGGAGAGACCAGCAACGAGTAGAAAGAGAGAGTGCATCTACATACCCTTGTATATCGCTAAGCGGAAGTGTTCAAGTGAACGGGGTTGATGGAGTCGTACTCGTCGTGATCCAAATCACCGGAGATCCTAGTGCCGAACGGACGGCACCTCCGCGTTCAACACACGTACAGCCCGGTGACGTCTCCCATGCCTTGATCCAGCAAGGAGAGAGGGAGAGGTTGAGGAAGACTCCATCCAGCAGCAGCACGACGGCGTGGTGGTGGTGGAGGAGCGTGGAAATCCTGCAGGGCTTCGCCAAGCACCGCGGGAGAGGAGGAGGACTTGGGAGAGGGGGAGGGCTGCGCCAGAACTTCGTGTTTAGCTCCCATGCGCCTCCCCACTATATATAGGGGTGGAGGGGCTGGTTTCTTGCCCTCCAAGTCCATTGGGGTGTTGGCCAAGGTGGGACGAAAGAAATCCCATCATTTCCTTCCCCACCGATTGTTATCCCCCCTTTTTAGGGATCTTGATCTTATCCCTTCGGGATATGATCTTATTCCTTCTAAGGGGGGATCTTGGTGCGCCTTGACCAGGGGTGTGGGGCCTTGCCCCCACTACCCACGTTCATGTGGCCCCCCCCATGCAGGTGGGCCCCACTCCGGAACCTTCTAGAACCTTCCCAGTACAATACCGAAAAATCCCGAACATTTTTCGGTGGCCAAAATAGGACTTCCCATATATAAATCTTTACCTCCGGACCATTCTGGAACTCCTCGTGACATCCGGGATCTCATCCGGGACTCCGAACAACATTCGGTAACCACATACAAACTTCCTTTATAACCCTAGCGTCATCGAACCTTAAGTGTGTAGACCCTACGGGTTCGGGAGACATGTAGACATGACCGAGACGTTCTCTGGTCAATAACCAACAGCGGGATCTGGATACCCATGTTGGCTCCCACATGTTCCACGATGATCTCATCGGATGAACCACGATGTCAAGGACTCAATCGATCCCGTATACAATTCCCTTTGTCTAGCGGTATTGTACTTGCCCGAGATTCGATCGTCGGTATCCTTATACCTTGTTCAATCTTGTTACCGGCAAGTCTCTTTACTCGTTCTGTAACACATCATCCCGTGATCAACTCCTTGGTCACATTGCGCATATGATGAGGTCCTACCGAGTGGGCCCAGAGATACCTCTCCACTTACACGGAGTGACAAATCCCAGTCTTGATTCGTGCCAACCCAACAGACACTTTCGGAGATACCTGTAATGCACCTTTATAGCCACCCAGTTACGTTGTGACGTTTGGTACACCCAAAGCACTCCTACGGTATCCGGGAGTTGCACAATCTCATGGTCTAAGGAAAAGATACTTGACATTATAAAAGCTCTAGCAAACGAACTACACGATCTTTGTGCTATGCTTAGGATTGGGTCTTGTCCATCACATCATTCTCCTAATGATGTGATCCCGTTATCAACGACATCCAATGTCCATAGCCAGGAAACCATGACTATCTATTGATCACAACGAGCTAGTCAACTAGAGGCTCACTAGGGACATATTGTGGTCTATGTATTCACATGTGTATTACGATTTCCGGATAATACAGTTATAGCATGAATAAAAGACAATTATCATGAACAAGGAAATATAATAATACTTTTATTATTGCCTCTAGGGCATATTTCCAACAGTCTCCCACTTGCACTAGAGTCAATAATCTAGTTCACATCGATATGTGATTAACACTCAAGGTCACATCCCCATGTGACTTACACCCAAAGAGTTTACTAGAGTCAATAATCTAGTTCACATTTACCATGTGATTAACACTCGATGATTTCTGGGTTTGATCATGTTATGCTTGTGAGAGAGGTTATAGTCAACGGGTCTGAACCTTTTAGATCCGTGTGTGCTTTACAAATCTCTATGTCATCTCCTAGATGTAGCTACCACGCTCTATTTGGAGCTATTCCAAATAACTGTTCTACTTGGAGCTATACTAAAAGTTGCTCCATTATATGTATCCGGTATTTCTACTCAGAGCTATCCGGATAGGTGTTAAGCTTGCATCGACATAACTCTTTACGTCGAACTCTTTATCACCTCCATAATCGAGAAAATTCCTTAGTCCACTAGTTACTAAGGATAACTTTGACCGCTGTCCTATGATCCATTCTTGGATCACTCTTGTACCCCTTGACTGACTCATGGCAAGGCACACTACAGGTGCGGTACACAGCATAGCATACTGTAGAGAGCCTATGATAAAAGCATAGGGGACGACCTTCGTCCTTTCTCTCTATTCTGCCGTGGTCGAGATTTTAAGTCTTAACTTCATACCTTACATCTCAGGCAAGAATTCCTTCTTTGACTGATCCATCTTGAACACCTTCAAGATCATGTCATGGTACGTGCTCATTTGAAAGTACTATTAAGCATTTTGATCTATCTTATAGATCTTGATGCTTATTGTTCAAGTAGCCTAATCCAGGTTTTCCATTGAAAAACAGTTTTCAAATAACCCTATATGCTTTCTAGAAATTCTACATCATTTCTGATCATCAATATGTCAACAACATATACTCATCAGAAATTCTATAGTGCTCCCACTCACTTCTTTGGAAATACAAGTTTCTCATAAACTTTGTATAAACCCAAAATCGTTGATCATCTTATCAAAGCGCACATTCCAACTCCGAGATGCTTACTCCAGTCCATGGAAGGATCGCTGGAGCTAGCATACCTTTTAGCATCCTTAGGATCGACAAAAACTTTCTGATTTGTATCACATACAACCTTTCCATACGAAGACTGGTAAGGAAACTCGTTTTGTCATCCATCTGCCAGATTTCATAAATGCAGCTAATGCTAACATGAATCCGACGGACTTAAGCATCTCTACGGATGAGAAAATCTCATCGCAGTCAACTCCTTGAACTTGTGAAAAACTCTTCGCCACAAGTTGAGCTTCATAGATGGTGACATTACCATCCACGTCCGTCTTCTTCTTAAAGATCCATTTATCTCAATGGCTTGCCGATCTTTGGGCAAGTCCACCAAAGTCCATGCTTTGTTCTGATACATGGATCCTATCTCGGACTTTATGGCTTTTAACCATTTGTCGGAATTTGGGCCCACCATCGCTTCTCCATAGCTCGTAGGTTCATTGTTGTCTAGCAACATGACCTTCAAGACAGGATTACTGTACCACTCTGAAGTAGTACGTATCCATGTCACCCTACAAGGTACGGTAGTGACATGATCCGAAACTTCATGATCACTATCATAAGCTTCTACTTCAATTGGTGTAGGTGCCACAGGAACAACTTCTTGTGCCCTGCTACACACTTGTTGAAGTGACGGTTCAATAACCTCATCAAGTCTCCACCATCCTCCCACTCAACTTTTCGAGAGAAACTTTTCCTCGAGAAAGGATCCGATTCAAGAAACAATCCTTATTGCTTTCGGATCTGATTAGGAGGTATACCCAACTGTTTTGGGTGTCCTATGAAGATGCATTTTATCCGCTTTGGGTTCGAGCTTATCAATCCTGAAACTTTTTCAAATAAGCATCGCAGCCCCAAACCTTTAAGAAACGACAACTTAGGTTTCTCTAAACCATAATTCATACGGTGTCATCTCAACGGAATTACGTGGTGTCCTATTTAAAGTGAATGTGGTTGTCTCTAATGCCTAACCCATGAACGATAGTGGTAACTCGATAAGAGACATCATGGTATGCATCATATCCAATAGGATGCAGTTATGATGTTCGGACACACCATCAAACTATGGTGTTCCAGGCGGTATTAATTGTGAAACAATTTCCACAATGTCATAATTGTGTGCCAAAGCTTGTAACTCAGATACTCATCTCTATGATCATATCATAGACATTTCATCCTCTTGTCACGATGATCTTCTACTTCACTCTGAAATTACTTGAACCATTCAATAATTCAGACTTGTGTTTCATCAAGTAAATATTCTCAACAGCTACTCAAATCATCTGTGAAGTAAGAACATAACGATATTCACTGCATTCCTCAGCACTCATTGGACTGCACACATCAAAATGTGTTACTTCCAACAAGTTTCTATCTTGTTCCATTTTACTGAAACCGAGGATTTCAGTCACCTTGCCCATGTGGTATGATTTGCATGTCTCAAGTGATTCAAGATCAAGTGAGTTCAAACGGTCCATTTGCATGGAGTTTCTTCATGCATATACACCAATAGACATGGTTCGCATGTCTCAAACCTTTCAAAAACGAGTGAGTCCAAAGATCCATCAACATGGAGCTTCTTCATGCGTTTTACACCAATATGACTTACATGGCAGTGCCACAAGTAATTGGTACTATCATTACTATCTTTTGGCATGAACATGTGTATCACTACGATCGAGATTCAATAAACCATTCATTTTAGGTGCAAGACCATTCAAGGTATTATTCAAATAAACAGAGTAACCATTATTCTCCTTAAATGAATAACCGTATTGTGATAGACATAATCCAATCATGTCTATGCTCAACGCAAACACCAATCTCGATGGTAGAGGGAGCGTGCGATGCTTGATCATATCAACATTGGAAACACTTCCAACACATATCGTCAGCTCACCTTTAGCTAGTCTCCGTTTATTCCGTAGCCTTTATTTCGAGTTACTAACACTTAGCAACCGAACCGGTATCTAATACCCTGGTGCTACTAGGAGTACTAGTAAAGTACACATTAACATAATGTATATCCAATATACTTCTATCGACTTTGCCAGCCTTCTCATCTACCAAGTATCTAGGGTAATTCTTCTCCAGTGGTTGTTCCCCTTATAACAGAAGCACTTAGTCTCGGGTTTGGGTTCAACCTTGGGTTTCTTCACTAGAGCAGCAACTGATTTGCCGTTTCATGAAGTATCCTTTCTTGCCCTTGACCTTCTTGAAACTAGTGGTTTCATCAACAATTGATGCTCCTTCTTGATTTCTACTTTCGCGGTGTCAAACATCGTGAATACCTCAAGGATCATCATATCTATCCCTGATATGTTATAGTTCATCACAAAGCTCTAGCAGCTTGGTGGCAATGACTTTGGAGAAACATCACTATCTCATATGGAAGATCAACTCCCACTCGATTCAAGTGATTGTTGCACTCAGACAATCTGAGCACAAGCTCAACGATTGAGCTTTTCTCCGTTAGTTTGCAGGCTAAGAAAATCGTCGGAGGTCTTATACCTCTTGACGTGGGCACGAGCCTGAAATCCCAATTTCAGCCCTCGAAACATCTCATATGTTCCGCGACATTTTGAAAAACGTCTTTGATGCCTCAACTCTAAACCGTTTCACTGAACTATCACATAGTTATCAAAACATGTATGTCTGATGTTCACAACATCCACAAACGAGATTTGGGGTTCGGCACACTGAGCGGTGCATTAAGGACATAAGCTTTCTACTGATTGCATAATCGCTACTGTCAACTTTCAACTATATTTTCTCTAGGAACATTACTAAACAGTAGAACTAAAGTGCGAGCTACGACATAATTTGCAAAAGGTCTTTTGACTATGTTCAAGATAATTAAGTTCATCTTATGAACTCCCACTCAGATAGACATCCCTCTGGTCATCTAAGTGATCACATGATCCGAGTCAAACTAGCCCGTGTCCGATCATCACGTGAGACGGACTAGTCATCATCGGTGAACATCTTCATGTTGATCGTATCTACTATACGACTCATGCTCGACCTTTCGGTCTCTGTGTTCTGAGGCCATGTCTGTACATGCTAGGCTCGTCAAGTTAACCCTAAGTGTTTTCGCGTGTGTAAATCTGTCTTACACCCGTTGTATGTGAACGTAAGAATCCATCACACCCGATCATCACGTGGTGCTTAGAAGCGACGAACTGTAGCAACGGTGCACAGTTAGGGGAGAACACTTCTTGAAATTTTGTAAGGGATCATCTTATTTACTACCGTGGTCCTAAGTAAACAAGATGCATAAACATGATAAACATCACATGCAATCAAATAGTAGTGACATGATATGGCCAATATCATATAGCTCCATTGATCTCCATCTTCGGGGCTCCATGATCATCATCGTCACCGGCATGACACCATGATCTCCATCATCATGATCTCCATCATCGTGTCTTCATGAAGTTGTCTCGCCAACTATTACTTCTACTACTATGGCTACCGGTTAGCAATAAAGTAAAGTAATTACATGGCGTTGTTTAATGACACGCAGGTCATACAATAAATAAAGACAACTCCTATGGCTCCTGCCGGTTGTCATACTCATCGACATGCAAGTCGTGATTCCTATTACAAGAACATGATCAATCTCATACATCACATATCATTCATCACATTCTTCTTGGCCATATCACATCACATAGCATACCCTGCAAAAACAAGTTAGACGTCCTCTAATTGTTGTTTGCATGTTTTACGTGGCTGCTATGGGTTTCTAGCAAGAACGTTTCTTACCTACGCAAAACCACAACGTGATATGTCAATTGCTATTTACCTTTCATAAGGAACCTTTTCATCGAATCCGTTCCGACTAAAGTGGGAAAGACTGGCACCCGCTAGCCACCTTATGCACCAAGTGCATGTCAGTCGGTGGAACCTGTCTCACGTAAGAGTACGTGTAAGGTCGGTCCGGGCCGCTTCATCCCACAATACCGTCGAAACAAGATTGGACTAGTAACGGTAAGCATATTGAACAAAATCAACGCCCACAACTACTTTGTGTTCTACTCGTGCAAAGAATCTACGCAATAGACCTAGCTCATGATGCCACTGTTGGGGAACGTAGCAGAAATTCAAAAATTTTCCTACGTATCACCAAGATCTATCTATGGAGAGACCAGCAACGAGTAGAAAGAGAGAGTGCATCTGCATACCCTTGTAGATCGCTAAGCGGAAGCGTTCAAGTGAACGGGGTTGATGGAGTCGTACTCGTCATGATCCAAATCACCGGAGATCCTAGTGCCGAACGGACGGCACCTCCGCGTTCAACACACGTACAGCCCGGTGACGTCTCCCATGCCTTGATCCAGCAAGGAGAGAGGGAGAGGTTGAGGAAGACTCCATCCAGCAGCAGCACGACGGCGTGGTGGTGGTGGAGGAGCGTGGCAATCCTGCAGGGCTTCGCCAAGCACCGCGGGAGAGGAGGAGGACTTGGGAGAGGGGGAGGGCTGCGCCAGAACTTCGTGTTTAGCTCCCATGCGCCTCCCCACTATATATAGGGGTGGAGGGGCTGGTTTCTTGCCCTCCAAGTCCATTGGGGCGTTGGCCAAGGTGGGAGGAAAGAAATCCCATCATTTCCTTCCCCACCGATTGTTATCCCCCCTTTTTAGGGATCTTGATCTTATCCCTTCGGGATATGATCTTATTCCTTCTAAGGGGGGATCTTGGTGCGCCTTGACCAGGGGTGTGGGGCCTTGCCCCCACTACCCACGTTCATGTGGGCCCCCCCCCCATGCAGGTGGGCCCCACTCCGGAACCTTCTAGAACCTTCCCGGTACAATACCGAAAAATCCCGAACATTTTTCGGTGGCCAAAATAGGACTTCCCATATATAAATCTTTACCTCCGGACCATTCTGGAACTCCTCGTGACATCCGGGATCTCATCCGGGACTCCGAACAACATTCGGTAACCACATACAAACTTCCTTTATAACCCTAGCGTCATCGAACCTTAAGTGTGTAGACCCTACGGGTTCGGGAGACATGTAGACATGACCGAGACGTTCTCTGGTCAATAACCAACAGCGGGATCTGGATACCCATGTTGGCTCCCACATGTTCCACGATGATCTCATCGGATGAACCACGATGTCAAGGACTCAATCGATCCCGTATACAATTCCCTTTGTCTAGCGGTATTGTACTTGCCCGAGATTCGATCGTCGGTATCCTTATACCTTGTTCAATCTTGTTACCGGCAAGTCTCTTTACTCGTTCTGTAACACATCATCCCGTGATCAACTCCTTGGTCACATTGCGCATATGATGAGGTCCTACCGAGTGGGCCCAGAGATACCTCTCCACTTACACGGAGTGACAAATCCCAGTCTTGATTCGTGCCAACCCAACAGACACTTTCGGAGATACCTGTAATGCACCTTTATAGCCACCCAGTTACGTTGTGACGTTTGGTACACCCAAAGCACTCCTACGGTATCTGGGAGTTGCACAATCTCATGGTCTAAGGAAAAGATACTTGACATTATAAAAGCTCTAGCAAACGAACTACACGATCTTTGTGCTATGCTTAGGATTGGGTCTTGTCCATCACATCATTCTCCTAATGATGTGATCCCGTTATCAACGACATCCAATGTCCATAGCCAGGAAACCATGACTATCTATTGATCACAACGAGCTAGTCAACTAGAGGCTCACTAGGGACATATTGTGGTCTATGTATTCACATGTGTATTACGATTTCCGGATAATACAGTTATAGCATGAATAAAAGACAATTATCATGAACAAGGAAATATAATAATACTTTTATTATTGCCTCTAGGGCATATTTCCAACACTTTGCCACCACTCTGAAACATCAGAGGCATGAATTCTCTGTGGAGGATGTCATTGGCCATCTGAGTGTTGAGCAGAATTCAAGGGCAAAGGACTCGCACGGAAAAGGGATCGAAGGAACTTCTGTGGCCAATATGGTACATCAGAAGAACTCCAATTCCCACAAGCTCAAGGGAAAGAACGGTGTCCAACAGAATACCGACTTCAAGAAGAAGGGTAAGAAGACCTTCAAGAAGAACAAGAAGGATGAGGGCTGCTTTACTTGTGGTTCGACTGAACATTGGGCCAACAAGTGCCCAAACAAGTTTAAGAAGTCAGGACAGGAGTCCAAGTCCGTCAACATGATTGTGGACAACAATGAGAATGGTGCATCTGGGTACGGTAATTTATTTACTGTTTTTCCAGTGTTTCAGCCTGCCGATTGGTGGGTGGATACAGGTGCAGGTGTTCACGTGTGTGCTGATTTCATTATTCTCTTCTTATCAGGTCATAGGCCACGGGTCCGTATTGATGGGGAATGGGGCGAGTGCTTCTGTTCATGGTGTTGGCACAGTCGATCTGAAGTTTAGTTCGGGAAGGATCGTGCAGCTGAAGAACGTGCAGCATGTCCCCGCCATCAAGAAGAACCTCGTTGGTGGCACTACAAGAAATATGTCAACTAGTGACCTTCTGTCAGTGACCCTGGAAGAATTGGTCATAGATCTATGACCATTTCAGACCAATTGGTCAAAAGCTGTTCGGGGGGCTCCAAACCCTAAACCATTGCGACCATTTTGGTCAGAAAGATCGTAATTTCCTTACATGAAATGGTCATAAAGCAAACAGTGCTGGTCCGCTGCCTTATTTCTAGTTGTTAACAACCAATATAGATGGTCATAGCCTTGTAGATTGTGGTAGGTTGTGATGACTAGGTGCCATCTCATCAATTTTGCCTATGTGTCATGTCCATGTGGCAGTTTTTGCCCTAGGTTGTGAAGCAACCTATATTTTTGTTATTCCAAAAATTCCCAAAAAATTCTCGTAAACTGTTTGGATCATATCTTCATCAAATATGTCAAAAACATTCCTTGCCTAGTTCAAAGATAATTCAAAAATATTCATTTTCCTATTCTGTTCAAAGCAGCACTTTGTGAAGGAAGTACCACTTTGGCATGTTCAAATGGTATCCATTTTCTACAGTGCTTTCCTATGCCCAAATAACCATCCTCCACCAAATGCCAGCTCAATCCATTCATTATTTTGAGCCCAGCTTCAACATTCGTATTTATGTCCAGTGTGGTACTTTACAAAGCAAGTACCACCTAGGATCCTCCTTTTGAGCTGAAAATGTGTGAAGATAGTCTTCTTAGTAACTGATCATCCTCAGCCAAAACTCACGCCCATTAGCCATGTGGATTTCCCGTGCCGCAAATCAAACACTTGGCTGCTTATTCATGTTTGAGCATCGATCGATCTCCTCGTGAGAATCTTATGTTGTGATTTTATTCCTAGCACCTACCTGGGGAGTGCCCAACCCACTAGACATGCCTAGGCCACCCAGAACAAATGGCAACGCCACGGTCACGCGGTGACCACGCGGCGGGCATGCGAGTTTACGCGCTCTAGAGTTGGGGCCCTCGGCCACCGTCCAAACCTCGACGTATCACCACCAAACCATGTATTTCTGATTAAATAGTTACTTATGTACCTAGAAATGATTTTTGGAAAAAATAAAGAGCAAGCTATGAGGCAGCTGCAGTTCAAATTTGACCCGCTTCCAGCTGAATTGGCCGGAATTTGTCTTTTTCATCATAGGTGGATCAAAACTTTTGACACCCAACCATTTTGTCAATTGTGCATTAAATATGGCCTAGTATTTTAGAAAATTGATCTGGTCCAATTTTAGAACAAATATATGGTAGGTCCTTCACAAAAAAATCTCATTTCACGCACTCAAAATATGGAAAATGAATTTTCCGTGCAAAGAAACTAAAAACTCCCTTAGGCAACATTGTTTGGAATTCGAAGATGCACCCTTGTGCACAATATGAGATCATTTGAAGAAACTATGCCATGAATGTGGCCATAAGATTGATCATTTTGGCTTGAAAGCCATGAATCTTCATGCATGATAGCTCATTTCCGAGAACACTTTTTTAAAATAATTGTCGTATTACAAGTTTATTATTTTTCCTGGAAACTTGGTCACATATAATGACACAATGGGAAGGTTTTGCAATTTTTTGATTTTTTTGAAATTTTTATGCCCGTTTCAAAATGCGGTCAAAACGGCGGGCTTGACCATTCCTAGCTAGTGGTTGAATCTTGGAATTTTTTTGGTGTTTCTCTTATTAAATAGATACTTATGTACCTAGAAATGATTTTTGGAAAAAATAAAGAGCAAGCTATGAGGCAGCTGCAGTTCAAATTTGACCCGCTTCAACCTGAATTGGCCGGAATTTGTCTTTTTCATCATAGGTGGATCAAAACTTTTGACACCCAACCATTTTGTCAATTGTGCATTAAATATGGCCTAGTATTTTAGAAAATTGATCTGGTCCAATTTTAGAACAAATATATGGTAGGTCCTTCACAAAAAAATCTCATTTCACGCACTCAAAAAATGGAAAATGAATTTTCCGTGCAAAGAAACTAAAAACTCCCTTAGGCAACATTGTTTGGAATTCGAAGATGCACCCTTGTGCACAATATGAGATCATTTGAAGAAACTATGCCATGAATGTGGCCATAAGATTGATCATTTTGGCTTGAAAGCCATGAATCTTCAAGCATGATAGCTTATTTCCGAGAACACTTTTTTAAAATAATTGTCGTATTACAAGTTTATTATTTTTCCTGGAAACTTGGTCACATATAATGACACAATGGGAAGGTTTTGCAATTTTTTGATTTTTTTTGAATTTTTTATGCCCGTTTCAAAATGCGGTCAAAACGGCGGGTTTGACCATTCCTAGCTAGTGGTTGAATCTTGGAATTTTTTTTTGGTGTTTCTCTTATTAAATAGATACTTATGTACCTCGAAATGATTTTTGGAAAAAATAAATAGCAAACTATGAGGCAGCTCCAGTTCAAATTCGACCCGCTTCCAACTGAATCGGTGGGAATTTGTCTTTTTCACCAGAGATGGATCAAAACTTTTGACACCCATCCATTTTGTCAATTGTGCATTAAATATGGCCTAGTATTTTAGAAAATTGATCTGGTCCAATTTAACAACAAATATATGGTAGGTCCTTCACAAAAAAACTCATTTCAAGCACTCGAAAAATGGAAAATGAATTTTACATGCAAAGAAACTAAAAACTCCCTTAGGCAACATTGTTTGCAATTCGAAGATGCACCCTTGTGCACAATATGAGATCATTTGAAGAAACTATGCCATGGATGTGGCCATAAGATTGATCATTTGGCTTGAAAGCCATGAATCTTCATGCATGATAGCTCATTTCCGAGAACACTTTTTTAAAATAATTTCCATATTACAAGTTTATTATTTTTCCTGGAAACTTCATCACATATAATGACACAATGCGAAGGTTTTGCAATTTTTTGATTTTTTATGCCTGTTTCAAAATGCGGTCAAAACGGCGGGCTTGACCGTTCCTACCTAGTGGTTGAATCTTGGAATTTTTTTGGTGTTTCTCTGATTAAATAGATACTTATGTACCTAGAAATGATTTTTGGAAAAAATAAATAGCAAACTATGAGGCAGCTGCAGTTCAAATTTGACCCGCTTCCAACTGAATTGGCGGGAATTTGTCCTTTTCACCAGAGGTGGATCAAAACTTTTGACACCCAACCATTTTGTCAATTGTCCATTAAATATGGTCTAGTATTTTAGAAAATTGATATGGTCCATATTTACAACAAATATATGGTAGGTCCTTCACAAAAAAAACTCATTTTAGGCACTCGAAAAATGGAAAATGAATTTTCCGTGCAAAGAAAATGAAAACTCCCTTAGGAAACATTGGTTGGAATTCAAAGATGCACCCTTGTGCATAATATGAGATCATTTGAAGAAACTATGCCATGGATGTGGCCATAAGATTGATCATTTGGCTTGAAAACCATGAATCTTCATGCATGATAGCTCATTTCCGAGAACACTTTTTTAAAATAATTGCCGTATTACAAGTTTATTATTTTTCCTGGAAACTTGGTCACATATAATGACACAATGCGAAGGTTTTGCAATTTTTTAATTTTTTTTAATTTTTTACGCCCGTTTCAAAATGCGGTCAAAACGGCGGGCTTGACCGTTCCTAGCTAGCGGTTGAATCTTGGAATTTTTTGGTGTTTCTATGATTAAATAGATACTTATGTACCTAGAAATGATTTTTGAAAAAAAATAAAGAGCAAACTATAAGGTAGCTGCAGTTCAAATTTGACCCGTTTCCACCTGAATCGGCGGAAATTTGTCTTTTTCACCAAAGGTGGATCAAAAACTTTTTACACCAAACCATTTGGTCAATTGTGCATTAAATATGTCCTAGTATTTTAGAAAATTGATTTGGTAAAATTTTGCAACAAATATATTATAGGTCCTTCACAAAAAAACTCATTTTGGGCACTCGAAAAATGGAAAATGAATTTAAAAGAACTCATTTCTCATAACTCTTTAAAAAAATATTTGTCTTATTTCAATTTGTGATTATTCCTGAAAACTATAGTCAAATTTGCTCACACAATGAGAAGTTTTTTTTTTAAATTTTCAGGTCATAATAAAATAGCTAACATGATTTAGCACCTTACTTTTAGTCAATTACGACCAATTTAAATGGTCAAAATATCATACCGGTATACTGCGTTTTGATTGGTCCAGGGGCCTCTCACGCGGATCATGGATAAATCACCGTCGGATCCTCCTGGATCCAACGGCCCTCACCTCACCCTCTCACGGTCTCACCCACCCACCGCGAGCTACCCCTCAAGAAAACCATCGCACACCACTCCTCTCTCCCCGTGCAGCGAACCCTAGCGCTCTCACCCTCTTCCTCCCTCTGGATCCACCGCCGCCGCACACAACTCCTCCTTCTGGATCCACCGCCGCCGCCCCAACCCCACTCCCTCCCTCTGGATCTCGACGCGCCGCCGCCCCCACCCCACTCCTCCGGCGTTCCCCACACACTCTCACCGCTCAGAGACCCCCACCCTTGCGGATCCAACGCGCCGGCGCCTCCTCCGATCCAGATCGACACGCCCCTTCCGCCACCCCCGCCGTCGCCGCCCCAACCACCCCCCTTCTGCCACCCCCGCCCGCTCCGCCTAATCCACCGCCGCCTAATCCAGCTAAGCCCGACCCAACCCGCCCAGCCCGCTCTCTTCCTCTGCCCTCTCCCTCCTTGATTCCATCCCATCCCAACCCGCCGCCGGCCCTCGTCTCCCTCGGCGGCGGGCTTCCCCACCGACGACCTCGCCGCCCTTCTCCCCCACCAGCACCAGCAAGAGAGATCCAGCTAGATCCGTCCAGTTCCATGGCGACCGCCGGCAACGCCCCCCGCTTCCGCAAGCGTGTCGAGGCCACCGTCCTCAAGCACGCGCGCGACGGAAGCGCCTTCACCCGCTGGTAACTTCCCTGCCCTGCTCCCTTCTCCTACTCCAATGCGTCTCTGATGAGTGATTGAGTGACTGGTTTGGTTGGTTGGTTTCAGCGAGGTGTGCAACAAGGACGTAGCCATCGTCCTTATCGACCTCCACAGCTGCAGCCTCGACTCCCGTCTCAGCCTCGGGGTGTTTCAGCCCCTCCCGTCTTCAACACATCTAGGCCGCGTCTGCCTACTGCCCCGCTGACCCCGCTACTTCCGTTTTTGTTTTCAGAGTCGCAGGTGGTGGAGAAGGCCGTTGTCGGTGTCAAAACCGGCGGATCTCGGGTAGGGGGTCCCGAACTGTGTGTCTAGGCGGATGGTAACAGGAGACAAGGGACATGATGTTTTACCCAGGTTCGGGCCCTCTTGATGGAGGTAAAACCCTATGTCCTGCTTGATTGATATTGATATTGTGGGTATTACAAGAGTGGATCTACCACGAGATCAAGGAGGCTAAACCCTAGAAGCTAGCCTATGGTATGATTGTTGTGATGGTTGTTGTGTCCTACGGACTAAAGCCATCCGGTTTATATAGACACCGGAGAGGGCTAGGGTTACATAGAGTCGGTTACAATGGTAGGAGATCTACATATCCGTATCGCCAAGCTTGCCTTCCACGCCAAGGAAAGTCCCATCCGGACACGGGACGAAGTCTTCAATCTTGTATCTTCATAGTCTTGGAGTCCGGCCGATGATAATAGTCCGGCTATCCGGACACCCCCTAATCCAGGACTCCCTCAGTAGCCCCTGAACCAGGCTTCAATGACGATGAGTCCGGCGCGCATATTGTTCGGCATTGCAAGGCGGGTTTCCACCTCCAAATAATTCATAGAAGATTGTGAACACCAGGATAGTGTCCAGCTCTGCAAAATAAATTCCACATTCCACCGTAGAGAGAATAATATATACACAAGTTCAATCTGCTGACGTTTTTTGCGGCATGACGTCACACCACTACCAAGCCCTTACTTGAATCGTTTTTTACTTTACCGCCTCTGCGCATTTAGCGAAGCGGTTTCCTTGGCACGTCTTGTCGAAGCAGAGATCGTGTTCCCCCCTTATTCTGGGATTCTCATCAATACAGACGTGGGTAACCCAACCGCACCATTGATGGTGGAGCTTGGGAGATAAGCGAGTTTTACCAGGCTGGTGGGGGACGCATAGACTTCATCCACCCATATATAAGGGGATTAGGATCCACCCTTTCACCTACGCCTTCTTCCTCCTTTGCTTATCCATCTCCGCGCACTCGAGCTCCATCGCCCAAGCCCGCTCATCTCGTCTCAACCTTCCCCAGTCATGTCTGGAGCGGGAGGCAAGTGGATGACCTCCTCCGTTATGGAGGGGCACATCGAAAGACTGCGCAGCGCCAGATATCTATCCGGCGACATCGCGCACCAACTGCCCGACGAGGGGCAGCTCATCCCCACCCCCAGGCCCCATGAGAGGGTCGTATTCCTTCCCCACTTCCTCCGCGGACTGGGCTTCCCGCTGCATCCCTTTGTCCGGGGGCTCATGTATTATTACGGCCTGGATTTCCACGATCTGGCGCCAAACTTCATCCTCAACATCTCGGCGTTTATCGTCGTGTGCGAGGCCTTCCTCTGCATCCAGCCTCACTTCGGCTTGTAGCTCAAGACCTTCAATGTCAAGCCGAAGGTGGTGAAGGGCACTCAGGCAGAGTGCGGAGGCGCCATGTTGGGTAAGATACCCAACGTCATCTGGCTCGAGGGTGCCTTCATGGAAACCATCAAGGGATGGCAATCTGGGTGGTTCTACATCACCGAGCCGCGTGACCCTAGATGGGTTGCGGCCCTCGAATTTAGATCTGGGATCCCCACGCGGCTCTCCTCTTGGAAGGAGAGCGGCCTGACCTGGGGTAATTCGGAGGAGCTGACCGGACTCCAAGCCTGTATCCAGAGGCTGGTGAACAAGAAGCTCAAGCTTGTCAACGTGGTCGAGGTCATGCTCATCCGCCGGATTCTCCCGTGCCAAGAACGGGCATTTAAATTGTGGGAGTTCAATCCGGCACAGCACCAGACCTTGAGTAGGCTCTTCGACACTAGGTACGAAGAAGCCTGGAAAGTGCTCTTCAAGGGCGCCGAAGCCCCCGCATCCGCCACCGAAGATCGCGGATTTCGCTCACAGCGCCAGGCTGACGAGGTAAGTGATTCTACCCCTTTACAGGACACTTGCTATTCATAGTTTGACTCTATGCGGGTTTCAATTTCCTATTTTCCTTTGACAGGACTGGATGAGGAAGGCGGAGCAGATCATCTGCCCGGCTCCTATGCCAGAAAACCCAGTAGACGCCCGTCTAGCGGGGCTGCTGGTTCCGGCACCGCACGTGGTGCCGGAGAAGAAGGCCAAGAAGGAGGCCACGGGTACTCGAAAGAGTTCCCGTTTTCAGGTGTCCGACAACTCCGAGGCGGACTCCTCCCCCGAAAACGAGGAGGAGAAAGAGGACTCTCTCCCAGAGGAGGGAGAGAGGAAGAGGAAGGCTTCCCCAACAGGGGAGGCCGAAGGGTCCACGAGGGGAAGAACTATTCCCCCGGACAGCTCCGCCAACGTCAACGTTGGCGATGAAGAATGGCCCTCAAGGGCCATGCCTCCGGCGAGATCGTAAGTATCTGGATTCCTGAATGATTTACAATTTCTCTTTTGTGTCACATAGTGTCATTCTAATGCCGCATGCTGCCTGTAGTCCGGCCGATGACGATCTCCCCGCTTCATCGAGCGGGTCGTTGGCTCCATCGGATGTAGACTCCATCCCAACCGCCTCCACCCCTCGCGATGCTGAGAACGCCGAGGTGGGATCCCAAGAAGGGACCCATCAGGGGGAGGCTCCGGAGGCGCCACAAGGCGGCCTCCCAGACTTTGCGCCGGACTCCACGTCGGAACCCGCAGTGGTTCCGGAGTCCGGCCGGCGGCCCCTTCGCAAGAAGGGCAAGACCGTGACGCCGGCGGCCTCTGTCCAACCGGAGGCGCCGGACAATTTGTTGGAGGCGCTCTAAGGCGCTTCCATCGAGGAAGAACACCGCACTATTATGAGTGCGGTGATTCAGAAGGTACAGCTCGCCAAGAGCGGGCTGACCGAAACCTGCAGTAGCCTTCTATCAGGCTTTGAGGTAAGAAGTTAAAAATATGCAATGTAATACCGCATAGACAGAAGCCCCTGATGCTCGGTTCGGTGATCGGAAAGAAAAGCCGGACTGGGGATCTAAAGAAAAAGATATACGCAGGGTTGCTAAAAAAATTATGTCAATATGGGTTGCAGGCTGCGCTGCTGACCTCTACCGCACTGACTGCGGAGGTTGGTGCTTTGAAGCAGGAGCTCGAGCGGTCCGAGCAAGAGCTCGGCCGTGCCAAGAAGCAACTCGAGGACAAAGAAGGTGAGTAATACCACTTTGAATTTGTACCTTACAGAAAAGGATTTAGGTTGCGACAAAAAATAACAAGGATAACGTGGGTACTGTAGGGGCCACGAACAAGGTGGCAACCCTGAAGGAGGCCGTGTCCGCGGCCGAACGCAATGCGGCCGCGGAACGGGCAGAGCGAGAAAAGCAGGAGGCGCGGGTGGCGGAGGTTCGGCAAGAGCTCCAGGCTCTCATGGAAAAGCATGAGAGTTTGGAGCGTGACTCAAAGACTCGAGAGTCCGAGCTTGCCTCGGCTCTCGAAAGTGTCAAAGCCGCCAAGGCTGAGGCCCATAAGTCCCTTCAGGAGATTGAGTCGGTGAAGAAGATAGCGGCGGGTAAGGCATTTTTCATGCAAAGCAAGCATGTGAATGTAAATTACGTGTTACTTACCCGAATTCGGAGCTCTCCAGGGGCGTTTGCAGATCTGCCTCGCAGCGTGTCTGATGCCGCCGCGTTCTACCGAGCCGAGGAGGGGAGCTTAACGGAGAAGGTCTTCTGGTCTCAGTACGCTGAAGTCGGCCATCCGGTGCCCCCTAGCGACCAGCTGAAGCAGCTGGTCGAGCTCCACAAGGTAGCCGAGCAGGCCATGAAGGGCCTCATAGTCCGGCTGTGGCCTGGAGAGGCCATGCCTGGGAGCTACTTCGGCCTCATGCGGCGGTTGGTGGATGGGTGCCCCTGGGTGGAGGTTATCAAGCGCTCCGCCTGTATTGAAGGTGCTCGTCAGGCCCTTGCCCGCGCAAAGGTGCATTGGGGCAAGCTAGATGCGGAGAAGCTAATCACTGACGCGCCACCAGCGGGCAAGGAGTATCGTACGCCCGAGATGTACCATAAGACTGTCCTGAAGGGTGCCCGCAAGATTGCGGATGAGTGCCCCAGGGATGTAATTATTGAGTAAATTCGCAATGTGTTATCCTGTGCGCTGAAAACTTTGTTCATATGCGCTAAGCAACACTTATTAATTTAAAATATTACCTTCTGTGCGGCTGTTTATCAAATCTGAGAGATGTCAAGTCTAGGCGTCAAAACCGGCGGATCTCGGGTAGGGGGTCCCGAACTGTGTGTCTAGGCGGATGGTAACAGGAGACAAGGAACACGATGTTTTACCCAGGTTCGGGCCCTCTTGATGGAGGTAAAACCCTACGTCCTGCTTGATTGATATTGATATTGTGGGTATTACAAGAGTGGATCTACCACGAGATCAAGGAGGCTAAACCCTAGAAGCTAGCCTATGGTATGATTATTGTAATGGTTGTTGTGTCCTACGGACTAAAGCCATCCGGTTTATATAGACACCGGAGAGGGCTAGGGTTACATAGAGTCGGTTACAATGGTAGGAGATCTACATATTCGTATCGCCAAGCTTGCCTTCCACGCCAAGGAAAGTCCCATCCGGACACGGGACGAAGTCTTCAATCTTGTATCTTCATAGTCTTGGAGTCCGGCCGATGATAATAGTCCGGCTATCCGGACACCCCCTAATCCAGGACTCCCTCAGCCGTGCTCGAGGTGGACCTCAACGCTCGGGCACCCCTTCGAATTCTTCCTCCGCACCCTGCTTGCTTGCAGCACCTGCATACAGCATGCTATAGGTGAGCACATCCAAACCACGTTCATTCGTCCATTGATTGATTCAAATACACCATCCTTCAGTACGTGCACTAGGCACCAGTAGCATCTATGAACTCTGATTGCTCCAACACATCGACCAGGCACGTGGCTCCATCCTTCAGTACTTCATCGCTCTGGGCTTCTGTTGCTTTGTCATGCATCGAAATAGTTCTGCTTGCAGGACGGTTGTCAGAAAGCCAGAAGCCAAGCTAGAGAGTAAGTACTCTGAAGCTATTGTCACAATGTGTGCGTCTTGTTTGTGGCAGGGTGTTGTATGTCAGTCAGTTGTTTGGATACACTAAGTGCTGGAAGAAGTACACCATCAATTTTTGAGGCTCCAGTGTTGTGCGAATGAATACACTAGCTTGTGTGTTTCTGCTGCAGTTTGTTTTCCTCTTCTATTTTTTCGTTTAATGGTGCTTGCAGCCTAACAAGATATCTCAATGTATCGGACCGCCCCGAGTCACACTTTTGTAACTAAAGAAGAATAGATTGTTTTGTTGTTCTGATGGAATTTGTGAGCTTCATGTCCTCTCCAGCCACTCTCAGTCGGTTGGTCAGTCCAGTTTGGTTTGGTTCCTGGATCGAAGTGATGACACTAGAGGTGGTGCTTTCACAGAATTGTATCTGCAGTTCTGCACAAATCATATATCGAGCATTGTAGTGCTCCTGAAATCCCTTTTGTGCCTGTAATCTTTTGCTTAATAATGGCAATACTTGAACATTAGTGCTATCTAGTTTTTGTGTGCTATCCATCCATCCATAATTGTTATAGTTTAGAACGTCATGTGCTCTATTAAACGCCCCTATTGCCGAATTAGGGTGACCCTTCATGTTTTGTATTCTGTTTATACTGTGATTACTCTAGCTTAACGCAGTTTCTCACTTCCCAGGTAAACGACTCGTTATCATACAACAACGCGATACCGGATGGGTTCTACTTGATCCAAGGGATGGGCCCCTTTTGTGTGGTTGATGTGCACCGACGTGCATGAGGAGAACCGGATACTCTTAGTGGAGTCGCTCAAGTCTGTCTGACCTGACGATTCTTCCATCCAGATGATCCTCATCGACAGGAGAGCTGATTTTGATTGACTCGCTGCCTGCCTAATTGATTGAATCATTCTGCTTTGGTATGCAATAGTCTGCACTGCAGTAGCAACACATCCACCATAAATCTTGTTGCTTGAGCCTTCCTCATCACTGACACAACCTGTTTTGCGGTTCCTGCAGTCAAGGGAGTTCTTGCTCCACTCGCAAGCTGCAACCATTGTTGTGGGAGCCTCTCACCTCTTCATGTGGCGGCCTTCTGTTCTTGTTCCACTTCGCAAGGTTGCCTTCTGTTCTTGTTTGCTAACACAATACATAGTCATGGATTGTCAAAAGTGAATATTTTAAGTAGAACTTACTGCAAAACCTGGGGTGCATTGGCATGTTCCTGTGTTGCTTCTAGTTCCTGTGTTGCTTCTAGGCCATTAGTAGAAAACTTGCTAAGACTGTTGACAAGGTATCTTGTGTTGCTTCTCCCCTGCTTAGTACTGTGAATCTGTTTCCTCTAGGCATTTAGATAGTGTGACTTCTTAGATATACTGCATACTGAAAGTTAAGAACCCCAACTAATTTGTTCTCAATCTGATTGCTTGCTGGTTACTCAGTTTTTATATCTGGACAGTGTTGTAATACACTATTGTGTCCCTATGATGTGAAAGTTATGGTCTGAATAGCTTTATATTAGGATCTTCTTGAGTCTCTATGATGTTCTCTCTTAGTATCATGTCATGAGCTGTGAGTCGTGCATATATAACTGAGTTGTATAAGACCAGCAAGTTTTTTTGCCAATTAGCTTTCCGTGTGCATGCTCTTAATCCCCATAGCACTAAGAAAGGACCTTACTGATTCCCATATTACTAATTTCTGTATCAAACATTATTATTTTTTATCTATGTGCTAGCTCTGTCAAATATAAGCAACCTGCCTATGTTCCATTTTGCTATTTGTACTTGGATAGAAAAGCTAAAATCTGTATAGTGGTCTATGTGTAATACCAAGTTGTTCCTGTTATTTACAAACTGTTCTTCTTATACACTGATCCACAACACCTTACATTACACATTTGATATTAATTAGAATACATCTAAACACAGTGCTTCAACACAGATTTATCCTATGATTATACCTGAGACATTAGTTTGTTTTTATGCTTTTGTTTCCCACAGTGCTTCAAGCTTGTTTATTAACTCGATTTGTTGTTATTCTGTTTAACAGGAGACTGCAGCAGAAGCAGAGAAGACGGATGCTACACCAATCCAAGAGTAGCTAGCTTTAACTTGGCAGAGAGTTTTATTTTCAGTCACAATATTTGTGATTGTGTGGAATATTGTATGGTTATGTACGTGAAGTTTTAAGTACCTGGGCATGCAATTTTTGTAGGTTAAACTGGTTGTTGTGATGTGAACAAGTGTATGGAGTTTCACATGTTCTGTTCTGTACAGAATATATTGTAATAAACCTATTTTGGTTGTTATTTGAAGATTTTTATGTTCTTTTCTTCTTTCTGTTTGATATATACTGCTTAAAAAGCGATGTGGATCCACTGCCAGGAAAAATCTGACAATTGCGACCCATCTAAAAACTGGACCACAAAAACCCTCGAAAATAAAAATGAAATGGACCGCAAAAGGCTATGCCTACCAAATAAAAAGGCCAAATTGTTGGGCCAGGCCCATGTAGCTAGAGAAAATTAATAGAGAAAATATACAGTAAAAAGGCCGAATTGTTGGGCTAGGCCCATGTAGAAAACCGAATTGGACCGAGCTGAATCTTGTGCCACATCAGCTTGCCACGCTGGATGCCTACGTGGCCTGGGGAGGTTGCTAGTGACCAAAACGCCACAGTAGACATATTTTGGTCATAAATGTCTACGACCATTCCAGAAGAAAGTTCGCTATAGTCAGTTAATGACGGCCAGCTTTTGACCTTATGTTTTTTGTCACAAAAAGGTCACAAATTGAAAACAGTGACCATTTAGTGATCATAGTGGTGGTCACAAGTTGACATATTTCTTGTAGTGTGGCTCCCTTCTATGTAGTGAAGGGTTTAAGTTGGTATTCGAGTCTAATAAATTAGTTGTTACTAAGTATGGACTATTTGTTGGAAAAGTTTATGAGAGCAGAGGGATGTTCCACCTTTCCCTCATAGATTTCTGTAATAAAGTCGTGAACCATATTCATTCGAGTGTTAATGAATCTGAAGTTTGGCATTCACGTCTTTGTCACATTAATTTCGGAGTTATGACGCAGCTAGCAAAATCAAATTTAATCCCGAGTTTCACTTTAGCCAAAGGCTCTAAGTGCCATTCGTGTGTGCAATCTAAGCAACCTCGCAAGCCTCACAAGGCAGCAGAGGAGAAACACTTGGCGCCACTTGAACTCATACATTCTGATCTTTGTGAGATGAATGGTGTGTTGACTAAAGGTGGAAAGAAATATTTCATGACTCTGATAGATGATTCCACTAGATATTGCTATGTGTATCTGTTAAATACCAAAGATGAGGCTCTACACTACTTTAAAATCTATAAGACAGAAGTTGATAATCAACTAGAAAAGAAAATTAAACGAGTCCGGTCAGATCGTGGTGGAGAGTACTTCTCGAAAGAGTTTGATGCCTTCTGTGGGGAACACGGTATTATTCATGAGAGGAAGCCTCCCTACTCACCCCAGTCAAATGGGGTTGCCGAGCGGAAAAACCGTACTCTAACTGATTTGGTTAACGCCATGTTAGATACGTCGGGTTTATCCAAGGCATGATGGGGGGAGGCTATAATGACATCATGTCATGTCCTGAATAAAGTTCCGACAAAGGATAACGAGATCACTCCTTATGAGAAGTGGACCAAGAGAAGGACAACACTCTCGTACTTACATACTTGGGGCTGCTTGGCGAAAGTTAATATGCCGATCCCCAAAAAGCATAAGCTTGGACCAAAGACTGTGGACTGTGTTAACTTGGGCTACCCTATGAATAGTGTTGGCTATAGATTTCTAGTAGTGAAATCTGAGGTACCTGACATGAAGGTCGGTACAATTATGGAGTCTAAGGATGCTACATTCTTTGAGGACATTTTCCCCATGAGAGATGTACAAAGCACTTCTAGACAGGAATCTGAGGAGACTCCTGAGCCTGCCATTCCTATGGAATATTATGAACGAACACATGATGAATATCCTGAGGAGGATGACGAGGAAACCCTTGGTAGGGGCAAGAGACAAAGGACTGCAAAGACCTTTGGTGATGATTTCTTCGTGTACCTCGTGGATGATACTCCTACTTCTATTTCAGAAGCGTATGCCTCTCCAGAAGCTGACTACTGGAAGGATGCGGTCTGTAGCGAGATGGATTCCATCATGGCTAACGGGACATGGGAGATCACTGAGCATCCCTATGGTTGCAAACCATTGGGATGTAAGTGGGTGTTCAAAAAGAACCTTAGGCCCGATGGTACGATTGAAAAGTACAAGGCTAGGCTTGTGGCCAAGGGCTATGACTAGAAAGAAAAGGAAGATTTCTTCGATACTTATTCACCTATGGCTAGACTGACCACCATTCGAGTATTACTCTCGTTGGAGGCCTCGCACGGTCTTCTCGTCCACTAGATGGATGTTAAGACGGCTTTTCTGAATGGAGAGCTAAATGAGGAAATCAACATGCAACAGCCAGATGGCTTTGTGATAGATGGTCAGGAAAGAAAGGTGTGTAGGTTGCTGAAATCTTTATATGGCCTGAAGCAAGCACCTAAGCAATGGCATGATAAGTTTAATACAACTCTGACATCTGTTGGCTTCGTTGTTAATGAAGCTGACAAATGTGTATACTATCGCCATGGTGGGGGCGAAGGAGTCATACTGTGCCTGTATGTTGATGACATACTGATATTCGGAACCAACCTCAAAGTCATTGACGAGGTTAAGTCGTTTCTGTCTCAGAACTTTGAGATGAAGGACCTTGGTGTGGATGATGTTATCTTGAACATCAAGCTACTGAGAGATAATGAGGGTGGGATCACACTTCTGCAATCTCATTATGTTGAGAAGGTGTTGAGCCATTTTGGATATTCGGTCTGCAAACCCTCTCAAACACCATATGATCCTAGTGTGTTGTTTCGAAAGTTCGAAGGCACAGCTAAGGATCAACTGAGATACTCCCAAATCATTGGTTCACTCATGTACCTAGCAAGCGCAACGAGGCCTGACATCGCGTTTGCTGTGAGAAAACTGAGCCGGTTTGTTTCCAATCCGGGTGATGTACATTGGCATGCTATTGAGAGAGTTATGCGCTATCTAAAAGGTACTATGAACTACGGACTTCACTATACCGGATACCCGTCGGTACTTGAAGGGTATAGTGAGGCGAATTGGATCTCTGATGCTGATGAGATGAAGGCCACAAGTGGATATATGTTTACTCTTGGAGGTGGCGCTGTTTCCTGGAAGTCTTGCAAGCAAACGATCTTAACGAGATCGACAATGGAAGCAGAATTAACAGCATTAGACACATCTGGTGTCGAAGCAGGATGGCTTCATGATCTTTTGATGGACTTGCCATTGGTTCATAAACCGGTTCTGGCTATCCTTATGAACTGTGACAATCAGACTGTCATCACCAAGGTGAAGAGTTCAAAGGACAACATGAAGTCCAATAAACACATAAGAATGAGATTAAAAGCTGTCAGAAAATTAAGAAACTCCGGAGTGATAGCGTTGGAGTATGTCCATACGGCTAAGAATCTGGCAGATCCCTTTACAAAAGGGCTACCGCGTGCTGTGATAGATAGTGCATCGAGGGAGATGGGTATGAGACCCACATGAGTTGCCATGGTAGTAACCCAACCTATGTGATCGGAGATCCCGTGAAGTAGGACCTGGGAAAACAAGCCAGTGGTGAACTGAGGAGAGTAACTTTACTAACCCACTCCATTGGAGATGCAATACTCTCGGAAACTGTATGGAAGGATGACTACTGTCTTAATGTGTTCCAAGGCTTATATGTATAAGCAAGATGCTATCCTACAGAGCGATCTTTGGAGGAACACACCTATATGAGCCCAACTGCTGGTCACAGTCTATGAGATTGGGGTGATCTCTAGCAAGCTCATGAAAAGGCCAGGAGTGTGACTAATATGCTCCACCCGAGGGGTCGGCCTTCGGCAGCCTCGTATCAGTGAGACTTGTGGTGAAACTTCTTGACGCCAAACTGACAATTCAAGGCATAGTCCATTGTTCAGTTGTGAAGGAGTGTAACTACTTGGTCTAGGTGGAGCTCAACCTTAATCGTTCTCCACTGAGATGTTGGTATATCAAAACAGCGTTTGGAACAAAGGACAAAGTGGGCCCCTGAGATCTGGTGGGGGATTGTTGAAATATGAG
Source organism: Triticum timopheevii (assembly GCA_963921465.1). Classification (NCBI taxonomy): domain Eukaryota; kingdom Viridiplantae; phylum Streptophyta; class Magnoliopsida; order Poales; family Poaceae; genus Triticum; species Triticum timopheevii. The sequence goes on along the minus strand of OY997274.1, from coordinate 631,014,222 downwards.
ATGGGCCTAGAGCCCATATGACGATTTCAGATTTAATCTCTAAGGGCCCATGTAGGCCACATGACAAGGTGGTGGAAAGTTTAGTCCCACCATGCTAGTGGAAGAAGAGTTGGAGTGGTTTATAAGGGATTCTCTCCCTCATGCTATTGGAGCTTGAGAAGAAAAGAAGCCCTCGCGCACTCCTCCTCCTCCGCTCGCCTCGCCACGCCACGCCTCGCCTCGTCACGACGCGCCGCGGGTTGCGGGATTGAGCCGAGCCGAGCTCACTCCTATGCGCTTCTTTTTGCCGGTCAAGAACGGAGAGTCTTTGACAGGTAGGGCCACAATCTGAGACGTCGGATCGTGGGCTACAGACTTGGACGTGGGTTCAGCCCATGTCTCTCCACGTGCGGCCGCACATATATATGTGGGGCGCTGCCAACCCTAGCCGCCGCGAGAACAAAATGCATATCGCCTCCACGCCCACGTCGTTCCTCTGCTGCTGCCGCCGCCGGTGACTCCATCCCATTCACCGCGTACACGGTTGACGGGAGAGCAGGCCTCCGAAACCCCGCCTCTCCGGATCCTGTACGGGAGAGGGGCGATTAGGTTTTTGGGTAGCGACTACGCGACTGCTCGCTTCTGTTCATCTACGTCCGCATCACCTTCGTCATCACCATGTCGACCGACGCCAACCGTGCCGCCGCTGAGAAGGCCGAGGCCGACAAGAAGGCCGTCGAGGATGCCGTGGCTGCTGCCACCGTCACCGCCGCCGCGTGGCCGATTGTTGGGTATACATCGCTTATCCCTCTCGTGTTTCTTTCTGTTGTAGCAGTACTAGCGATATGCGTAGATGTTTCTACTATGTGCGTAGTACATGCTCTGTTAGATCGTAATCAGTGTGTTATCAATGCTATTCATGTCATGCTCATGATTTATTCATGAATTAATTTAATCAAAAAACTGCCTATTTATTCATCAATTTGTTGTTGGGGGATTTTAAATGCCGTAAAACATAAGTATTTGTATAATTAACACTTCAAACTTAATATAAGACGGTTTTAACACTATCATAGACTCTTAAAAAGTATTATAAAAAGTTACAGAGAGAGCACTACATAAATCTGGTGTGTATACTTAGATCTCCCCATAAATCACATAAATGGTACAATCACAGTAGCTGGGAATAGATCACCTAAATGGTAGTACCACAATAGGGTTGCGGTCAAAGAATTTAAAGACCCAACAATATATTTGATGTCTATGGTTTGTTCAAAAAGAAGGGGACAATGTGTGTTTTCACTTCTCGACCATCCTTTGAGAAAGCCCATAGAAGGGTTGAGAAATAAGAAATTTAGGACATTTTCATGAGATTTTGAGAGATAGTGGGTGAGTTTGTTGATTCTGATGAAAAAAAATGTATTTTTACAATAAAACACAAACAAATTTCAATTTTGATAATTTCAACAAAATGATCCATGATATATTTCATGGTTCTTCTAGAATTTCCCAAGAAATTGGACACCAAATAGTGTATATATAAACAACATTGTCCCTTTTTTTTCAGGCATTTGTTACGGTCGCCCTATGCTGATACCATATATAATTTTCTCTCTCTACTAATTAAAAAGAACGTAAGGTTATTATTTCATCTTTATTCCGATGACCCTTTCATCCAACCTTCCCCTTATAATAATCAATCTCCTTAATTTACTTACATTTTGAGTCCATTCCATTTTTAATTTACTTATTAAACTTCTCACAAAATATAAGATAAATCATGGACTGAATTTAATAAATATTTATTTACACAATCCTATTAATATGGGCAGGTAAATCACAAGCTGACAGACAAGAATATTTATATCATCTTACAACGCACGTGCATTGTCCAAGTACTTAAGAAGAATTTAAGGTTTCACCTTTCACTTTCTTTCCACCAGGCTTCATCCAACCTTTTCCCTATGATAGTCAATCACCTTAATTTACTTACCCGTTGAACCAATTTTATTTTAATTTACTTAAGAAATTTCTCATCAAAATATAAGGTAAATCACAGACATGATTTGGTAAACATTTATTTACAATCACATTAATATGGTTAGGTAAATCACAAACTAATGTGCTAGAATAAAAAAAGTGTAGTATATTTCCTAGTATTTTTTTGAAACTTTTCAATGTGTACCCGGTCAATTGTTGAGTGCTGAAAATTGTAAAACATGATTTTTTTTTTTACATCACGTGAAAGCTTCCTATTCTTTCGAGACGGAAGGAATAGTACACACGCGGCTTGCGGCAAGGCAACGGAACGGATATGAACCCACGCTCCACCACGCGGCAGCCACATCCGCTCCAGGCCTCCAGCCATACACCATTCCAGCTCCACCACGCGGTCAACAGACGAAACAACACATCCGGATCCAAATCTCCCAGCCTCCCACAGCTCCGCCGCGGCTCATCCCCGTCGATCGACCTTGCGATCGATTCCGTTTCTTGCCGCGCGTGCGCGCACAGCACATCCATGGCTGTCGCCGGAGGAGGAGGAGGAATGGCGCTGAGCCTGCGGGCGCCGTCGACCTCGGCGTCGCCGGCGGTGGGGCGGCTGCGTAGGGCGGCGTCGTCGCCGGCGGTGAGGTGCGGGGCGACGCGGGAAAGGTGGCCGGCGGCGGCCCCGTACAGGGTGCTGGAGGAGGACCACTACCGCACTCTGAGGCTGCAGCCGGGCGCCTCCAGGGGCGAGGTCAAGAAGGCCTTCCACCGCCTCGCGCTGCAGTACCACCCGGACGTCGTGCGCCAAGACGACGGCATCGACTTCGAGCGGATCAACGCGGCGTACCAGAAAGTGATGAGCAACATGCGGGAGGCTGAGGAGACGCTCGAGTACTGGCGGCGCCGCTACGGCCTCGCCGACGAGGACCTGGACCGCTACCGCCACTACCTCAACGAGGAGGACGAGGACGACTGGTTCGCGGACTTCTGAAACCTCAAGGGCCGCTTTGCCATAGCAGAGGCAACAGCACTGTAAATAATTTGTGAAACGTCGCTCTCTGCTTCTCTCTACTCAGTTTTATTGTGGACGAGAGGAGAGCTGGACACGCAGAAATTCAGGGTTCTAGAGGTGTAGCAATTCAGGGCTCTAACGATTGCAATTCGAACATGTCTATTTCCATTGTGAATATCAGAATATGAAACCATCGGAGGGATTAATCTGAATTTTGGCTCAGGACAGAGTGCGAATCCTTGGCCGAGCAACGGATGTAATTGCTCATATCTTATCTACCCACTTTGTGTTCAATGGGCGCTGAACACGCCACGCATCTGGCACAGAAAAACTGCTTTTAAAGAGTTTGTCATGTGATGCTACATGGGTACAACATTTCATGAACGCGGCTTGATTTGGATCCAAGAAGATATGTTGTTCAAGTAGTACTACATCCATATTGATTTGCCACGATGTGTTACCTATAGTTATCACTCACTGATTCATGCCAATCAATAAATTCCCGCCATCCACCCAAGTTCACATCAATCAATGACTAAGAGCATCTCCAACAGCCGCGCTTCGCGCCGCGCGCAAAAAATAAGTATGCCGCGCGCGTTTCGGCTGGTTTAGCGCAGCCGCTAGCGCTGGTTCCAACAGCCGCGCTATAATGTAGCGCGCGCGCCGCTCCAGCAGCGCGCAAAAATACAGCGCGCGCGACTCGCCGGGCATTGCATATATGGCATTTTGGACACAAAATGAGTTTGAAACATTCAAAATGCAATGAACATGACATATAAAATTTGACACAAACAAGTTGATGAATAAAAGTTCATACCCACAAGTTCAAAATCATGCCCACAAGTTCATCCAACCAAGTTCAAAATGCAAACCAAGTTCAAGACACAAATGAAAGACACATCAATCATCTTCCTCGTCTTCGTTCTCATCATCTTCCAAAGACGATTCTTCCGCCTTCGAAGATGAATCTTCCTCCCTCTCCTCATCACGCACCGCACCACACACCGCATCATGTGAAACTCCGACGGTGTTGGCAAGATCTTCAACGGCATCTTCATGGGAATGTGTGTGAGGAGGCACATCGAAAGACATTCCGCCCATGGCGGCCGGAGGTGCACCCATGCCTCCCATGAGAGAAGCAAAACTCATGCCTCCCATGGCGGCCATAGCGTTGGGGGGTGCTCCAAAGCCACCCATGCCTCCCATGGCGGCCGGAGGTGCACCCATCCCTCCCATGGCACCTAAACCGCTCATGGTACCTCCGAAGCCACCCATGCCACCCATGGCGCCAAGGCCACCGCCACCCATGCCGCCAAGGCCACCGCCAAGGCCACCGCCACCCATACCGCCAAGGCCACCGCCACCCATGCCGCCGAGGCCACCGCCACCCATTGCACGAATCATGGCTCTTTTTTGCATCAACACTTCTTCACGGGCAAGATTGACATATTCCTTTTGCGCTTCATTGAGGTTGGATGTGTCCAAGAAGAACAAGTGCTTCTCCAATTCCAACAATCTAGTTCGCTCCTCATTGCTCACCTTCCTCTCCTCCAAAGCCACCTTCCTCTCCTCGGCCGCCAACCTCCTCTCCTCGGCCGCGACATCTTGGTTCCTTGCCATTTTCCTCACCTCGTTGGCTTCTTTTCTTGCCTTCACAATTGCTTCCATAGCATTTTTGAGCTCATCATCTCCTTTCCTCTTCTTCTTTTCGGGTTTGTCTTTCTTGCACCCATCCGGTCGTTTTGGCTTCGAGTATGAAACCGAGTTGGGTGTGGGGCTTCTCTTGCCGTCATTGTTAGGAATCTAGACTCTCGCAACTCACGATCACAGAGGAGACGAAGGTTTTGTGTCGCGTGCAAACTTGCGACTTTTCCCGTTTTCTTTCACTGCTATTTATTCGTTACAAGGAAGGAGAGGCAGGTAGCGATCCTAACTATGCGCCACGATCCGTCGTGCTCGCGCCATCCCACGAGCGCTGATCGTGCCTCCTAAGCCACCTGCGAGTCTAGCGGGCCGATCGTGGTGACCACGTCCAGCCGGCCCGTGCTAGCTACTTGCATGGCACGCACACCCCGCGGCTCATGCAGCAAGATTATTTCAACGGAAATAAAAACTAGCCTAAGCACAACGACTAGATTAGCTAACAAGTCACCCCCCTAATCTTGGCGTTGGCGTATTATTTCAACCATGCCGATCCTCCTTCTCAGCTCCTGAAAGGCGAGACGCCCGAGTGCTTTCGTCAGAGCGTCGGCTAGTTGCTCGCTGGTTCTGACGTAGTCGATGAAGACGCGTCCCTGCTCCACGCACTCGCGAATGAAATGGTACCTGATCTCAATGTGTTTGCTGCGATCGTGGAAGACAGGGTTCTTCGCCAGGGAGATCGCCGACTTGTTGTCGACGAGGAGCTTCGGCCGCGCAGCTTCCTTGTTCAGCTCGCCAAGCAGCCGCGACAGCCAGATGCCCTGACACGCAGCGGCAGTGGCAGCCATGTACTTGGCCTCGCACGAGGAGAGCGCCACCACCCTCTGTTTCTGGGACTGCCAGCTCACCGGGCTCTTACCGAGGAAGAAGATCACCCCCGTCGTGCTCTTCCTGTCGTCCGTGTCCCCGCCGTGATCTGAGTCGCTGTAACCGGTCAGCTGCAGTCCTCCGTCGCCGCGCTCATATGCGCAGCCGTGATCCAGTGTCCCCGCCACGTAGCGCAGGAGATGTTTCACCGCAGCGTAGTGGTCAGAGGCAGGCTTCTCCATGAACCTGCTCAAGTACCCAACTGCGAAGGATATGTCAGGCCTTGTATGAACTAGATACCGCAGTCCTCCGATGATGCTGCGGTACATCGTCTTGTCCACCGGGGCGGCGGTGCTCTCCTTGCTCAGTTTGAGCCGAGCCTCCATCGGCGTGTTGCTGGGGTTGCAGTCCTCCATGCCCGCGTTCTCCAGTAGTCGCTTGGCGTAGGCTGCCTGCCCAAGCACGATCCGATCGCGCTCCTGGCTCACCTCAATCCTGAGGTAGTAGCTGAGCTTGCCCAGATCGCTCATGCGGAACAGCTTGGTCATCTGCTGCTTGAAGGCGTTGATCTCCGTCGTGGTCGCCCCGGTGATGATGAGGTCGTCCACATAGACCCCAACGATCAAGAGAGAGCTGCCCGTGCTGCGTCGATACACGGCATGATCCGAGGGGCAGCGCTCGAAGTTCAGAGCGCAGAGACTCTCGTCGAGCTTCGCGTTCCAAGCCCTCGGCGCTTGACGAAGCCCGTACAGCGCCTTGCGGAGGCGCAGCACCTTGCCCTCCTGGCCGGCCACGGCATACCCTGGTGGTTGTTGAACGTAGACCTCCTCGAGCAGGTCACCGTTCAGAAACGCGGACTTGACGTCCATATGGTGGACTTGCCACCCGTGGTGCGCGGCGAGCGCGACGAGCACGCGCACTGAGTCCATGCGTGCGACTGGCGCGAAGACCTCTTCAAAGTCGACGCCCTCCCGCTGGACGTAGCCTTTTGCCACCAGGCGTGCCTTGTGCTTCACAACGACACCCCGGGGATCCTTCTTGAGCTTGTAGACCCACTTGAGGCCAATTGCGCGGTGACCAGCCGGGAGCTCGCTCAGCTCCCAGGTTCCGTTGTCAACGATGCTCTGCATCTCTTCGTTCATAGCTGCGCGCCATCCCTGCTCCTTCTTCGCTTCAATGAACGAGGCCGGTTCCTCGCCCACGAGCAGGTACAGGTCGCCGTCGCTGTAGTTGGCCTCCACCTCCTCTATCGTATCCCACACGTTCTCGAGTGTGCGGTACCGACGTGTCGCCTCTGCGCCGGGAGGCGCCTCGGACGTGCCGGTGGGCGGTGAGACGAACTCAACGCCGGTTGGAGTCGAGATCGGCGTTCCGTACGCCGGGGAGGTAGGAGAGGGTGCGGCGATCGCGCTCTGTGGTGTTGACGGCTCGACGTCAGGCGCGGGCATCGAGTGGCACCCGATCGAGGAAGATGCTGGTTCCACCCGCACGCTCGTCGTGGCCACGGGCTCCAGCTCGATTGTGAAGGACTCAAGCCCCTCATCACGAACAGGTGAAGTGGCGCCCCAATCCCACGACGTGTTTTCGTCGAACACGACGTCGCGGTAGACGTGGGCGCGGCCTGACGGCGGATGGAAGACGCGGTACGCAGCCGATCCGGGCTCGTACCCAAGAAACACCATAGGCACGCTGCGATCGTCGAGCTTCTTCGTGTTCGGGCGCGTCACCTTCACGTGAGCCACACACCCGAAGGTGCGGAGGTGCTGCACGTTGGGCCGACGGCCGCACCAAGCCTCATACGTTGTCATGCCGGGGACGCTCTTCGTTGTTGCACGGTTCAGCAGGTATACTGTCGTGGTCACGGCCTCTCCCCAGAAGTGTGCTGGGACGCCCTTCGCCTTGAGCAGACACCGCGCCATGCCGACGATCGTCTGATTGCGCCGCTCCACCACCCCGTTTTGTTGCGGCGTGTAGGGGGCGGTGAGCTGCCGGTGCACGCCTAGCTCTGCGAAAAATTCGCCGAGGCTCGAGGAATTGAACTCACCCCCGCGATAGGTGCGCAGGGTCTTCAGGTGGCGACCGGACTCGCGTTCTGCCGCCGCCTGGAACTGCCGGAGCGCCGTCTCTGCCTCGTCCTTGGTCGTGAGCAGGCGCAGCCACATGAACCGACTCTTGTCGTCGATGAGCAGGAGGAAGTAACGTTTCCCTCCCGGCGTGGCCAGCGTGATCGGCCCGCACAGATCCGCGTGCACGAGCCCGAGTACGTCCTCGGCGCGGTTCAGGGCCTGACGAGGGAAGGGAGCTCACCGGTGCTTGCCGGCAAGACACGCCTCGCAGAGCCGATCCACCTGATCGACGAGCGGCAGGCCGTGAACCATGTCCTCGCGCGCGAGCGACCGAAGCGCTTGGAAGCCGATGTGGCCGTAGCGCGCGTGCCAGAGCCACGCATCCTCGCCTCCATGTACAGCGAGGTAGACCGGACGAGCCACGCTGAGGCTCAGCACGTACAGGTGCCCGTGGTTGCGCTGCACGCGCGCGAGCAGACGCCCGCCCGGGTCTCGCAGCTGAAGGACGCCCTGGCTGATGTGCGTGTCGTAGGCGTTCTCGTCCAATTGGCCCAAGCTCACGATATTGCTGCACAGACGGGGAATATAGTACACTTCAGAGAGTACCAAGTGCTCACCATTCAGACACTGGAACAGGATCGTTCCCCTCCCCTCGATCTGCAGCGCGGACCCGTCGCCAAGCCTGACGGAGCCGCGCACGCCGGTGTCCAGCTCGGAGAAGATCTCCCGCCGCCCAGACATGTGGTTGCTGGCGCCGGAGTCCAGGAACCAGGAGGAGTCGCACCCCCCATCATCCGAGGCGGAGCGCGCCTGCGAGCGCTCCTTGTTCAGCATCACGTGCTCCACAGCCGCCTCCGTGGTCGCGGTGAGCGCGCTCAGGCTCGCCAGGAGGAGCGTGGTCTCCTCGGTCCCGCCCTCGGCGAGATTGACCTGCTCCTTGCGCTCGCGCCGGGGCTCGGTGCAGTCCCGCGAAAAGTGCCCCGGCTTGTTGCAGTTGTAGCACTTGACTTTCGTCATGTCACGGCCGCCGCTGCGACCGCCGGACCCGCCAGAGCCGCCGGCATTCTGAGGCGGACGCGCGTCGTTCCTCCGTCCCTGATTCTTTCCGCGGCGGTTGTTCTGCCCGCCGCCGTTGCCGCCGCCGCCGCCGGAGCCTTGGCCGCTCTCACGCGCCTGCTTGCGCGCTTCCCACTGCTGCTCAGTGAGGTATAGCTGCCCACCGCCCTGGCTCGCCGCGGGCACGGCGCAGCGCTCCTCGGCGGTCCGCAGCCGCCCGATCAGCTCCTCGACCGAGATCGTACTCAGGTCCAGGAGGGTTTCGATCGCCACTGCGATCTGCGCGTATCGGGGAGGAACAACACGTAACAGCTTCTGTACGACGCGTACCTCCTCGACATTGTCGCCGAGCGTGCGCAGCTAGTTGACGAGGCTGGTGATGCGCATGCCGAAGGCGTCGAGGGTCTCGCCGTCGTGGAAGGCGATCTGCTCGAATTCCGCGCGGAGTCGTTGCGCGGTGGCCTCACGCACACGGTGCACCCCCATCCTCATGACCTTTATCGTGTCCCAAGCCGCCTTGGCCATCTCCTTGACGACGAGAACGCCCAGCATCTCCGGCGGAACGGCTCGGAGAAGGACGCCGAGCGCCGACTTGTCGTCGCGCACGTGTTGCGCGTTTCCTTCGATCGCATCCCAGAGCCCCCACGACTCCAGGTGAACCTTCATCACCAGCGACCACTCGATGTAGTTAGTCGAGGTGAGGGTCGGGAAGGTGGTGCCGGCGCCCGGCACGAACGGCGCGCGCTCCGTGGCCGCCGCCTGGTGGATCACCACCTGCCGTTCCCGCCTCACGCGGCTTTGCCCGCGGCTGCGCTCCCGTGGTGGAGTCGCCGAGCGCACCAGCCCGCCCCCGCCTGCGTTGAGGGCCACGGCGGCCGCCGCCGCAGCCGCGTCCGACTGTTCTCCGTGATCGGACATGATCGCCGGGATCGCTAAACGAGGCTCTGAATACCACTTGTTAGGAATCTAGACTCTCGCAACTCACGATCACAGAGGAGACGAAGGTTTTGCGTCGCGTGCAAACTTGCGACTTTTCCCGTTTTCTTTCACTGCTATTTATTTGTTACAAGGAAGGAGAGGCAGGTAGCGATCCTAACTATGCGCCACGATCCGCCGTGCTCGCGCCATCCCACGAGCGCTGATCGTGCCTCCTAAGCCACCTGCGAGTCTACCGGGCCGATCGTGGTGACCACGTCCAGCCGGCCCGTGCTAGCTACTTGCATGGCACGCACACCCCGCGGCTCATGTAGCAAGATTATTTCAACGGAAATAAAAACTAGCCTAAGCACAACGACTAGATTAGCTAACAGTCATCACTTGATGAATCATCCTCCTCCTCATCATCATTCAACTCAATTGTTCGCTTGCGTTTGTTGCTGAAATGCAAATCATCCAAATCTTCACGCTTCTTCCATTTCTCATCATCCTTTAACACTTCATAGCATTCCTTTCTTGATCTTCCCCTTCTTGGTTGTCCTCGTCTCTTCTTTAACACTTTTGACAATCCGAGTTGATTGTCGACCATCGGGACCGAAGTGAACTCTCAGAGCGGTCAATTCCACTCACGTTGTGAGCATCAAAGTGTTCTTTCATTCGCCCCCAATAAGCATCTCTACTTTGATCACCTTCAACGGATGGATCCTCGACACTTGCAACCAAGTATTGCATAGTAAGATGTCATCTTTGGTGGTGTAATTGCCCGCTCTTCCTTTCGGCGCGTCGACAATGCCCTCACCCTCCTTGTCCACCTCAAACTCATGGTCTTCGAAATGGATGTCATTGGTTTGAGACCAATGCGAATTGTTGGACCCAACACCCATAGTTGACATGTATGCATCATCGTTGAGACTACAAAGTTTATTGAACAATGCAAATAAGCTATCTATATGATGATGCATTGAAAAAATAACAAAAGAATAAAAGTTTATTTTTTTTACATTGGGGGCATTTCGTCAAACACATGGTGCGCGTCGGTGGCCGGCTCAATGAGTGAGCTCGCCGGCGCTTCGGTAGCCGCCGCGCCCGTCAAACGCCCTGCAAGCTTCTTTCCCCTCGTCATCGAGCTGCCGGAGCCGTCCGCCGCCTTGTTCTTCTTCGCGGATGTCTTGCCCTTCTTCGGCCGCGCCGCATTGGGGAGCTTCGAGGGTGCGGCGGCAGCACGGGACGACGTCGGCGCGACGCCCCCCGTCGACGTGGTCATCCACGGTGGCAAGAAGAGGCTGCGCGCGAGGTCGACGCTCGGCGGAGCTCCGGCGGTGGCGACGCCAACGCTCCCCGCGCTAGGGTTTCTGGCGGCGGCGGGAGGGGGGGAGGGGTCGCGGCTGTACAATGGGGTGAGCGGGGTGCCGGCGTGTGCGTCCATGGCAAAGTTCGCCGGCGCGGCGCGCGTGGGGCGTAGGAGGCGGAGAGGAGAGAGTGTGGCGCGAGCACTCGAGTGTGCCGCGGGCGGAAGCGGGCGCCCCAAATACACCGCGCGGGATAGCGTATCCGACCGCACGCTCAACTCGTTATAGCGCGCACGCGATTTTTACGCGCCCGCTGGGGCCACCCGCCGCGTTGCGCACGCGCTAAAACGGCCTAATTTGCGGCGCGGCGCTAGTTTAGCGCGGCTGTGGGAGATGCTCTAATGCCTATGACCTGCCAAGACCTTTGATCCATATGATTCAGTATGGATGTGAGAGCAGACGTATGTCCAGCTAGGGTGATCTAATTTTATAAAACGTTCTACATTATGAGACAGAGAGAGTAACAAACATTTTCAACTCATTTCCCCGTTGGTATACTGCGTCGAGCAAAGACAGTATTTGTCGCATGAGTACATTATCCATCTTTGTTTCTATCAATCACTAGTATATCGAGTCTAAGGGATTTATGCTTTTATCGATCATTTCCCCTTACTATATCGCGTCCGAGCGGTCGAGCGAAGAGTGTTGTAGCATGAGTGCATTCCCTTAGTATATGGCGTCCGAGGGATCGAGCAATGAGGATTTTAAAACCCTAGTTTATATGCTAGCTTCGAACAAGCTAAGCTAACTAAATCAGGAGGTAAAATCCTCAAACCGTGCTCCCCTGCTTCTAGGGTTGAGCTGACTAAAACAAAGGGGGCAGACCCCGTAAAAATATAGGAGTATAAGTTTAAATATAAAAAATCTTGGAATTGTAGCACTAGTAGAAAAACACCTATTAGTCCCGGTTCGTAAGGGCCTTTAGTCCCGGTTCATGAACCGGGACTAATGGGTCGTTACTAATACCTCCACCCATTAGTCCCGGTTCAAACACGAACCGGGACCAATGTGCCTCCATGTGGCCCTATGCGCCGAGCCCAGTCAGGGGGCCTTTGGTCCCGGTTGGTGGCTCCAATCGGGCCAAAAGGCATCCACGCGTCTGCATTCCAGTGGCTGGGGGTTTTTTTTTGAAAGGATGGGGGTTGGGGGTTTTGGGGGGTTAATTTAGGTGTTTCATATATTGTGTTAGCTAGCTAATTAATAGAGAGAAGTGTCCTCTCTTATGTCCGTGCTTGGTCGACGCTACGTACTATTCAGTACAGAAGTTCGTCATGCATACCGAGAGAAGTGATTGATCGACCTCTCCTTCTCCGAGAGATTGGTCGAACAACAAGTTTTCGTATCATGTATCCGACGCTACTGGCTACATACATGTACAATATGTATAAAATCTCTTAATTACACAAACCCCTAGCATTTGAAATCAATTTCCACATGGTATTCTCCGGCTTTACTGATGACGTGTTCAAGAAAGAATCCCGCCAATTCCTCTTGAATTGTTTTCATGCGATCTAGTTCTAGGAGTTCATCCCGCATCTGCCACGTCTAATTTGAAGAAGGGGGTTAATTAATACATATATATGAATGAAACTCAACAGAAATGATGGTGTAATAAAATGAAATTGTGAATATTATTACTTACGCACTTCATATTGTCTTCTAGAGTAGCCCCGCTTGTTTTTCAAAGTCGCGGTGTGGATGAACTCGCACACGTAGTATCCACAGAAATCATTCCCTTCCTGCTGCCACAAGCACTTTACGAGAAATAGAGGTCAATCAAACTAATAATGAAGCATTATAAATGGCATTGATGAAAGTATAGCTATAGAATCAACGGGAGATGCGTGCAACTAGCTAGCCGGTAGTACTTACTTTCGGGTATGTATATCGCAGCTCCTTCGGCAGTCCCGGAGCTTCTGCGGTGAACTGTTTCCAAACCCTGCAAGACAAAGAAAATAATTATTATTACTTGAGATATCAGGAAATGAACAAAAAGTTGCCGATATGGTGCGATAATGATCGATTGAACTTACTTGCTGAGCATTTCAGTAATGTCCGCATAGGTTTTGGGATCTTTCCGTCTCGAGTCTAAGACGTTATTAGTCCACGCTCAAGCTTAATCTCCAGAAGAATATAGTGATACCTGCGCACGCATGCATAACTCATCAATTACATTACTGTAATCTCGCTTGAGTAATAAGGGAAACCGAATATGCACACGACAGTAACACTCACGGGCCGTTGTAAGGAAAGAGTATGGTATCTTTGTTTTGATTTTTGATCAACGATTGTAGCAAGCTGTCCTCGGCCTCTTTGACGTTCTTTTCAACCAGAAATACATCTATGGTATTTGTGTTAATGAACCCAATATCATAAATTTCTTGTTTTTTGCACTCGACGATCTTCAATCTGCATAATATATTGAGGATAATTAATTATAAATACATGCAATGAAAGAGCCGAGCTATATATAGAGACTTAATGACAGAAATAGTACTTACAGGCAGTAGCAAAAGACCATTAATTTATCGAGGTCCTTTTGATTGAAGAACTCGAAGAACTCCTCAAATGGAACACACAACAGATCATTCGAAACGAGGTCGTGCTCCTCTTTAATGTTCAGATACAAACTGTTCGTCCCCTCAGACTCTCTGCAGGTTTTCATGTACCAACTATGGAATCTTCGCATCATTGTTGTCAGAGATTTTTCATCTTTGACGAGAGGCTTCCCGTACTCGTATTTGTGTTCGTCCACCTCCATGAAATCAGGAAGTGCATCGTCAGGCAGGTAATCTTCAAGATTGTCATAACCGGGCACCGTCCCCAGAGCATTAGACACATTGAGCGGGGGGCACGATTGTTGTGCTTGTCCGCCGAGCTGGGCAATTTTTTTCCCCTTTGCTCGTTCTTTTAACCTTTTATCACTGACAGTAGTTCCTGACCGCTTGACTTGGAGATATGTCTGTTCAGTAATGCGCTCATAGTTGGTTCTCGGCGGAGACTTTGGTCGTTTCCTCAGGGCATCGATAGTGCGCTTTGCTTTCACCGAATCTACCTTCTCCTTCGGAGATGGATGTCTCTTTGCTTTCACCCCTTCAAAGAAGTCCTTCACGTGGGTCCGCACAATCGTATTGTTTTCCTCCTCGGACCTCTCGTACGGTAACTTCTCTAGAGGCTTGAGAGATGATGGACCGTATTTGTATTGCCTCCCGCCTCTGGTTGTGCTGCTAGACGCCGGAGCAGACGGAGCGGCTGCGGCGTCTGTCTTCTTTCGTGCTTGCTTATGAGGCGGAGGAGAAGGAGTACGACGCGCCGGAGCAGCCGGGGCGGCGGCGGGTCTCTTCCGCCCTTGCTGGCGAGGCGGAGAAGGAGGAGGCTGCTGGCTGCTTGGGAGTGCCGGCGCAGGCGGAGAAGGAGGCGGAGTGCCGCCACACGCCGGAGAAGGAGGCGAAGTGCCGCCACGCGTGCCCTGATCGTCACTCGCCGGAGGAGGAGGCGGTGGAGGAGGCGGAGTGCCCTGACATGCCGGAGGAGGAGGAGGCGGCGGAGGCATCTAGTTCGGAAGGTTGATGAGCTCCTTCCGCCATAGGCATGGAGTCTTCAGAGCAGAACCCAGCCTAGTCTCCCCTTCACCGGTAGGGTGGTCAAGCGGGAGGTCCTCAAATCCCTCCGTTATTTTATCCACCATCACCTTAGCATATCCTTCTGGAATCGGCTGGCAGTGAAAAGTTGTGCCGGGTCCACTAGGATAAACTTGGCCAACAGCCGCCTTGACCTTCAAAGTCATCCATCGCGCCATAATCTGGCAACTTTGAGACTCTGTGATACCATCCACGGGATAGCTGGCAGGAGCTGTCAAGACATGATCCGGCTGAAGCAGCTCGGTGGAAGCCACGCTGCTTCTCCGCTGAGATGGCGGGGTAGCTTCGGGGGAAGCTTCGGCAGGTCGTTTGTTGCGATCTGCTGCTTCTCGTTCCTCTTCTCGATCCTCTAGCCCCATTACCCTTCCAAGCAGCGCCTGCAGTTGGTCCTGCTCCAGTTTCTTCCTCCTCTCGTGGGTTTTGTAACCCCCTGCGTCCGGAAAACCAACATTCCACGGAATGGAGCCTGGCGTGCCTCATGTCCATCCAGGGTGCTCAGGATTCCCAAGGGCCATTGTGAGCTCGTCCTTCTCCCTGTTTGGAAGGAACGTCCCTCGCTGCGCTGCAGCGATATAGTGTCGAAGGTTCTTGACTGGTATTTCCAGTTGCTCGTCCGTCCACTGGCACTTCCCTGTTACAGGGTCCAAGGTTCCGCCAGCCCCGAAGAACCAAGTTCGGCAACGGTCTGGCCAGTACATTGTCTCTGGTTCGATCCCTTTTTCAAGCAGATCATGCTCAGCCTTGGTCCACTTAGGTCGGGCTTTGAGGTAGCCACCTGACCCCGTGCGATGGTGAAGCTTCTTCTTCGCAGCATTTTCCTTGTTTCTCGCTGACATCTTCTTACTCTTTTCCGATGTCTTGTGGGCCACAAATGCGGGCCAGTGATCTTTGATCTTCTCATATTTGCCGATGAATTCTGGTGTCTTTTTTTCGACAAACTGGTTCAGCTCTTTCCTCCACCTCCTCATTAGGGTTGCCATCTTCTTAAGAGCACAAGACTTGATTAATTGCTCTTTAACTGGATTCTCCGGATCCTCCTCTGGAGGTAGGGTGAAATTTGCCTTCAGCTCAGTCCAAAGATCTTCTTTCTGCATATCATTGACATAAGACACCTCAGGGTCTTCCTCCTTAGGCTTATACCATTGTTGGATGCTGATCGGGATCTTGTCCCTAACAAGAACCTCGCACTGAGCAGAAAATGCCTTCCTTGTCCGGATGGGTTCAATCGGTTCGCCGTCGGGCGCGATTTCTATGATCTCAAACTTTTCATCCGAGCTCAACTTTTTCTTCGGGCCTCGTCTCCTTCCCGAAGTTGTGCTCGATCTGGAGGGCTAGAAATTATAAGGAAGAAAGACGAGAGTAATTAATATGTGTACATATATCAAAACAATGGAAGCATCAATTAACTAGTCAGCACGGGCTTAAGTAATATATATATACCTGGCCGGACTCAGTTCGGTCACCGGAGCAGTCAGCACGGTCTCCTTCTTGTACCTCCATTGTGTTACCGGGGCCATCATGAACATAGTCCTCTTCTTGTACCGGCATTAATGGGCCGAAGCCATCATGAACATAGCCCTCTTCTTCATCCAGCTGACCATCGGTGTCGAGGAGAAATGACGCAACATCATCACTTCCATTTGCGATTATCTCCCCCAACATCGCTTCTGTTTCTTCGTCTCGGGAGTGCTCCATAGTTTCTGCAAATATTTACAACATGCCAATTATTATTCAAACATGGTACAGATGGATATATATATATATATATATATATATATATATATATATATATATATATATATATATAGTGGCAAACGTAGAACTAGCTAGCTAATCACAAAAAGGAATCATGTTAGTGGCCTCGACGCTGCTTCTCTAGGGTTTGGGGTCGCCTCGACACAACGCTTCAAGGGTTTGGGGTGGCCTCGACGACAACGCTCTTTTAACTTGGTAAATTTGGGTGGCCTCGAGAGAGTTAATTTGTCGGGTAGGGGCGCGGCGGGAGGGGGTAGGAGACCAACATCGTTTTCTCTCTAGGGTTTGGGTGTCCTCGAGAGTTTTGGTCGAGCGAGAGGGCCGAGGGCCGGGGGGGGGGGGTGCTGCCGTTGTATAAGTTATCACGGTCGAGAGGGGGTATATATATCGACCACCCCTCATGTCGAAGTTATCTAGAGGGGGTTATATCGACAACGACGCGACATACATATACATGGGAAAATAATGTTATCGGGGAGGGGGTATCGGTACCACCCCCTCGTGTTGAAGTTTCTTCTTTCTCCTCTATTCCTTTCTTTCTTCTTCTACTCTTCTTTTTCTTCTTCTCCCTCGAGAAAGGAAAATAATTAAGGAAAAGGAAGAAAAGAGGAAGAAGAAAGAAGGAAGAAGAAGAAGAAAAAAAAAGAAAAAAAGAGGAGAAGAAGAAAGGAATAGAGGAGAAGAAGAAAAAATAAAAAAAATTCTTCAATTTTTTCTTCTTCTCCTCTATTCCTTTATTTTTCTCCTCTTCTTTTTCTTCTTTTTTCCTCTTCTTATTTATTTCTCCTCTTCTTCCTCTCTTCTTTTTCTCCTTTCTTCCTCTTCTTATTTTCCTTTTTCCTCTCATTCTTTTTCTTCTTCTTCTTCTTCCTTCTTCCTTCTTCCTTCTTCCTTCCTTCTTCCTCTTTTCTTCCTTTTCCTTATTTTACTTTCTCCTCTACACTAACCTAAAATGCACTAACCTAAAATTGATATCTACTAACAACCTAAATATAAAATTAATACATATATGAAAAAACATATATAAACAAAAAAATTCTATGAACATTATATTCATACATACATATATAGCCACATCCATTCATCATATATATAGCTACCACATACATATATACATTATATATATGAAAAAAATGCAATGAACAAAAAAAATACACTTATGAAAAAAAATATTATGAACATGTACACATATATACACATAAAAACACATATACACAAAAAAATGCAAAAAAAAATACATATATACTTGCATATATGTATAAATTTTTGCATATATAAAAAAAGAGGAAAGGGCGCCGGCGGCCGGACCGAAGGCGGCGGCGTGTGGTCGGGGCGACGACGACGGGGTTGGGAAAGGGGCGGCGCGCGCGGCGACGGCGACAGGGTCGGGGAAGGGGCGGCGCGCGCGGCGACGACGACGGGGTCGAGGAAGGGGCGGCGCGCGCGGCGACGGCGACGGGGTCGGGGAACGGCCGGTGGCGCGCGCGGCAACGACGATGGTGTGTGGGCCGGCAGGGGCGGCGGGCGCGGCGACGGTGTCGGGGCAGTGGCTCGGCGACGGCGACGGCGAGCTGGACCAGCCTGACGGTGTCGGGGCAGGGCTCGGTGGCGACGGCAACGAGGAGCAGAGGCGTCGGGGCGAGAAGAAAGAGATGGGTTTTGGCGAAAACTGCTAAGTCCTGTATATATAGCAAGAGCATTGGTCCTGGTTGGTGGCTCCAACCGGGACTAATGCCCCCATTAGTCCCGGTTGGAGCCACCAACCTGGACCAAAGGCCTCTTTTTAGCAGCCCAAAGGGCGGGAAGCGGCGGCCTTTGGTCCCGGTTGGTGGCACCAACCGGGACTAAAGGGTGGGCATTGGTACCGGTTGGGGCCATGAACCGGTACCAATGCACCCCCTTTAGTCCCGGTTGGAGCCACCAACCGGGACCAAAGGCCCCTGTGCTGCCCGCGTCGCGGCCAAAGTTTAGTCCCACCTCGCTAGTTGAGAGGGGCGCGCAGTGGTTTATAAGCCCCACTGCCGCACCCCTCTTGAGCTCCTCTCCACTGCAGGCTTACGGGCCTACTTGCTACTGCTTTGTCTGATGGGCCTTCTGGGCCTACTGCGGGCCTGAATCCTGGCCCTTAGTAGGGTTTCAAGTCGTATTCAGGCCGTGGGGGCCCAGTAGGAGGCATTTTTTCCTTACTTATTGTTGCTATTTTTATTTTTTTCCAGTTTTTTTGTTTTGTTTTCTGCATTATTTATTTTATTTTGTTTTTTGCTTTATTTTTTAATTCTTTTTGCTTTTAGTTTTAGGAAAATTATAAACTTTCTGTTAGTGCCATTACTTTTCACATTTGAAAACACTTTTTTTGTTTTTTGTTTTCTTTCTTGCTTTATTTATTTTATTTTGTTTCTACTTACAACAAAATACTTATTGTTGTTTTTTATTTTGTTTTCTGCATTATTTATTTTCTTTTGTTTTTTGCTTTATTTTTTAAATTCTTTTTGCTTTTAGTTTTAGGAAAATTATAAACTTTCTGTTAGTGCCATTACTTTTCAAATTTGAAAACACTTTTTTTGTTTTTTTATTTTCTTTCTTGCTTTATTTATTTTATTTTGTTTCTACTTACAACAAAATATTTATTGTTGTTTCTTTTGTTTTGTTTTCTGCATTATTTATTTTCTTTTGTTTTTTGCTTTATTTTTTAATTCATTTTGCTTTTAGTTTTAGGAAAATTATAAACTTTCTGTTACTACCATTACTTTTCAAATTTGAAAACACTTTTTTTATTTTTTTGTTTTCTTTCTTGCTTTATTTATTTTATTTTGTTTCTACTTACAACAAAATACTTATTGTTGCTATTTTTAATTATTACGAGGGCCGAACCATAAGACATTAAAGCATTTCAAATAAACTCTGAAAAAGTGGAAAGTTGGCATGGTATTATAAATTGACCCACACATAGCATGTGCATATACAAAACGAACAATGATATCATACTCGTCAGTTATAAAGTTGGCATGGTATCATCATAATAGTTGCGGGAGAAAGTCTTCATTTTTTTCTTCGCTTGTGTCATTTGCTTATTGCGCCGTAACCATGGATAATCTTCATCGTTTATCAGGATTCTGGGGTCAGCCTTGACTTTGAAGGGAGGAATTTCATGAAACTTTTCATAATCTTCAGACATGTCTGTCTTGTCCTCCACTCCCACGATGTCCCTTTTTCCTGAAAGAACTATGTGGCACTTTGGCTCATCGTATGATGTATTCACTTTCTTATCTTTTCTCTTTCTCGGTCTAGTAGACATGTCCTTCACATAGATAACCCGTGCCACATCATTGGCTAGGACGAACGGTTCGTCAGTGTATCCAAGATTTTTCAAATCCACTGTTGTCATTCCGTACTGTGGGTCTACCTGTACCCCGTCTCCTGACAGATTGACCCATTTGCACTTAAACAAAGAGTCCTTAAAATCATGTCCGTAGTCAAGTTCCCATATGTCCACTATGTAACCATAATATGTGTCATTTCCCCTATCGGTTGTTGCATCAAAGCGGACACCGCAGTTTTGGTTGGTGCTCTTTTGATCTTGGTCAATCGTGTAAAATATATTCCCATTTATCTCGTATCCTTTCCAAATCGTAACAGTCGAAGATGGTCCCCTGGACAACAAGTACAGCTCATCACAAACAGTGTTCTCACTTCTGAGACGTGCTTCCAACCAACTGCTGAAAGTACTGATGTGTTCACATGTAATCCAGTCGTCGAACTGCTCCGGGTGTTTGGAGCGCAGACTGTTCTTGTGTTCATCGACATACGGGGTCACCAAGGTAGAGTTCTGTAGAACTGTGTAGCGTGCTTGAGACCAAGAATATCCGTCCCTGCATATTATTGAGTCCCTTCCAAGCGTGCCTTTTCCAGTCAGTCTCCCCTCATACCGCGATTGAGGGAGACCTATCTTCTTAAGGCCAGGAATGAAGTCAACACAAAACCCGATGACATCCTCTGTTTGATGGCCCATGGAGATGCTTCCTTCTGGCCTAGCGTGGTTACATACATATTTCTTTAGGACTCCCATGAACCTCTCAAAGGGGTACATATTATGTAGAAATACGGGGCCCAGAATGACAATCTTGTCAACTAGATGAACTAGGACGTGCGTCATGATATTGAAGAAGGATGGTGGGAACACCAGCTCGAAACTGACAAGACATTGCACCACATCACTCCTTAGCCTTGGTATGATTTCTGAATCGATCACCTTCTGAGAGATTGCATTGAGGAATGCACATAGCTTCACAATGGCTAATCGGACGTTTTCTGGTAGAAGCCCCCTCAATGCAACTGGAAATAGTTGCGTCATAATCACATGGCAGTCATGAGACTTTAGGTTCTGAAACTTTTTCTCTGCCATATTTATTATTCCTTTTATATTCGACGAGAAGCCAGTCGGGACCTTCATACTAAGCAGGCATTCAAAGAAGATTTCCTTCTCTTCTTTGGTAAGAGCATAGCTGGCAGGACCTTCATACTGCTTTGGAGGCAATGCCGTCTTTTTCGTGCAAACATTGCAGGTCCTCCCGTGCCTCAGCTGTATCTTTTGTCTTCCCATACACGCCCAAGAAGCCTAGCAGGTTCACGCAAAGGTTCTTCGTCACGTGCATCACGTCGATCGAAGAGCGGACCTCTAGGTCTTTCCAGTAGGGTAGGTCCCAAAATATAGATTTCTTCTTCCACATGGGTGCGTGTCCCCCAGCGTCACTCGGAACAGCTAGTCCGCCGGGACCCTTTCCAAAGATTACGTGTAAACCATTGACCATAGCAAGTACGTGATCACCGGTACGCATGGCGGGCTTCTTCCGGTGATCTGCCTCGCCTTTGAAATGATTGCCTTTCTTTCGACATTGATGGTTGGTCGGAAGAAATCGACGATGGCCCAGGTACACATTCTTCCTGAAGCTTGCCAGGTATATACTATCGGTGTCAAGTAAACAGTGCGTGCATGCGTGGTATCCCTTGTTTGTCTGTCCTGAAAGGTTACTGAGAGCGGGCCAATCGTTGATGGTCACGAACAGCAACGCCTTTAGGAAAAATTCCTCCTGTTTGTGCTCATCCCACGTATGTACACCGTTTCCATTCCACAACTGTAAAAGTTCTTCAACTAATGGACTTAGGTACACATCAATGTCGTTGTCGGGTTGCTTAGGGCCTTGGATGAGAACTGGCATCATAATGAACTTCCGCTTCATGCACATCCAAGGAGGAAGGTTATACATACATAGAGTCATGGGCCAGGTGCTGTGACTGCTGCTCTGCTCCCCGAAAGGATTAATGCCATCCACGCTTAAAGCAAACCATACGTTCCTTGGCTCACTTGCAAACTCATCCCAGTACTTTCTCTCGATTTTTCTCCACTGCGACCCGTCAGCGGGTGCTCTCAACTTCCCGTCTTTCTTATGGTCCTCACTGTGCCATCGCATCAACTTGGCATGCTCTCCATTTCTGAACAGACGTTTCAACCGTGGTATTATAGGAGCATACCACATCACCTTCGCAGGAACCCTCTTCCTGGGGGGATCGTCGTCAACATCACTAGGGTCATCTCATCTGATCTTATACCGTAATGCACCGCATACCGGGCATGCGTTCAGATCCTTGTATGCACCGCGGTAGAGGATGCAGTCATTAGGACATCCATGTATCTTCTGCACCTCCAATCCTAGAGGGCATACGACCTTCTTTGCTGCGTATGTACTATCGGGCAATTCGTTATCCTTTGGAAGCTTCTTCTTCAATATTTTCAGTAGCTTCTCAAATCCTTTGTCAGGCACAGCATTCTCTGCCTTCCACTGCAGCAATTCCAGTACGGTACCGAGCTTTGTGTTGCCATCTTCGCAATTGGGGTACAACCCTTTTTTGTGGTCCTCTAACATGTGATCGAACTTTAGCTTCTCCTTTTGACTTTCGCATTGCGTCCTTGCATCGACAATGACCCGATGGAGATCATCATCATCGGGCACATCGTCTGGTTCCTCTTGATCTTCAGCAGCTTCGCCCGTTGCAGCATCATCGTGCACATCGTCTGGTTCCTCTTGATGTTCAGTAGCATCACCGTATTCAGGGGGCACATAGTTGTCATCATACTCTTCTTCTTCGCCGTCTTCCATCATAACCCCTATTTCTCCGTGCCTCGTCCAAACATTATAGTGTGGCATGAAACCCTTGTAAAGCAGGTGGGTGTGGAGGATTTTCCGGTCAGAGTAAGACTTCGTATTCCCACATATAGGGCATGGACAACACATAAAACCATTCTGCTTGTTTGCCTCAGCCATTTCGAGAAAATCATGCACGCCCTTAATGTACTCGGAGGTGTGTCTTGAACCGTACATCCATTGCCGGTTCATCTGCGTGCATTATATATAATTAAGTGTGTCAAAAATCATTACAGAACACTAAAACCAAATTAATAGAAGTTCATCATCACACCAAAACCAAAGTACATACATAGTTCTCATCTAACAACATAAAGCTCTGCAGAGCATCTAAATTAATTAAACCATACACTGAAACTATGTAAAACATTTCAATGCGAAAACAAATGTGATCATAATCGCAACCAATGTAACAACTGATCCAACGGCATAATGATACCAAGCCTCGGTATGAATGGCATATTTTCTAATCTTTCTAATCTTCAAGCGCATTGCATCCATCTTGATCTTGTGATCATCGACGACATCCGCAACATGCAACTCCAATATCATCTTCTCCTCCTCAATTTTTCTATTTTTTTCCTTCAACAAATTGTTTTCTTCTTCAACTAAATTTAACCTCTCGACAATAGGGTCGGTTGGAATTTCCGGTTCAACAACCTCCTAGATAAATAAAATCTATGTCACGTTGGTCGGCATAATTGTCATAAACAATAAATGAACCAATAGTTATGAAAAGATAATATATACCACATCCGAATCATAGACAGGACGAGGGCCGACGGGGGCGGATACCAAAACCATCGCACTATATAAGATGCAATAATAAAAGTAAGAAAATTATGCAAGTATCTATATAAACATACAAGTAAGAGGCTCACCACGGTGGTGCCGGCGACGAGATCGGCGCGGGCGATCGACGGCGGTGAAGACGGGGACGGGACGTGACGGACCGCTAAACCTAGACAAATATTGAGGAAAATGGAGCTTGGAGGTGGAGCTTGGAGAGGAGAAAGCTTAAGTAGTGCGGCTCAGGCATTCCATCGAACACCTCGTGTGCATAGGAGGTGAGCTAGAGCACCACAAAGCTCCCTCCTCGCATGCCATGAAAAACAGAGCAGTGAGAGTGCTCTGCTCACGGGGTATATATAGGCAACTAATTGGTCCCGGTTCGTGGCTTGAACCGGGACTAAAGGGAAGCCTTTGGTCCCGGTTCAGGCGACCAACCGGGTCCAATGGTGGTGGGCCAAGAGCAAGGCACATTGGTCCCGGTTCGTCCCACCAACTGGGACCAAAAGGTCCGGACGAACCGGGACCAATGGCCCACGTGGCCCGGTCGGCCCCCGGGGCTCACGAACCGGGTCCAATGCCCCCATTGGTCCCGGTTCTGGATTGAACCGGGACTAATGGGCTGACCCGGCCTGGACCATTGCCCCCTTTTCTATTAGTGTAGGGGTTTGGGACCCCCCGAAAAACAAATGATTTTTAACTTTGGGATCCAATTCGTGGGTGTGACTAAAACCATGATTAGTGACTTCAACAAAAGCTGGCATGAAAACTTTTCTAGCCATAGGAACTTTATTTCTAAGGGCTCATTCGGTTTGGAGAAAATCAAAATGTAGGAATTAGGAGTAGTATAGGAATTTGATAGGATGGCACTTGCCATCCTAAGGAATTGACTTGCCTCGTTCCTACACGCAAAATGAGCTTTAAGTGGATGGGTAGTTTCCTCCAAAAACACAGGAAATGAGTAGTATTCCTACGAAATTCCTGTACGCATTTCCTACAAACCGAATGCATATATAATAACTTTTCCTCCGGAATCCTTGTTCCTATGTTTTTCCTACGAAAATTCTCCAAACCGAATGAGGCCTAAGCTTTTGGATCCCTCTGGTATATCTGGCGATCTATTGCTCGGAAGTGATGGAGATAAGTAAAAGTTGATTAATTCTAAGGTGGGAGATCATTTTGTTAGCTTTAGAGGACGAGGTTACTCTATTTAATTCTAAGGTCGGAAAAAATGAAGGATGCTTTTGGGATACCCTAATCTTGTTCCCTCAGAGTGAGGTTGAGGCACGAGGCGTCTCGGCGAGGCACAATGATAGACCATGGCAAACTCTTTCCTTCAGGTTTCGCTAGCAAACCCGTGGATTCGCCTCCCCTCTACCTGCCGTTCTGGCGCTGGTGGCAGGGAGGGGAATCCAGGTGCTTCCGCTTTGGTCAGTAGCTATGGTTAGGGTATTTTAGTAATCACAGGTGTGGCAGTCGAGCAGATGGCTGCGTTTCTTCTTCGAGTTTGTCTTGTGGGCTTTGATCCTCCTCGAGTTATTCCATCTGGACTTAGTCGATGGAACTCCGACGTAGAATCCCGCGGTCTCTTTGGGGCGGTGAGGTTAGGGTTTTTCGCCGTGTGGCGAGATTTGTTGTGAGGTGCTTCATATCTTTTCGAGGGTTGAACGGCGACGACTACAGCTCCAGGGCGCTGGCCCTCAGGGGCGCATACACGAAGACTTTCCGGCTTTCATCAACAAAGTCAAGCCAGCTCCGATACAGGAACAACGACAGCGGCGCGTCGGCGACTCGTTCTTGTGGCGGTAGTGGTCGTTCGATGGTCTCGAAACCTTGATGTAAGTTTTTTTATGTTTGAGATGTTTTGTACTTTCCATCAGTTTTCATAATAGATCCTATCATTTTCAAAAAAAAAAAGAAAAACTCCTATTTCCTTCTGATTAGGCCTGTGACTAGCAAGAAACCATCAATGATCTCACCTACGAAGGCCAAGAACTAGTGGGGCAGCTCAAGATAAAAATAACCAGCGCGAGAGAGGAGAGGAGAGGACGGCTGTGCTGCACCAAATGCGCCTCACCTGACCTCTCCGTCACGGGCCCAAACGCCGTCACTCTGCTGCTCCAGCTCCCCAATCAAGCTCGCCAAAAGCCCTAGCCCGCGAGCTCCGGCGGCCGCCGCTCCCCCCCTACCTCCCCCGCACGAGCGGCGCGGCCTCCGTCCGCCCCCCCCAATCGGGGTCCAGCAATGCCCCGGCGGCGGCCGAGGGCCGGGGAGAACCGGATGGACGCCGCGATCGACCACTTCGCCGAGATGGGATACCGCAAACCCGACGTCCGCCGCGTCGTCAACAAGCTCCTCAAGGTCTGCGCCCCCCCTCCCCTCCCCCCGTTTACCCGCTTCGCCGCCGGGAGAAACGGAGACGAACGCGAGAAAGGGCTGTCCTTTGGGTTCGACGGCCGGCGGAATTCCTTTGCGCGCGAATGTCGCGGAGCAGAGCAGAGGCGGCGCCTTTTTTCCCGCGGTTAATTTTGTCAGCCGATTCGGGAGTCGATGCCGATTCTTGCGATGATTTCAGCCTTGTCTGGTTCCCCTAATAACGGAACTAAACCGCCCAGGGATTGGATTGGATTGATCCCCTGCATGTCACCAAATCCCCATCCAGGCCAGATCCCCTCTCCACATTCTCGTTTGGTTCCCCAGACCCAATCCCTCTTCCTCAAAATTGGTCAAGAATGCTGCCACACTATTATCTCGTACTGGTTCAACTTCAATGGACAAACAAGTCAACACACATTTTTCATCTCAGCAAGCTAACATACGCAAGGTTACCTGAAATACAATTGTGTACAAGTTCTTTTTTTTTTCTGGAAATCTATGGAACTTGCCCATCACCAATTTCAACAATGCTAGGCAAGTTGGTGGGTTAGCGCGAATGAGTACCTTCTCTGTTCTGTTCTGTTCATCTTGGACTTGGTTTTGTCGCAGCAATGTTGTTGTCACACCTCGAGGAATATCTGCACAAAAGTTAGAGACGTCAAAAAGCGCAAAGTGGTCCAAGGATGCATGAGAGGATTTTTCCAGAAAATGCCAATTTAACATTTATTTGATAAGTAGCGACAGCTGTTGTGGTTACATCAGATTTCAGTAGGTTAGTTCGCTGAAAGACAAGGCCACCTTTCAGTAATTATGTACATGTGGAATTAGTAATATAGAACAGTGGCACAGGCACATATCCGCATACTTAGCATGTTCAGCAAGTCATCTACACTACACAGATGCCATTAGTAAAATAGAAGTAAAGCTAGAATCTGGTTTAAACCAATCAAATTGCAAACTGAAGCTTTGTAATTTAGCTAATAACTTCAGCAGAAGAACTGACCATTGCTATTGGTAGATACTATCTATGTCCTTCCCAGCTCATCGTTTTGACTTCCGGGTCTCCCTCGCTTCTTCAGTCAGCCACTTCTCCTGGTTCAACCCCTTGAATGCGTCTTTCAGGTGAAGGCATCTCACCTCTTTCCTCCTCTTCATCACCGAAATCTTCTTCATCACCACTTTCTTCGTCTTCTTTCTCAGCATCGTCACTTTCTAAAGCCTCCCGATTTTCATCCAGATCAGCCATCTTCCCTTTCTTCACCCTTTTCCTCCTCACAAGACTTGAAACCTTGACCATCTTCCTCTTTGAGCGCACATCGCGAACTATATCACGAATAAACTGAGATGGGTGACCTCCCTCATCTAGAAGTGGTTCTGATTCACTCCTCGAGTTGTTGATCCAATCCATTATTGGGTTTGTTTCATCATATTGAGTAAGATTCACCATGAGAGCACATGGATCGACCTCTGTATCTTCTCGATAAGTCTCATTTTGCTGAAGGCGGGGCTGCAAGTTGTAACGTGTGTACACCAGCTTTATCAGCTTAGTGTAACTTTGTATATTTCTCACTTTGCTATGGATCAACGCGAAAGTACTCCAATTGCGCTCACACCCACTCGATGACACACAATGAGACACAATGCGCATCACATACTTCACCATATTGAGACCACCAAGTGGCTGCAAGATAGAAACACCATAAGTCAGCAAAAGAGAAGATACTACATTCCAACTCCCTTAAATTCTGTAGCTCACTTACCTGGGCTAGATGTGCTGCTGCAAGCTGTGCCATCACTTTGCCGAACTTTCCTTTATTGGCATTATAAAACACAAGTTCATGCATAGCCTTTTCGATATAGGCTGGATCTTTGTGAAATGCAAATGAATAGTGTGATTCAGGATCAAGGACAGCAGCTACAAATGCAAAAAAGTACATATTGGAATAGAAGCTGCATGATAAATGAAGGACAAGAGCTACATATTCGTCAACTAAGAGTTTCAGCACAAAGGGGTAGTTGCAAGCATCAACGTGTCGTCGTACATATGCTGGATCCTCGGGCCCACCTAACTCATGTAATTTTCAAATTCATATGTATCCTCGCCGAGTTGAGCTGTCAATTACTGAAAACCGGAAATGGTCCCATCCTTCTGTTGATCAGCATACCGCAGTACACCGTATAGTGGTTGCACTTTGTCTAGGACCCTCTTTGAGGTTGTTCCACCATTCACTACTTGTCAGACATACTTCTATACTAGTCAAATTCTCCCTCAGTTTTCCAATTACTATTTTTCCACTCATCTGACACCATCCATTGCCGAAACTTGTCTTTCTTATCATGTATACTTTGGAGGAAAATAAAATCAGTTACAAAGTGGGGGCATTAGGACGGATCAACTCTCCACCAATCTTGTCCCTCATCTCAGCATGCGACGAGCTGTGATTGTAGAAGAACCTACTACTTTTTCGCACTTTTGACAACTCGAACAACCTCATGACATTTACCAATGTCCTTCAACATTATTACATAAGGTTGATTGTATGAGCTGCACAAGGCTGCCAATATATCTGAGGGTACTCTTTGATGAGATCTTTGCATGCCTTTTTGTAGTTTGAGCCATTGTCCGTGACAATTTGGACAACCACCTTCTGACCAATTTCATTGACAACGAATTTCTTAATTTCCTTGAATATGAATTCTGCATGAACACTGATGTTAAATATTGCATGACAAGGAATAGAGCATAAATATGACTGCAACACGAAGCATTTTCATTACCTGAATTCTGGATTCGACCAGTTACATCGACAGTCTTGTGAAAGAACCATGGATTTTGAGTCGCTCGACTAGTCGCGACTAGTCGACGACTAGTCTTTGAGTCGCAAAAATATGGTCGACTCAGCTTAGTGTCGACTTGTGACTCTGAGTCGCGACTAGTCACAGCGCAGGCTCGACTTCTTCTGAGTCGCTGCCCCAGAGCGACTCGCATGAGTCGCGACTCGAAAACCATGGAAAGAACATGGCCCCATTGCAATAAACCATGAAGTTGATGATGCTCATGCCGGTAGGTCCTGTCCATGAGTCGCTCATGATAGTCACACCAAAAGGATCCCAATCGTGCTTCATGTTCTCAACAAAAACCCTCATTTCCATATGGTTGGCATCCAAATATCTCCCATCAACTTCATATGCTGTAGGTAAGTGCTTTACTGCATGTAGCTCTTGACTCAACATCAACGCTGCTCGAAATGAAGGACAATTGATTTTCCATCCAGGAATATCACTAGCGTGGAACCATTTGGCCCAAGCTTGACCAAGTTTTGTTGCATTTAGCTTTTGATTTGAGAAGTCAATCCTTGGCTGGCATCCCTTGGTTTTTCTTTCCACTAGCAGGAGTCCTAGTACTACCATCTGCAGGACTAAGAGAGCTCTTATGCTGAAGATATTGAGTTATCTTTCCAGTGGCAGGAGTTGTAGGACTAGACTCACCGTTGCCGCTGCCACTCCTGAACCCGACCTCAAATCTACTACCCATACTCTCAACACCATGTCGAAGTTTAATAACACTTAGTGATTTCTCCCTTTCCATCCTTACATGGTCCTCTTCATCACTAGCAAGATCAAGATCAATTACTGGACTTCCACTTTCCTCTAGAAGGTCAAATTCCAATCTTAGTTTGCGGGCTTGTACCTTTGACTTTCTCTGTTTGTAAACCAGCCGATTCTTCCTCATTGCAGATTGTACCTCGGAGGGCACATTGTAGCAGGCAACCACTGATCCTCCCAAGCCACCAAGATGTTTCTTTAGGCGGGTTGAGCCTCCACCCTGCCTCTTCAGACCGCAATAGTGGCACATCAGTCAATTGAGCCATTGCACGAATTACACATTTTACAAAAGACAGCAAGTTCATTTATCACAAAGAATATATAATGTCTTGCCTGAACAACATACGCATTGTGCTCCACAATAATATGCATCATCGGCATAAACCGCATGCTGGCATACAACACCGCAAAGGCTTGGAATGTGATCAGATTAACAATTGACCATAGAAAACAACAAAAAACACAAGCCAGATCAGTGGCATAGGTAATGTAAATACACAAAAGTGCCAAAGAATCACAAGACATCTCTGCACAGACCATCTTAGATGTTTCATCGTAGGTAGTGTAAATACATGACAATCTTTTTTTAGGACCACGAGTTATAGTTACTCAATGGTGTGATTACATTCAGCTAACATCGATGTTCTGGGACGGTTGCTACTATGATTTGGTCTCCGGCACTTCTCACCGTGGCAGGCAATTCATGTGCAAGAGCATTGCATGTTCTTCTAACCACCATGACGCAGTGAGTAGCGAAGGCAGACATGGCTTGACTAATGTCTGCCACCAGAGAGAAACACTTCGCTTGGTTCTGTCCTTTACAATGCAGTTCCTTGCCGACAGTAGCGCAGTCGATTTCCAAAGTGACCACCCCCCCTATACAGTTTGCCAATTCCTTCGGACCAATTAATGCTGCCTCCGCTTCTGCTTCTTCTACAGATGAGCATTTGTTTAATTTCTGGGACACTGCAACAAAGACTTGACCATGGTGGTCTCTAGCAACTGCACCAATCCAGCTTTCCCCTGTCTTGGGAATGTAAGATGCATCTGTGTTTAGTTTAACATCCCTTTCGCTGTGCAGACCAATGATCGCTAGCAGGCGCTGTCGGATTGCTGGGCCTATGGGGATAGAGAGACCAGCGACATTTATATTTCTCAGTCGCATCACTGTACAGCGAATCATTTGCGTCCTCCTCGTACCTGACTAAGAAATGCACAGCACTCAAAACCGTGTCCTTTCCATCACCATGTATAACATTGTTTCTCAGGTGCCAGGATTGCCAAAGAATCAAAAGGTTCTATTTCTGACAGTGTCAGATTTGGCATCAAGTAGCAAGTGGAGCCTGAGCCTCCAGTGTTGGCGCCGCCGGCACGAAAGGGGATTTTCCAGGATTTGGCGATTTAGGTATAGATGTGAGGGCACGGGAGAGACATATTAGCCATTCACGGGCCTTGGGGGAGCTAGTTTTGTGCTTTGACGCGATTTATTGCCGCCAAAGGTGGCCCTGTCGGGAAATGACTTTGGAGGTCGAAATCGTTGAAATAATTCAACAAAAATGCTATATTTCAGTATTTTCTGAAATTAATGAATTTTTTGAAATTTCACTGAAATTGAAAACCATGGTCCTGATTAATTCGGCCTCGTCTGTTTAGGATGTGTATGGGAAGGATGGGTGGCCGTTGCTGGAGGACAGTTGTTACTCCGTAGTGCAAGAAGCGCTCTTTGAGATGGAGGAGCAGGAGAAGGTGCAGCAGCAGCAGCAGCAGCAGCAGCAGCAGCAGCAGAATGAGGATGATGATGGTGATGATGAGGGGGAGGAAGCTCATCCAGTGAGGGCGCTCTCCACATACTCTCTTGTGTTTATCCATGTTAATTGCTGTGGGTGCCATTGGTACCAATTTATGCCACTCTGTTACCTACAGACAAATATATTCAAGGCAGTGTTTCTTTAATTGGTAACTGTCATCACACGCCATGAGTTCATGGGTTCAAGTCCTGGAAACAGCCTCTTACAGAAATGTAGGGAAAGGCTGCGTACTATAGACCCAAAGTGGTCGGACCCTTCCCTGGACCCTGCGCAAGCGGGAGCTACATGCACCAGGTTGCCCTTTTGTCATCACACGCCAAAAAAAAACTCTTGCTCAATCATACCTGTCATATGCACTAATTCCTCATCTTATTTGCTTTAAGGCATTTAGTTTGAGAAAAAGGTTGGTCCTAGTACATGAATGATAATATTACGAGGTTATTTCCACTGTTTATAATTCCTCATCTTGTTTCTATAATATAACTGAGGTGCCTTAGTGTTATACTATTTCAAATGACTAAAATATGAATAGAAAATGAGGACTAAGTTGATGGAACGGCCATCCTAGGATTGAGACTCTCCCTTACATCAAGCATGCCCATGTTATATTAGTCTTAACATGCCTTAGTTTGCGTTTGCACAGATTGAAGTGGGTACAAAGTAAAACGTTTTTATTTTCACTATTTATGAAATATTTGCAGGAGCCGCAGCAGGAGGTGGAGGAGGAGGCTCCGGTAAGCTCCCTCTCCATTTACTTTCCTGTGTTTGTTTTTTCACCTGAAAGCTGGTTTATTCATAAAAATGGCAACAGTGCCAGATGAAAGAAGTGGTCTGGTTGATATCTTCCATCATTCCTTTGAGCTAACATAGTTGACTGATGAATTGGCATCGTACATTTTAGCATTGCACTATGTAGTATTTTCTCAGTTGGTTTTGTAATACAACTTCAACATGTAGGCCATCAGTACTTCTGCAGTAAGGAAACATTTATGGTGCACAAACTGCTGTTACTTATGAAAAAATAGATTTACCTCTAAAACAAGACCTTGTTAAGAATGTCTAGTTGTGGTTACTTATTAACTCCAGGAACAAAGCTTACACATACTGTCCAATTCTTACGTGGGGCTTTGGTTGGTAATGCAGCAGCAAGAAGTAGCAATAAAGGAGGAAACGTTAGAAGAGTTCATTCCCATTGCGATGGTTTTACCGCCATCTGACGCTATGCTAGCAGTTGAGCAGACAGAGGTGGCGGAGCCCCTGCCCATCGACCCACCTTCTCCCAGAGCTGCGTCGCCAGATCCATTAGCTACAGGAACTAGTCGCAAAAGGCCCTACTGCTACGGATGGATCTCTGAGTCCGAGAGTGACTCGGAGTATGAGGAATATCTCGCACGTCGACAGCAGCGGGTGCAGGTCCCGGCCAAGTAGACGGGCTGTAAGTGAAGCCACTTAAAAGGTGCTGTTTTTGTTATCCGGTCTTCCTGTGCTATCTTTGAAGTTGGTATTTATTAGTAGCCAAATTTCTATTAGTAGCCAGTAAGTTCATACTGTTGTTACTTCTCTCATGCTTTTGATCAAATGAAGATACTCTAGGATTTACACTTGCTTGGTTAAGAACACAAACCTATCATAACATAGGTTAAACGGTGAAAGCGAAACTTTCATGACACTGACAGGAGTTGAAGATTGCCCTTGTTGGAAATGCTAGCTAACCATTGTTCTCTCGTTGTGACAGAGGGGGCTGATGCACGGCGAAAGCAGGGGAACCGGCCTAATCTGCAGAATTAGTATAAGGCTAAGTACTCTATATTGTTAGTATGGACTATGGAGTTACTGAATTTGCAATGGCACCGTGGCTCTAGTTTGTATATATATATACAAGTAAACCATGGACTCTGGAGCAGACGCTTTGAATGGCAGGTGCTGCTCCCATGGAGCATGTAAGGGCAGCATATATGGATGCTTCTGACTGTAATTGGGTAGTAATGTGCTAGCGTGGCTTGGCCGTTGACCACTATAAATCGTCGCATGCTTGGATTGGCCTGGTTGAATATGTCTGAACCAATGTGGTTTATGGTTTATCTATGCTTGAAAACGCCAGCTATTATTTTTCATGTAGCTCAATGTTTCCAATGCCGTGTAACCTACATGGCCGTGGGATTTTGGGGGCATATCCATTGCTTTTGCTGCTGTTCTCTAAAAGTTGATTTCTGCCTACAGTATGTTATAAGAAAATTCCTCTATTTTTCATCAGCTCTACGTGTGTGTGTGTGTGTGTGTGCGCGCCCGCGCGCATGAAAAAACTTTTGCTCTATTCATCAACTATCAAGGTAGTACAAAGAACACTAGAATTAAAATTTACATCCAGGCCATAGACCACCTAGCGACGATTACAAGCACTGGAGCGAGCCAAAGGCGTGCTCCCGTCATTGTGCCTCCCTTGTCGGAGTCAAACATTGTTGTAGTAGATAGTCGGTAAGTCGTCGTGCTAAGGTCCTATAGGACCAGCACACCAGAACAGCTACTGCCGCCGATGAAGAGAAGTTTAGATCGGAAGGATTCAACCTGCAGACACAGATGTAGACGAACAAAGACCGGATCCACCGAAGACAAATGCAGACCAAATCCCACAAGATCTGTCGGAGCCAAACCTCCACACGCCTTCCAACGATGCTTGAAACATCACCGAAACGGGGGCTAGACGGGGAGGATCTTATTCCATCTTCAAGAAGCCGTCACCGTCTCGTCTCCTTGAGCATGACACAAGCCTTATGTAATAACCCGATGTTGGGAGAGGATTTGAGAAGGGGATTAGGAGAGGGAGGAGAAGGGAGCAGGTGAGAAGAGAGGGCTCGGGGAGAGATGGGGATCAGACTTAATCTCATTCATGCCCCGACTCAGAGTTCCACATCTGCTTAAGTAGTACTGGCCCAAGGCCACACTTGCACACACACGCTTACATGGCCGCGGCCCAACACTACAATTGCACTGAGTGCCTCGTTGTACGCTTCAGGGTTCAGTTAACTGCTGGACTGAACCTGAAGGCGTTACAGTCGCCCCTTCTTGAGCAGCTGCTTCATCTTCCCAGAGCTCGGCATCAGGGAAACGCTTCCGAATGACGTCGTAATCTTCCCAGGTGGTTGCGTCGGCTGGCAAAGTGGACCATTGCACCCGTACCTGAGTGAGGGCGGCATCTCCTTTCTTGACCATGCGGCGTTCCTGGATGGCAATGGGTTTTAGTGGCGTCGTCGTCAGATCAGGCACCTTTGGCAGCTCCGAGAAGACGGGAGTGTAGCTGGGGACGAACGGCTTGAGCTGGGAGATGTGGAAGACTGGATGAATGCGCCCGTCCGGTGGCAGCTTCAGGCGATAGGCGAGGTTGCCAACACGCTCCAGGACGGTGAAGGGACCAAAGAACTTGTACGCCAGCTTGCGGCAGGGGCGGCTGGCGACAGAGACTTGGACGTAGGGCTGGAGCTTGAGGAGGACTTGGTCCCCAACGGCGAAGGAGCGCTCGGAGCGGTGCTTGTCTGCGTGCTTCTTGAAACGGTCTTGGGCTCGATTGAGATGGCCTCGCAGCATCTCGGTGTGCACCGCCCAGTCAAGGTCGCCTGTGGCTGCGTCGGTTGGCAGCTCACTGCTGAAAGCTGGGAGTCCTCCCAAGTTGGGATCCCCCCCGTTCAGTGCCTTGAACGGAGAGCAGCGAAGCGAAGAGTGATGCGTTGAATTGTACCAGAACTCTGCTGCAGGAAGCCACCTACGCCATTGCTTGGGCTGGTCGTTGATGGCACAACGAAGGAACATCTCGAGGCACTGGTTCACCCGTTCGCTCTGCCCGTCCGTCTGTGGATGGTATGCTGTGGAATAGAGGAGCTTGGTACCAGCGGCTGCGTGAATTTCCCTCCACATGGCGCTTGTGAAGATCTTGTCGCGGTCGGAGACGATCGTGTGCGGAACGCCGTGGAGCTTGATGATGGAGTCCCAGAAGGCTCGTGCCACTTGAGTTGCATTGAAAGGATGGCGAAGGGGCACGAAGTGGGAAAACTTGGTCAAACGGTCGACCACCACCATGATCGTGTCGAATCCCTCCGATGTAGGCAATCCCTCGACAAAATCCATGGTCAGGTCATGCCATGGTTCTGTCGGAATTGGCAGCGGCTGCAGCTTGCCGGCGGGGTGACGTAGCTCGTGCTTGGCCTGCTGACAGGTACGGCACTGATGGATGTAGTCCTCGACAGCGCGCTTGAGGCCCGGCCAGGCGAACAGCTTGCGCACATGCTGGTAGGTGGCGGCGATGCCGGAGTGCCCCCCCACGGCGCTATCATGCAGCGCCGCGATCAGCTTGGTCTGGAGTGCCGTGTTGGCGTCAATCCAGAGCCGGTCGCCTTGACGTATGATGCCTTGCCGGAGGACTCGGCCTTGGTCGTCGGGGCTCTGGATCGCGAGCTGAGCCAGCAGCTCTTGTGCTGCCACGTCCGTATCGTAGGAATTGGCCACCTCTTGCAGCCATTGGGGGTGGCATACAGAGAGCGCGTCGAGCGCGTGTCGGTGTCCAACCCGCGAGAGCGCATGTGCGGCGCCATTGTCGGCTCCTTTCTTGTACCGGAAGGAGAACTGAAGGCCGACAAGCTTGGACATGGCCTTGCGTTGCAGCTCGGTGTCAAGTTGTTGCTCCCCCAGGGCACACAAGCTCTTGTGATCTGTGACAATCTCGAATGGACCGCGCTGCAAATACGGCCGCCACTTGTCAACGGCCATCATCACGGCGAGGAACTCCTTCTCGTAAGTGGAGAGCTTCTGATTCTTGATGCCCAAAGCCTTGCTCATGTAGGCCACCGGGTGGCCATCCTGCACCAGGACGGCGCCCACGCCCGTGTCGCATGCGTCGGTTTCGATGGCGAATGACTTGGTGAAGTCCGGGAGGGCGAGCACCGGTGTACTGGTCATAGCTTGCTTGAGAAGATCGAATGCCGCCTGGGTGCGCTCGTCCCAGTGGAACCCTTTCTTGGTGAGGAGCTGGGTGAGTGGCTTAGCGAGCACCCCGTAGTTGGCGACGAACTTCCGGTAGTAGCCGGTGAGGCCGAGAAACCCACGCAGCTCGGTGGCGTTGGTGGGCACGGGCCACGCTTGCATCGCGCTGGTCTTGCTTGCATCGGTAGCGACACCCTCCTTGGAGATGATGTGGCCGAGGTACTCGATGCTGGGTTGAGCGAACGTGCACTTGGACTCCTTGGCGTAGAGCTCGTGCTGTCGTAGCGTGTCGAGCACCAACCGTAGGTGTTCCTCGTGCTCCTGCAAATCAATGCTGAAAACTAGGATGTCATCAAGGAAGATGATCACAAACTTACGACTGTAGCTGGCAAAGATGGAGTTCATAAGGCACTGGAATGTTGCCGGCGCATTGCAGAGGCCGAACGGCATCACTTTGAAGTGGAAGTGACCATGGTGGGTCTTAAAAGCCGTCTTCTCTTCGTCCTCGGAGCGCATGCGTATTTGGTGGTAGCCGGCGCGCAAGTCAATCTTGGAGAAGTAGGCGGCGCCGGCCAGCTCATCGAGAAGTTCGTCCACGACGGGAAGAGGAAATTTGTTCTTGACAGTAACTTGGTTGAGGCGACGAAAATCGATGCAGAACCTCCAACTACCGTCCTTCTTCTTCACCAGCAGGACAGGAGCAGCGTAGGGGCTCATGCTGTGCACGATGATGCCGGCGTCCAGCATGTCGCGCACCTGCTTCTCGATTTCATCCTTCTGCGCGGGCGAGTAACGGTAAGGGCGGGTGTTGACTGGTGGTGCGCCTGGTTCCAAATTGATCCCATGGTCGTACTGACGGCGCGGTGGCAGAGTCTTGGGTTCAGAGAACACGTCCGCATATTCATGTAAGACTCGCTGAATGTTTGGTGGTACAGGGGCTGGTGGTGCTTTGCTCTGCGGTTTCACAGTTACCAAGGCCGCAGTCCAGATGTCATTAGCCACTTCCATACGATGAAGCTCATACGCATCGAGCTCGAAGATTGGAGGCAGGTCTTTGGTTTTGACCCCTTGTAAATGCACAAGCTTGCCCTCTGTTTCAAATGCAATCGTCTTCTCTAGCCAGTGGCAATTCATCGGACTGTGCGCCCCCAACCAATCCATGCCCAGCACCCCATCATAGGCACTGAGTTGAAGCACGCGGAGATCCGTGTGGAAGGTATGCCCCGGCACCTGCCAAGAGAGCTTGCGCACGATGCGATCGCAGTGCAGCCGGTGCCCATTGGCGACACGCACAGAGACTGGCGGGAGTGATTCTGTTATGGTGCCCAAGCGACTGACCAAAGCCTCACTAACGAAACTGTGTGTGCTTCCGGAGTCCACCAAGAGCAGCATAACTTGGTCTCCCACCATGGCACGAAGGCGAATGGTGGAAGGGGCTTCGTCCCCGGTGACGGCATGCTGGGACAGCGAGCAACATTCAGCATCCTGGGCAGCGGGTGGCTCCAGTAATTGCAAGGCGTGAACTGTGTCATCTGAGAGAATTTCCCCATAATCACCAACCTCGATCATCATCATTACTCCCGTCCTCTTGCACTGATGTTCCCGGGAGTACTTGTCCCCGCAACGAAAATAGAGGCCATTGGCGTGTCTGAAATCGCGCAGCTGACGCTCCCGGCCAAACTCGTCGCCCCCTTGACGCGGTGGCACAACCCCGCGAGCCGGAAAGGGTGCTGGCGCAGCTGGTGGTGGACGTCCCACTGGTGCTGGACGGTGGCGCTGAACACGTTGTTTATCCAACTCTTCGTCCTGTATGCGTGCTAACACGGCTGCCCGGGTGATGCTTGTTGGTGCCTGCAGCCTAACCCCAAGGCGGAGCTCATCCTTCAGACCCAAGACAAACTGAGACACAAAAAACTTGGGGCTGAGCGATGGATCGAGGGACAGCAAATGGTACATGCAAGTTTCAAATTGCTGCCTGTACTCCTGGACACTACCGGTCTGTTTCAGTTGGACCACTCTATGCATCTGAACCTCAAATTCTTCTGGCCCGAACTCTTCTTCGACTGCTGCTCTGAAACTTGGCCATGTCAACCCCGGGTGCGTCTGACGGTAAGATTGCAGCCACATAGCTGCCAGACCCTCCATGTACAAGGATGCAGTAGTGACCCAACTGTGCTGCGGCACCTTGTACAGCTCGAAGTAAGAAGCACAACGCTCCAACCAGATGCGAGGGGCGTCCAGTTTGGTGTGGTGGTCGCCGGCGCGGGCCGGCTCTGATGGCGCCGGTGCTCTGACAGGCAGCAACGGTGGTCCATGATTGACCAGCCGCGCGAAAGGGAGTTGCGCCGCGCCTTCAGTATACAGGGGCGGAGGAGGTGGAGGCGGGTGCGGGTGGTGGGTCGCGACGGGTGGTGTAGGGGGCGCATGGATGGATGATCCTGCATCTGCAGTGAGGCCCGATGGTGATGTGGCCCCCGCGGCGGCGGCGGTGGCTGGATCCATGGTGGGCGCCGCCTTGCGCGCCTCGTCGACATCGGCTTGGGTCAAGTCGATTTGCTTGCCTAGGTGCTTCAATTCAGTGGACACAGTCTCGTTGAAGGACGTCTGGTCCTGGAATCGCTCGTCGGCGGTTTTCTGACTTGCGTCGAGGCGGCGGATGACCGACTCGAGCAGATTCTACAGCTTGTCGGTGGTTTCTCCCATGGCGTCGAGGAGGTAGCGGGTCTGCACCGAGGGCTTCGACGACGGCGCCGTGATCTCACTCCAAATCAGACCTAACCCCGTGCAGGATTTCGTGCAATTCGCCGGAGCAATTCGCACCTACACGGTGGATGTTACAGGTCGATCGAGAGGATACGAGATCTGCAACCGCGTGGAAGGGGTGGGGAATTTTTTTTGGCTCTGATTACCAACTGTAATAACCCGATGTTGGGAGAGGATTTGAGAAGGGGATTAGGAGAGGGAGGAGAAGGGAGCAGGTGAGAAGAGAGGGCTCGGGGAGAGATGGGGATCAGACTTAATCTCATTCATGCCCCGACTCAGAGTTCCACATCTGCTTAAGTAGTACTGGCCCAAGGGCACACTTGCACACACACGCTTACATGGCCGCTGCCCAACAATACAATTGCACTGAGTGCCTCGCTGTACGCTTCAGGGTTCAGTTAACTGCTGGATTGAACCTGAAGGCGTTACACCTTAACAAAACTCAAAAAAGCACCTAAAAACGGAGCCCTTCCGTCGGCAAAGACCAGGATCCACCGTGCCTCCATGGTTCAAGGACCATAGAGACGAGGGGGACTGGCGCCGGCGAGAGACAGGGAACCCTAGATGAGTTCGCGGGAGGGCATGAGGACGGGTCTGCACGCCCCGGCTACATAAGCTACTCATGAGCTCCTATACCATTTCCTTGATATGCCTCCATGAAATAAATAGGCGACTACTGG
The DNA here is from genome assembly GCA_963921465.1 of Triticum timopheevii. Taxonomy (NCBI): domain Eukaryota; kingdom Viridiplantae; phylum Streptophyta; class Magnoliopsida; order Poales; family Poaceae; genus Triticum; species Triticum timopheevii. The sequence goes on along the minus strand of OY997274.1, from coordinate 630,974,738 downwards.
GTGCCCAAAGTTGGTCCGGTCGGCCTGCAGCCGCACGATTGCGTACAGCCGCATCGTTGGATATTTCCCCGCAAGTACGCCGTCTTCCACTCCTTCGCGTACGCATCTCTCCTTCTTGTTCCCCCCTCGCCTCTCCTCACCTGCAGCTCCTTCGATGCCCCCCCTTGCTGACTGGTCCTCCGCTCATCCATCGCCCCCTCCTCCCGCATTTGCATCGGCTCTCGTCACCGCCGGTTGCAGTTCAACGTCAGCCGTCGCCGCTAGCATGCAGCTCCCTGGTCACCCGTTGCAGCTTTGTTTTGCATGGTTGTAGCAAAACCAATCGTCGGTGGTAGCATCCCCGACCACGTCCACCAAACATAGTAAAAAAACTTGCCGAGCTACCCTGCGCCGTTGCAGCCATGCCGTCGCCGCTCGACGCACCACTGCACGCGGTTGCAGCATCCACGTCCTGCGGTTGCACCATTGAATGCTTTTGTGGTCGCAAACCCACTCGCCGTCGTTGGGTAGCAGCCTCACCGTTGCAACTTGCAACCTTGCCGTCGTAGCCTCGCTGTCGTCGGTTAGCAGCCTCGTCGTTGGAGCTTGCAACCTCACCATCATCTCTGTAGCCTTGTCGTCATCGGTAGCAGCCTGGCCATTGCAGCTAGCAACCTCCTCGTCGTAGCCTCGCCGTTGCAACCGAAGACCCCCACAACCTCCCCAAAGGCGCCGAAGGCCACGGGGATATCATTGTGGGTTAGGCGGTCAACCCCACCGCCGGCCGGTAATAGTCATGTACAAGATGGTGCAAGGAGCAGGCGCGCAGCATCCTCTGTGATGGCGTGTACCAAGATTTGGCCATCTGTGGTGTCACGGCAGCCAGATATCGAGTTGGATGTAGGGATGAAGGGAGGGAAACCATGTCACAAGCAACAGCTACGGTGCGGTGAGCGATCGTGACACCGCCTTTCCTTTTCCTGCGTGATGGCCCAGAGGCCACCGTGCTCGCCTTTGCTATCCCTCCTTTTCGCTTCCATGGCTTGCAGAAGGGACTGCAGAAACCCCTCATGTAGATCCAGATCAGATGGGCATTGGATTTGGAAAAAAAAGAATTGGGAATGGATCGGGATGTGTTTTTTTATACTATGATGGACCGGGAAGGATTGATAAAAAAAAATCCGAACGGAGCGAAAACAATCTGAGAAGAGAAAAAACCCAGTCAAAGGTGGGGTTCGCTTAAAAAAGATTGGTGGGGTTGTTCCTTTGTTCAAAAAATCGGTGTGAGGTGGAACAAAAACCGGTGGGAGGTGTGATGAACGAGCGACTGACCTATGTGCTGCCCGTTTAGGAGTAGAGATACGATTGAAATAACTTTCTACAGTTAATTATTTGCATTTTATATGGTGGCAACGGAGGGAATATGTCAAAGGAGAAGAGATCAGATCGCCTGAACGTACGGGTATCTCGATCAAGGTCCTGGCCACTAACTTTGTGCGGGCCGAAACCCCAAAACTTCCAGCCCGGCAACGTGATCACATGTGGAAAAAACCAGCAAGAGGGAATGTAAAAATAAATGTTGATGCAGCTTTCTGCTCAGAGAACTTGTCCGGAGGCACGGGAGCAGTAGCGTGCGATGACAAAGGAGAGTACATTGCAGCAGCATCTTGGTTTATATCGCATGTTAGCTCAGTTGACTCGGCAGAATTGGTGGCTATGCGGAATGGCCTCATTTTGGCAGCAAATATTGGGTGCAACCCCATTACACTAGTGCAGAACCGGGCATTAGCACCGGTTCGTAAGGCCCTGTAGTGCCGGTTACATAACCGGCACTAAATTGTGGTCACTAAAGGCCCCCCCACTTTAGTACCGGTTTAGCACGAACCGGTGCTAAAGGGCAACCATGTGGCACGAGCCAGCTCCGGATGCCTGGAGCCCTTTAGTACCGGTTGGTAAGACCAACCGGTACTATAAGGTTTGGGGGGTTTTTAGTTTTATGATTTCTTTTTCATTTAATTTTGTGTTTTCATTTTAATTCTTTTTCGTTTGCTGGTATTTTACGATACTACACATTGTACACGTTATGCATATATATATTATGCATATATATATAGAATTTCTAGTAGAACCAATCATGCATATATATATCATCAATGTCTCACAAACCACCATATTAATTAATTCACACATACACACATGTATAGCTATATACAATTTCTCCTACATATGAATGTTGCCTTCGGAGCCAGTGGCATTAGCCTAATTGGTGCCTTCGGAGCACGATGACAATTGGAAGTGGTTTTCATGGGGGCGGTAGCGGGTAATAGAATTCTCCCTTCGGATTTATGACCAGGTCGAGCAAAAATCCCGCTATTTCCTCTTGAAGTGCTTCTACGCGCTCCGTTTCTATGAGCTTCTCCCGCACCTCTTTGAGCTATTAAGAAGGAGTTGTGTGACTAGATATCGATAATGGTGTAAAAATTGTGAATAGTGTTCTGACAAGCGTACCCATTGCTGTCTTTAAGATCTGCTCCTTTCGGACGCCATCATGCGAATGTTCTCGCAAACGCAGAATGCACACAGATCAGTCCCCTGCGCCTGCTTCAGGGCCTTTACGAGAATGGAATTTGATTATATAAAAATTAATCAAGCATGATAATTAAAGAGATGGCAGCTACCTAGCTAGCTAGTACTACTTAATTGCTTACCTTGGGTCGAAACCATTTAAGATTTTTTTTCCATTCACCGGGCGTGACGGCGATGAACCTTTGCCAAGCCCTGCCCGCCGACAAAGAAAATGAATAAAGGGGTTATTAAATAGTTCATATCATGAAATGACGAACTAAATAGGCCGAGATATATAGTTAATAATGATTGAAATTACCTGTTGGCTATCCCATACAAGATGTTATAGTCAGTTTTTTCTGAGATTAGTGAGTCCAGTACTTCAACTGTTCCGGCGTCAACTTTAATGATACACAAGACCCAGTGAAATCTGCATGCACACACGTTTGCATGTCTTAATTAAGCGGGCATATGTAAGCAAAAACATGTAGCTAGCTAGTAGGCAAAAACAGAGAATTTGTAGTACAAGACAGTGTGACTCACTGGAAGTTGTAAGGAAGTAGTATATCTTCATTGTATTTGAGGCGCTTCAAGAACTCTAGCATGCTGTCCTCTACGTACTTTTGCTGACGTTCATTTATCTTCCAGGTGTATTCATTAACGGTGTTTGGGTCAATGAACACAATGCCAAAGCGTCCACCTTTTCTCATTTCATATATCTTCATCCTGCATAATACCACAGAAAAGAATATAGTGAGGATAATTACAGGTAATGATTGATCAAAAGGATATCACTACAACTAGCTTGAGACTTAAATTATAGAAAGAAATCACTTATAGACAATAGCAACTGACGATAGATTTGTCGAGTGCGTCTTGATTGTATAACTGAAACAGTTCTAAATACTCAACGGACACAGCTTTCTCATGGTAGTAATGGTCCTGCTTGACATTCACCATGAGGGACAATCGATCTGAAATCTTGGTAATGTTCATGTACCATTGATGCAATTCATACGTTCTCGTTGGGAGGTTCTTGACCTTGTCTGGCGCGACCAAAGGTTGGCCCCGGACATATTTCCGTTTTATTTCATCCTCTCTAAGCAAAGGCATGGGCTCGATCTCGAGGAGTTGTCCAACAGTGATGTTGAGAACTTCAGCCTGCATTATATGCTCCTCCGTTATTACCACATTGCCCACCTCGGGAACGTGCACTGTTTGTCCACAATAATATTGGGCGCGCGTACTGTCACCTGTTGTTGGCACAACAAGCGAGGGGATCGATTGCCGCCTGTTCTCCCAGCTGGGGAATGGTTTTCCCGCATTTTTTGGCAGCTGCTTCTTGTTTGCTCGATCCCGATGTAGACGTGCTCGCCTCCCTTTGTAGACGTGCTCGATTTAACTTCCTGATGTGGCGCTCATAGTCTGTGTCAACAGGCTTGGGAGCTGGTGGTTGAGCCATACGAATGAAGTGGTCAATCGTTTCCTCAGGCACTTTCTCCCTTGGCGGCGGTGGCGGTTTCGGTGCAAAATGGGCTTCCACCTCGGCCTTCGATATGGCTGTGATTTCTCCTCGGACCTGTCATAAGACCTCTGCGGAAGAGGCTTGAGGCTTGGACCATATTTATATCGCTTGCCTCCGCTTGTACTTTCTGTACTACCTCGACTCGTACCGCTACGCACCATAGCTGCGGGGTGTCTCTTCTGCGATTGCTGAGGTGGCGGAGACGGCTGACGGGGCTGAGTTGGACGAGGAGGAGTGGCCTGAGGTTGTGGCGGACTTGGAGGAGGAGTGGACGTCTGACGTTGTGGCGGACTTGGAGGAGGAGGATTGTCCTGACACTTTGCCGGACTTGGAGGAGGAGGAGTGGCCTGACACTTTGCCGGACTTGGTGGACTTGCAGGAGCGGGAGTCTGCTGACTCGGTGGCGGACTTCGACGAGGACTCGGCTGACGCGGTGTCGGTGGCCTTCGAAAGATGATGCAATCCTTTTTCCATAGGATGATACGATGTTTGGCCTCTCCGAGAAAGCGCTCGCCGTCACCTCCAGCAATGTCAAGCTGTAGCCCCGAATATGGTGGGTCCACCACCTCATCAACCAAGACACGAGCATAGCCCGCTGGAATCGGGTTGCAATGGAAGGTTGCCTCGGGGGGATTTGTGAAAGCAAAGCCGTCCGCCACCTTCATGGATATGTTCTTCATTTTGACGTGTAGCTCGCAGTTAGTGTTCTCCGTGATGTCATCCACGGGGTATCTACCCAGCATTGCGTCGTCCGGGACGGAACCCACGCTGCTTCTCGGCATGGATGGGCCGGTGCTATCCAATGCTGGATCATCCGCTAGCTGCTGCAGCTGCTGAGACTCCCTTTGATGGGTAAGTGAGTCGATCTGCTCCTGCTGCCGCTGGAATTTGACTGCCAATTCCGCTTGACTTGCTTCTAGGCCTTGAAGGCGTTCATAGTCCCGCTTCCTCTGCTCCTCCTCCATCTTCCTCTTCTTCTCCTCCGCAATCTTCTTTCTCGCACGGGTTCTGTAGTCGGTGTTCCATTATGAAAACCCCTCATACCACGGCATAGCGCCCTTGCCTCGTGTTCTTCCCGGGTGTTCAGGATTTCCCAGGGCACGCGTAAGCTTGTCGTTCTCTCTGTTAGGCTGGAACACCCCCGGTCGTGCCTCTTCTATTGCAACAAGTATCGCATCGTCGGCTCCCTTCAGACTTGCCCTTGTCGAAACATTGCCTGTCTCCGGGTCCAACTCCCCCCCATGCACATAGAACCAAGTCCTGACCCTGGGGGGCCAGCTCTTAGTAGCCGGAGTGACACCTGCATCCTCCATCTCTTTCTCAAACTTATCCCACTTAGGCATTGCCACCGCATAGCCACCTGGCCCCAGCTTATGGAACTTATCCTTTTTTCGGCATTCTTCTTGTTTATTCTCGACCGTTCCTTAGCTAATTCCAAATCCTTGAATTTCATGAAATCGTCCCAATGATCACGTTGGTTCTCTAGTGTTCCCTTGAATACTGGAGTCTTCCTTCCTCCCTTGACGTACTTCTTCCATTCACAATTCTTGTAGTTCTTGAATGCAATCGCCATCATCCTAAGAGCAGCCTCCTTGACTTTCTGCACATCTGCTTCTGTGAAATGATCTGGTAGGGTGAAATGTTCCATGAGAGTATCCCAAAGCAGATCTTTTTGATTCTTGTCGACAAAAGTAACATCTGGACGTGGCTTTGCTGGCTCTCTCCATTCTTGAAGTTTGATCGGGAGTTGGTCCTTCACAAGAACTCCGCACTGACGAACGAACTTGTCCGCAATCTTCTTAGGCGCTAATGGTTTGCCAGTAGGGCCGCATGCCTCGATATTGTACTTTACGCCCGGCTTCAACTTTTTGTTCGGGCCTCGTTTCGTCATTTTGCCTGAAGATTTGCTCGATCCGGATGGCTGAAAGAACAAAGATCGATTCGTTAATATATCTTCAAGTCATTTAAAACATGTGATGATCACCAGATGCCTTCTTATATAAATATATATACCTCGCCGGTCTTTGTTGTTTCAGGATCAACATGTTCTTCGTCATCGTCATAATCGTAGTTCATGACTTCATCAATTTCGTCGTCGCGATCGAATATCATATCACCCTCTCCGGTGTTGTTTAGAAATTCGGAGACGTCATAATCTTCTTCATTCTGATTATCATCTGGCCCGCATATCATATCGAACATGGTCTGTTCTCCCTCTCTGTCGGTATTGTCTGCCATAGCTTTTGTTTAACTAATCCAAAAGAAATATAAAACAATTTAGTATTCAAATTACATCGTCTCGAATAATAGATATAATCTCGAATACATCGTCTAGAATAATAGATATAATCTCGAATACATCGTCTCGAATAATATATAATATTGAATAGTACATCACTGGCTATTAGCTAATAAAGATCGAATACTACAGAAGAATCTAGGACACTCGCGGTTCCTCCGGCGCGGGCGGTGGACACCCAAAGAGAAGGAACCCTCACAGGATCATAGCTGAAGTGAGATCCCCGAAGATACTGCCATGTATTGGAGAACCTGCCGCCCTCTAACGCAATCATGTAGCGATGGACGTGCTCGTCCTCCTCCCTGACACGGCGACGTACCACCTCCGACGGGGCCGGGTCCCTCCGCACCAAAACTGGCCCACGCGAACGCCACCAAACGAGATCAGGGTCAACGACGGGACCCGGGGCCGGGTTCCTCATCAAGCGGTGCGCCCCTCCAAGCAGCACCTCCCAGTGCCAGCCCGGCGGAGCCCAGTCCCGGACATGGGTCGGCTGGACGTCATCGCGGACGGGTCGACGGCGAGGATGCGGGCCGGGCATCGTCGAGAACAAATACTAGCTATATGCCCGCAAAAAGTAATATTTTTTTAATGATTGGATTTTGATAACTAAAATTTCTAACATTTCTATATAACACTAATTATGCTAATCTAAATAATCTAAATAACACTAAAATTTCTAACATTTCTAACATTTCTATATAACACTAATTTCTAACATTTCTATATAACACTAATTTCTAACTGATTAAGCACTAATTATATCCATCTAACATGCATTCATACATATATAATAGTGAAAAAATAATAATCTAAACTAATTAAACATACAAAATACGTGTGTGTACTAATTAAACACTAATTATCTAAACTAATTAAACATACAAAGTAATAATCTAAATAATCTAAACTAATTAAAGACTAATTATCTAAACTAATTAAACATGCTTGTGTGTGTATGTACGGGCTCGGGGCCGGAGGGCTCACAGCGGGTGACGGCGACGGCGAGGCGACGGCGAGGCGAGGAGACGATGAGGCGACGGCCGGGGCGGCGACGGTGGGGACGGCGCGACGGGGACGGGGATGACGTGATGAGGACGGGCCCGGGGCGGCGACGGGGACGGGGGCGGCGACTGAGACGATCGAGGGCGGCGGCGACGGCGACAGAGACGACGGAACAGAGGAACAAACAGAGGGAAACTGAAATTTTCGTAGCTATTGTATATATAGAAGGCACCTTTAGTACCGGTTAGAGCCACCAACCGGTACTAAAGGCCTGTTTTGGCCAGGCCAAGCGGCGGGAAGCGACCCCCTTTAGTACCGGGTGGTGGCACAAACCGGTACTAAAGGCCCCCCTTTAGTACCGGTTTGTGCCATGACCCGGTACTAAAGGGGGTGCGCTGGCGCATGTGCGGTGCGGCAAGTTTAGTCCCACCTCGCTAGTTGAGGGGCTACCGCACTAGTTTATAAGCCCCAGTGCGGTAGTTCTCTCGAGCTCCTCTCCTAACCAGGCCTACTGGGCCTAAATGTCCTCTTCGCCTAGTGGGCCTACTGGGCCTTCGCGGGCCTGCATCCTGGCCCAACGAAAGGTTGTGTCGCTAGTCGTATGCAGGCCGCTTTGGCCCAGTAGGCGGGCTTTTTTTTTTCTTAATTTTTTTGCTTTATTTTTTTTGCTTTATTTTTTTTGCTTTATTTTTTTTGCTTTATTTATTTTTGAGTTGTTTTTTGCTGTATTTAGTGTTTCTTTGTGAATATTTTTGCTTTAGGTACAAAAAATTACAAACTTTCTATTAGTGCCGGTAGATTTCAAATTTGAATAGTTTAAATTTTGAATTATTTGAAATTTGTGTGAATCACTAGTTTGTGAATAACTTAACTTTGAAAAAAGTTTTTTCAGTGATTCTTTTTTCTTATGTTTAATATTATTGTGTTTTATCATTATATTCAATTTAGTAATGCTTAGGTTATTTAAAAAATGAAATGCCTTTGTAACAGTTCAGTTTTCGTCGGAAACCCTGATACTTCGAAAGAGATTGTCCATTTTGTACAGGAAGTGCATCCAGTTTTTGCCGTAACCCTCTCTACTTTCCTGCACATGCTATTTGTATGAAATTATGATACCATGCCAACTTTCAACCTTTTCTGAGTTCATTTGAATTGCTTTTCAATTTCAGGGTCATTTAGCTGGAAAAAAAATCAGTAAATGCATGAAAAGAATTTTTTTGCACATAAAATTTCTTCGCGTTTCAAATGCCAAAATACATAACTACCCTAACTATTACAGACATTCCCTCCAGGGTGTGAAACACAGAAGAAAGTGATGATAGTGAAGCCGATCACATCCCAGATTTTGGGTGTGAAACTTTTTCTTTGCGTGTGTCCCTTTGCACCGTAACCATGGAAAATCTTCATCATTTAACGGGATGCTCGGGTCAATATTCACTGTGAATGGAGCAATTTCATCAAACTTTTCATAATCTTCTGACTTGTCTGTCTTGTCATCCACTCCCACGATGTTTCTCTTCCCAGAAAGAACTATGTGCCGCTTTGGCTCATCGTACGATGCATTCACTTCCTTATCTTTTCTTTTTCTTGGCTTGGTAGACATGTCCTTCACATAGAAAACCTGTGCCACATCATTGGCTAGGACGAATGGTTCGTCTGCATACGCAAGATTGTTGAGATCCACTGTTGTCATTCCGTACTGCGGGTCTTCCGTTACCCCGCCTCGTGTCATATCGACCCATTTGCACCGAAACAAAGGGACCTTTAAACCACGTCGATAGTCAAGTTCCCATATGTCCTGTATATAACCATAATATGTTTCCTTTCCCGTCTTGGTTTCTGCATCAAAGCGGACACCACTGTTTTGGTTGCTGCTCTTCTTATCTTGGGCGATCGTGTAAAATGTATTACCATTTATCTCGTACCCTTTGAAAGTTATTATATTCGAAGATGGTAACTGGGACAGCAAGTACAGGTCATCTTCAATAGAGGTGTCATGCATGGTACGTGTCTGCAACCAGTTGGCGAAACTCCTGGTTTGTTCACGTGTAATCCAGTCATCAGACCGCTCCGGGTGTTTGGAGCGTAGCAAATTCTTGTTTCATCCATATACGGAGCCATCAAGGTGGAATTCTGTAGAACTGTGTAGTGTGCTTCAGTGAGAGAATGTCCGTCCATACATATTATTTGTTCCCCTCCTAGCGTGCCTTTTCCATCCAGTCTGCCCTTATGCCGCGATTCAGGAACACCAATCGGCTTAAGGTCAGGAATAAAGTCAATACAAAACTCAATGACCTCCTCATTTTGATGGCCCTTGGAGATGCTTCCTTCTGGCCTAGCACGGTTATGAACATATTTCTTTAAGACTCCCATGAACCTCTCAAAGAGGAACATATTGTGTAGAAATACAGGACCCAAAACGTTAATCTCTTCGCATAGGTGAACTAGGACGTGCGTCATGATGTTGAAGAAGGATGGTGGGAACACCAACTCGAAACTGACAAGACATTGCACCAAATCATTCTATAACCTTGGTATGATTTCTGGATCGATTACCTTCTGAGAGATTGCATTGAGAAATGCACATAGCTTCACAATGGCTAATCGAACGTTTTCCGGTAGAAGCCCCCTCAATGCAACCGGAAGCAGTTGCGTCATAATCACGTGGCAGTCATGAGACTTTAGGTTCTGGAACTTTTTCTCTGCCATGTTTATTATTCCCTTTATATTCGACGAGAAGCCAGACGGTACCTTAATACTGAGCAGGCATTCAAAGAATATTTCCTTCTATTCTTTGGTAAGAGCGTAGCTTGCATGATCCTGATGTATGCCGTCTTCTCCGTGCATACGTTGCTGGTCCTCCCGTGCCTCAGGTGTATCTTTTGTCTTCCCATACACGCCCAAGAAGACAAGCAGGGTCACGCAAAGATTCTTCGTCACGTGCATCACGTCGATTGCGGAGCAGACCTCTAGGTCTTTCCAATATGGCAGGTCCCAAAATATAGATTTCTTCTTCCACATGGGTGCGCGTCCGTCCGCGTCCTTCGAAATAGGTTGTCTGCCAGGACCCTTTCCAAATATCACCTTCAAATCCTTGACCATATCATGTACATCAGCACCAGTACGGTGGCGAGGCTTCGTCCGGTGATCCGCCTCACCTTTGAAATGCTTGCCTTTCTTTCTTACGGGATGCCTGCTCGGAAGAAATCGACGATGTCCAGGTACACATTCTTCTTACAACTATTCAAATATATACTGTCGGTATCATCCAACCAGTGCGTGCATCCGCAGTATCCCTTGTTTGTCTGTCCTGAAAGGTTACTGAGAGCAGGCCAATCATTGATGGTCACGAACAGCAACGCCTTTAGGTCAAATTCTTCCCCCATGTGCTCATCCCATGCACGTACACCTGTTCCATTCCGCAGCTGTAAGAGTTCTTCAACTAATGGCCTTAGGTACACATCAATGTCGTTGCCGGGTTGCTTAGGGCCTTGGATGAGCACTGGCATCATAATGAACTTCCGCTTCATGCACAACCAAGGAGGAAGGTTATACAAACATAGAGTCACAGACCAGGTGCTATGGTTGCTGCTCTGCTCCCCAAAAGGATTAATGCCATCTGCGCTTAGACCAAACCATATGCTCCTTGCGTCATCTGCAAACTCCTTCCCGTACTTTCTTTCGATTTTTCTCCACTGCGACCCGTCAGCGGGTACTCTCAACTTTCCGTCTTTCTTACGGTCTTCTCTGTGCCATCGCATCGCCTTGGCATGCTCTTTGTTTTGGAACAAACGTTTCAACCGTGGTATTATAGGAGAATACCACATCACCTTGGCAGGAATCTTCTTCCTGGGGCGCTCGCCCTCGACATCACCAGGCTCATCGCGGCTGATCTTATAGCGCAATGCACCACATACCGGGCAAGCGTTCAAATCCTCGTACTCACCGCGGTACATGATGCAATCATTAGGGCATGCATGTATCTTCTGCACCTCTAACCCTAGAGGGCAGACAGCCTTCTTTGCTTTGTACGTACTGTCGGGCAATTCATTGTCCTTTGGAAGCATATCCTTTATCATTACCAGCAACTTTCCAAATCCCTTGTCAGATACACCATTCTCTGCCTTCCATTGCAGCAATTCCAGTGTGGTGCCCAGCTTTTCCTTGTCACCTATGCAATTTGGGTACAACAATTTTTTGTGATCCTCTAACATGCGCTGCAACTTATTCTTCTCCAAATCACTTGCGCAGTTTCTCTTTGCATCGGCAATGGCCCGACCTAGATCATCAACGGGCTCATCTGATGGCTCTTCTTCAGCTTCTTCCCGCATTGCCGGCTCAGCTTCTTCCCGCATTACCGGCTCAGCTTCTTCCCCCATTGTTGTATCATCGTATTCAGGGAACCCATGGCCAGGATAGCTATCGTTGTCCTCTTCTTCTTCATTGTCTTCTGTCATAACCCCTCTTTCTCCGTGCTTGGTCCAACCATTATAGTGGGGCATGAAACCGGACTCAAACAGGTGGACGTGAATGGTCCTTGACGTAGAGTGATTGTGACCATTCTTACAGCCAGCACATGGACAAGGCATAAAACCATCCGCCCGCTTGTTTGCCTCAGCCGCAAGCAGAAAAGTATGCACGCCCTGAACGAACTGGGGAGAGCATCGGTCATCGTACATCCATTGTCGGCTCATCTTCATTACACAACACCGAATAGACCAAATTAATACAAGTTCATACATAAAGTTCATACAACACTTAAATGCAACAAACAAATAACTCTCTAGCTAAAGCATTTAAATGCAACAACAAATGCGATCAAGATCGTAACTAAGGTAACAATTGATCCAACAGCATAATGATACCAAGCCTCACTATCGATGGCATATTTTCTAATCTTTCTATTCTTCAAGCGCATTTTCTCCATCTTGATCTTGTGATCATCGACGACATCGGCAACATGCAACTCCAATTCCATCTTCTCCCCCTCAATTCTTTTCAATTTTTCTTTCAAGTACTCGTTTTCTCTTTCAACTAAATTTAACCTCTCGACAATAGGGTCGGTTGGAATTTCCGGTTCACATACCTCCTAGATAAAAATATCTATGTCAACTTGATGGGCATAATTTGTCATAAACATGAAATGCAACAAATAGTTTTAAAAGAGAATATACCACATCCGAATCATAACAAGGACGAGGGCCGACGGGGACGGATATCAAAACCATGGCACTATGTATAACAAACAACGTACGGGTAAGATAATTATTACATGATTAACTATATATCCAAATCACACAAACATCAATTTTTTATATAAAATTTCATGAACAAGAGGCTCACCACAAGGTGGTGCCGGCGACGGGACGGTGCGAGCGATCGATGGTGGTTACGACGGAGATTTAGAAGGCACTAAGTAAACCACACCTACATATGCAAACTAAGTGTTATTTTTGACCTCAAATTGCATATAAATCAAATACTAGCACATATATATATTTCCTCCCAAATTACTAAACTCACAAATTAGTAACTATATAAAGCATTGCAAGAGCTAATCTAGCAATGAGAGATGAAAGGACAAAGTTGCTAACCTTTGTGATCACTTGAATGGATGGGGGCCTTCAAATCTTGACAAATTTTGGGCAAAATGTGTGATGAGCTCGAGGGGAAGAGGAAGAACAGAGAGGAGAGGAGAGGGGAAAGGGGGAAGAACAGAGCGAGCTGGACGAATGATTTATGTGCAGGAGGACCTATAGTACCGGTTCGTGGCACGAACCGGTACTAAAGGTGTTGGAGGGGGCCCAGACTGACAACATCCTGCCACCACCCTCATTAGTACTGGTTCGTGGCACGAACCGGTGCTAAATGTTAGCCACGAACCGGTACTAATGAGAGCGGCCCGGCTAGCCTTTGGAACCGGCACTAATGTATACATTTGTGCCGGCTCTAATACAAACCGGCACTAATGTGCTGCACGTTTGACCCTTTTTCTACTAGTGTTACACTGGAGTCAGACAGCTCAAATGCGGTGGAGATCTTCAATCAGGAGGTTTACTTAGGCCATGATGTGCCAATATATATGGAGTGCAAGCAGTTGGGGGCTGAGTTCTCTAAAGTGGAGGTGATCCATTGTTGTAGAGAGGCTAATGCTGTTGCTGATGCCATAGCAAAAAATGCTCTTTCGTCTAGATCATCTACTGTGTGGGATGATGTGGTACCCGACTTTGTTTCTCACCAAATTGTAAACAATCTTGCTATTATTTGAGAAATAAAGTTGTTCACCCTCAAAAAAAAATTTTATTTGCATTTTAGTTAAGTCTCTGACTAATTAATGAATTGGATTATTGGCTCAATTTTACAGTTGATTTGGCGCGAAAAAATCCCTACTTAGACGTAGGTAATGACTTGATTTTCAAATTGATTTGATGCTTCATTTCCAAATTATGTTTGTATTAATGACTGAGTGCCGATGAAATCCGGTTGCATTAATGACTGAGTACTGATGATCTCTGTTTGCATTAGTGACTGAGTACCGAAGAAATCTGTTTGCACTAATGACTGAGTACCGACGAAATCTGTTTGCATTAATGACTGAGTACCGACGAACGACGTGCGAACTCCGCTTTTAGGAGTAGAGATCTCCTATTTATACAAGTCATGTGTTGATTGCCAGCAAAATGTAGTCGAACAAATATTTCTCATTGAGAATCAAAACTGGGTTCCTGCGTATTGATGTATGCGAGGATGGACAAGTACACGCTGTGCATGATGCTTGCACTACTCGTATGTTCTGCTACCATTGCTCAATGTAAGCACACCGGCTGATATTTCTCTTTCTTTACAACTCTTCATGAATTTAGTCCACCGGTTATGAATGTGTTGTTCTTCTGCTTCTCTCTTTCGCAAAAGAAAAAAAGTTCTTTCGCTTTTCTAAGAAGTATGTACTATAGCTACTGAAGACTTACTTCTTTGTGTCTTGACTAATCTGTTGAGAATAATGGCATAACAATTATTCGTTTGTTATTTACATAGGCCGTACCATGGCCAAGACTCATAGCGAGAAGATCAATCTACCTGCCGGGCTATGCAAGCGTTTCAGCCCTTGCACCACTGCAGTTATTTGCTTCTGCTGTCTTGTAGATGAGCACTGCTACACAGCTTTGGATGAATGCAAGACAGAGTGTAAAAAATCCTCGTCTTCAGAAGACATTCAAGTGACGACGACATCCCTTCCTCCTTTACCTTCTCCTTTTCCATCATAGACATAGTGTTCTGCATTGCGCAATAAGAGTTGATTAATATAAGCATAACATGATGATGATATATTTCAATTATAACAATTAGAATGGCCGTGACTTAAAGTAAAATTGTCATGTATAATATCATTATCGTGTTCATACAGCAAACAAAAGAGACAATCCGTTTTACAGAAGAAAAATAATACCATCTCTCTTTTTTTTGCGGGAAAATGTACGATGTCAACAAGCAGGCCTAAGCAATTCTATATCTATATCTATATCTATACCAAATATTAAAGGGTGGATTGTTTCTCCACCTTTTGATTATGGTGTGATCCGGCTGATTTTTCGTCCGTCATGGGTCTTTGGCCTTTTTTCGATCGTCAGGTAAAAGACATATGGAAATCAATTGTTTTAAGCCGGCTGATGTTTCGCTCGCATAAACCCCGTCGCGAGCCGTGCGATCGAAGCCGATTGTGACCTCTCCCACTAGATGCGCACTGACCAGTCCCCTTCGCAGCATTCCACCTTTCCACGTGGGAGCAGCTACTGTTCAGCTCGCACACGCGCGCCCATGTGCCTACCTGTATGTAGCCGCACCGAGCAGCTGCTGCTGCTCTCTCTCTCTCTCTCTCTCATCTGCCCTCCACACCCACCTACTTTGTATTTTTTTACTGAGTTGATTGCATGCTTTTGAGATATCCTAATGCAACTATGGTCCGTGCTGCAAAGTATTTTTCTATGATATAAGTGTTTGACTCACCATGTTACATAGTGTAATATTTTTTACTTGATGTTTTTCATGTGACTAAATATTTATATATTGCATAGAAAAGTCGGTATGTTGCATAGAAAAGTCGGTAGCGCGTACGTTACATGGCCGGGTGGGCATTACTGCATAGACACGACACTATAAGACCGGTTGGCTGTAAAGCCGGACGCGTGGGCGCTGCGAGGGCGGTCCGTGTTGCTGCAAACTAGACATGCAATGTTGCAACTCGGGATGCCGCTATTTTTTCTGGCGCGCGCTATGCATCGGCCAGCTGACACACGGATGCGCTATTGGATGGCACGCGCGACGGACGTCCGATCTGGGTTGCGTAGCCATTTAGTTGTGACCACCGTGCGCAACACGACTCATGTTGCACTCGTCATTTGCAACATGACTCATGTTGCGCTCGGGAGGTTTGCAACTAGGCGGGCTATGCAAACACTCAACACCGCACAGTTGCGGTCGTCGCAACATGCCCCAAATTGAAGTCGCAACATCTCCCAAGTTGTAGCCGTCACCATACAACATCCCCCATGTTGTAGTCGCGACATAGCCAACATTGCGGCCGTCGCAACATGTTTCCCTGCAAGATCTTCCAAGTTGCACCAATCGCTGCACCCTAGGTACTATGGGTGTTGTGAATCGGGTTGGCCTCATGTTGCATAGCAATCAGTGTTTCTAAAATATCGTCGGTCGAATTGCAACGCTGCTGACATTCCCGAGACGCGAGGAATGTTGCGGTGGCAAGATCGACTATGTTTTCAAAATACGAGAAATTTTGCAGTGTCAACATCGGCTATATTTCTGAAACATGAGGAATGTTGTGGTGTCGTCCGCATCCAACGACTGCAATGTGATGTCTCATGTTGCAAACATACACCTGCAGTTCAACGAATTGACAGAACACATTACAACAAGCGTAACATGGCTCATGCTGCACAGCATGATCCATATTGCAAAAGGGCGGGACAGCTAACACAACCAGATCAGACAGCTCTCGTGCACCAATCGAGCAGCTCACGAGGCAAACGATCCGATCCACACTTCAGCCTACCTACTCGTAACTCCATTCGATCAATTAATTACCGGAGTTTTGCTACCTCAAAAGAAAACCGTAATGCTGCAAGCCGAACCACGGGTGCTGCAAAAGCCGGTCAGCGGATCTATATGGAACTAATACGATCTCGTAAAATACATGTTGCAACCTTGCAAAGAGAGCCTTGGCTTAGTGGTTGGGCATGCGGTTGTGCAGCCTAACGACCCGAGTTCAATTCCTAGAATTGACAGGTGATGCATAGGGGTTTTCCCCATTTATTGAGGATCAAGTTTGGTGTGTGGTGGAACCACTCATCAAAAAATATCTTGATACTCATTTAAAAAAATTCTGATGACCATGTTTATCTTGGTACTCATACTAAAATGGCCGTATGCATCCCTAGTTGGTGCAGAGGCCAGGGAAGTGAAATTCTCCCCCATTTTAGGGCGACTCGGGGGAGTCTAGGGTTTCCGCCGCCGCCTCCCCCCACCTTCCCCCACCCCCCTCGCCGCCACCAGAGACGACCGCCGGGAAAGCCCGCGCGGGCACCGGGGAAGGTGGCAGCGGGGTCTTCGGCGCTTCGTTCTTCGCCGAGGCCATTGGATCCAGGGCGGCGGCCCTGCTGGAGTGGCGTGCGGCGTGCCTGAGGGTTCGGCCTTGAGGAAGGCGAGCCGCAGGCGTGCCAGATCTGGAGGTATTGCCCCCTTCCCTTCCATGCATCCTTTCCCAGTCCCCGGTTCGGTTTGGATCTTACCCGATCCACCTCTGGTGTGTTCTGGTGGAGCAGATCGGTGTCCGGGGGAAACCTTGGCTGCCTTGGCTGGCCGGCAGCAGCGACGCCGATTTTTGGTGCCGCTTTCCTCCTTGGGGGCGCTGCTGAGGGCACCATCTCTCCCATCTCCGACCCATGTCCGGGTGAAAGCCCAAGATCCGATGCAGATCGGGCGTCGGCGGCGCCCTGTGCACCGTAACCTTCTTGGAGGCGATGCCAAGGACATTGGGATTCGGATGGAAGGGTCTGCAGGTGAGGGGTGGGGGTGTGCTGCCTCCCTTTCGGTGGAGCGGTGTTTCTTTCTACATATTCTTGGCGGAGGCTCTTGGCGGCATGGAGCAACGGAGGCTTGGCGTCAGATGTGTGGTGACGGACACGTGCAGGAGGTCGACGCTGTCTGGCGTCGTGGTGGCGTCGGCGGCAGCGAGACCGGGCAAGGCCGTTGCAACAGTACAGCTCTGAAGATGGATATGTGGTAGGTGGTTTTAGCGGCCTCATACCCGGCAGGTGGCCTGGTTGAGGAGCACGCCGGACTGGTGGGTGCCCATACCCGGCAGGCGTTCAGGTTGGGACCTCAGGTCTTAGATATTAGGTTTGACTGCGAGGTCTGTTTGGTATTAGGCCCAGACCATCAGCGCCCCTTCATCAGTTAGATAGGAGTAGCGACAGAGGTTGCGAAGATGGTGGTGGCTTTGGTCTTACTGTTGTATGACTTTGTAAGGTTTTGTGCTAATAATTAATAAATTGGCTGTATGCATCGACCAGATGCAGAGGCCGGGGGTATTCCTCCTTTTCTAAAAAAACCTTGCATTTTTCCTACTACTTCCTATATTGTACTGTGTGTACCTTATTTGCAATCTCCTGATTTTTTTGTTGCATAAACACATTCGTCTTCTGTTTCTTTTTCTATAAGATTTGTCGGTTTATATATTTTGTTGCAGTGTTTGTACGAGCCGGCGTAGAAACAGTGGTCACGAGCATGAGCTCCAACGTGGCGACTCTCACATGCCCCTGCTGCCTAAGAGCATCTCAAGCCGTTGGCCCTCTAGGGGGCGCCTAAAATCGCCGCCTGGGGGTGACCCGGCGCAAAAAATGGGCATGGGGGCGAGTTGGCCCCCAGCCGCTGCCCCCAGGGCCGGCCCCAGGCACGGGAAAAGAAAACTGTAGCAAATTTAGGCTAAGTTCGGCTAAAACACGCCAAATTTCGGCAAACCTGGGCTTATATTCGCCGATTTAAGTCGAGTAGTCGTCATTACATGTAAAAACTAATCAAAAAAAAACTTGCTGAAGGCAGAGAAGTTGCCGTCGTCGCCGCCATCGTCGGCCTTCTCCTCCTTGACTCGGGCGCCCCTACTGGACCCCTCCCAGGCTGGTGGCGGAGGCGGCGGCGCGGCGTCGTCGTCGTCGTTGCTGTCGTCGATGATGACTCCTCCTCCTTCGACGCGGCCTCGGCGGCGTTGTGCGAAGCACCGCAGGGCGGCACACTGGCGCTCCCTCGCCATCTTCAGGGAGTCCTGGCATGCCCATCCGAGGGCCGCGTCGTCGTCGAGCTCGACCTCGCTGTGCTCCACCTTCACCGGCGCCAGCCCCGGCTCCTTCACCGGCGCCAGCCCCGGCTCCGTCTTCACCGGCGCAAGACCCGGCTCCGTCTTCGGCTTGACGAAGCGAGGGGGAGGAGCCGACGAGGACGCGCGCCGGCCGCCCTCACTGATGACGATGCCGGCGCTGCGAGTGCGCCGGCCGAGCAGCGTCTCCGCCGCGGGCTCGGCCTTTACGCCGAGCAGCGTCGGAGTGCCGGAGGTTTGGGAGGAGGAGCACGACGAGGAAGAAGAGGAGGAGGAGCCGAACCTCCTTGGCGCCCATTGCCCGTCGCGTCGGCGGTGCGCCGGGGCGGCCGCCCTCGCCGGGGGGGTACGCCAACGGTGGGTTGTTGCCGCCCTTGAGGTGCGTCAGCACGCCCTCAAGCGTGCGGCCGGGGACGCCCCACCACAGGTGGCGCCCCTCGCTGTTCTTGATGCCGCTGACCACCGGCGCCACATTGGTGGACGCCAGCCGCTGCTGCTGGCGGCGCTCAAAGTACGCCGCCCAAGCCGCGTGGTTGTCGGCGGCGTACTGGGGCAGGGAGAGCTCGGCGTCGGTGAGGGAGGCGCGCGCGATCTCGACCTCGTCGGCGAAGTAGGATGGCTTGGCGACGGCGTCGGGCAACGGGAGAATGGGCACTCCCCCATTGCTGAGCCTCCAGCCCGTCGGCCCGACGCGCATGTACAACGGCCCCGGGCCGGGATGTTCCCCTGAAAAGGAGCCAGGACTCATGTTCTCGGAGCGAACGGCGGCCGAAGCCGTTGGCCGCCGCCTCGTCTCCGGGGAAACACTCGGCCATCGGGGAGATGGAGTGGCTGGGAAGAAGAGATCGGGAGATCGCGCCAAAATCGATTCGCCCGGCACCCCCGAGCGTCCCCCAGCGTGCCGGGTTCGGATTGGGTCCACCGGCGCCAATTTCGGCCCGAGCCGGCGAAAAATGGACCCCTGGGGACGCAACTGGCCGATTTTTTGGCGCAGGCGGCCGAAAAATCGCCTGAGGGGCCTTGTCGGCGCGTGGCTGGAGATGCTCTAACATTGAGTTCACGTGCATGACTCTCAACGCCACGTGATGCATCAGCTGTCCGCGGCCCACGCCAGACCGTGTTGCCCGGCTAGATCAAACGGTGGACGAGGAGGCTTAAATTTTCCTTGTATCAGCCGGATGATTTGTAGCATCGGTCAAGACATATTGATGGGCCTGCTCGAAATACCCGTACACAGCTCCATCGACCAGCTAAAAAATTGATGCTATGCTGAGATTCGAACACAACACCTGCCCTTCACTACATAATGTTGTACCCACTAAGCTAGCTTCATGGAGTAACTTGATCCATACTTGCGATATAAAAAAAAAGATATCAAAAAAACTTGATCCATACGTGCACAGCTAGCACAAAACTCTCCGTACACGATTCCCTTGGGCTGCTTCTACTGTTTGTAAGCTAGCTTGCTCTAGGTCTCAATCTGACGTGATTGATCAATCCTATGGTAAATATTTTGGTACAACAATTGCACTTCAGACTAAGAGCATCTATAGCTGTGATTATCAAATCTTACCCCTCACACATCCGCGGAGTGTCCGAGCGCATGAGGGGACAGCGACCGGTCACTCCTTTTTTGGGTGCGTCCGCACCCTTGTAACTCAAATCTGACCCCTGATGCGCCGCCGATGCGTCGCCCGTCGCCAGGGCCTCCCTCACGCATTGTCGCTCGCGCCATGCGGCCCGCGCCTCCGACTCGGGTGTCCTTGACCAGCCCAGCGCCAGCGAGGGCACAAGAACCCAACGATGTCCTTGGACGCCCTCCGGAGGAAAATGGGATGTTGTGGCAGAGGGCGGCGTACCTGGAGTTGGATGGAGCAGGCGGTGCTACCACCGGTGCCTCGCGGCATACAGGATGGCCCTTCAATGTCTCCCGCACTGCAACGAGGGGCGAAGGGGGGGGGGGGGGGGGGGGGGGCGTCGCTCCGCGACGCTGCTACTACCGCCCCGATCTAGACGTGAGTGGCGCAAAGCGATGCGGACTCGCCGCCGCCAGAGCCAGAGCTGCCGCGGTCATCCGCCGTTGATCTGATATGGTAAGGAAGCGATGAATTGATAAGAGGAGTGGGCGAAGAGAGTGGAGTGGACTGAGCGGACTGCGGTCTAGGGTTTTCATCAGACGGGATGTTTTTGAGGTCGGGTGGGCCGTACTGACGTGGCGGACGCGCGCGGGTGCACCCAGACCATCCTATATCCACCTACATTTGGGTGGATATGAAGGGTGCCGGACAGCCCGGTCGTTTGAGGCCGGTTTGAGGCGTTTGGTTGGGTCGATTTTTCTTTTACCGCTTAGTGATCGGGTGGTCTGCCCGGGCGTTTGAGAGGTGTTTGACGCACATGATTGTGGATGCTCTCAGAAAATTCGTGCCGCAAGCCCACAGTCACAAGTCACGAATTCACGAAGTGATGTAAAATAGTCTAAAGGTCAGGTGCCGAATTAAGGTGTGAAGCTGATGTGCGTAGGCCAACACATAAGTAAGGTTTATAAGTAAATCATTATTTTAATTATTCGGTTTTTCTTTGTCTGTGTAGGAACTTGTGGTTTGCATGGTTCATTAGGGGGCGGATGCTACTCAAACATATGAATTTGTGGCGGTGGTAGTTGCACATCATAGTACTCATGATCTGACAGAGTTTTGCATTATGGCAGATTCCCACATAAACAGCAAAAAGAGACCATCAAACTCGCAAGCTCCCTTTTCTGGCGTCAAGTACTTACGACTCTCCTCGAAGAACACCATCTGACTTGTGAAAGTCAGCTTCAACATCAGCTTTGTCCGGCGATCACGCGCACCCAATCTGCTCTGCTTGGTCCGGCGATCACGGGCGATCGCCCGACAAAACCTTCAGGAAGTACTCCCTCCGTTCGGAATTACTTGTCGCGGAAATGAATGTATCTAGACATATTTTAGTTCTAGATACATCTATTTTCGAGACAAGTAATTCCGAACGGAGGGAGTACTATTTACATCAAAGTAAATATATTGACTAACTAATTGTTTATCAGATTGATGCAATTTTCACCCAATGAACGGTGTACTTCAATGACACATGTACCGCACGTGATATCTAGAAAGATAAAGGGTTTTTTCACAAAATTACCAGGCGAGCGGCTGGGCCATGACCTAGCAGCGCCAATTGTCAACTCCTGATTGGCCGTGGATTAAATCAGCCCGAGCTTTGCAAGTTTAGGAGTGGTGAAACCACCTTTTGCAAATTTCTGTACTAAACCATCACCCACCTCGCAAGTTTGCGGGTCTCTAGTGCTCTTGCCTAAAAATAAGTGTCCCAGTAATTGGAAAGTTCCTGTGCAGGCATCACTCCATGACCGACGCAAGCATCCATTCAGTCAAACGAACTCGACTGTTATATGTGATGTATTTGATTCTGATTTTCCTTGTCCATGATATTAATATACTCCCTCCGTCCGAAAATACTTATCATTGAAATGGATGTATCTAGATGTATTTTAGTTCTAGATACATTCATTTTCATCCATTTTGATGACAAGTAATTCCGGACGGAGGGTCCTTTATCGAAAAATTAGTCACATGAGAGTAGGTCTGCATGTGATTCGCCTCCTACTGGTAGTGCGTGTTAGAAGGGAGAGAGGGATTGGTGGAATTGTTTGATGTATTGCTTGAGCCTCGTGGACATATATATAGGAGTACAATGATCTACTTGGAGTACAAGGCAAGCCAGAATATTTCCTAGTCTAACCTATATTTCCTAATACAATCACGTTACTCAACATCCCCCCGCAGTCACAACGGTAGCGACGCAGACGGTGAGACTGGAGAAGAATCCGAAGGCAAGCCGACGGACACCCCCCAAAGTCGTAACGGTCGACGCATCGCGGAGTCGTGGCTGGACTGGAAACCAACGAGGTTGCTCAAGCAGGCGGTAGCCCTTTGTGCCGTTTGTCGATGTAGCCAAGAGCGTGGGTGGTGGAGCCGTGGTCGAGGTAGCCGTGCGAAGAATGCCGTGGTCGATGTCGAGTCGGGGTGGCCGGTGTCGAGGAAGTCACCGTGGAGCCGCGGGCGCAAGAGGGCGCCGAGTTAATCATGGGCGCAGTGGTGACGAAGTAGTGGTGCGCCAAGACGGAGATGATGTTGACGACGCGTCGCGCCGGGGTTGCCAACCCTGGGGACACATCATAGACGAAGGCAAGCATCGGTGTTGCCAGCACCGGGCATGCGTAGACGGACGAAGACGAAGTTGACGAAGCGCCGCGCCAGGCTTGCCAGGCCCGGGGACACGTCCTGGACGAAGGCACACGGCGGTGTTGCCAGCACCGGGCATGCGTAGACTGGGACCTGCACAAGTTGTACGCCATGTCGAAGAAGTCGGAGAGGCCAGCAGAGAAGGACTCGACGACGGTTGCGGCGGCAATCGGCGCGGGGCCAATGTCACATGCGGTTGTCGGAGTAGATGAAGCGGTCGGGTTAGATGACGGCGACGCTGGCGACGGGCTGGTGCTGGATGAAGACGAACGGGGTGGACGGCCGGCGGCGGCGGCTACAGGGGTAGCGGCGGCGGCGGCCGAAGAAGAGCGGCGGCGGCGGCGGCTAGGTTATGAGCGCGGCGGCGATGCTCGAAGTAGGCGAAGAACCCTGACAGCGGGACGAAGACCGGCGCGGACAGTGGCGTTCCCGCGCCAAGGGAGACGGTGCGGCGCATACCACGGGAGGTCGACGCGCGGTGACGGCGGAGTGGACCGCGGGCCGCGGCGCTACGGCCTGAAGGGGCGACGCAACGGCGGTAGGCGGGTCAGGGCGACGGCGGGAAGACCTCGGGGCGGCGGCGGGGACCGCGGACCGCGACGCTGCGGCCCGAAGGGGCGACACAACGGCGATTCGCGAGTCGGTGCAACCGCGGGGACGACCTCGGGACGGCGTCGTGGACCGCGTGCCACGCTCGCTACGGCCCGACGGGGCGACGCAGCGGCGGCGCGAGGGTCGATGCAGCCACGGGACGGCCTAGAGCGGACGCCCTCGGGGCGGCGGGGGACTACGGGCCGCGGCACTACGGCCCGAAGGGGCGACGCAGCGGTGACGCGGATCGGTGCAGCCGGGAGAAGAACCACGGGGCGGCGGCGCTGCGGCCCGACGGGGCGACGCAGCGGCAGCCCGATGCTCGATCGGTGGAGAGGCGCGCTGAACTCGGGGACGATCTTCACGGGACCTGCGGAGGCGCGTGCAACCGACGAGCCAGGTCGGTCGCGCGGCGTAGATGAGGCGGATAGCAGCGGCGAGCGGGTGATCAAGCCGATCGCGCGCGAGGTCGGGGACGCCGCTCGGTGGAGGCGTGATGGCGACGGAGTCCGAGATGAAGCCGGCGGCGGCGGGCGGCAGGAAGGCTATGATTGGCCGCCACATGGCGCGGGGCCGCCGGGTTGGGGTGATGCAAGAGTCCCGGTCGGAGCAGGGCGGTGACGGCCGGCGTAGATCGACGGGCGGGACGTCACGCGAACGGCGGCGGTGAAGGGCTGCCGCATGGCGCGAGGCCGCCGGATCGGGGCGACCGGCGGGCCGACGCGCGGAAGACGCGCGAGGCCGCGACCGACGGGCAGACGCGTGGACGACGCGCGAGGCCGCCGGGTCGGTGAAGAAGCCGGCCAATCGCGCCGGTGTTGGAGTAGAGGCGCACGGGGTCGACGGCGGTGGTGGGCGACGCAAACCGGATCACATAGACCGGAAAACCAAAAAGTAGACGCCGATCAAAGCGACCGGCAAGAGAGAGAAACCCGGATCAAAGGATCGGAAAAAAGACTCTCTAGGACAGCCGGCCAACACGGCCGGCGGACGAACCCTAGGTACGGGCGGCGTGGCCCCCGGCGGCGGTCATGAAGGCCGACCGCCCCGGGGGCGGCGCGCAGGTGCGGAAGCGGCGGCGGCTAGGGTTTAGGATCGACTTGCGATAGATACCACGTTAGAAGGGAGAGAGGGATTGGTGGAATTGTTTGATGTATTGCTTGAGCCTCGTGGACATATATATAGGAGTACAATGATCTACTTGGAGTACAAGGCAAGCCAGAATATTTCCTAGTCTAACCTATATTTCCTAATACAATCACGTTACTCAACAGTGCGTACCACGTACAAGCACGACGAAACTGTGCGCGCAGTTCGTTCGTTTCGTCCGATGCGGCAAAGCAATTGAGAGAATCTCTACTCCTAGTGAAGCAGTTGGTAGTCTCCGCCGGTCAATTTTCGTCCCACCACTTTTGTCCGGGTTTTTTTCGTAGGTTAACCGCCGTAGATTTTTTCGATGCTGGTTTCTTATTCACCGGTTTATTTACCCCTCAGCTTTTTCCTTGCAAATCAGCACTTTTCAAACGTACACGCAATCACGGATCTAAATTTACTAACTTATCCAAATCAACCGATACCTCCCATTGTTGCAAATTTCTTTAGGAAACAAATAATTGATTTTAAGGAAACAAATAAAAGATTTTAAAGACGCGTCATACTTTACTAACAATCACTAAAAATCAAATCTAAATTAATTAACCTTACCTTAAATCACTCAATCACTTTAATTAGAAAACATTTTCTTTCCTAACTGCACCCCGCTTAGTGTGCACATAACTATCCGAAGTAATTAGAGTCACATGATTGAATCCATTTATTTAGAGCCACATGATTGAATTCATTTATTAACAATAATCCCCACCAAAAGTGCGTTTAGCAATTTTAGAGGGCGGACCAAAACTCTGCCATCCACTCGCCCGCGTTTGTTTAGGTACAGGAAAAAATGGCATAATATACCGGGGCGGCGGCGCAATCTTTGGGGATAGGGGATCGGAGGAGAAGGATTGGCCTGGCAGCATGATTGGGGTGCTTCCCCGCGGCCGCGGCCATCCTCGCGATGCCACCTACCCGAAACCAACGCTGCTCCCTGCCGTCAGCCGAGGCGACGCTGCCTGCCCTCCTACCCACGGTCCGCTGCCGCGTGCGGCTACGGCGGGAGGAGTAGCGATGGGGCCGAGGTCCTTCATGCGTTCCGGGATGGAGGCCATGATTTCGTCGAGGTCGTTGCTGCCTCCTACACTCAGGGTGTGTCGCCGAGATCGAGGCGAGCATGAGGAGCTGTGGCCACTGCCATGGTCACCCCATCGCAGGGGATGGAGCACGCCGTCGGCCTACAGCTTGTGGAGATCACTGTTGCTCTTCAGGTTGCGTGGTGACCGGATCTTGCCGATGTGTCCCTCCCCGACGACCTCCTCTTCGCCCGGTTGGCCGGCATGGATCTCGCCACTGCTGGCCTCAACTTCTCTGCCTCAATCTCGACGGTCAGCTACCATGGATCCCCCAGCTGGAGGGTCACGTGAACCAGCCGTCCTCCCATGCTGCAGCGGCGAGAAGGTGACATGGCTCTCCGTATACGAAGAGTGGAGTTCAGTCAAGTACTTATATACTTGGCCTCTACTGCTGATCCATGTAAATGGAGAAGAACAGACAACCGCTTATTCATGCTTCGTTCCACTCCTTTGCGCTACATTACTGGAGGTGACATTTTCCTATCTCTCTATGTTGTAACAAGCCTGCTGCCTGCATAGTTAATGGATTTTTTATTTAAATTTATCGCTGCTTAGTGCTTTGTTGCAATTGTTCACCCAAGATTCTTATATATAATCTGAGCGTATGTAGGCATACTTAGCTTTGCTATTCCATTTTTTCTGGCGCATAGAAATAAGAGTATTGTCCAGGTTAGGTATTCAATTGATTATGGTATTTGGATTGCTATCAGAATGTCTTTTCTATACATGTGATTTCTCACATCTGGTTATAATATTTGTGAAGACGTGCATTGCACGTGCACTTGGAAGCGGACCCGTGGCCCGCGCTGGACGGCGCCGACGCCGACCCGAGCCACCTCGTCCGCGTATTCTTGGAGCTGTGGCTGGTCGATTTACATGAAATTAATTCCCCCAGTTCTGGTGGCAAATATAATACACATAATCCATATTGTTATGCACTAGCGTGTATGTGTGAAATAGATGGATTATGGTCCCGTACCCAATAAGATGGATATGTGTGTGTGTTAGAGAGAGAGGGAGAGGGGGATAGAGAGTGAGGAAGAGGGAGGGAGAGTGTGTGTCTGTGTGTGTGTGAGGATTTGAAGGTAAAAAAGGTCGCCAATGTCGTAATATTGAACTCTTAAAGTTAATGTGGCTCCGTTGCAACGCACGGGCGTTCTTCTAGTGTATCCAGTGCACCAGTCCAATCTGTGCACGGGGTGCTATACGGGCTTTTGAGCCGTTGGATATAAATCTGAGGGATGGCAGTAGGCTGAAATCTAGATTGGTTGAACATTTGCGAAAAAGACCTCATGTTATGCTGAAAACAACCCGCACTTCACTCTTTCCTCTCCTGTTATCGAGTCTGTGTTATTTCTTTCTTTCTCTAAATATAAGTATCAAGATATATCTTGAACCATACATCCAAATTTGATTTTTCTTCGACCACCATTTTTGTTTCAATGAGATGTTCGAAACAAGATCAGTGTTAAATATATTTCTTGAAATTTTGATTTTATTTATTTATTTTCAAATGTAACCGTGACATTTATACATTTTGTATTGAAACCTTGATTTATTCTATGTGTTTTTGAACTCTGTTCTCCCACCACACGTCGATCCCACGCGCACATGCCTAAATTGAATTTTAATTGGAGTTCCACAAACAAAAGAAAATTCTAAAGCATATTCAACATTGATCTTGTTTCAAATATCTCGTCAGTAAAAAGTTGATAGTCAAAACAGATTCGAAATCAGACATTCGGTTCAAAATATATGGAACTTTTGTGTTTTTGCCAAAAAATAACACACAAATTTATTGATGTGGGAATGGGATGTGAAGTGCAGGTTGAATGTTATAGTCTATAAAGTTGCTTCTGTAAGTATGTTATAGTCCAACCTATGACAAAATCTAGTCCGTTGCTTCTTCATCTAATGCCCCAAAAGCATGTGTGGAGCACTTGGTGCACAGATTGGGCTGGTTGGCATCCACGTCCAAGTCGGGCAGGCGGTTCCAATCGAGCCGCGGTTCGTAGAAGCGTGGAGCAGCCGGCGATCGGCCAGAGTCGCTGCCGTGTGGAAGCGCCGAGCAAGGGTCGTCGGAACAGTGTTTTGTCTCCAGCAGGGTGATCGATTGGAACCCCGCTGGCTCCTGCACGTGCGTACGAAAAGTAAAAAATACTCCAGCAAAAGTACGTACACTTTGTCTTTTAAAACGACACTCTCTTGGAATAGGTACGTGCATGTTTCTAGAGACTGCGACGTTGCCGGCTGGACTCGCGTCCACCCAGATCGTTGCACAGGAATTCTTATCCCTAGCCATACAATCCAAACTGCAATAATATCTTGTACTCCTTCCGTACCCAAATATAAGAGGTTTTGATAGGTTACTTTAGACAATCAAAACATCTTATATTTTGATACACAGATAGTATTATATCACAGAGGTAGTGATATACTACTCCCCCTTCCCAAATATAAGTCTTTTTAAAAATTTCAATAAGAGACTACATATGAAGTAAAATAAGTGAATTTACATTTTAAAATATGTCTATATACATCTGTATGTAATTCATATTGGAATCTCTAAAAGAAACGGAGGGTCTAGAAATGATACCCCGCGTTGCCACGGGAATTTGTTGCAATAATTTGATGAGTCTTTTTTTTTCCAACAAGGCCGTTGTTCAGTGACGAAGCCACGTTGTAGTTGTGTAGTCTAGTGATTACACATGAATTTGGCAAACAGGAGAACCTCATGTATGTGTATGCCACTGCTGATCAAACAGGTTGAGAGAACTGACTACACCAGATCCACGTGACATCACAACATCTGGATGTCGGCACCGCCACTGCCGTTGTTGCATATGGATGAACGCAGCATTGAGCATTTGAGCTTGTTACAGTTCGATGGGCTTTTGTGTGGCAGACCAAACGGTTGTTTCAAGCGGCATCCGACAGTTGCCAAGGCAGACGATCTAATCGACTTATCACCTGGCAGACGCGTAGTACTCCCCTATTTAGATCTCTCCATTAATCACATAATAAATGGTACAATCACGATAGGCGGGTATACATCACCTACATGGCAGTACCATAATAGGGTTGCGGTCAAGGAACTCCAAGACACAAACAATCAATTTGAAGTCAATGTTTTGTTAAGAAAGTGGAGGGGAAATGTGTGTTTTCACCTCTCAACCTTTTTTTGATAAATCTAAAATGTTGAGAAATAAGAAATTTGAAGCTTTCGTGAGATAGAGGGTGAGTGTGTTGAGTATGATGAAAAAATCTTTTTACAATAAAAAGCATAGATAATTTTCAATGTTGCGATCTTTTGTACTAGGTTGCGTGTTTTATCCGAGGCTGACGAATGTCGTGCAGGTCGAAGGGGATTGTCTGAGCCTGCCATTAGCGTTGACAATCACTCATTTCCATTGGTGAACTGAAGGTGTATCTTTCTCCCGTGTCTCAGCATATTGTGCCTTTTAGTTATCCAAAGTTGATGTTACATCATTACAAACTCAAAGTTTAGCTTACAAGCTCTTATGTTACATCGTTTGCCTTGGATTCTGCTTGATCTTTGATTTATCGTAATTACAAACTCAATGCTTTGTCGTAATTCAGATCTTTGATGCTACCAAACAAATCTTGGATTTAGTATTTGTTAGTTTTTGTTGTAATACTGGTCAGACAGTGGACAACTTTCTATATGGGCATGATAAATGTCCTTTAATCTTTTGTACTGGCCGTGTTGTTTGAGTGGTAAATTATTATTCAAGTTTGTAAAACATATTTATATATTCTGTATCCATTGC
The DNA here is from genome assembly GCA_963921465.1 of Triticum timopheevii. Classification (NCBI taxonomy): domain Eukaryota; kingdom Viridiplantae; phylum Streptophyta; class Magnoliopsida; order Poales; family Poaceae; genus Triticum; species Triticum timopheevii. The sequence continues at coordinate 630,945,089 of OY997274.1, read as the reverse complement.
AATGCATGGGTTTTTACCTACATATTAAATCTGCATGCAACTGATGTCATGTTCGATCACAAAATTAAAGATTTGGATTAGTGTTTATTCGATGCATTTTCTTGTATTATTCAATATTAAGGCGTTGTTTTAAGTCAATTTATTGGGCTAGGGACATGAAAAGAATTCTTTTTTCTTTGCGAGGACTCAGGGCACAATATCAACCATATGAAAGGATGTCACTGGCATACGTGAGGAATTGTACTACTCATACGGTGCCACATGGGTGGGTTGACGTGTTAAAATGGAGAACGTGAACATGCATAGCGCTTGAGCCGTAGTACGTGCGGTCATGTGTGCTAGTATTTAAAAAAAATAAGAATTCTATCATATTTTCTAGTTTTTTCACAGCTTTTTACTATAAAGTACTTTCTCTGTCTGTAATATAGGATGTTTTTTGCAAACTAAAACAGCTTGTAAAACGTATTATATTATGGGAAGGAGTAGTAGTATATGAACCAGAAACGGGTACTTATCCGGTTTGCAATATGTACCTGGTCTTTCGCAAAAAAAAAAATAATACCAGGTCAATTGTTCAGTGCTGAAATTGGAGTAGAGTACATTTTTTACATCCGTGTTAGCTTCCTCTGTTTTCTAGAAGGAAGGAAATATTACGCTTGCGGCAACGGAGTGGATATGGACGCCGCGGTGTCCCCTCGCTCCGTATCGTCGAGTTTTTGTCTGTACCGAAACGTGGGAGCAATGGCAACGTGAGAAACAACGGCGAGCCTGCCCAAGCGTGCCGCTTCTTCCGGCGAGCCCGAACTAACTGCAACCGCCTCCTCCTCCCTATAAATTCCACGCGGCAGCCTCATCCGTTCCAGCCACACACCATTCCAGCTCCACCACGCGGTCAACACAACAAACGCATCCCGATCCGAGCTCCCAGAGCCCGCACCGTCAGAGCTCGTCCAGATCGGCCTCGCGATTCCGTTTCTCGCCACGCGTGCGCGCACACCCATGGCGGTTGCCGCCGGAGGAGGATTGGTGCTGAGCCTGCGCATCCCGTCGTCTTCGGCGTGGCCGGCGGTGGGGCCTCGGCGTAGGGTGTCGTCGTCAGCGGCGGTGAGGTGCGGGGCGACGCGGGAAAAGAGGCCGGCGGCGGCCCCGGGCGTGGGTCTGGAGGAGGACCACTACCGGACGCTGAGGCTGGCGCCGGGCGCCACCAGGGGCGAGGTCAAGAGGGCCTTCCACCGCCTCGCGCTGCAGTACCACCCGGACGTGGTGCGCCAAGAAAACAGCGAAAGCCTAGACTTCCAGCGGATCAACGCGGCGTACCAGACGGTAATGAGGAACATGCGGGAGGCGGAGGCGAGGGTCGAGTACTGGCGCCGCCGCTACGGCCTCGCGGACGAGGACCTCGACCGCTACCGCCGCTATCTCAACGAGGAGGACGAGGATGACTGGTTCGCCGACCTCTGAAACGGCGCCCTACGCGATTCTTGTCATGGCAGAGGCAGCAGCACTGTAATTAATTTGTGAAATGCCACTCCCCACTTCTCTCCCCTGTTTTATTGTGGAGGAGAGCTAGAGACGCAGAAATTCAGGGTTTTAGAGATGTAGAAATTCAGGGCTCTAACGATTGTAATTTGAACAAGTCCATTTCTATGTGTATATATGGGCGATAAAAACACCACGCATCTGGTACAGAAAATTTGCTTTTAAAACGTTTTTCATATGCTGCTCTACGTATGGGTACAAGATTTAGATCCGAGAAGATATGTTGTTCAAATACTATATCCATGTTTTTTTTTTTGAACTAACTATATCCATGTGTTGATTAGCCATGATGCAATATTAAGTATAGTTGTCACTCACTGATTCAGGCCTCCAAGTGCCCACAAATCAATCAATTCTGGCCCTCCGAGTTCACATCAATCAATGTCAAAACCGTTGATCAATACGATTCAGTATGGATGTGAGAGCAAACATATGTTTAGTCATGGTGATGTAATTTTTTATAAAATAACAAACATATTTAACTCATCTCCTGTTAGTATCTCGCGTCCGAGGGATCGAGCAAAGACAGTGTTGTCGCATGAGTACATTATCTATCTATTCCCTCCTTCCCATAATATAAAACGTTTTTGATACTAGTATTTTTTTTATCAAGGCTTTCACATTGAACATGTCAATGGTGAGATACGATCAGAGAATACTGAAAAGAGGGATACTTGTTTTTACTAAGGGTTTGTTTTTTTGTTGGCGCCGGATTAGGGCATGTACAATGGTGTTATCTTGGGAGTGCCACATACATAGGTTAAATGCTGAGGTGGAGGAGAGAGAAATTGTAAGAAAAGACTTGTCTTTTTTTTATTTAAGAGATGACCTCTTAGCACAATAAGTCTCACCACGTTTTTAAGAATTGCTAGTTATTAAAAGACAATGCTAAGATATAACCCATTATAAACATCATTTTATTGTTATTTCTGAATTGCATGCAAGGCTTAAGATAACAATGTTTTATCAACCACTGTACATGGCCTTAAACAAAGTGACACTCATCATCATCTGACGGTACCTACCTGTTTCGAGGATTCATCACTTCTCTTGACAGTCATACCATAAGTTCAGGAGTACTCCTATATAACTTTAGTTGTTTAAATATGTAAACTAAACTTTTGGCTTTCAATCAAATTGAGTGCCTGATCTATCATATTACTTGGCCCATATTTCCTTCCTAAGGTAACCGACATGACAATCTTTCAACGGTCCACAAAATTTTTCTTCTGCGAGATTCCTTTGTGCATCTATCCTCTCTCTCTACTTTCAGTGACGACATTTTTTTGGAAATGCAGGCGTACCCCCGGCCTCTGCATCATAATGATGCATGCATCCATTTTATTAAAAATCCTCGAAGTAGCACAAAGTCATAAGAGTATTACAGCTCGCAAGCGGAGCGAAACAAAGAAACATGCTCAAAATCGCAATCGGTAAGGCAATGTAAAGGATAAGCTCCCTAGACTCCTATCCTGTTATGCGACCGCCATCCGAACCGGTTGAATATAGCCGGTGCTACCATCTCCCACTGGTTGCACCCAGTAATCAAAGGCTCTCTGGAATCCATAGGAGTGAGTAAGGACCACGCACGGATCCATGTGGTAGCTCTGAAGATGACCTGCAAGAAAGTTAAAGTGTGTTGTCTGTTAAAAATCATATCATCCTACAGTTCCATATAGCCCAAAGAAGCGCACATATTTCAATCCGAATACGAGCCGTAGTAATATGCTCAACCCCAGCTAGCCACGTTCCAAACAACGAGTCTATGTCAACTGGAGGAGCAATGTTAAATGCTAATATGAATCGTTTTTCAAAGCAATTTGGCCAGTGGGCATTCAAGAAATATATGTTGTATTGTTTCATCATGATCAGAAAAACAACAACGTGAACTACCTACCCATCGCCTCTTTATTAAGTTATCCTTTGTGAGTATTACTTACTTGTGGACGAACCACATAGAAAATTTAATATGCAAGGGAACCTTAACCTTCCAAATGTGTAACGATCTTGAGATTGGGCCAGAATTAATCAAATCCATGTAGAAAGATTTCACCGTAAATACCCCATTTCTAGCTAACTTTCAGTGAGTCGAATCCGGTTGGTCGGATAATTGAACATCTATCAATCTCCGAACCAAGTGCATCCAGACAGTCCATCGCTCACGAACTAACGCACGTCTGAACTGAATATTCAAGGGAATCGTTTGAAATATTGTGCCTACGTAATCATTTTTACGTTGCACAATGTTATGAAGGGTGGGATATTGTACGACTAGGGGCGTCTCTCCTAACCATGTATCCTCCCAAAATTTTGTTGACATCCCATCGCCAACCAAGAATTTGACCCTACGAAAGAACAAGTCCTTCATTCTCATCAGTCCCTTCCAAAATGGTGAGTCAGTTGGTCTCATGGTAACACGGGCGAGCGTTTTCGACTACAAATACTTATTACAAAGAATCTGTGCCCACATACCTTCCGGCTCTGTCTCTAACATGTAGAGCCATTTACTCATAAGGCATTTATTCTTAATTTCTAAGTTCTCAATACCGAGACTCCCCTGGTCCTTGGGTCGGCAAAGAATATCCCACCACACAAGGCGGTATTTCCTCTTGGCCTCATCTGACTGTCAGAAGAATCGAGATGTGAAGAAATCAAGTCACTTCCGTACCCCTTTTGGTACCTCGAAAAACGATAATAGGAACATCAGCATAGTAGTCAATACCAAGTTAATCAGTGATGGCATATTAATCGATCATAACATTGCCTGATTAACCAATCATCCACAAGATCATACGGCCAAGAGATCACGTGGTCAATACTCCACCTATGGTACCCAAAACCCGCGGCCAAGCCTAGGTATTAAGTAGCGAACTAGAGACAATTGCATTAAGCTTTTTTTTTTTGAGGGGACAATTGCATTAAGCTTTGTGACGTATTGTTGGGAGATAATCTACTCCCTAAACAGTAAACAATAATTTTATAATAAACCATTTCAGAGCGGGGCGGCTGGGCCCGTTGATAAAACCGGCCTGACTTGTCAGAGCCTTGTAGGATGGCTTTTGAGAAATAACGCAGGAATTTATCCTGCCAAGCAGTTGGCTGCGACTACGAGGGAAATCCTTCTTGTGCACAGGTCGGCTGCATCCTTCAACATTTCACGGACTGAGGAGGTTTACGTCACCTCAGAAGCAGCTCGGTAGTTGGAGGCCGATTGCATGAAGACATTTTTCGGAGAACGTCTCGTTGAACCAGTTTGAACTCGGCTACCGAAGACGATGTGGAGCTTGGGTGACCCCAGGAGCGGCCAGACTTGTAGACTGCTTCAGGGGTTACTAACTGTGTGCCGGCCGAGGGATCTCTCATCATGTCGGTTCTCGGCCAGGTCGGCCAGGCTGAGGACCCCAGGTCGATTCCATCCTGGGCCACGTTGGGCGGCCCATGATGAATTACACGAAGACTCCAGATGACTTGGCATACACACTAGTAGAAAAGGGGTCAATGGTCCAGGCCGGTCCAGCCCATTAGTCCCGGTTCAACCCAGAACTGGGACGAATGGGGTCATTGGACCCGGTTCGTGAGCCCCGGGAGCCGGCCGGACCACGTGGGCCATTTGTCCCGGTTCGTCTGGACCTTTTGGTCCCGGTTGAAGGGACGAACCGGGACCAATGGTCCTCGCTCCTGGTCCATCATCATTGGTCGCGGTTGGTGGCATGAACCGGGACCAAAGGCTGCCCTTTAGTCCCGGTTCATGCCACCAACCGGGACTAAAGGGTTGGTCCTCGTTGCGGTCAGAGTTTAGTCCCACCTCGCCCACCAAAGGGGAATCAGACCAGTTTATAAGCCCCTCCCTCTCTGCCTTATTGAGCTCCTCTCAAAATGAAAATAGATGCCCTTATACATGGAATTTAACCTAAATTCATATTGAATTTCTCTAAAGTTAGTAGAAATTTATTATGAATTTATGTTGAATTTTCTCTATAAGCGCATCTATGCTCATTTCTGAGTAGTTTTTTATATAGTTTTTTTTCTTTTCTGTTATATTTATTTTTTTCTTTTTATTTCTGAGTTGTAATGAGTCATTAAAAATAAGCATCTATGCTCATTTTTTAGTAAAGTTAATCACAACTATTTTTTCTTCTATTTATTTCTGAATTGTAATAAGTCACTAAACATAAGCATCTATGCTCATTCTTTTAGTAAAGTTAATCACAACTATTTTTTCTTCTATTTATTTTGGAGTAGTTTTTTATATAGTTTTTTTTCTTTTCTGCTATGTTTATTTTTTTCTTTTTATTTCTGAGTTGTAACAAGTCATTAAAAATAAGCATCTATGCTCATTTTTTAGTAAAGTTAATCACAACTATTTTTTCTTTTATTTATTTCTGAATTGTAATAAGTCATTAAAAATAAGCATCTATGCTCATTTTTTTAGTAAAGTTAATCACAACTATTTTTGCTTCTATTTATTTCTGAGTAGTTTTTTATATAGTTTTTTTTCTTTTTAGCTATATTTATTTTTTTCTTTTTATTTCTGAGTTGTAATAAGTCATTAAAAATAAGCATCTATGCTCATTTTTTAGTAAAGTTAATCACAACTATTTTTTCTTTTATTTATTTTTGAATGGTAATAAGTCATTAAAAATAAGCATATATGCTCATTTTTTTAGTAAAGTTAATCACAACTATTTTTGCTTCTATTTATTTTTGAGTAGTTTTTTATATAGTTTTTTTTCTTTTCTGCTTTTTTTATTTCTGAGTTGTAATAAGTCATTAAAAATAAAAAGAGACGCAATGCTCGTTAATTTGCTTCAAGCCTTTCAGAACAGTGTCAACTGCACTGCACATAGCTCTGTGCAGTCTACCCTATTCCTCAAGGCTTGAAACTAACCAACGGGCAGGTGAGCATTGAGCCTCTTCTTCATCGTCTCTGCACTCAGGGCTTATAAACAGCTGCGAGTGCCTCTCGCTTGGCGAGGTGGGAGTAAAAAAACAGCTGCAGAAAGAATCAACTAAAAAACAGCTGCAGAAAATAAAAAATTAGACGGGTCCATTGGTCCCGGTTTGTGGCAACAACCGGTACCAATGCCACTCTTTGGTACCGGTTGGTGGCACCAACTGGGACCAATGCCCCTCTTTTGTCCCGGTTGGAGCCACCAACCGGGACCAAAGGTCTTCGTTTCCCGCCCTTTGGGCTGCCGAAAAGAGGCCTTTGGTCCCGGTTGGTGGCTCAAACCGGGACAAAAGAGGGGCATTGGTCCCGGTTTGTGGCATCAACCGGGACCAAAGCCTTTGCTATATAAGTAGCATTGCCGCCCCGCCCCGACTTCGATCTCTCCCGACGCCGCGCGCCGTCCCCTGCCGCCACCTCGCCGTCGCCGCCCCGACCCGACGCCATCGTCGCCCGCCCTGCCGCCCCGACGCCGTACGTCGCTGCCCTGCCCCGCTGCCGTCACCGCCCGCCCTGCCGCCCCGACGCCGTCGCCGCCCGCCCTGCTGCACCTCGCCATCGCCGCCCGCCCTGCTGCACCTCGCCGTCACCGTCGCCGTCGCCGTCGCCGGCCGTGAGCAACTTTCTTTTATTTTTGTTAGATTTTTTTGTATAGTTCATAGATTCATATTGTGTAATTTAGATTGTGTAATTAATTTGTTCATATTATGTTAGATTTTTTTTCTGTTAGTAGATTTTTTTTTGTTAGATTAGATGTGTAGATCTTTTTGTTAGATTTGATGTGGTGTAATTTAGATATGTAGTTCATATTGTGTAATTAATATGTAGTTCATATTTTTAGTAAGTACTATTTTATTTTATTTATAGTAAGTGCTTCATAGATATATAGTTGAACTATCTAGTTGATTTAATAAACTAATTTATTTTACTATATATAGAAGTAGTTTGTTTTTAGTAAGTAGTACTTTATTTATTTATAGTAAGTGCTTAATTAGTAGTTGAACTAGATAGTTGATTTAATTAATAAAACTACTTTATTTAACTATATATAGAAGTAGTTCACGCATCAATGTCGGCGATGCCTATCCAGCATCCTCGTCGTCGTCGACTCGGTGGTGGAGGCTTGCTTGATCAGGGCCATGTTCGGGACTGGGCTACGCCGGGCTAGTATTGGGAGGTGCTACCTTCCGGGAGACGTAGGTTGGTGAGGAGGCAGCCCGTTGTTGACCCGATCCTTATTTGGTGGCGGTCGCGTGGGCCAGTGACGGTGCCGAGGCTTCCGGACACCGCGGAGGTGGTACGTCACCGTGTCAGCGAGGAGGACGAGCACGTCCGTCGCTACATGGTTGCATTGGAGGGCAGGTTCGACAATACCTGGCAGGTTCTTCAGGGATCTCATTGGAGCTATGATCCTGTGATGGTTCCTATCTTTGGGTGTCCACCGCCCGCGTCGATATCCGTCGGGCGCTACGGTTCTAGTTGTATTAGTGATGCTATATTAGTGATAATATTCGATGATGTACGGACACCAAGAGATGATGTACTTTTGCCTATAGTTATTGAATACATGCTAATTTGAATACTACTTTATTTTGTGATTTGGTTTTGCTTATTTTATGATTTGGTTTTGCTTATTGAATGCTCATATTGGATAAGTTCTCCTTCATTCCCGTGTGCTAGACAATTTGGTGTAATAATGCACTCGGGAATGAAAGGAGGAGCTACGTACATCACCGATAGTTAACCCGTGATTAATAATCTAGTTTAATATTTGAATTATGAACATATGCCGGAAATGTCGTACTCGGACGACGAAAACCGCCCGGGGGAGTGCGACTGGTGCCACAACGACCGAGGTATCTGCGACAGGTTCATTGAGCTGGACGAAGATCGTCGCTTCACCATTAAGCTTGAGGAGACCTTCGATGTTCATACAGTACGCAACCGACGACAATAGTTTTTCGTAATTAATCATGACTTCAACTATTTTAATCATGACAATATTTTTCATCTTTTCCAATTCGATAACTTATCACATGCTTTGCAAGACGCTATGTCTTGGAGAGGATGGGTTTTGAATACCATGAAAGTTTCGAAACCAAAAAAATTATCCTAAGTACCCATCATGGTGTGGATTTTCAAGTAAAGTTGTACAATGCTCAGAGTGTAACCCATTTTGGTTGCAAAAATTGGGAAGCACTTTGCAACATGTATGGTCTTGACGAGGGTATGCTTGTCACCACGGATCTTGGTGATCCTACAATCGAGCAAGAGAGACCTTCGATTTGGGTCCTTGTGGATACACCTCCAATTCTTCCCCCATGTGAGCTTAACATAGTTATTAAGTAATTTATATTGTTTATTTCAAAATAGTTGACAATTTATCTCCATTGACAGCTTATTTTCATTCTTTAAAAAATGTGCGGAAGATGATAGACAGAACCTACTACACCGAAGGCTCCGAATTAACTTATCAGGAGAAAAATCATCTGGTCGCATTTTGTACTGATCTTGAGAATTACAATATCTACAATCAAACTCCTCAACATTATGGTCAATACGTGCCACTAGTGCACGTGTTGAACTACGGTAACTACCATGGAGATACCCTGGTAAGATTATTTTTTACTATTACAACATCCGTGCATCTTTTTGCACACTTCTAAAACTAGTACATCATTGCTAACTATGAAGTTATTACTATGTTTTTCAACAGATAATCCCGAATGATTGTGTGCCTCATCTGATGTATACGCATGGTAGCCTTCATATTTTGAACATACAACCAGGTCGTCCTACGAATCTCAGCTGTCCATACCGGGTTTCTAAAAGAAGTGGAGACATAACAATCAAAGAATGGAAAAAATGTATGGACAGTCGTAAGGAGTTTCTTGGAAGTAAAAAGCAGCGAAGGTCAAGAATTGGAGACAGGATGATCGCCATTCTTCATAATGGAGAGTCAGTGTCTATATTGTTTTATGCTATTTTACCTTAAGGGTGTTTAGGTCCTACCTGATACTGATGATCATGTGCTAAGAACAATTACGTAGGGTTGGGTTCGATGACTATGAGGATGATGATCGTATGACTTATTATTAATAACGAGTAGAAGTTGTATGATGATGCATGATTAGTAGGACTTGTTATTATATATGATGATGTATGATGCGAGCATGCATGAGCATGTTATATCAGCGGGTGAAATGAACATAGCAGCAGCGTTGATAAACCAAGGACGAAGATATAAGAGAGGACACTTCTCTCTATTAGCTAGCTAATAACAACCTAAAAATAACCCCCAAAACCCCTAAAGCAGCCACTTTTGTAAAAAAAACATGGACTTTTGGTCCGGGTTGATGCCACCAACCGGGACCAAAGGCCCCCCTGACTGGGCTCGGCGGACCGGCCACGTGGAGGCACATCTGTCCCGATTCGTGTTTGAATTGGGACTGATGGGTGGAGGTATTTGTAACGACCCATTAGTCCCAGTTCATGAACCGGGACTAAAGGCCCTTGCGAACCGGGACTAATTGGTGTTTTTCTACTAGTGACAAGACAAGAAGATGGAGTCGTGGAGGACTATAGCTCCACCTATCTAGCCGACTAGGATCGGTATACCTAGGACCTCCTATATGGTATATAAGTCGGGGGCGGGCTCGTAGATAGACATCATACAATCCCTTGGTACTTTACCCGTACTCTGTACACACCCCAACGCAATATAGACAAGCATGACGATGGGTATTGTCTCCTCCGGAGAGCCCGGGCCTTGGTAAAACCTTGCTCCTGTTACCATTTTGTCAAGTCGCCTAGCTAGGATACCCTATCGAGAGATCTGTCAGATTGAGCTATGAAAATGATGCACATGTATGTTGGTGGAAAGCATTGTTAATGACTTGTTTCAGAGTTCTATGTTTCCGCTAGGTATGGCTTATGTTGAGATATCATCAAACTTATGCTTCAAAAAATCCATGCTTCCAAAGTATCCTATCTGTGTTTTTTTTCCGTTCAGAGGGTTTATGCAACATAATCCTTCTTCGAAGTATACATCCTTAGGCACCCAATGCTTCATGTACGTATATTTTCAAGCTTCTTTGTAGTTGTTGTTTCCTACATTCTATTCTGATACATCATGCCTAAAATGTTTATGTTTGAAAGGTGTTGAATGTTGCGACATGCTTGCTGGCAGGACAAACAAGCTTTTGTATTACGAATCATGAATGCAAACAAATGAGTTGGCAAAGGAAATTAGTTGCAAAAATTCCAGTGGTGATGCATACCTCTGTCACACGATGAGAACCTCAACGGGCTTGGGCTGCTTTTTTCCTAACACATGGAAATAACAAGCGATGATCAGAATGTAAAGCTTCACACAACAAATAGTCAGCCCGCCAGGTGATTTTGATTGAAGTTTGTCGTGCATTGGCCCTTCTCTAGAATGAAGGCATCTCACGTGGCTGAACGGTGGCTCATGTCCTCCACTACCCAAGCGGGCCGGCGACGCAAGGTTTCTAGTGTGGGTGGCAGCGACGATGGTGAGGACATCAATGGGCGACGGGGACAATGAATGCGACGGTGGGCTAGTCTCTCCTACTACAGAACTGCATCCAACATAATAAATACCGAGTCACTGATCTAGCTGCTCCTAGTGGACTCGATGCCACCTTTACTTCGCCTTATGCCCTTGTTCAAGTCGGCATCTTGTCCGATGCTTCCTGCGATAGACGCCACCGGTTCATCAACATGACCGGCTCTGCACCTAAGAGTTGGAATGTGTGGTTTGTTGTCACAGATACAATGCTTCTCGGTCACGTGTATTAAGTTCCCTACAACCTATGTCTAAGTTTCCTTTGGTTTAGTACCACATACGTGCTTCAAAATCATATGCATCTTGTTTCTAGCTTACATTATGTTTTCAACTACATATTTGATTCATTATTTACACAACCATGGTAATGTTTCGTTGTAATTCCTTTGTTACCGCTTCAACACTTTTCAAACTATGCTTCCAATGGCTCACTAGCACACAAATGCATCTATACTACATTTTCCATGCTTCAACCATCATAAAATTGCCTTTAAATACAAAATCACACATGCTTCGTAGTAGAAAATGAATCATGATTTGGAGCTAGAAGAAGACTGCGAGTCATGGAGCATTGCTTGTAGTGTTAGCATGTTTATCATATGACGGAAACAAGTATGGAATGAAAGGAAGCATCATGCGTATATGGAAACATACATGCATGATTGTAGTATATGGAAGCAATGTGATTTTTGGAAGTCTGTGAAAACAAATTATGGAGGCATATTTTTCTATTAAATCGAAGCAAACGTGAATAGTGTCGGAAGCAACATGGAGTAACAATAGAAATAAAATATGTTCCATGACAGAAAAACAGTAGCAAATTGAAGCATTTTTTTTTACTAAAAACAAATACATTGATACTTACAACGAAGCAAAACATGTACCGGAAGCAAATTCTACGAGCAGTAGAAATAAAATTTCGTCGAGTAGGAAATATGTGAATAAGAAAAGTAGAAGGTGGAAATAAATAGATTTGCAGTTTTGTCCTCGCTTGATTTTCTAGTGCTGTTGCAAATTACATGGAAGCAACTGTGGACTCACGTTCACAATGCTAATTAATCCACTGTATTTTTTGGGTGCAACTAATTCTATGGAAGCGAACCAATCTGAGGTTGAATGGTTAGTAGGATAGTGGTATCCATCAGGGTTCAAGTCCTGGTCCTCGCATTTTTCTGGATTTATTTCAGAATTTTCAGCGATGCACGTTTACTGGGAGGAGACGTTCTCATCGACGATCAGGTGCTTATGATGAATTCGTAAATCTCAAGATGATATGCCGACTGGGTCTCTTGAAGATGCTTATAGAGATAGGGTGTGTATGTTTATAGGGGTAAGTGTATGCGCGTATATATGCGAGAGATAGGGTGTGTGTGCGTGTATGTGTTCAGAAAAAAAGGTAATTGTATGGAATTACTGTAGTACCAAACGAAAATCGTACGACACTCATGATCCACGGCTGTAGCCCACTGAACGACATGGATATACTAGACCCTAAAGACGCGCGTTGCCGCACCCGTTTATTTAAAAAATAATAAAAAGATATGAATGGTAGAAACCTTTCATAAAATTTGGACCATGCGACGAAATAAAAAAAACTTTGCAAGCCTGCATTTCAGCAGACTATACATAATGCCTGTGTACAAATAGAGACCTTACTTTTGGACAGAAATAAGATGAGCAATCATCTCATATATTAACGGAAGGTACCAAGACGAACAGATCTAAGTCAGGCCCTAGCATGCAAAATCCCATGATCTATTTAAGTTGCTGAAATAATAGTAACTTAAGTGTCAAAAAAAAGTAATAGTAACTTATATTCTCAATTTCTGATGGAAAGGTAGTTTTTTTTTCTTCATCTTTTTTTAAAAAGATATGTGGATCTTATTGGCATAGTTGCACACGAGTTGCACACTGTGCAAACTGCTAATATACCTAGGAGGGCTATTAAGTTGATAGATCCCTAGCTCTTTGAGACAACTCCGAAAACTAATGTTATTTTTTTCATTGCTAAAGTTGATTGTTGATATATAGTGCAACACCAAAACTGCAGAAGTCAAGCCGCAAAGAAAAAAAATCTGCGCAAAGAAAAAAAAACTGAAGTCTAGCGCCAAGCTCACATTCACATGCCAAAGGAGAATTAGAGTGTGCTTGGATACATTTTAGTCCCATGACTAAAAATAGTGGGACTAAAACTTGCTAGCCTCATCCATGTTTGGACACAAATACTAAATAGACTAAAATCAAGTTAATGAGCATTTATTATCCTCCAAACCCTCCAATCCAGAACTCGCATGCGTTAAAGGAGAGGAGTTAAATGAGGAGAGAGAGGACTAATCCACATTTTAGTAGGGTTCCCCTGACTAAATTTTTGTAGTCTCAAGACTAGTTCTAGCCTCTCTTTAGTCAGGGGTGATTGGAACTTTAGCCTCTAAAAGAGACTAGTTTTAGTCAGGCTAAAAATAGTCCCTTGGATCCAAGCATGCTCTTACAAAGAAAACAAGGCTCAAACAGTTCCCTTGCAAAAAAAACCTTCACCATTTCCCCTGCACCAGCGCCATGATTTTTTTTTGAGGTGATCTAGGGATTTTATTCAAAAGATAACACGGAGGGAATACAAGTGATGTTCGGTAGGATCCCTAGCCACAAACGGCGACCAGAAGGGAGAGCTGAAGCAGCCTTTGCAATGGCATGAGCTTCAGCATTGGCCTCCCTACACTCATATCTAAAACTAGCACTCTCAAAATCTTTCATAGTCTCTCTTATTTCATTTATGACTACAGCATAAGATGATAGCACATTCTTCCTGATGTCCGAGACCACTTGCATGCAATCAGGTCCTATGATCACATGTGAGAGGTTGAGGTCCTTTGCCAGAGCTAGTGCCTCGCTACATGCAAGTGCTTCCAGGTTTGCCGCATCAACCAAACCATCAAAAGTGACAGCTGAAGAGCCCAAATACCTCCCGTCCTTGTCCCTGCTTATCGCCGAGACTGCACCCCTTTTGCCGTTCCGCGAGATTGCACCATCCACATTGATTTTAACTGCCTCCCCCTCTGGCGCCATCCACCTGTGGGATCGCTACTGTGATGGTCATCCAGTAGCAAGTTTGCTCACAGAGAGAATATCAAGGTCCTTCAGGTATCTGTTAATAAAGCACATAGTGGACAAGGGACTTTGAAATTCGTCGTCATGGATCGCTCTCCTCCTTGCCCACCAGATGGCCCACATGGTGACCAAAATTCTTGCCAACTCCTGCTGGTCCACTGTATCAAACAGCCAAAAGAGCCAAAATCTAGGATCATCGGATATATTAGATAGCACATGCTCAACGGTTTCCTCATCGCCCAGCTCCCACACGCACCTTGCCATCCGGCAGTCAAAAAGCGAGTGTCTCCAAGTATCATTCTCCGCACCACACAAAGAACATGCCGGCGAGTCCGCCATCTTCCTTCCATGCCTCGTGGTGCCAGTCGACGAAGACGTATGTGACAGTCTCCATGCAAAAATTCTGACTTTTGCGGGGACTTTAACCTTCCATAGAAAAGACCACGACTTCTTCTCCCGTGCTTGGTTCGAGTGGCCTCCCCTGTGTTCAAGCCAATCTTCCCTTTGGAATTTGATAGCGTTGATCATCCTGTATGCCGACCGGACCGAGAAAAACCCCTTTCTGTCATAGTGCCATGCCCAGAAATTTGGTTGTACCCTCGAGCTCAAAGGTATGTTAAGAATCACTTCCACATCAGGTGCAAGAAAGTGTTGTTGAATCACCTCTCTCCTCCACGTCCTCGTCACTGGATCAATGAGTTCTGAAAAAAATTGTGGTGGGTTTGTCGATATTGGGCAGATAGGCCTCAACCTGTAGTCACGAGGTAGCCAGTTATCCTCCCAGATGCGTGTACCAATCCCCAAACCAATCCTCTTAATCAGTCCAAGAGCAAGAATGTCTCTTCCCTCAAGTATCGAGCGCCACACCTGTGACGGGTGAGGTCCTAAGGCTGCATCAAGAATGTCCACAGATGGATAGTACCGGGCTTTTAAAACACGTGCACTAAACGTGTCTGGTTCCTGGAGCAGACGCCATACCTGCCTGGATAAGAGAGCAAGGTTGAATAGTTCAATATCTCTGAAGCCTAAACCTCCCATGAACTTGGGCTTACACATAGTCCTCCATGAAACCCATGCTGGCTTCCTCTGACCTTGCTTGCTACCCCACCAAAACTTCCGTAGTAGACCATTGATATGTTCACATAATCCACGAGGGAGTTTGAAACAAGCCATGGAGTATGTTGGTATGGATTGAGCAACCGACTTTATGAGTACTTCCTTGCCTCCTGTTGAAAGACATTTTTCCATCCATCCTTGGATGTGCTTCCAAATCCTGTCCTTCAGGTACCTGAAACAACCCTCCTTCGCCTTGCCAACATTAGTAGGAAGCCCAAGATATTTCTCAGTTAATGCCTCATTGTGAACATCAAGCAGAAGCTTTATCTCATTGCGTTGGGGCTCCTGAACCATTTTACTAAAATAAATCGAGGATTTATCAGTATTAATGCGTTGTCCATATGCACCATAGTACATCTTCAAGAGGTTCTGGACCTTCACTGCACTTTCTCTTGTTGCCTCAAAAAACAAAAGACTATCGTCAGCGAACAACAAATGATTGACTGATGGAGCCGTAGGTGCAACTGCCAGACCCTATACTCCTGTATTTACTGCCTTCAGCAAGCAAGATAGTCCTTCTGCAGCAATGAGAAACAGATATGGAGAGATAGGATCTCCTTGGCGAAGTCCCCTCGATGTCCTGAATTCATCCATAATACCTCCATTAAACAGAACCGAGTAAGAAACGGATGAGACGCACCTCATTACAATATCCGTGAAACGTGGGCTGATTCCCAACTTGAGCATTACCGCCTTTAAATATGACCACTCTAATCGATCATAACACTTCATCATGTCGAGCTTAAGCGCACAAAACCGGTTGCTCTTTATCCTTCTAGACTTCATATAGTGCAAACATTCATAAGATGTTATAAAGTTATCCGTGATAAGACGACCAGGAACGAAGGCTGACTGCCCTTCGAAAATTACCTCGGGGAGAATAACCTTCAACCTGTTAGCTAAGACTTTTGACGCAATTTTGTAAACCACGTTGCAAAGACTTATAGGTCGAAATTGTCCTAAAAGTTTTGGACTTGCTACTTGGGAATAAGAACGATGAACGTGCGGTTTATTTCCTCCGGTGAGTCCTCTCCATTGAGCACCCGTATGATCATGCCTATAATCTCATCACCACATAGCTCCCAATGCCGCTGAAAAAAGTGTGCCGGAAATCCATCCGGTCTCGGAGCTTTTGTGGGAAACATTTGAACAAAGCATCTTTAACTTCTTATTTCGTAAAGACAACATTTAGACGAGCATTCATGGCCCCGTCCACTCAAGATGGTATATGTGAGAGCACCTCCTCGATGCCAATGGTTCCCTCGGAGGTGTATAATTGCTCATAGAAGCTGCTGGCCATGCCGGCCATCTCCTCAGGATCCGAAGTGTCTGAACCATCCCCTCTAGTCAGGCTAGTGAGTGTATTTTTTGCTCTTCTCGCGCTTGCCTTTTTCTGGAAATACTAGGTATTACTGTCTCCTTCTGACAACCAGCGGAGCCTAGACCATTGCCGCATCATGATCTCTTCCCTTTAACACAGTTCCACAATCCGGTCCTGGGCCTGTTTCTCCTCTACCGCCGGTCCAACCCGATCAGGTGCAGCCCTCAACTCAGCTAGTCTCCGACGTAACTCGCGAAGCTCCCCGCGGACCGAACCAAAAGTAGTTTGTCCCCACTTCTTAAGAGATGCAGCCACGTTCGTAAGTTTTTCCACAAGTTCGTGTACATTTAATTGCTAGCTGATCCACCCGCCAAGCATGCTGTACTGTTGCAGAGAGAGAACCTTCCTGCTCCCACATGCACTCATACCTGAAAGGCTTCTTCAAAGCCAGCCTTAAGTTATTTGACTCCAATTCATTAAGCAACAGGATAGGGCTATGGTCTGATTTTGCTGCTGTTAAGTGCTCGAGAGAGGCAAAAAGAAACATAGAAGACCAGCTCGGGGTCCCGAGTGCCCGATCGAGACGAACCCTGCAGTAATCTCCCCCAACAATTCTCTTCTCAAAAGTCCAGTCTAGTCATTTATAGCCAAGATCTGCCAACTCACACACATCTACAGCTTCTCTGAACCCTGCAATCTGTGCACTATCCCTCTCATTTGGGCCAAGTTGTTCCTCAGGCCTCAAGATCTCGTTGAAGTCACCTAAGCAAACCCGTGGCAAAGTACTTTCTCCTCTTAAGAACTTCATCGTATCCCAAGTTTTGTACCTCATACTTCTGTTTGCCGCCCCATAGAAACAAGAGAGGCGCCACGGGTCCTTCCCTGTCTCCGTAACCACTGAATCAATGTGATACTGAGAAAAAGTTTTTATTTCAAGATTAATATTATTCTTCCAGTACAAGCATAGACCTCCACTTCGACCACTACTCGCTACTCCAAAGCTACTAGAAAAACCTAAACTACCCGCCAGACCTTCCACCCTGTACTTCGCAAGTTGTGTTTCCACTATGCAGAGTACCGTCGGCGCACACGCCTCCACGAGATTGCGGAGCTCACGAACTGTCGTAGGGTCGCCAATTCCTCGACAGTTCCAGCACATAGTCCTCATTGGGCTCGACGGTCCTCCTCACCGGAGGCCGCCTTAGATGTAAATTCAATTCCATCTACAACCATCCCCTCATCCTGCTTCCTCCTTTTCACCACCTGAACTTTCTCCGGCGTAGATGACGGTTCGTTGGCGCTTGATGTGGTCGCCCCCTCAATTCGCAAGACCGAACCAGCCACTCTGCCAGCTAAATTCGGGACCGGCTGGCCCCTAACATTGACAGTTCCATCCGCCACCACAAGCCGTTTGTGGGCTCATTTCTCACCTCCCTCCTCGCTAGACTAGCCCCTAGGATCAGCATCCACTCCATCCATCTCCGTTCGCTGTGTATCTGTCCCAAACACCTCCTCTGCACACTCACCTCCTCTTCCACCCCCCGAACCCCTTCCTCCTTGGCCTCCTCTGTACTCTCTACCAGCATCCCTCCCTCTACCTCTTCCTCCTCCATCACCTCTCCCACGACCCGCTAAACCTTGAGCTGCTGAAATCTCCGGCTCCCAAAGCAACCACTCCCCCCATTCGAAGGATCTTGGATCATGCACCCCGTCACCACATTCATTAGCTAGGTGGCCCATTCTTCCACATGCAAAATAGAAGTATGGGAGCTTCTCATAGTAGACACTATACCTCTTGTACTCTTTTAAAGTGATTGGCACAAAACAGACTAGAGGGATGTTGACATCCACAAAAACCCTAACTCGAAGGGTAGAAGCTGGGTTTATCCTTCCCTCATTCATAATCACGTTGAAAGGTGGATCACCCACCTTGGTAGCAACTTTTTCAGCCAACTCTCTCCTCCTCATAAGGCCATCTGGCAGCCCCTTCACTCTAGACCAGACTGGTATCTTGTTTAGTCTGTAGCCCTTGACATCTGAGAAACCATCATATTCTTGCAGCACCACCGGAGCCCTCCTGAACAGGCACGGCCCCCCGTCCATGATCTTCCTCCATTTGCCTAAACAGTGGCACTGAACTAAGAATAAGTTAGGGCCTTTGACATTGAAGGTGACCCCTTGTGCCGCTGCCCAAGCATTACGCATCTGTGTCATCAATGCGGCATGGCTAAAATGCTTTGTGGTGTGTACCCGAAATAGAGCCAGCCAGCGCACATCCTTAATGAGTTCATCCACTTCCTCCGAGAAGTCAAGCTCTTCCTCCTCCCGGCCATGCAGCTTCATCCCCGCAAATTGATCTTCCAAATCTGGATCGGGGCCATTGTAATCACCATACTCCTCCTCAAATCCCTTTGCCTGGTTCCTCACATCCTGCGAGCTTCGATCTTGCCTCTCCTTCCCGCTAATCTCTTCCTCAGCCCCTCCTCTCGCCAGCCCTGATCCACTTGGCCGGGCCACCGCCGCCCTCACTATTAACCCCGTCATCGCTCCCTCCCTCCCTCCTTGCACATGAGGCATTGGATCCGCCATGCACGCACGCACACACGACGGAAGATGGTAGATCTCACCGACGGCCAGAGAAGACCAGCAGTCGGAGAGATTTTACGTGGACTCCAGCAGATGCGTCGCAGGAGGATAGGTGGAACCCTAGGCGAAGCCCTAGGGGAAAAAGAATAGGCGTGGTTACGTTGCACCAGCGCCATGATGTTGTAGCTTTTTATGTCGGCAGGCTGTCGTTGCCAGTTGGTCTCACTACGGGCAGAGAAAGAATTGAGGCCCACTTAGTAATTTGTTGGCCCGATTTATTAGAAGAAGCCTAGGTCAATCCCAGGAGCAGCAGCCCTTACACGTTTGGCAACCAGGCCGCACAGTGTAGCAGATGAAAATAGTTTTGGGACACACCATGGAACAACTGGATAATCTGGTCCGTTCGTATGCTAGATCAGACGGTTCACGATGATGTAAATATGAGCAAATTACTACGAGTTTTAATCCAAATAAACAGAAGATAAATCATGATAGCACTAGCAGAGATTAGACTAATCATGCGAACTAGCATAGTAGATGAACAGATCACATCTAGGGCACATACTAGAAACATGAATTCTACCACGATCTCAAACAGGAAGGATAGAATCACATACGGTGCAGCGGGAGCAGCATCGCCGGCGTTGACGTTGTCACCCATGTCGTCGAGGATGAGGTTGCCGAGGTCGGGGGAAAAGTCGTCGTTCATGAGGTCGTCGCTGCCAGTAGTCGCGCGAGTGCGCTCCCAAAAACATGATCGCCCCTCTCACATACAGGATCACGAGAGGCGGGGTTCCAGAGGCCTACTATCCCTTCTCCCGGTGCACGACGAAAGGAGGGATGGAGAAGACTTACTTGGCGGCGCAATGATCTGGAACGGTGGTGAGAAACCATACGAAGCGGCGGCGACTAGGGTAGACGTCTGCCTGACTATATAGTGCGGGCCGAATAGGTCGTGGGAGTAAACCCCATGTCCGAGTCATCACAATCCAAAAGAATCAGAAATGGTTCAGTAATTAATGCATCCATTAATTATTAATTAATGACTCATTAATTTTTCCCGAGCAGCAAAAATATAGACAGCGTGCATAGCTCTGTCCTCAGCTCAATCCCGCAACCCGCGGCGCGCCGAGGCGAGGCGAGCGTGGAGGAGGAGCGCGCGTGTAGGTCTCCTCTTCTCATGCTCATACAAGTGGTAGAAGAGCTCGCCTTATAAAGAGGTGCAACTCCCTCTCAACTTCCGGGGTGGGATTAAACTTTAGAGGGTGCTTGGATCCAAGGGACTGTTTTTAGTCTGAATAAAAATAGTCTCTTTTAGAGGCTAAAATTCCAAGCACCCCTGACTACAAAGAGACTAGAACTAGTCTCGAGACTAAAGGTTTCTAGTCAGGGGAACCCTACTAAAATATGGATTCGCCCTCTCTCTCCTCATTTAATTCCTCTCTTTAACACAGCCGGTTCCCCTCCTGTTCCTTCGTCTCCCCCTCGAGCGCTCCTCTCCCCCTCCCTGTTCTGTTGGTGCGAGGAAGAAAGCAGCGGGCCTCCACATGACGCGCCGGGCCCCCGCAGGACGCGCCGGCGGCCGCCTCCACCTCCGCTGATCGCCGCCGGCTCGGCCTACCGCCGCGCCTCCGCCTCCGCCTACCCAATTAAGGTGAGACTGAAGGCCAAGATCCATCCGCCATGGACGGTGCCCGTTCGATTTCTTTAGTTTTGTGCTTGTTTTTTCATTAATCGGATGGGAGTCTTGTCTCAGATCCATCCGCCATGGCCGGCGCCCCGTTCAATTTCTTGTCTCAAATGGAATCGTCTGGTGCTGCCGGCGAAGGCCATGGACGGTGAAGGGTGGGGCTTGACGCCGCCTCGTCTCCGGCGTGATAGTTCCGGCGGCCGCGTTCCGAGGGCCGGGAACGTCGCCGCACCGCGCATGGACCTGGGGAACCTTGACCTCAACACCGACTGCGGCGCCGCCTCGTACCCCGACATGACCATGTACACGCATATCCTTCAACGGGACAGCGGCTCCGGTCAAGGTTTCCCCCCACAGAGGGCAAGATCAGATGGCTTGCCGCTGCGAGGTCGTCCACCTCGCCAAGGTCTGTCCGTAGCAAGGGCACCAGGTGCTCGCGGCAAGGCCGTCGTGGTGCCGGGGGGAGGTGATGCTGCTGCCATGCGAGTTGCTGCACGTCGTGGGGGTTCAAATGGCGTCGGCAGCAGCAGGCAGCCGCAGGCAGGGCCGATTCCGGTGGATGATGATGATGGCATCAAAGAAGACGAAGATGAAGATGAGAACACGTTGAACCAATATAGGAAGGTATAAAATTTTCTTTGAAATTCTGCTCACACCATTTCTTTGAAACAAAGAGATTTAGGCTGTTTACTTATGCATATTTCTTTTAGAGGCCAAAAAGCAAGGCTAATTGGACCGACGAAAATACGTACATTTTGTGTGAGTTAGCTTGTGAGGAGATAGAGGATGGCAATTTTACTGCTAAAGTTTGGACCAGTTAGGGTTACAAAAATATTAAGGAGAAATATTATCAAAAGACAAAATTGTGGCATCCAGGGAGGGAAGTGAAGAACAAAATCCAGAACCTGAAGGGTGTGTACAATGATTGGGTATGGTTGCAGCAACAAACCGGATGCGGCCGCGGCGAACATGGAGAAGTTACGGCAACTACAACTTGGTGGGAGAGGGAGATCAAGGTACGACAACTAAAGCTTTTTCAATGACAAGTACATGAGCAATGGATACATATGCTAATGTTGTACAAATACTATTTTGCAGAGTAGACCAAATCTCAAGAAATTTAGAAAGGGTAACCCTGAGTACATTGGATTGTTGCATGAGATGCTTCATGAGGTAGCTGTGGATGGTACTTCTGCTTATGTACCTGGGCAAGGAGATGATACAAAGGCAAACGACGATGATGATGATGATGAGGATGGCAGCCCAATGAGTACCAGTACCCGCAAGAGGGGTGCCAGCTCAGTTGATTTTAGGAGTACAACAAGTAGTCCTTTAAAGAAAATCAAAATGAACATGGAGAATGGCAAAACTAAGGGTCCATTTTTGAGGACTTTGAAGGAGATCACCACCAGAATGGACAAGGAAGCTGAGACATCAAACACTATATTGCAGGCAATTGTTGACCAAGGCAAAGAAAAGGCAAAGAGAAGTGAGGAGCGTAAGGTAGCAGTAGCTACATGTCAGCAACTTGCCATTGAGTGTGGGGCAGCAAAGGAGTCAATTGAGTACTTTGTAGCCTGTGACTTATTCAAGGACAAACACAACAGGTTTGTCTTCCAGAACATGAAGACCCCTCAAGCTAGGCTCATATGGTTGAAGAGATGGTGCAAAGCAAAGAAGATGTATGACGAAGATGAGTCTTAGCTAGGTTGTCATGTATCAAGTGTCTCCTATTGTGTCATGTTTCCTATGATGAGTTAGGCCCTTTATGTGTTGAATTGCTATGTGGACCCTTTATGTTTTGAATTGCTATGTGGACCCTTTATGTTTTGAATTGCTATGTGCACCTAATTACTATGTGTTGAACATAATTCATATGTTGCAGGATGACTCTAGTGATGGTGATAGTATTGATGAGTCCAGCGAAGAGGAGAGTATTGATGAGGACTCTAGTGATGAGGAAGAGGAAGATGCAAGGAGAAATAGAGTGCTAGCACTACTCCAGTTGAGGCGAAAAAGGCTCAACAATATAGGTATGATCGTCCAAATGTTTGGTTCATATTACATTGAGTGTTTCATGGATAAGGGGGAAAGAGGATTTTAAAAGCTAAAGAGTCCGGCTATGAATGGGTACTAAGAACTCTGGGACACAGAACAGACTGCTATAAAATGTTTAGGATGTATCCACCTGTGTTTCATAAACTACATAATTTGCTAGTGGATTCTTATGGGCTGAAGTCTACTAAGAAGATGTCATCGGTTGAGGCTCTAGCTATGTTTTTATGGATGGTGGGAGATGGCCAGTCCATTAGGCAGAGTGAGAATCGTTTTGTAAGGTCCATGGAGACAGTTGTTAGGAAGTTTGACACAGTATTGCATTGTGTGGTTAAGCTTGCGGCTGACATAATTAAGCCACGAGATCCTGAATTCAGAGTTGTGCATGAAAGGTTAAGAAATGCTTAGTGGCATCCATGCTTCAATGACAGCATTGGGGCAATAGATGGGACTCATGTGCAAGTTGTGGTGCCACCTACCAAGATTCCGCAGTACTTAAAACAGACATGGCTACTGTAGTCAGAATGTTATGGATGTATGTGATTTTGACATGAGATTCACTTTCGTTCTTGCCGGGTGGCCTGGTTCGGTTCATGATATGAGGCCCTTCAAGGATGCCCTTAGCCGGTTTAGGCACAAGTTTCCTCATCCACCTCCAGGTACCATACTTCACATTCAGTACATGATTGAATTGTGTATACATTGACATTGACTTTGACTGAAATGCATTGCCATCAATAGGAAAATTTTATCTTGTTGACTCGGGCTACCCCAACAAGGCGGATTATCTTGCACCATATAGGGGACAGAAGTACCATTTCCAAGAGTTCCATCAAGACACCATGCCGAGAGGTAAAAAAGAGCACTTCAACTACACTCATTCTAGACTACGCAATGTCATTTAGCGTTCTTTTGGAGTCTTGAAAAATAAGTGGAGGGCCCTTTTTAAAATACAAAGTTATCCTCTACACAAGCAAACAAAAATTATTGTTGCATGTATGGCCTTGCACAATTTTATCCGCGAAAGTTAGTTGGCGGATAAAGAATTCGACGGGTGTGATAGAGATGAGAATTATCAACCTCTCCTTGAGGAAACAAGGAGGAGGCGTTGTAATAGGAGGGATCTAGAAATGGAGCAAGATTCGGTCGACATGAATCAATTGAGAGATAGAATTGCTGATGGTTTGTTCCAGGGCCATTGAGATCAGTGTCATGTTTAATATATATAATGGCTGCAATTGTGTCTCGTGCGGAAATCGGCCGCAAAATATCGTCGATGCCGCAAAATATCGTCGATGCCCCTAGCAGAAAACCATCAATAATCTCACTTATTAGGAGGAGTAACTATAGCAAGAAACCAAAGGGCCAAGAACCAATCAATGGGAGAGAGGACGGCCAGCAGTAACTACTACTCCCTCCATTCCAAATTACTCGTCGCTGAAATGGATGTATCTAGAATTAAAATACATCTAGATACATCCATACGTGCGACAAGTAATTCGGAACGGAGGGAGTACTAGCGAGAAACCAAAGCTCCAAGAACCAGTAAGAGAGAGGGCGGCTACGCTGACAACGAAACTGAATATGACCATAAATTGTTTTAGAAATGTGCCTCACCTCACCTCTCTACATCTTCTTGCAGTCCATCGCTCTCCTCCCCCAGATAGAGCGAGGCCAAAGCCCCAAGTCGGCCGCCATTCCCCCGTCCCCCGCACAAGCGACACGGCATCCATCCATCCATTCCATCCCTGCCCTCAACCTCAAGCGACAATGCCCCGGCGGCGGCCGAGGGGCCTGGCAAAGCGGATGGACGCCGCGATCAATCACTTCACACCGATGGGCTACCGCAAGGCCGACGTCCGCAGCGTCGTCAACAAGCTGCTG
The DNA here is from genome assembly GCA_963921465.1 of Triticum timopheevii. NCBI lineage: Eukaryota > Viridiplantae > Streptophyta > Magnoliopsida > Poales > Poaceae > Triticum > Triticum timopheevii. Next base: position 630,920,257 of record OY997274.1, on the reverse strand, counting down.
GTGTATGGGAAGGTTGCCTCTTCCACCCCCCCCCCCCCCCCCTTTCTCCCACGTATAGTTTCATCCGCCGATTCGGGAGCCGACTCAAAGAGTGTGGTTTTCTGTAGCTCAGGCTACACGGTACCCCTTATCTTTGCCATCCATTTATGCATCAAGATCCGTGCAGACACATTTGTCTTTTTTGTTTCTCTCAAACGACACAACATATGAACTTTAACTTTTGCAGAACAACAATACATTCTAACTACAATCTAGGAAAAAAACTTTCAGATTTTTTCATGCATTTTAAATACTTGAAATAATATTTTTATTCAAAGAAAATCTCATTTTGTATATTTATACCAGACCAAAAAATCTGAAAGTTTTTTCACACATTGATGTTCTAATGTTTGTTCGATCTGCAAAGTTTGAAGTTCATATGTTGTTTCGTTTTTGAGAAACAAAAAAGAGAAATTTTCTTGTTCTTAGTTAGTTGGAGAGTACGGATCTCAAAGCAAGCTTGGAGGGTTGAGGATAAGAGGTTCCATGTAGCCTGAGCTACAAAGAAACTTTGTGCGACTCAAATTGGTTTGGCGTCGTCTGTGCTGTGTGCTTAGGATGAGAACGGGAAGGATGCGTGGCCGTTGCTGGAGGACGGCTGCTACCACGTGGTGCAGGAAGCGCTCTTGGAGATGCAGGAGGAGGAGGAGAAGTTGCAGCTGCAGGTGTTGCAGGAGCAGCAGCAGCAGCTGGATGAGGATCATGATGGTGATGGAGATGGCGAGGGGGAGGAAGCTCAGCTGGTGAGCCCGCTATCCACATACTCCCTCCGTCCCAAAATTCTTGTCTTAAATTTATCTAGATGAAGTGTTAGATACATTCGTATCTAGATAAATTCTTGTCTTAGATTTGTCTAACTCTAAATACAGATGTATAAAGTCACGTTTTATTATTAGGTAAATCCGTATATAGACAAATTTAAGAAAAGAATTTTGGGACGGAGGGAGTACCTGCCACTGTCAGATGTAGTCCTTGTTTGCTTTAAGGGTTTAGTTTGAGAAAAAGGTTGGTCCTACTACGCAATATTACAAGGTTATTTCAACTGGTGCAAGTCCTCATGTTGTTTGGCTATAAATGTACTGAATTGCTTCATCATTGTACTTTTTCAGATGACTAAAATATGAATAGAAAATGAGGAGTAAGGTGATGGAGCAGCCATGCTAGGATTGAAACTCCCCCCTTCATCCAGCAGGCCCATTATATTAGTTTTAAGTTTTAACATGCTTTAGTTTGCGTTCTGAACGGGTTGAAGTGGGTACAGAGTAACACGTTTTTATTTTTTTATATTTCTGAAGTATTTACAGGAGCCGCGGCAGCAGGTGGAAGAGGAGGAGGAGGCTCCGGTATGCTCCTCCGTTTAGCTTCTTGTGTCAGTCTCTCACGCTTTGATGCAACTGTGTAACTGTATTCTTTGTTGCTAATTTACCAGTTTGCTTTACTTCTGACCACCAAATGCAAGACTAATACGGGCATATTTGATCAAAATGATAATCTTAGTCCTAGGATGGTTTGGCTCATCATGATTTCGTCAATTATTTTTTTAGCATCAACTTAGCCTTCTTCTTCTATTAATATTGTTACAATATGGAATGCCTTAATGCTGAACAATATGGGAATAGCAGTTGAGATAAATATCATTGTTAGTGATACTAGATCATATACATATCTTGGACCCGACATGTTCCTCAAACAAAATACGTTCAACTTTTGTCACCCTTCATCTATCAAGTGATTGTGCATTTGCACTGCTAGTGGGTATGGTTTCACATGTTCCCTTGTTTCTGTTGATTGCTATTCCCTCTGTTCCATAATGTAAGACGGTTTTTGACACTACACTAGTGTCAAAAACTGTCTTACGTTATGGGACGGAGGGAGTATTTTAATATCCTTACTGTACTTTTATGTGATATATGAAGCACCTTCTTTGGTGCTAGAAGCCTAGAATAACATGGTACTATCTATATGGTATATGGAAAGTTAAGTGGCATTTGCGGTTATAGAATGGTTACCTTCTGATCTTACAAATTTACAATTGATTGATGTTTTTTTCTTGTTAATTCTTTCACCTACATTTGCACAGCCATTCTCTGTTAATTTCCTTGATTTATTGGAGATTATTTATCGCTTCTTTGCTTTTTGCTTGTCTTGTGTAAAAAGCATTGTGTTTTCACATTAAAGCTTGATTATTCATAAATTTTACAACGATGCCAGCTGAAAGAAGTTGCCTGGTTGATGTCTTCCATAGTTAACTGAGGAATTGGCCTCGTACATTTTAGTATTGCACTACTTTTGTATTTTCTCAGTTGTTTTTGCAGTACAACTTCAACACGTTGGCCATCGGTACTTCTGCAATAATGAAACGCTTCCTACCATACGGCTGATCGCTTCACTTCGTCAGACGTCTCCCATGCCGTCGATTCTTGATGCATCGCAGGGCTGAGGGCCTCCTCCACGGCCCGTTCAAACAGCCCTTTAATCACGCACCAGATTTGTTTAGTGCCCACGTATCCCAAATTCCCCTAATTCCGTGACCATCCTTTCTTCGCTGGTCTATCGAACATAGCGACCCACCGGTGCTTGTGCGCCGCCGTCCCTCCATCGAGCTGTCCCGTCGATCTACACCACCAGCATGCTATGCTCCACCTTTACTCTGCATCTCAGCCTTGGTGCCTCATCCGCCCTGCCGCTGAGGAGAACTCCGTGGCGGAGAGGAGAAGTAGACAATCCTGGAGGAGAACCAGCCGAAGGAGAGGCTGCTGTTGCAGCTCGTCTAACCTTTCCTTATCGGCATCAACAACTTCATGGTGCACGGTGCACGCCTTCCTCGCGTCCTCAACTACGCTAGATTTCTTTTCCTCCTGTTTATTTTCAACTATGAACTGCAAATCTGCAGAATGCAGCCAATTGTTGCTTTTATTTTGAATTGCATTGCTGACACCAGCTAAGAATGTACCATATTCTACTCAATCTGATATATCTTGATATCTTGTATTTGCCCACTGATTTGTGTTTGGCCTTACCAAAAGTCCCAGACAACAACTACTTTTGATAAAATTTCTTGTCGAGATCTGAAAATTGTGCTCTCACATATACTCCCTCCGTTCCTAAATATTTGTCTTTCTAGAGATTTTAAATGGACTGCACATACGGATGTATATAGACATATTTTAGAGTATACTCATTTTGCTTTGTATGTAGTTACTTGTTGAAATCTCTAGAAAGACAAGTATTTAGGAACGGAGGGAGTAGGTGGTAGCATTGGTAATTCTCAATTATAAAATTTTGTGCTTCCGTTATTTACAAGCTATGTTGAGATTATGAATATGATGGTTCCAAATATCCATGCTTCACATATATGCATCATACATATGCTTCTTCCCTGCTTCTACTTTTTCGTATTCTTGTTTTATGTTGAGATAGCATGAATTTGATGCGTTCAAATATCCATGCTTCCTAAACATTGTAGATGTGTGCTTCGTCAGTCTAGATAGCTTGTGTCAATACTCCACATTAGGCTTGCAAATTTAGTGTTGTAACTGAAAATAGCTCATTTTTATCCATGTTTATGATTATATTAACAACAGCCTATGTCCATATTATATATTGTCTAACATTGAGTATATCTTAATTTATTCACGAAGCACACCCTTATGCATCTAATCATGTTAGCAGATAACTTTTTATGCTTCCGAGGTGTCTTATATGTTGTCCCAGGATCTGTTCATCTAACCATTGTAAGTCTCTGCCACTTCTATTGTACAAACATTTTGCTTCAGTCATTATCATATACTAGTGTGTGCTTCGTTCTTTCACTTAATGCTTCAATCGTACTCCCTCTGTAAAGAAATATAAGAGTGTTTAGATCACTAAAATAGTTATCTAAACACTCTTATATTTCTTTACGGAGGGAGTACATAATTTTTGCCGTACCAGGTTCCAGGTGTGCTTCTTTGTCTAATGTGCTGAGTGCGTACAAGCCGAGATCAACCAGGCGCTGCCCTAAGTTGCAGGCGGTACAGTGAACGATGTAGAGCTCATGTCATGCATGGATTATGATCAGATTGTCAAGCGCCCGCCGCTACGCAGTCTACAATAAACTGGAAAATAGTGTTGTAATAATCTTTAGTCTTGTTGCAAAACAGAGCTGTAAATTTTTGTTCATATTGGATTAATTTCTTTCACTGTTTGATGATTCTTGCTGTGCATCCGCGTGATTTCTTTGCGAAGCAAAGTTTTCATTAGACAGAAAAGATCATCTTCCTTTACACCAAACATTTGGGTCCGAAGCTCCTAAAAATATTCATAGGTCAAATGATTCTGTTGAACAATATGTTTTCACCTCACTACAAAGTACAATGCTTCCATCGATCAAAATGACTGTTCCCATGGCACAACAACTATTTTCGCCAGCGCATTAAATCAATCAGAAAAAAGTGTACTAGATGTTATTTGATGGGTATGCATCCATCGGTGAAAGGAATGCTTCCATGGCACAACCATGTTGCATCAGCTTAAAAATGCACCTTAGAAAAATATACTTCTAGTAGATTTTAGTTGTTGAAAGTAATCTTAGTTAACCAGAATTATTTTCAGGATACTCCAGGACTCACGGAAGCAGTTAAGAGATGCTTCCATCACGTCGGTGCATGCATCTGGTAGGTGCATCAATTTGGAGTCCACATTTACTTCGCCATCGGACGCTCGAGAGAAAAGTAATCCAACGACCCAGGACTGGTCTGATAGGAAGCTAGGGATCAGTAATCTGATCCCTAGTGGTTCCCATTAGATTTACCTCTAAAACAAGACATTGATCTAGTTATGAAAACAAAGCTTATGCATATTCCAATTCTTACATGGGGCTTGGTTGGTAATGCAGCAGCAAGAAGCAGCAACGATGGAGGAACCGTTAGAAAATGTGATGCCCATTGTAATGGTTCACAGTGAACTACCACCATCTGAGACTGTGCTAGCAGACAGAGGAAGTGGTCCCCATGCTCGTTGACCCACCTTCTTCCAGAGCGGTGTTGCCAGATCTGGCATGTACAGGAACTAAGCGCACAAGGCGCCCCTGCTACGGATGGATCTCTGACTCTGAGAGTGACTCTGACTATGAGGAATATCTCGCACGTTGGAAGCAGCAGGTGCACGTCCCTGCCAAGTAGACGGGATGTAAGTGAAGCCACTTAACAGCTGCTCTTTTTGGTATCCTGTCTTTCTTTGCTACTCCCTCCATCCCAAAATAAATAACTCAACTTTGTACTAATTCTAGTACAATATTAGTAAAAAGTTGGGTCACTTATTTTGAGATGGAGGGAGTATCTTTGGTAGTAGCCAAATTTCTATTGATAGCTAGTAAGTTCATATTTTCATACTATTGTACAAAAAAGACAAAATTACAAAATCTGTCCAAACAGTGCACTTACATTTTGACTAATTTTCAGTGATTTTGTCTTTTTTGTATAGAGTTCCTCGGATGTTTTTTTTACCACCAAACTTTGCAAGAGCCCATAACATTTGTTGATTATCATTCTCACAAAGTTCCAGAATGTTTTGAAATGTTTTGAAATGTTTTGCTATGTTTTCTTGCGTGGGTGCACCGTGAGTGCACCAAGCTGGGGTGTAGAAGAACCACTCTTTTGATTGAATGAAGATACTCTATGATTTACACTTGTTTTAAGAACACAAGCATATCATAAGTTCATAACACAGATACTCTATGATTGAAAGTGCAACTTTTATGACACTAACAGGAGTTTGAAACTTTTACGACAATGACACTGGCAGGTGCTCCCTTGTTGGAAATGCCAACTAACCATCGTTCTCTCCTTGTGACAGAGAGGGGGCTGATACAAGGTGAAAGCAGGAGAACCGTCTGCGTGTGCGTGTGCGTGCGTGTCCCTAGAAAATATTGAGTACGTTGCGCTCCAAGAAACGATCAAGGATGAATTCTCCTACTAAATTTGAATCAGTTTACTTCTAATTGGTCCTTCGGCCGTTTCTTTCTCAGCGCTTCCTCTGTGTGGTCGCCCGGCCAACCATGCCTTTTCTGCGGCCTTCCCTACTGAACTGCACGCTAAGATTGCTTCACGAGAAGTCGCCTGGCAACATTTGCTGGAGAATCCATCTTGTTAACAACGTGATTGCCAGTATGGTGCTCAGGGAAATAGAAAGAATGGGAGCCCAGTTTACCTTGACTAATAGATAGCTAGCGCCTACTCGCATAGTCCTGGACCAGTTTTTTGTCTCCGCTGATTGGGAACATTTTTCCTCATGTCTACTCTCAAAGCAGAAACTAGGATTGGTTCTGACCACAATCCTCTCTTCTTCACCTCAGGTGAGGAGTTACATAAACGGAACCCTAGATTCTTCTTTCAATTAGGGTGGTTCGAGGAGGAGAGCTTCCTCGGCTAGATCAGTTCGAAGGGGGCTGCTTGGTGGGCCGCCCGGGCATGGGTTCCTTGCAGTCTATCGAGTAGTTTGCGCCAGTTTTTAAGAGGCTGGGGAGCCAACTGAGGGAGAGATGCATCTGCTCTTAAGGCAGATACCCTGCAACAGATTGTTTGTCTTACGGGAGATCAGAACCTCAAAAGCTGAATGGCAAAGTCGCTACGTCGTCGTCGAGAATAAAATCATTGAACTCTAGAGGGAACATGAGTTTTACTGGAGCCAAAGGGGACGGTTCTTAAGATTGACCAAAGGGGATGCTAATACTACCTTCTTCCACGTTCTTGGTAATGGCTGCAAGCGACGTACCGCGATTCCTCGACTTTCGACTCACCAGCGAAAATTTCTTCGGCCGTGAACTCTTGGAACGCGAAACTGAGACTCGTCCCATTGTTAGCCTTCCTTTTTCTTTCTATTCTTGCAGAGTGAATAGTTGAGTTAGGTTGTTGGGCAATGTACCTCACCCTATTACCAGGACGAGGACATGCGCCGTCCGAACTCCTCAACCTCCTCGCCGTCGCACCCAGCCTCGGGCCGGTGCCGGAGGTGCAGCGGAGCCGCCTGCACAACAATCATGAACACCAGCATAGCTCCAACTAAAGCATTGAACCCAAAGATAAAGAAAAATTATAGCCGCCGTGGCCCTGTCCGTGCACTCAAAGTTTTCCCCAGCTTTCATCACCAGATTGACAGCAATCATCTGTGGTTCAAAATACACAGAGTAGAAATAAAGCATTGGAGTTCAACCTCCCAGAGAGAAAAAAACAGTGATGTATAGTTGCGTTTGTATTCCGCAGCACCAGCTGCCAGAACTAACTAAATAAAGTAGCACAAATAAATAACAGGCAGCTCCAACAATTTCGTGGTCTCTTTCTACCACGCATGAACAATTTCTACACTAGACAAGCAAAGATATTTTCCTGCTTGCATCTACAACTCTTCAGTTTGGATGATCAGGCCGTGTATTCCAAGACCCTCCTCCGTACAATCCATACATACACACAGCCAGCCAATGCCCCGGTTCAGCCATCCGAGCACTATAAAGTATCAACAAGTCAGCTGAAATTGTCACCAGCAGTAGTCTAGAGAATAATAGCCATGTGAAACACCGCCTCGGAACTACTAAAACAAATGGCTATAGAAATTAAGCATGCTGACATGAAGGCTGAAGGTGCAACATATATTGCCAGGTGCAATTTTCTGGCCATTGGGTTTGAACAGAGACACAACAAGCATGAATGGGTAGCAAATGTCAGTTCAAATAATTGGTGGATGGGTAACAACACAAAGACGCAAGGAAATTCAGATGCATGCAACGACACCAACTCTTGTATGTTTGTACCGAGTCTGACAGAACATGCAAACTGACAAGAGTGATGATCCATATACCCTGCTTTCCTGCGAACTGACACTAACAAACAACAATGTGTTCATTGATAAATGTTTCGACTCTGGTCCAGTAGGGGGGAAATATGTACAACCCTGGAAGATTTTACAGGAGCAGCTAGGTAGGATCAATCAATTGCAAACCTATGTTAACACCAGCATAGCTCCAAGTAAGCTGGCCAAAAGATACTTATTATATAAAGAAAAATTATAGCCCATGTGGCCCTATCTGTGTTTTTTCGGATTTTGAAATACAGCAATCATCTGTGCTCCAAAATACACAAGAATGGAGGTCATATTTTTTGGTACCGGCCACAACTTAAAAATAATAGACTTTGCAAAACCTTTCAAGCTCCCTTCCTCTCCCATGGGAGGCATCACCCAAGGAGAACATCAAGCACCCAGGAGAAGGTTATTGGCTACCGGGTCAAGATTTCAGACTGACACTATTACTGTAATCGGAAATAATTATTTCCCCTAAATCAAGATCCATAAAATGCCTTTTGGAAAACATCAAGATAAGGGAAGACACAAAGCAACAGTTACGAGACAACTAATGGACAGAGAAATATATGCGGATGAAACAATTAGCTAGGAAACTTGAACATCACTGTAGCACCAATCAATTTGACGCCTACACCTGGATTTACAGACCTTCCATTCCATGAAGAGACAATCTGCCCATATGTCGCATTTTTCTGATTCAGCATATAGGCAAATTACATGACGAGACAAAAGCAACACACACATCATAGAGGTAGCTGACAGGGAAGGCACAAAGCAAAAGATTATCACTTCAGGTCTAACTAAGGAACATGCATACCGTAGACAGGGTGTTAATTCCGCTGATTTGAAGCAAGGTTGGCAATGAACTCCTTAAAAACAGAGGGATAGGTCGTATATACGTGGTCCCAGCCATTAGTTGACATTACTGTTTGCAAGCACGAGGGAGACTGGACTTGGATAAACTTGAAGCACGCCTCCTTCAATCCCTGGCAGTGGTGCTGCTCGGCTAGAGCAAGAGTGGACATCACCGAGGTCACACCTATGTGTTCAGACAACTGTTGTTCACAGATGAACTTGAGCCGTTGGAGATCATATCTGTCTGCTGCCACAAACAAGTGTTGCAAACATTGCAGCCTCATTTCATCCGGTACTGCCTCCACTTCTTTGGCTTCTTCAATAACTACTGACATTTCATCCTCCCCCATCCTGTCCTCCTCTCTCAAGGGCAAGGGAAACACATCTGTGTACATGAAGATAAGCAAAGCCCTGAACACTTTTGCTTCCATGTCTTTGATCTGTATGACGGTGGACGTGGTGGTGCCCTCCTTCATGGGGCCAAAGAGTTGTGCCATGAATACTTTAGACCTGGCTGCAAGCACGCACCGGTGTGCAGCGAACCTCTCGCCACTGACCTCGAATGTCACATCAGCACCCACCTTGGTCTGCAAAAGATTGTTAAAATGCTGGTGTATGCCAGACAGGGTGCGACCGGCGTCCTCGGTTTTGGAATCCTGGCAAACAACCATGATGTCGCACCGGATGGTGAAACAGCCACCCTTCAAATCAGACGATCATTCGAGGGCATCTCTTCTCAGAAACTTGTTGCGGCCCCACGAAGTAGCACTGCTGGAGAAGGTGCAAGTCTTGCTAGCTTCACAAATGTACATTGGATTCTGCTTCTCAACATGGTCGACGAGACTGAAACTGAACTTGGCCTCCACAGCCAGGCCACGCTCGGCATCATCGTTGTCGTAGACAAGGGCTACATAGAGGGAAATGTAGTCGGCGCAATCCGGGGTTAAGCCGTTGGGGTAGTACTGGATGTACCAATAATGGCCTCCTACCATGAAAATACCGGTGGTGATGCTGTCGCCGGTGGGTGGCCCCTCTGCTGTACCCGGGTAGCCCCTAACCATGAGCAGGTGATACCCGCTGTCGGCGCCGGCGTGGACGGCCGATGTGTCGCAAGAGCACTCCTTGTCGCCGTCGACTACAGACACACCGGCGAACGATGACATGACGGAATCTGCTAGCCCATTGAGAGTAAATCTACTCAGTCGCCATTCACACTCCACAAATTTCAGACTCGGGATCGATGAGCTGAGGGGGGTGGGGGGGGGGGGGGGGGGGGGCAGAGCTGGTCCCGTCCGGTGGCCGCACGAAGACGCCGCCGCTTCTCCCCGGAACAGAGGTTGCGGCGAGCTGAGGGGCTGGACCCGTCCGGCGGCAGCACGGATTCGCTGGCGCGCGAAGATGACTCTCCACTCGCTGCGCCGCTCGCCCTGCCGGAAACGGAGTTCACGCCGCCGCCCCACTAGCTGCGCCGTCGGCTTGCTGCCTGCGTGCGTGCTACCTGGGCCTGCATAGGGTTAACAAACAACTCACCACGTTATTGGGCCTGAAGGCCCCAACTGCAAAGCCCATGGCGCTGAATTTTATGCGATGCAATAATACAATCAAGTCAAAAACAATTAGCCATATTACAATCAAAATAGTGTTTATGGAATGGTAAACACAACTTGACTGGTTTTTTCTCTATCACCAAAATAGAAATTTTCTAACATCATCTACAGCCGGGCGCCTCAAACACCCATCAAACGCCCGGGTGGACGAACCGGTAAAAAACCCGACACGGGAAACAATAGATACTGGAATACGCAGGTCCAAGGCTGCCGGGTCCAGAGTAGAGCCGACAAAAGACCCCGTGCGAGGCCTCAAATGCCCGCCACGCCACCAGATTGACGCCCCCAAAAGCAGCGGACGCTAGGAAACAACCAACTTGACCTCAACACCACTAGGTTCCCCCATGTCTATAGGGAAGGGCGACTGGGGAGGGGGGGGGGGGGGGGGGTTGAAGCTGACAGATAATGTTTGCCTTGTGTTCACCGAAAGTGCTCTTTTGCACCCGAGCTCGCATGCTCCCCCTGAACATTAAAATAAAAAAAAGTAAAAAAATATAAAATTTTGAATTTTTTTGTGATAAACATTGATGAAACTTTTCATTGCGTGCAAAAAATTGTGATAAAAGGACATTCGTGGAAATGTGGGCATTTTACTAGTCATGAGGGAGCATGTGAGCTCGGATGCAAAAACACCACGTCCTTCACATATATCCCACAAAGTGTTGAAGCTTCATCAAGCTTTACCCTGATGAATAAATTGCCACTCCAGAACTAACTAAAGTAGCAAAAATAAATAAATCTTTAGTTAGCGCAGAAAAACATAGTATACCCCGTAATTGTTCATACCCTGATGAACAATATCTTTGAAGGCACTATAATATTCAGTATTCAGATAAAAGCCCTGAACAGTGATGCAGTTGTGTTTCTATTTCTCCGCAAATAAATAGTAGTAACAGGCAGCTCCAACAATTTCGCGGTCTCTTTTTAGCACGTATGAACAATTTCTACACTAGACAAGTAAAGATATCTTCTTGCTTGCATCTACAACTCTGCAGTTTGGATGGTCAGGCCATGTATTCGCAGATCCTCCTCGGTACAGTCCATACACGTAATTCAAGCACCGACTGGTCACCGCCGCCATTCTTCACCTATACATACACACAACCAATGCACCGGTTCAGTCATCCGAGTACCATAAAGTATCGACAAGTCGGCTTAAGTTGTCATAAAACATGGTCTTAACCAGATCAGTAGAGGAGATGCAACCACAACAGCATGACCAGGTACAAGCTCCCAAAATCGACGTTGGCCTACCTCAGAGACATCTTCACAAGCACTAGTCTGGAGATTAATAGCCATGCGAAAGGCGCCTCAGGGCGTAGTCCACCGCCTCGGAACTGCTCAAACAAATGGCTATACAAACTAAGTATGCTTCTTATCTTACCTGTCTGACACTGCCACGCTTGATGAAGACTCAAGGTGCGATTTGCAGCAGGATGCTGCCACTGATTTTGAACGGAGACACAACAAGCATTAGCATGGGTAGGAAATGTCAGTTCAAATAATTAGGTGTGTGGGTAACAACACAAAGACGCAAAGAAATTAAGATGCAACGTACACCAACTCGTATATGTTTGCATACTGAGCCTGACGGAACATGCAAACAGATAAGAGTGATGATTCATATGATTTCCTGCAAACTGACATTAACAAACAACACTGTCTTCACTGATAAATGTTTTGATTCTGGTAACCTGCAGTAGGGAAAATAATATGTATAAACCTGGAATTTTTTACAAGGGCAGCCAGGTGGGATCGATTAATTGCAAACCTATGTTAACACCAGCATAGCTCCAAGTAAGCAGACGAAAAGATATTTATTATATAAAGAAAAACTATATGATATGCTATGCTGAAAATCTGGACCCATCCCATTGGAAACAGGAGTAGGTAAGTGCACATATCTGCATCAAGATACTTGGAAATGGCAAGAAACACCAAATTTCGATAAAAATCGACTGGAAAATGTATCGATGGAGCCAATGGTGGCAAGTCGGGACTTGTAATAAATACAATTCAAAAAAAATGTGGTTATTCTGATTACCTAGCTGTTAGCACTAACAAGCCTGGTAGTTGATCTCCAATGTGAACTTCTGTGGTCAAGCAATGCTCTAGGTAATAGCTCACACCAGTACACGTTCGCATGATACTAATAAATAGAAACAGAAATTACATTCCCTGCTTGCCCATTAATCATGTCCTAAAAAGGGTGAATGATTCATATTTCCTCGAAGATACCTCTCATTGATTGATCCAATCAGCCGGTTTCTTTCCTTGCATACATTGTAGAGGCATTTTGATTTTTTGGCTTTTCAGGGGCGTCTATGATATATAAGATGAAATGCATAAAGGCAGGAACCAACTCATCAGTGATGAAATGGGGGGAAAATGTGGCAGCCAACACAGCAAGACTAGCCCAGACATCAAAACCAGCATAGCTCCAAGTAGGTTGACCAAAAGCTATTTGTTACATAAAGAAAAAGTATAGTGGCCCTGTTTGTGCACGCAAAGCTTTCGCCAGCTTTTCTAAACTGACAGCAACCATCTGTGCTCCAAAATATACCAGGATGAAAGTATATTTTCAGGTACAGACCACAATCAAAGCATTGGACTTTGCAAAAACATTTCCAGCTCCCACATTCATCTCCCATGGGAAGCGCCACACAAGGAGAACATCAAGCACACAGGAGAAGGTTCCTGGGTACTCGATCAAGGTTTCACACTGACGCTGTCATTATAATCCAGGCTCATAAAATGCCTTTCCAAAACATCTACATTGTTCTTTTTGATAACCAAGGGTTATACATGACAGGGAAGGCACAAAGCAACAGTACACGAGACAACTAATGCAGACAACTAAGGATAAAATGACTAGCTAGGAAGCTTGCACATTACTGATATGCAGATCAGAGATCAGTTTGACACTTAGTCCTGAATTTACAGACCATCCACTCCATGAAAAGACAATTTGCCATATATTTGGATTTCCCTGATTCAGCACATGGGCAAATTATATACATGATGAGACAAAATCAATATACACAGATTACCATTTCTCTAGAGGATCCCACATATGCAAAAGAGTGTCAATTCAGGTCTAACTAAGGAACATGCATAGCATACCGTATGCAGGGTGTTACTTTTGCTGGTTCGAAGCAAACTTGAGAAAGAGCTCCTTCAAAACCGAGGGATAGGTCGAAACTACATGATCCCAGCCATTAGTTGCCATTACTGTTTGCAAGCACAAGGGGGACTGGACTTGGATAAACTTCAAGCACGCCTCCTTTAATCCCTGGCAGTGGTGCTGCTCGGCTAGGGCAAGAGCGGACATCACCGTGCTCACACATATGTTCTCAGACAACTGCTTCTCACAGATGCACTTGAGCCGTTGGACATCATATCTGTCAGCCGCTATCAACAAGTCCTGAAGCCATTGAAGCAACATTTCATCCTCAACTGCCTCCTTTTCTTGCCCATCTTCCATAACTTCTACCATTGCATCCTCCTCCATGCTGTCCTTCTCCATCACAGGGAATGAGTCTGTGTAGATAAAGCTAAGCAGTGCCTTGAACACTTTTGCTTCCATGTCTTTGTTCTGTATGACGGCGGATGTCTCCTTCATGGAGCCAAACAGTTGTGCCATGAACACCATGGATCGGGCAGCGAGCACACACCGGTGTGCGGCGAAGGTCTCGCCGCCAACCTCGAATGTCATATCAGTACCCAACTTGGTTTGAAAGAGAATGTTAAAATGCTGGTCTATGTCGGACGGGAGCACCCTGTTGTCATGGCCACCGGCATCCTCGGCTTTGGGATCCTTGCGAATCACCATGACATCACACCGGATGGTGAAGCAATCACCCTTTAGGTCCGATGATCGTTCAAGGGCATCTCTTCTCACAAACTTGTCGGTGCCCCAGGAACAACGGCCGTCGGTAAATCTGCAAGTCTTACCAGCCGCACGAATGTACATTGGCGTCTGCTTCTCAACCTCGTCAACGAAGCTGAACCCAAACTTGGTCTCCAGGGGCTCTTTGAGACTGTTGTCGTAATTGGTAACATAGAGAGAAATGAAGTCGCCGCAGTCCGGGTTTTCGCCGTTGGGGTAGTACTCGATGTACCAGCAATGGCCTCCTACGGTGAAAGCATCGGAGGTGATGCTCTCGCCGGCGGACAACTCTTGTTTGGTACGCGAGTATCCCCGGACCACAAGGAGGTGGTACCCGCTGTCCGCGCCGCCGGCGTCCACCACGGCCGACGCCTCGCAACAGCACTGCTCGCCGTCGACGATAGACACGCCGGTGAAGGACGACATGGCGAGCCTGCAGATCCATTGAAAATGTATAGTTGCTCAGTCTGTCGGTCACCATTGAAACCCCAAGTTGAGTTGGGAGTTGGGATGATGAGCTGAGGGGCGAACCTGGTCAGGCACCCCGCGGAGCCGCCGCCCGCTCCGACGTTTCTGCGCGGGGGAAACAGACCTGGGCTTGCACCGGCGGCCGCACGGAGTCGCCGCTGCTTCACACGCTGCGCCGCCCGCTCCGACGTCGCCGCGCGGGGGAAGCGTACCTGAGCTAGCCTGGGCTTGCACCGGCGGGCGGCCGCGGCGGGGAAGCTGCCCGGGCTTGCACCGGCGGGCGGCCGTACGGAGCCGCCGCCGCGTCGCTCCCCGACGGAAAACAGAGTTTGCGGCGCCGGCGCGCCGATGGGTGCGGCCTGGGCCTGGGCCTGCCACGTTGATTTATTAGGGTTTGTAAGTCCCCACGTTGATTGGGCTTTGTAAGGCCCTCACAGCCCCACGCTGCAAAGCCCATACATCGCTTACGGCACTGTTTGGGTTTGGGCCAACCCTGAAAATCGAGCTGAATTTTGCATGAATACAATTCGTTCAACGCAGTTCGAATTTGTATTTACGGACCGGCTAACTTGAGTGTAATTTTGTGAACTCGGTCAAAATTCTCCACCTATGCATTTACCGAAACCGGCATCTTCTGCGGGGATAAATTCAGTTCCACTTCAGTAACTGAATGAGATTGTGACCATCATATGGTACAGTACCGTGCGGTGTGCTAAAAGATTCAGCAAGCTTTGCCCTCCTTAATGAATTGCAATTAAACGAACTTGAAATTTCCATGTGAGGAAAAAAACGTAATGTGCTAAAAGCTTCAGCAAGCTTTTACCCTCGTCAATGAATTGTTATCTCACAGTGATATCCGTAATCGAAGCAAGAGTTGAAATTTTCATACGGGAGAAAAAGTAATGTAAGAGCATCTACAGCCGGGCGTCTCAAAGCCCGCTCATACGCTCGGGCGGACGGTCCGGTCAAAAAAAAACCCGACCTAGACGGGCGCCTCAAATGCCCGCCTGACCGGCACTCTCGTATCCAGCCAAATGTGGGACGGATAGGAGGAGGCCTGGGCACGCCCGAGCGCATCCGCCATGTCGGACCCGGCCCACGCTGGCCCACATGATCCCACATATATTCGTCCCCATCCGCTCCCCAGACCAAACCCTAGTCACTATACTCCACTCCGCCACCCAAACTCCCGTCCGACGATCTCCGTCCTTCTCCGGCATGGCGGGCAGAGGATCTGACTCCGACCAGTCTAGATCCGTCGACTGAGGTGTCGTCCCGTGCTGGTTGGATGAGGCAATGGTCGTCCACATTGCATTAATTTTTCTATCATGTCTCTTATTCCTAAGATACCATGGGAACACTGCATCGCCCAGTTCCGTCTTATCGCCCTCTTCAACGTCATTTTCAAATTAGTGGTCAAAGTTTATGCGATGAGACTCAGTCCTATCGCGGCTAAAATAGTTGATCGCGTGCAAACTACTTTTATTGAGGGTCGTTTTATTTTAGGAGTTCCCAACCTTAACGAAGTTGTCCACGAACTCAAACTTAAGAAACTTCCAACAGTCTTGCTTAAACTGGCTCAACAGTCATGTTAGTAGGTCTTTTCTGCATGAAGTGCCACATAGGAAAGGGTTCCATGCAGGTTTTATCCATATGATCTTTCAGCTTGTCTCGGGTGGGCAAACTGCTATCTGTATAAATGGAGAAACTGGGCGTTCTTGTGTAACAAATGAGGGATGTCTCAAGGTGATCCCATTTCACCCTTCCTCTTTGACATTGTGCCCGATACCCTATCCACCATGCTTTCCAAAGCCAGTATGGCAGGACACCTCAAAGGGGTGTGCCCACCTCATCCCTGGTGGAGTGACTCACCTCTAATATACTGACAGTACCATGCTCCTCGTCTAACCGGATTCCCATAGCATAGCTACCATCAAAATCCTCCTCATCTGTTTTGAAGCTATGTCTGGGATGAAGATCAACTTTGACAGAAGTGAAGTATTCATTATGGGCATGGAGCTAGGTCGAGGATAGTAGTCGGATAGCTAATCTCCTTAACCGTAAGAGAGTGGAGTTTCCATGTCCTATCTTGGCCCTCCTTGCTCGGATAAACAGGTATTGGTGCCGGATTGAAATCCAATGTTTAGTGAAATTGTCAAAAGAGTTGACCTTTGGCAAGGAAAGCTAATGTCCTTCACTTTAGCTACATTTCAGTCAGCTGAGTTTTCATTTTGTGGTCAATCAATTTTCTGTCCGTTGGATCATGCTTTGAGATCTGTGTTGTTTTTTCATTTTTCTGTTTAATTTTGGCAGTTTAGCTAGAGGAGAGTTGACTGAATTCTTCTTTTGGTTCAGTCGTTTTCTTTGCTCAAACCTGCATGCATGCGTGAACTGCATGATGCAATATTTTAAGTGAGGTTAGCTTCAAGCTGTATGCATGCGAACCTGATGCATGAACCTTTTTTCTTCTAGCCTTCCTGTATACTCCCTCCGTCCTTTAAATAGTGTACTTCCAACTTTGTTGGAGGGTCAAACTATCTCAAAGTTTGACCGAGTTTGTGCAAAAATATATCAATGTTTGTGAAATCAAATAGGTATATGATGAAAGTATATTTTATCACGAATCTAATGCTACTAATTTGATGGCATAAATGTTGATGTATTATTATATAAACACGGTCAAATATAAAAAAGTTTGACTTTCCAAGAAAGTTGGAAGTACACTCTTTAAAGGACGGAGGGAGTACGCTGTATGCATAGTGAGCTTAGCTTTTAGCTTCCGGCCTTCCTGTATATGCTGCACCTTTTTTTTTGTGCGTGTTAGTTTCTTTTAAACTTTTGTGTGTGCGCACGCGTGTGAGACAGAGATGAACCATCAATATGAGATATAGTTCACATTAATCTTTGACATTTGTATGTGTTTTTCACTTTGGCCATTAATCGATCCCTTCTTACGAAACTTACTTTTGATGAAAATTTCACTATTATACACTTATTGTTACATACTCCCTCCGTCCCAAAAATTTTGTCATAGATTTGTCTTGATACGGATGTATCTGAATTGAATTTTTCTATCTTAAGGAAATTTCCTTTATTGTGAATATTTCACTATTATATGATTATTCTTGCATATCAGAAAAGCGTAACTTATGTGTAAATTGTGTGCAATTTTTGTCACTATTTGTTTTTTAATTTTATTTTTTCCTAAAGTGTAATAGCAATGTCATTGATTCTTTTTTAGAAAACTCATTATTTTTTCTTTTGATTTTTTGTTAAATTTACTTTCTTCTTTAAGGGTAATGTGTATGTCATTCATTTCTACCATCTTAGAAAACATTTTTTTTTGAAAATTCCACTATATATGCTTGCTCTTTCATTTTGTAGAAAATGCAATTTCTACTTTAATTATGTGTCATTATTTCATCTGCATTTTTCTTCTGTCTTTAAGTTTAATACTAATGGCACTAATATATTATTTCTTAGAAACATATTATTATTTTGATTTTGTGATTTCGCTTTAGTAGTTACTTCTTTTTCTATCTTTTGAAAGGGTAATACCAAAACCACTAATTTATTCTATCTTTATTTAGTTTTTGTTTCATTTTATTTCTTGTTTATTGGTAATACCAATGTCACTAATTAATTCCTTCTTAGGAAATTTTTTTTCTAGTGAGAATTCTACTATTATGTACTTTCCTTGCATATTATAAAAAAGTGCAATTTTTGCGTAAATTATGTGCAACTTTCTCAATTTTTTTTGTTTCCATTCTTCTTGAATGGGAATACAATGCCAAAAATTCATTCTTTCTTAGAAAACTTCATTATTTTGTTTTCAATTTAGTTTCTACTTTATTTTATTTCTTCTTAAAGTGTAATACCAAAGCCTCTAATTCATTCTTACGTAGAAAACTTCATTATTTTATATTTAATTTGGTTTTTGTTTTATTTTATTTCTTATTTAATTGTCACTCAAGTGCCACTAATTCATCATTTCTTAGGAAATTTCCTTTATTGCAAATATTTCACTATTATATGCTTATTCTTGCATATTCGAAAAAAGCGTAATTTATGTGTAAATTGTGTGCAATTTTTGTCATTTATTTTTTATTTTCATTATTCTTAAAGTGTAATAGCAACGTCATTAATTCTTTTTTAGAAAACTTCAATGTTTTTATTTTTTTTCTTTTTGTTAAATTTACTTTTTTTTTCTTTAAGGGTAATGTGTATGTCATTCATTCATTCCATCTTAATTTTTTTAATGAAAATTCCACTATTGTATATTTCACTATTATATGCTTATTCTTGCATATTAGGAAAAAGCGCAATTTATGTGTAAGTTCTTTGTAATTTTGTCTTTATTTGTTTTTTATTTTCTTTCTTCTTGAAGTGCAATAGCAATGTAATTAATTTATTAATTTTAACAAAAAAAAATCTAAGAAGGAATAATGGAATTTTCATGTGGCGCCTTTACAAGAACGATGATCCCCAATTCGTGTACAAAGTGGTGTGCCTTTTCTAGGAATATTTTGAATATTCAGTATGGCCCTTTTATTTTAACGGAATGATACTAATATTTTAGATGTCTTGTGTGATGATTACTAGACATAAATGAATTATAATTATGGGTTTAAATACCCTCTTCTCTCCCTTCAAAATGATATACACGTAGGCCTATATATGTATTTAGAAAAATGTATTCTATGAATGTATGTAAAAATGATTATATGTGTGTGTGAGTGCACATATAGTCGCTAACAGTTGCATGCAACACATCACGGTACCATTTGGATAATGAGGGTGACTGGTGTTTTGCATGTGATTAATTAACTTAATTAAATGCTAATGGCCGATGCTTAGTTAACCAAATATTGCAAGTGATATTAGCCCGTTGGGTCTTGCAAGCATGTGTCCCACCCATGGAATAGAGGAAAAGGATACAGTGGGCTGCGGGGGCGAGTGAGGGTACGTTCAAGGAGATTGTGCAGTTATGTGCATGCATCCATGCATGCATCGCAGGGAAGTGGACAACGGGCTGGCTCCAGCTCTGCGCCAGCCACACTCGTGGTGATGCAGATTTGCTCTCGGGATCGATCCATCCACCGGGCTTTGTCGCTCGGTTCGAGCAGAGAGCAAATCGACTTGAACAAATTTGTGTCCACTCGGTTGACCCAAGTTATATTCAGTCGATTGACCTCTAGCCAGTCCCAATGTCCTTTGTTGCTATGTTGACTCTTACCAACGCCTTCTTATCAGCGATTCCTACATTCGGGATGGGCCTTTTCATTTTGGGGTATGATGTTTGTTCGCAATTCGACAAAATTAAACCACGTGCCGCTGCCTCTGCCATGGACGGCATCGCGTCCGTTTCACAGGTCCGCGAACCAGTCGTCCTCGTCGTCGTCGTCGTTGAGGTAGTGGCGGTACCGGTCGAGGTCCTCGTCGGCGAGGCCGTAGTGGAGGCGCCAGTACTCGAGCGTCGCCTCCGCCTCCCGCATGTTGCTCATCACCTTCTGGTACGCCGCGTTGGTCCGCTCGAAGTCGATGCCGTCGTCTTGGCGCACGACGTCCGGTTGGTACTGCAGCGCGAGGCGGTGGAAGGCCTTCTTGACCTCGCCCCTGGTCAGCGTCTGGTAGTGGTCCTCCTCCAAGCCCCCGCCCGCCTGCCTCTTTTCCCGCGTCGCCCCGCACCTCACCGCCGCCCGCTCCATCGACTGCACCGCGGAAGCCGACGGCACGCGCAGGCTCAGCGCCACTCCTCCTCCGGCGACAGCCATGGATGTGTTGTGCGAGCTGGCTCTGGGAGCTCAGGTCTGGATGCGTTTGTTGCTCTGTTGACCGCGTGGTGGAGCTGGAATGGTTAATGGCTGGAATGGATGAGGCTGCCGCGTGGTGGTTGGTTGGGGGCCTTGGCGGGCGCCGGCTCGCCGGAAGGAGCGGCACGTTTGGGCTGTGGCTCGCCGGTGTTTCCCGCGCTGCCATTGCTCGCACGTTTCGGTACAGACAATGAGACAAACAACTCGCCGACGGGGAGAAGGGGGCACACCGCTGCGACGTCCTATCCGCTCAGTTGCCGCGTGCCTACTATTCCTTCCGTCTTCTGGAGAAAAAAAGGAAGCTTTCACATAATGTAAAAAAAGGTTTTGTACAATTTCAGCACTCAACAATTGACCGGGTACACATTGCAAACCGGACAAATACATCCCCTGGGTATCCATCCGGTGCACCAGGAGGGCTTGTGGCGCACCCGTTTTCGGTTTGCACTTTACAACGTTTCAAAAATCTGAAAATATATAGGAGATATTTTTTTTATAAAAACATTGATACATGGTATTAACATAGGGCCGACCGTAACAAATCGCCCAAAAAAAGACCCCGTTAGCTGGCGAACGTTCGGCAAAAAGGATAGCATTTGCGAACATTTTGCCTGGCAGTTTAAGTTATAGGGGATGACAAGTTTTTAAAAAGAGCATGGCAGTTTTTGGCATATAAGACAATTTAAAGAAAACTGCCATCCACATGATTTGGATGGAACGGTTCTGCGGGCGTTCGCTGGGACTTAACATTCCTTGGGAAAAAAAGATTGTGGTGTGTATATATACACCATCTGGTTTGTAGAGACATTCTAGAAGAACCATAAATTATATGTTGAATCGTTTTCTTGAAATTATTAAAACTGAAAATTGCTTGTGTTTTTATTGTGAAAAGAATTTTTCATCATGTTCAACAAACTCACATCTATCTCTAAAAATTCACGAAATGTCGCAAATTTCCTATTTCTCAACCCTTTTGGGATAACTATGACCTAGATTGGATCTGGTCCTCCTGAAGCCAATGAGCTTAACAATATCGATTGTAATCCTTTTTGTCGTTTGAGTAATACATGTTTTACACCCCCCCCCCCCCCCCCCGGCGCGAAATTTGGGGTGCAATATTGTGGAGATTGAATAGATTGCTCGTTTGCGGTGGAAGCAATTCATCAAATGAACTCTTGTCTAGGACCAGACGTTGCATTGGTTTTTCAATGCAAGCAGTGGCAAATGGACTTTGCGAAAAATATCATTTAAACATTTTTCTGGGAAGCTAATCAGGTACTCCCTCCGTCCCAAAATTCTTGTCTTAACTTTGTCTAGATACGGATGTATCTAGCACTAAAATGTAACTGGATACATCCGTATTTAGACAAATCTAAGACAAGAATTTTGGGACGGAGGGGGTAGTAGATAAGCTAGCTAAGCATTCTTTTAGTGGTACGTTTGCAAGTTCTTGGGATGGTGTACTCCCTGACTATGTTTCTCATTTACTTGTAAACGACATGAACATCATATGAAAAATAAATTCTATTTGCTGTCACCCACCCCCCCCCCCCCCCCCCCCCCGCTCTCCTCCACTTTTTTTTTAACAAAGCATACTTATTGAGGTGGGAACTTGTATACAAATAGGTATAAGAATTCTCTAATACCCACAAAAAGAAAGGGGATAAGAACATCTCTAGCAGATCACGTAAACCAGGCCATCCAGCATAATAACCACCACGGTCTTCAGCTAGATGAAGACGGTATTGTAGGCCCGAATAGATTTCGTATAATCGACCATTCTGGAATTTTTTTGCGAGATCCTAGATACTCTGCACTGTTTCCACTATCTACAGGATTTGCTACTCCGCTAGCTAGCTACTGCAGCCGCCACCGCTAGCTCCCGCCGCTGCTCCCGCGAGCTGCGGCTGCTAGTTGCTGCTCCGCTAGCTAGCTAGCTATTGCCTCCGCCACCGCTAGCTCCCGCCGCCGCTCCCGCTAGCTTGCTCCCGCGAGCTGCCTCTGGACAGCTGCTGCCGTGCGAGGATTCAATTGCTTTTCTTTTTTATGTGTGAATGTGCTTTATGCTATTTTGCAGGGATCTTATTGTAAATTCAATTGGTTTATAAGGGATCTGTTCTGCCGATGTAAAAATCATACCGTAAATTTTTACAAATTCGTTTTATGAGGTACTGTATATTGTTTTTAGAGGACACGATTTTAACGAATCGGCTAGTGATGCTCTAAGAATTATAGTGCCTATTCTCAGTAGTCAGTACACGAGCTGGGCGGAGACGAGTCCAACATCGCCGTCTCTTGAAAGGCACGATGTACATTCGCGCCTGCATGTATCTACCTACTGATTTTCTTTCACTGGTGTACTTTTTTACTCCCTTCATTCATAAATAATTAAATATGAAAGATTTCAAAATACGGACTACATACGAATCAAAATGGGTGAATCTATACTTTAAAATAAATTTACATACATCCATATGTATATATCTTTGTATGTAGTTCATATTCAAAATCTGTGAAAGGCCTTGTATATTTAGAAACGGAGTACTACCATGGTACAGGAGCGGGGTTCCCATCGAGGAGACAAAACACTGTTCCAACGACCGGCGCCAATCCCAGGCGACCGGAGCGGCCATCGGCCTGTCCGGTACTTCCACACGGCCGGTCCATCGGGCAAGGGGAGGTGCATTCTCCTTGTTCTGATCGACCGCCGGGTGCTCCACGCTTCTCCCTTCCACGAACCCGGTCGCGCCAGCGTACACTTGCCCGGGAAGTAGCGGCAGACGGCAGTAGGAAACAACGGCGGCGTACGTGACGTGCTCGCGCTTAAATCTGAGAATGGTTTCATACCTAAACCATACTTAAACCATACCCGTACATGTATCTCTCAAAACCATACTTGAACCATACCCGTTTAATGCCATTTTCAGCCCAACCAAAACTAAACCCTCTATTTTTTCCACCCGAACTAATTTAAACCCAATACATAACCGTGGGTTTAAACCCAATACGTAACTATGAGTTTGATTCAATGTATATATGATTGCACAAATCGACATGTCAAGAAGCAAATGGCATAGAAAAGACATAAGTGCATCTACAATAGTTTGGGAACAAAGTTATCGTTGAGATATGGTCAACACACAACAAGTGTCAAAAAGACAACGCCCACGACTGAAAAGCTCACTGACATGTGCATTAAAACCAATTGCTTAGCTAAAGCACAAGCAGACACATTCAATTTGCATGTGTTGTTTTCCCATAATACAGAATTACATAGTGCATCGCATCATGTACGCGGATCAAAGATACTCGTTGACGATGCGTCGTTGCTTATTGCACATAACCAATGCACTAAAACCGGTTTGGACCCATAGTTTACAGCCGTTAATAACCAAACTGTTTAAGCCCATAACCAACTATACCCAAATTGGTTTCTTCACATACCCAAACCAAAACCAAACTAAAAAAGATTCAG
This sequence comes from Triticum timopheevii, assembly GCA_963921465.1. Taxonomy (NCBI): domain Eukaryota; kingdom Viridiplantae; phylum Streptophyta; class Magnoliopsida; order Poales; family Poaceae; genus Triticum; species Triticum timopheevii. Next base: position 630,896,275 of record OY997274.1, on the reverse strand, counting down.
CCCAATAAAACCTGAACCAATCAAACCCAAAGTAAGAACCGAACCGTTTCACCCAGTTTTTTAATAACCATTCCCAGGTTTACTCGCGCTCGCCGGCCCCAGAACAGGTGTCCGTGGTGATCCGACATCTATCTATTTAGTTACTAAGGGCATCTCCAGCCGTTGGCCCCCCAGGGGGCGTCTAAAAGCGCCGCCTGGGGGTGAGCCGGCGAAAAAAAAGGCCCTGGGGGCGAGTCGTCGCCCAGCCGTCGACCCCCAGGGCCGCCTACAGGCGAGTGTAAAAAAAAAGGGGGGGCCCATTCGGCGAAGTTATGACAAAGAGTAGTTAAATTTCATCTGAACATGGCGAATTTCGGCCAAATTCGTCCATTTTCATTACATTATTAAGCTAATCTAAAAAAGAAAGGGGCTGAAGTCGTCGCCGCCTTCGCTGCCATCGTCGTCGTCGACCTTCTCCTCCTTGACGCGGACGCCCCGGCTGGACCCGACGTCGCCATGGTGGACTGGCGGCGGCGCGTCGTCGTCGTCGCTGTCGCATAGGACGACGACTCCGTCTTCGTCGCGGCCGCGTCGGCGCTCCTCGAAGCGGCGCAGGGCATCGCGCTGGCGCTCCTTCGCCTTCTCCCGGCGCGCCTTCTCCATCGCAATGGAGTCCTGGCGCGCCCATTCCAGGGCCGCGTCGTCGTCGACGAGCTCCGCCTTCGCCAGCGCCAGACCCGGCTCCGTCTTCACCGGCGCCAGCCCCGGCTCCGTCTTCACCGGCGCCAGTCCCGGCTCCGTCTTCGGCTTGACGAAGCGCGGAGGAACCGAGGACGAAGCGCGCCGGCCGCCCTCGTTGATGACGATGCCGGCGTTGCGAGTGCGCCGACCGAGCGGCGACTCCGCCGCAGGCTCGGCCTTGACGGCGAGCAGGGCCGGAGTGCCGGAGGAGTGCGAGGAGGATCGGGAGGAGGAAGAGGAGGAGGAAGGCCCGAACCGCCTTGGCGCCCATGTCCCGACGCGCCGGTGCGTTGCCGGGGGGTATGCCAACGGCGGGTCGTTGCCGCCCTCGAGGTGCGTGAGCACGCCCTCGAGTGTGCGGCCGGGGACGCCCCACCAGAGGTGGCGCCCCTCGCTGTTCTGCCGCCCGCCGACCACCAGCGCGCCGTTGGTGGACGCCAAACGCTGCTGCTGACGGCGCTCGAAATACGCCGCCCAGGCGGCGTGGTTGTCGGCGGCGTACTGGAGGAGGGAGCGTTGGGCGTCGGTGAGGGACGCGCGGACGATCTCGACCTCCTCGGCGAAGTACTCCGGCTTCGCCGCGGCGTCGGGCAACGGGGGAATGGGCACTCCCCCGGCGCTGAGCCTCCATCCCGATGGCCCGGCGCGCATGTCCGGCGGCGCCGGGATGTTCGCCTGGGACAGGAGCCAGGACTCCAGAAGGCGGAGCGAACGGCGGCTGAAGCCGTTGGCCGCCGCCTCGTCCCCGGGGAAGCGTTCTGCCATGGCGACGGCGACAGCGCGCGGGAGAGGCAGGGAGAGGGAGGGGCTGGACGGCGGCGAGGGGCGGGGCGGGGCTGGTGTGGGCACAGGAGAGTGGAGTGGAGGCCGCCGGCTTTTTATAGCCGGGCCGCGCCGTGTGTACGTGTGCGAGGGAGGGGAGGCGTCGGCGCCGCCCCGTGAAGCGCCGCCCGTGAAGGAATCAATGGCAAGGCTGACCGGCGGCAGCCTTGCCATTGATTCCCCGCGGAAACCGAGGCCGTTGGGGGAAGACGAGGCGCCGAGTCGCTGACGCGGCTGGCCGGCGGCTTCTTCGCGCCAAAACAACTCGCCCCGGCACCCCCGGGCGCCCCCCAGCGCGCCGGGTTTGGGCTAGGTCCGCCGGCGCTGTTTTCGGCCCAAGCCGGCGATTTTCGGCGTCCTGGGGGCGCGACTGAGCCGTTTTTTCGGCGCCGGCGCTAAAACATCACCTGGGAAGGCCTTCTTGGGGGCGCGGCTGGAGATGCCCTAAGCTCCCATGATTTCCTGACCTCTGGTGCCTCGAGGGTTGTAGAGGGCATTTTTAGGTCCATTTTTTGGTGTATACCTTCTTTTTTCCTTGCTTGACACTAACGGTATGATGGGCAGTAGCCTTGCAACGCCCCTCCCACTACACCACATGCTACACAGTCAATAAATAACAACCCAATTTACTGCCTGCAACGCTTAATGCTACAATTAATGCCAAGTAAATAAAAAATATCAAATTATCTCACTGACGAGTCAATTTATAAACCGGTCACGAGGGATGCCTCACCAGACAAAAGTGCTCTACGGGCGTACTATATTGTGTCTTGTGCCTTTAGAGCATCTTCAATAGAAGATGTAGATTAAAAAATAACTAATTTTTGCATATTCGAAGCTTAAAAAGTTACCTTCAACATATGATGCAGATGTAAAAAATAATTACATCACTTGGCCCAAGTGATGTAAAATACAACACCTAGAGATGCAAATTTGCATCTCCACCTCCAGGTGACGTAAAAGGTTGGTCGCGCGCCAACTGATATTCATTTCTTTTCCCTCTACCGCGCGTCTTCTTCCTTCCGCGGCCGGCCGCACTACCGCCGCCCACCCACCCACCGCATCACACCATCGTCACCTTGGGCTAGATTCGTCTGCCAACCACCCCTGCCGCCGGTTCCGCGACTCCGCCGCCGCCGCCCGATTCGCCATCGCCACCGCCTGATTCGCCAGCATGAAGCCCCTGCCCCGAGCCCCCACCCCACCGTCGCCCGCCACCAAGCCCCCTCCCCGAGCCCCCATCCTACCGCCACCGCCCGATTCGCCAATGTTGTCGCCGCCCGATTCGCCATCGCGATGCCCCCACCTCATTGCCGCCTGCCACTAAGCCCCACCCCACCACCGCCCGCAACCAAGCGATGCCCTGAGCCTCCACCCCACCGCCGCGTAGTCGCCACCACTGCCACCCCCCGGTCATCGCCCTGCCGCCGAAGAAGATCCAGAAAAGCAAAACGGGGTTCTTCGGTGTGCGGGCGAAGCCTTCCAACAACTTCAGCATGGAGTTCTACGACGAGGGGCACTGCTTCTGGCTCGACACGTACTTCTTCGCCGATGAGGCCGCACGTGCTTAAATTGGAAGCTAGGAGTCGATGGGAAACATGCAGAAAGTTAGCAATTTACTCTCTTGCATCCAACCAGAGTGTAACTATGATTATAGATTTACCGTTCTATCCTTCCATTTTTCTAATATTCTGTGTAATAACCATTGAGCAAGAAATTAAGGTCAGACATATTGAACGTACCCCCTGCAAAAAAACAATTGTTCATTAATTTCGCTAGATGGATGCTTTTATAAAAATGTTTAAACATAATTGTCACTGCTATATAGCACAATTAAATGACAATTACACACAACGAGTCAACCAATTAAAATAGACTGCATATAAAATAAATATAAAGGACTTAATCCACAACCGAAGAATAGGCGCGGCAAAGCGCGCGTCATGCTCTAGTTTCCTTCCGCGCGCAGACCAACGGTGGAAGGTGGAGCGGATAGCGATGCGATGAAGACGAGAGGCCAACACAACACGTCTGACAGAACAGCCACGTTCGTTCGACTGAACGATTGCGTCAGTCCTGGAGTGATGATGCGTTGCTGCAGGAGCTTTCGGATCGTCGGAAAGGCTATAGTGTGCGACTCCAAGGAACATTGGCCCTCTGCGCGCGTGAATACATCAGTATCAATCTTTTATTTCACTTATTAAAGGGCATCTTCAAGACGAATCCGTAAATCGCCCCCATCCGTCTGGATCATGACCACCGAAGGCATCCAACATGGGCCAATATCGGTCTGCGAGACGGTTCGAACGCTTTTTCTCTCACAGACCAGAGACAAAAGTGAGGGAGGTTTACAGGAGTCAGACAACAGACACGTAGGACTCCGACACCGCGCCGGTCCATCCAAAACCCTTCCTGGACCCGCGCCTCCATCCTCCTCATTTTCTCTTCTTTCTTCTTTCTTCTTTCTCTCTTGTCTTCGCCGCCGCTCCACCTCCCCAGCCACCATGGCACACCCCTGCAGGAACTCTACATCCGATTTCACCATGTCCCCGATACCGAAAACCGTGTGTTTACGTCCTGTTCTACAACCGGTTTTGATGTCGAGGAGTACAAGGCATGGAGAACCGGACGTGGAGCCGGCCCACCCGGCGCGAACATCGTCACCGGCAAATGGCTCTTCTGCCACAAGCTGAAGGCCGACGACACCCTGGAGCATTACAAAGGCCGATGGGTCGTCCGCGGGTTCTCCGGCGCTCCGGCATCAACTTGGACGAGACCTTCTCCCTCGTCAAGGCTTCAACCATCTGAGTCGTGCTCATCATCGTCGCTGCCCGGCAATGGACAGTTCACCAGATGGAGGTCAACAACGCGTTCTTGCACGACCGTCTTGCCGAGCGAGTCTATTGCCAACAACCAGCCGGCTTCGTCGACGCCGCATGCCCCGATCACGTCTGCCTCCTCGACAAGTCGCTCTACGGCCTCAAGAAAGCGCCCGTGCATGGTTCGCTCGGTTCACGATGTTCATTCGTGGCATTGGCTTCACAGCCTCTCGCTCGGATCCTTCGCTCTTCATTGTCCACAACGAATCCGGCACGGCGTACTTTCTGCTCTATGTGGACGATATCATCCTCACCGCTTCATCGTCCGTCCAGCTACAGCGGCTGCAACACCTTCTGTTCACAGAATTCTCGATGAAGGACCTCGGCTCCCTCCACTACTTCCTCGGCATCGCGGTCACCACAACGGCAGACGGGTTCTTCCTCTCACAGCGCAAGTACACCGAAGAGCTGCTCGAGCGGCACATGACGGACTGCGAGCCCGTGCCACTCCGGTCGACACGCACTCCAAGCTCTCGGCTCCTGATGGCGATCCGGTCTCTGATGCATCAGAATACCGCAGTTTGGCCGGCACCCTCCAGTACATGACCATAACGCGCTCGGACATCGCCTACGCGGTCTAGCAGTGCTGCCTCGTCATGCATGATCCGTGTGCCTCCCATCTCGCTTTGGTGAAGCGCATACTGTGGTATCTTTGCGGCATCACGGACCATGGGCTTCATCTTCATCGCTTGACGTCTCTCTGCCTCACCGCGTACTCGGCGTGGACTGGGCGGGCTGCCTCGACACCAGGCACTACACCTCCGGCGACGTCGTCTACCTCGGGACTCACTGGTTTCCTGGTCCTCCAAGCACCAGGCCACCGTCTCGCGCTCGAGCGCCGTGTACATGTACAGCTCCTATATATTCATAGCAATACAATGAGAAGCACCCAAGGTACGGTGCATTTTCCCTGACTCACGGTGGTAAATGTTGTGTTATTCATAGCGAGGGGGGAGGCTGGCAACGACGAGGTACATCTTGCGTCGTAGCCCGCACCCCTGTCAGCTCTAGTGGTCACCGACACTGCAGCAGGGAAGGATCAAGGAGCTCGGGACACTGCTCCACTGGTGATCTGGCCATAGGCCGTTAGGGGCATCTCCCCAGCATGCTGACCAAGGGCCGCCATAGACCGCCGCGCTGTGCTCGCAGGTCGCCGTGGGAGGAGCGAGGACGCGACGACGTAGCGGGGCACGGTGAAGAGGCGAGTAGTGGAGCGGTGCAGTGCGGTGAAACATGAGGCAAGTCTCATGGAAAAAAAAGAAAAAAGAAACATGAGGCAAGTCCGGCTATTTATACACCTTCTGGCTATATCTAGAAAGAACGAATTAAACGGCAATCAAGAAGCATCCAATTAAGCGGCATGAACACGTGGCCAGAACAGGATCAAACGGACGAGCAACTACCAAAAACATCGTTGTAAGGCTGGTCACAATGGGCAAGAACATAAGCTAGTAACTTACACACTTCCTTAGACTATGTTACTACCTCCATAGTGGGTAGGAACATCTATGTAGTGTCATGCAACGATGTATTTATTAGATTATAGACTCATTGTTTTTGGAGTGTGTGATGTTCCGATAACTTAGTTAGTTACCACAAGCACCTCTCTCTTCATTAAATAAGTGCCACATAAGCAAAGTTGTATTGAAGTGTGTGATGTTACTTCTAAGTTCCTCCCCACTGTGACCAGCCTAAGCAGCGACCAGAAGTGACCAGAAACAATGATAAGCAGCACCGAGTGCAGATTTTTAGGGAGCCAGCATGCCGCATGCATGCATCTCGCAAGTCGCAACAACCAGAAATACCCCATGCAAAAAGTGAAATACCTAGAACTCATCTAGATGAGATATAATTTGGTCTCATTCACTTTGAAAACAAGAACAAATACAACCCACGTCAGCACACACGCATCTTATAGCATCACATCCAATGGCTATAAAAGGTGAATGAGACCGAATTATATCTCATCTAGATGAGTTCTAGCAAAACTGGAAATAAAAACCCGGCATGCAAAGTAAGGAAAGCAGCCAAATCGATGGCTCTGGTCACCTCCATGGAGCGCATAAACGGACTGTCTCAAATCTCATATAAAATTGCTCGATCCACAAGCAAATTCGCAACGACACACCTAGATCCACACACAATCGTACCCCACCAACGTCCCAAAGAAATACGCGTGTCAGCCGCAGATAGGCCGTTCGCTTCTACCGAGTCAAGTGGTCAAACGTGGTAAGGCTGGTTGTAATGGGGAGTATCATATAGTAGTATCATGCATATGATACTAGTATATGATACTACCTCCCTAATGCATAATATCATATAGTAGTATCATGCAGTACTTTATTTATTGCCATGCATGAAGCATTGTAGCATAGCATTTATTATGATACGATATTATGATATGATACTCAACCCTCTCTTTCTTCATTTAATTCTACTAGATGACCCGTTGCGCCAATGGCGCAAAGGCCGAGAGCAAGCCAATTATAGAAAGAGTGTGCATCAAAATATGTAAACACAGAAGGAAACATATAAAAATAAGTACGGATTGATGATAGTCATACAGACAGGATTGTCATAATTATTTTACATAAGATCCAAAATGATGCCAGATATAAAAATCTTGATAGGTACTTTTAGTAATACCAAGTTACATAGCAAAGGACTATTGTGATCTGCTTAGATTGGATAGACAATCATGCATGCAGAGGCTTTTAGACGTGCACTTGAAGGCGAAAGCATATGCATACCCTTTCTTCATGTTTGCCTTATGAAGAAGCTGCTCCAGTTCTTTGTGAGTGTAGCCCTGTTGTCGACGCCCTTGATAAAGTGGGCCATGACACTGGTGGTCCCGTCTCCTGTACTGATCGGTAGCTCATCATGTTCAGCATCCATGTGCGGGAAGAGGCTTCTCTTAGAAAAGTGTGTACTAAAGTACTGCAAATGAAGATAAAGGTTAGTCAGTATATGGTTTGTTGGCATGTTCTTATAGGAAACACAAGAATGCATTTGTTTAAGATTACCATTCTTTTGCCGTCAGTAGCAAATGTTTCTGTCATGTGGCATACATAGTAATGGTTAGGAGTTTTCTTGTCTTTGATGATATTTCAAAGATTGCGAATATTTTTGTTATACAGCTTAAATGTATTTGCCCACACACAGTGGGCAGCGAACTCGTCTAAGTAGTTCTCACCAAGCTTGCCTGCCAATTTACACAGAACTATGGTATTTAGTATTTGTCGGAGGAGTTGCTGCAAACAGGAAAGTAATAAGAGTTTTTACCGCGAGTAATGTACTTTCCATCTTTCAAATGGATTTTTTCCCTTTGAACTTTGGGACTTACCCGGCCTTGCGTGGGCGATGAATATATTCTAGGGGCTGCTTGTGCTCGCGGGCGGGGTGGCGGTTCTATAAATGACAAGAGGGGTATTAAGCTGGGGTGAAATGATGTGAATTATATAGAATTGGAATAACACAGTTACATAGCGATAACTATTGGCATGAGCCTGAGTCATATGGTTGATATCAACATCATCGGTACCGTCGAGTTCCGCCTGTTTGACTGGGAGCATCTTCAAATAAGCAGTAAGATTATGAAGTTTATCTAATTGTGTGTGGCTTTATGTAGGAGTTCTGACAACAGTAATTATCGTCTTGTGGTCTCGGAATCTCTGTAATTTGTAGTATGTTTGAGATGCTTTGCACTTCTGATGAACTATTATAATAGATCTAATTTTTTTGGTAAAGAAAGTTCATATGGCTAGGAACTCCCTCGTTCAATTGAGCGGTATGATTTTGACTGGATCGTTACATTTGTTTATGTGAAAAAACAATCCCTGAGAATATAGACCCTAAAAAACTCACTGTAAATAGATGGCTGGGAGCGCTCTTAAATGTGTTTGCTTGGTGGCGCCCGCTGTTCAAAGGTGGACGCGTGGTGGGCCACAACGTTACAATGTCGGGTGTGTGTGGGCTTCCGTGTGTGCAAACCTGGCCAAATGGACCGGCCCGGCCTTGGTTAAAAGGGCCAGGCACGGCATGACCCAGTCAGGCACGCTAAGTACTCGGGTCGCGTCCTCCCTAGTCCAGGATCAGCCCCTCGCTAAACAGGCTGGCACGATGGCCCGTTTCGCACGCCCGCATAAAAGAAAGTACAATAAGGTGACATAAGCAAGCTATAAGGACTAAAATATTATATATTTGCTTAGTTCGAGGAGAGAGAAGAGAAGCGGGTTGTTGATTATTAGCCAGTTGCAGCACGAGACTCAAGACACTTTATGAGGTTGTATGGTAGGCCAACTATTAATAACGTACTCCCTCTGTTTCTAAATGCAAGTCTTTGTAGATATTTCATGATGAACTACATACGGATGTATATAAACATAGTTTAAAGTGGAGATTCATCCATTTTACTTTATGGACTTATATTTGAAAACAAAGGGAGTAGTACACACTTAAAATTTACTATTGTGCATGTGGCCTTATAGCCGATTGTTGTATTATTAACCATACTATCATCCCACTAAAAAAATCACAACAACCATGTTCTAGAAAAAGGCATGTCCGCCCGTGACCATGCGTAGGCAGGTAGAGCTGTAGTGCGCTCGTCGCCTTGTGGCTACAAGGACCCAGGATGCGCATTGATGCATGCAGTGTGTCAGGTGTGTGTGCGCGTGTCCTCTCAGCAAGCTTTAATCTCCAGCTGGCCGCTGGTCCAAGCCGCGTGTCGGGTGTGTGTATGGGTTTCCCTGTGAGCGTGTCTTCTCAACGGGCTAGCGACTCGGCGCAGCTCTGAAGAGTGGAGATTGGCGATTTGGGGTGCTGGATACGCCTCGGTTCCAAGCTGTGGCTGGAGGATCCCCGCCGTCGTGTTGTTCCGGCTGTCGGTGCTACTTCCGCGGCTGCTCCTTGGGCGCTGCTTCGCCGTCCACGCGAATTGTGTCGTTGCTGTTCTGGTCATCCATCTCGCCCTGCGTCTGCTCGGCCTGCTGCTTTGCCCTGCGTGCGATCTGGTTTGTATTGTTTCCTTGGTATTAGATTTGTTGTCGTGGGCTGTGTTCGGTACGGTGTTTCTTGAGCAACGATGTCGTTGGATTAGGCGCTGATTTTTATGGACGCCGCTTATGTGCTACATTTGTTGTGGGGGGCACCGTGCACCGTGGAGGAGAATGGCAGATTGTTGTTGGCTGGAGCTTCCCTTCAGGCTTAACTTACTGCTTTGACAGAAGTAGATAGGATCGATGCACCCACCGCATAGAGCTCAATGAAGCTCGTCAATCCAGCAATACATGGCATCGGGTAGCGTCGCGACACGTCAACCAACCACGCAGCCACCATTGTCTTACCTGCTCTAAGCACGCACTTAACGTTGTTTCAGATGGAATGCATTCAACATACATGGTGGAAGAGAGTTGCCCCCAGGCCCCCAGTACTGAACCACCACGTCCACAATAAGGAGATGGAGATCATCGTCCCAGGGGTAATCAATTTAAACTTTGCTAACATCAGTCACCTACATTACCATGATCTCACCAGTTGCTAGATCCAGTATACTGATAGTGATTCACCAACTATATAGTCATTAAACTGCATGCACTTCCAGTTTTAAGAATACTTGCCCAAATAATGGCTGCATTGTCAACTCGGCCATCACTTTAAAATATGAGCTCCCACATTTCTCCTTCCCCTCACACCACATATCTTTACACGATGCAATTAAAGAGTGTATGTCAGTCTCATGCCTTGCTTTGAAATCGATTGAGTAAAAAATGGCACCCTTATGCGTGCACTTGCCAGAGAGGTGCATTCAATACTTCCCTACTTGAGGGTCACTCTGTGCATTTTAAAACCGAACCGAAAAACCATACCGAAAATAAACCGAACCGAACCGAATTCACGATTTTTTTGGTTTCTGGTTTCGATATGGTATGAACTTTTCATACCGTTTTGAATTTCGGTTTTTATGGTATATACCGAAAAACCGAATGGTTAACCGAATAAACCGAAATAAAAATATATATTTCCTGAGGCAAACAACGATACAAGTAGTCATTTTTCTTGTATAAGAGTAAAATTTCCTGCAAAGAACACCCATTTTTTCTTGTAACGTAGTAATTTTTCTCTTGCAAAAATGCTAACCACGTCGTCCATAACCTTTCAAGGCATGAATTGGGGCATGCATATATACTTATATAAAGTTATATACTATTTGTATTTAAAAAGTATGTGTTTGAATTTATAAGTTTGTAAAATATAGTATATCATTTTCAAATTCGCGTCAACTTTGGTTATTATGGTATATACCGAAACCATACCGAAATAATTTGGTATATACCGAAACCGAACCGTATTTTAATATCATACCATATAAACCGAAGTATTAATACCGTACAAACCGGAAAACCGTATAAACCGAATCATGCAAACCGAATAAACCGAACGCACAGAGTGACTTGAGGGGATCGCATATACTAAATTAAAATGCAGTGATCACATAACAGATTATAAATTGTTTTCTTAATTTACACACACTGTACACCTGCTTTCCCAAATCGGCATTACCATATCACCGTATACCCAACCTTTAGGCGCAACACGCAACCTACAATTGGAGTGATGATTCAGTAAGAAAGAACATTTAGCACAAAGAAAGATGAATTTTGAGAAAAAAAACTTGCAGTGAACACAGAAAAAATCGATGCTCGACTGACTACTAATACCATCTCAAAATATGCAAGATGGAAGATGCTTGACTGACTACTAATACCATCCAAAAATCAATGCTCAACTGACTACTAATACCATCTAAAAATAAGAGGTCAAACCAATCAAGTGAAAGACTTTTGAACTGGAATTAGACACATTGTACATCATCAATCATTAGGAGCTGGACCCCATAGAATCTTTTCGGCTTCAGTTGTATGATTAGAATTTGGCTTCAAACTAACTAAACTAAAGAGTTTTTTTCCTTGTCCACTCTTCAGTTGCTAAATTATGATCCATAAAGTTATAGTGCATCTTGGAAAGGTTATAATAGTTTTGGTTACAGGGTTGATGATATATCTATGGATATTATGTTGACTGACAGCCCATGGTTCATTTGAGCTCACTTTGGCGCGAATGCGGTGATGAAGGTTCGACCTGCAGTTTCAGATTTCCCTTGACTCATTCAGTGCAGTTTCCTTCGTGACGTATGCCACATGCTAATATCAACTTTCTCATTGTATATAAATTTTCAGGAGAGAAAAAAGGAAAAAGTTGATACGGTTTTCCTTGCAGCTCAATTTTCACACCCTTCCCAGGTTAATATTCACTGCTTTCTTTGGACCAACTTTATGCTGCCTTTTCTCTGCACACACCTCATCAAAACTGAACCAAGAGGCATCACATAGGTTTAGATGGCGCGTGTGAACATGGTTTAAGATATGATATTTCTTGGAGAGAGCAAACTAACCTTTTCAATTTCACGATCTATTAACTAAAATATTGATCGACGGCACATTCTGATGCTTCAACTTTGTTTTTGCCTTATTGTCACTTAATTAGGTAATATAGTAAGAAAGAATACTGAATGAGACTCGAAGGAATTTTGATGTCAACTCGTGATTAGCAGAACTTAAAATGATCTCTTTAGACAAGTATCAGATTAAAGAAACCAATATAGAACCATATTAAATAGGGACTTAGCTGGAAGGTGAGAAAGAAATTACAATTGCTATTGGTGCAACAATACAAAATTTAGCTTAGCTATCTATCAGATTTCTTGACTCAAATTCCAGCTAGCAAAGACGAAGATTAAATCCCCAAAAATCCATGCTAAACCAAATATAGACTTGTTGATTTACCTCAATTGAATTATTTATAAAACATTATACATGAACTTGTTTTAAATACATGACAAAATCTAGCTGAGCTAAACCTTCCTGGAATCTTATGTGGATTTTTAGAGTTTAGACCAAGGAGAAATGGGGAAATAATTCGGGACAGAGGGTAGTGCACGCGGGAGCCTTAGAATAGCGGGTAGCCTAGCGATGTTTATAGGAAAAAGGTGGCTTTGTCTCATCAGTGAGTTTGTTGCCCAATGCCCGTGCTACTGATATAATGTCGTTCATGACATACCTCGCCCAGTTCCAATTCGGGATGTCATCCAAATTTTATGAGAGCCACAAAATATGTTGGAAGAATAACTACGGATCAAATGGACCTCGAACTTTATCTCACCGTGAACACCACATCAATCACATTCTAACAGGAGGCCTCAGCCATCGCCAAGGCATCTCATGGAACATGGGGGAAACTCCAAATCGAACAGAGCAACACAAAAATAGGAATCAGGCATGAGGAAAGGGGAATAAGCTAACCTGGGTAATGGGATCAGCAGGCCCAGGAGGGTGCCACCATGCCAGTGGCCTCCACAAGAATAATCTTGCACAAGATGTCGCCTCAAGCAATGGATCGCCAACACCAGAACCGAAGCACTTGTTGTTCATGGTTTCAGTTATGAGATATCCCGTGAACTGAGGTACAAATCACAAATAGGTCAGCTCACGAGCTAAAGAATATAAACTTATCCAAGAAAAGATAAAATAGTCCGCAGCAACAAAGCTTTATTAAGTTCTTTACTAAGAAAGCTAACTTAGAAATTACAGCCCAAACAGAGAATAAATGGTTTAGAACAGGCATAAATCTGATCCATCTTCCATCATCAATAATAAAAACAGGAAATCTTGAAATCCTTGATCCAAACATCATAAGTCACAAAAGTCGAAGCAAACAGTGAACTGAAAATTACTCTGAAAAAAACTTTTCTTTTGTTGACTCTAAACGAAGCCCATGCCCTGTTACTCCATTCTTTTGTTGACTCTAAATGAAGCGTGATTTATATGTTCGATTATAGCCATGACTTGGCGATATTCTAAAGAATATAACTATAAGACCAGAGATAGAAAACTAACAGAGAATGCTGAGAACAGAGAACACCCGTAATATAGTAATGGTACAAAAGTTTGGTCGTAAGGTTGTGTGTGGCCGACGAGGGTGGCTCAGGGAGCGCACCACGCAGCAGCGTGCGAGCGCTGCGGAAGATGGGGATGGGAGGGAGGCGTTTGCGTGCGCATTTGGTGATCAAATGGCTCAGGAGGGGACCGATCTTGGGATAGGATCAGTCAACCAACATGTAGTAGTGACCTGACCGGAAAGGACGAAAGGTAGGATTTGCATGAGCAGGTCAACAGAGAATTATAATGTCAGCATATAGCAATAAAACCAATGAGCACTATCAAGTTACCAAAAAGAGGGCGTTTACCTACAGCTTACCGTTAATTTGCAGTCGTACCACTCAGTTAAAATTAAGAATAACCACACCTCATTCAATTATGATTCAAACAACATGAACAATTATCTGTGAAGTTCATTTCTAAACTACGCGCTTATTAAGATAGGTGTTTACCGGTAATAGGGTAAAATGGTACATGAGTTTTAACTTCAGGATAGGTATTTACTGTATTTTTCAGAGATGGACATGCAGGTCACCTCATTAACTCAACAAGTAGATATATTAGCTAGCTATTGGTGTTCTCAGAAACCATAAATAGTTTAAACCGAATTATGTGTGCTTGTGCAGATAGTATAGATGTATGATGGATTCCTAGTTGCCGTGATCAATGATCAAGGAGATGCTTCTACATGCATACGCATAGAACTAAGCATTCATTCTTCTCCTTGATTCTATTCTCCTGTTAAGCTCTTAAATTTCTACACATTTATGATAGAAAAATGTGATACTACAACTGCAGTTTATATTGCTGTATTTATATGCTTCCATACACATGCTATGAAGCACGAAACATGACAAGGAAAATACAAAGGATAGCCTAAAGCAAAACAATGGGGCTTAACTAAAATTTACCTATTCTAAACTTGTTTCTTTCTGAACAGAGCATCAACTCAAACCACATATAGCAGTGAAGCAACAATGATATTTTCTCTAAAAATCCAACACAGTGCCACAGACAGCACACAACACACTTAAGTACAAAAAATCATCATTTTCCTTTGAAAGGGAGGGCGTTGGTTGGGTAATGTGTACCAAAAAAATCATGCCAAATTTGAACGAAAGCCTGGGCAACCACTGAGACATAAAGGAGTCAGAGGGGAGGTAAGGAGGATTGGGAGTAGGTCATCTATGCAAGGAAGATCACGGCGGGGCGGAGAAGGATGAGGAAGCAACGATAGAAAGCTCTATTACCTCACACGGCCATTCGAACTAATCACCAGGAGACAAAAGAACATATTAGGCTCTAGGAATTAACACAACCTCTATTGCTTTGTTCATACACACTCAATTCTGAAAAAGGAAAACATAAGCTTCAGGAGCAAACAAATAGAATATGAAAACTGTATATATATACAGAAAAAACAAAAATAGGAATGCAAACTGTCATATTACTCCCAGGTGTGAAGAGCCAAAGCTATTTTCAAGCAGTATTATAAGCTAGCTCTAGATTTTACTCCATAGTAAACAGAATAGTTTTGTAAGGTAGCTCTAGATTTTATACGATTCAAAAAAGCAGCAGATGAACACATGATTGTACAACTGATGCATAGTCACCCTCTTCTTGGAATAGCCCACGGCTTATACATATAGATGAAAATTTCATCCAAACATGCCAGTGTTTTTAGGCCATTAAATGGAGAGTGATGCATTTTTTGTTTGTCATGTCCCTATTGACCCACAGGGCAAACAGTGGTGTTTTACCAGGCCAACTATTTTCAAAATTTCACTAAACAGAACCCAACACCCAAAATTAATAGAGGGACGTTCTCCTCATTAGCATACAGACTGCTAGTTATCTTTGCTGCCCCACCTCAACGACCACACCTCAAATCCTGCAACCTGAATGGTCGGAACAATCAACCTGAATTATTGCAAGAAAGATAAAATAGTCTTTATTATTTGTTCTTTGTTCTTTGTGAGTTGAGTGACTCCTTCCAGAGAAAATGGCCAAGCTGGCCATAATAAGTGGCACACAAACAAATGTCGAGAGAAGTGAATCAGAAAAACAAAACAAGAAAATTGTATGTGATTGCAAATGAAGCTAAAAGTATGGTACAGAGGCCTTCAGAATCTGAAACAGAGCTGGTACAACTCAAAGTACAGGAGAGGGAGGGGTAGAGGTAGGGGGTCGGGCCTGAGAAGAGTCACCGGAGAAGGAGGGGGGCTCCATGGGGCCTCTGCGTGATGTGGAGGAGGAGCTCCATCTCTATGGCGGTGTCCCGTCCCATGGATGTGCGCGCCCCTCCTGTCGTCGTCGACGTCCGTGCCATGGCAACCTGCAAAAAAGGGAAGACAAAATGGCGTGAGGTGATGTGGAGAGGGTGGGCGAAGGAGGGGAGAGACCAACCTGTGCCGGATACGGTCACCTCTGGCCTCACCGTTGCCGGTTGTGGCGGATCACGGTGAAGTTTTGGGGAGGCGCCCATTCCTAGAAATGTAGATGAAATAAAGGTCCACATTCAGTATGATATTCTTATTCCTTTTTGGATTTAACAAGGAAAGCCAAAAATTGAAATTTCACTTCAAACCACATTTTTTTACCAGAAGTTTATTTGTGCCGCTTTGTCTTCATGAGCTCACCTCGGTCACTTGCCTCATCAGTGACCTACGCCATCTCACAACGCCAAAAACATCCATTCATGGCAGAGAATATATCATCCACCACCGCAACGGAAAGGAAACATAAACGAATTAAATGAGCATGTAAAGACAATAAAAGAAAATTGTGCTTAAAAAGAACCAGGTCCATACGCCTTGAGATGGTTCAACAAAGCAGTAGCATGGCAAGGATCAAGATAGAACTTCATGTCACGCTATGGTCATGCATCACTGAAACGAAAAAAGGGACGTTGAAGATAGCTGACCTCAATGCATATTTTTTTGCTGAGGGGGGCAAGACTGCTACCAGATTTTGTTTCAGATTTCAGGTTTAACCATCCACAAAAGTAATTAGTAGTCTTAAGGTTCAGTTGCAAGCTCAAAGCTGGAATCACCACAAGATTGAGTGTATGTATAGCAGCTTAGTAAAGACAAACTGAGTATATGTATAGCAGCTTAGTAAAGACAAACTGAGTATATGTATAGCAGCTTAGTAAGGCAAAATTACAAACATACATAGGTTGATCATGCAATGGATATGCCAAAAAAGATTGGCTTATACACGAATTAATGGATATATACAGGTTGAGTACTTCAGTTGCCTACAAACACATAAAATGGACAATGAATATTTGCCTACTACAGCAAAACCTCATCTCTGTTTGCCTGCATATTGTGTTGGTTGCCTACAAACCAAAAATCGAACCGCAGGGATTCTGTATAGTTGACACAAACAAAATGCCTAAACTGCTTTTCTCAAGATCCCGTGACTGAAGGTCGTGGGTACCAAATTGACATATATGAGCATTAGTACCTCTTAGGTAGCACAGAAATTCGTTGGAACTTCAACAAGAGTGGAACGGAGGCGAATACACGGGCACATAAATTAGACAAATAAATGAAAGATAAAAATAGCTTTTCTGAATAATGTAGAGGCCCAGCCACTTGTTGTTGATCTTGCAAGATGTGTGGGGATCCCACAAGAATCAAATGCCTCAGGGATCTCCTCCCTGCATGATCCAGTGCCAACAAAATTCTGAGATGATGAACACAAGAGGGAAACAAAAAGGCGGCGGCCATACTGTGGAGGTGCAGCGGCCGCAGATGGATCGAGGACCTGGTGGTTGGATGGATGACGAGGACGCCAACGACGGATGACCTCAAGGCCAACCAACGGCTCCGGCGTCAGCCATGGCGGCCCGGACACCAAGGACAAGGGCGTCCTCCTCCCCATCCACCACTTTTCCTCAGGGGCCATGCCCCTCCGCAAGCACCATGAAGACGTGCCTGCCCTGATCTCCCACGAATCAAGAGATGAGCTCAGGTTACAATGCAAAGATGAGTAAACGATGAAGAAAAAGCTCACTTGTGCCAAAACTGACCTGCAGTTCGTAGACGCGGTAGAGACGCGATGGTTTCCCTGTCGGCCAGCCGCCCACACGCGCCCCCTTCATCTCTTCTCCCTATCGAGTCCGCGGCGCGCGTCTTTCCCGTCGGTCCACTTGCTGGCCACGCGTGCGGCTCCCTCTGCCCCGATGTGGGTGGTCGAAGCTCGCCAACGGGCGTCCCCGGACCTTCTTGGGAGGCGGCTTCCTCCGGGTTGCGTGGTCGTTGGGTAGAGAGGCGGAATGGCGGCGGCGGCGGCTCCAAGTGCCAGTCCACCCCTGGTGGGGATCTGCTCGGCACCCCAGGGACACGATTGACCTCCTCCTCTTTCCCTGCAGTATTCTTCTCACGCCGCTGCACCTCCCTCTCCTCTGTCCTCTCTTTGTCCCTCCTCCCCTTCCTTCACTCTTCCTCATCTTCTATCTCCCGGCCGCCGTCGCCGTCAAGACCACCGCTCTTGCCGCGTCTTCAGCTTGCTGCACGATTTGCGACGAGGTGCGCACCGGCTCGCGCGGTTGCTGCTCCTCTGCTCCTGCTGAGTCTGGATCGAGGCCGCGCTCGTCGGCTCGAGCTCCTCCCCGGGCTCCCTTTCTCCTTCCCTTCACCGACGAGATCCCTTTCTCCTTGCCCCCCATCTGGTCATCTCTGAAGATCCCACCGCCCTATCCTTCCATGGTGTCGTTGATGGCCGAGTGGACGGGGAAGAGAAGGAAGACGAGGTGGAGGGGAGGCTGCGGTGGCGACCACGGGCTACCAGGCAGGGAGGGGCGGCGGAAGAGGGGAGAGGAGAATGGGTGGGGCGTGGGGCTCGAGGCAGGAAGGGGATTGGGGGCTAGGTTTTCACCTCGCTCTCGGGTTCTCCCACCGTCGTGGCACAACTCACACACACGCGCGCCGTGACTGAAATGTTGGGCCCGTGTGCAACGATGGCCCAGTCGTCATGCACTGAAACTTGAAGCCACAATGTAAAGCAAAACCTACGGCCAGATCTTTGAGAGAGAGGTAAAAAGGAGCAGAATTTTGACAGCGAGGTGAATCGTGTGAACCGGATCCATCGCGCGATGCAAGTGCGCTAGAACGGCGGGTAACGTAGGAGGCTTTATATGTTAGATGAGACCTCATCGAAATCGCCTAGTTGGCATGCATGATACTCCCTCCGTCCGAAAATACTTGTCATCAAGATGGATGAAAATTGATGTATCTACAACTAAAATGCATCTAGATACATCCATTTTAATGACAAGTATTTCCGGACGGAGGGAGTACTAGCTATGATACTAGCATTACAACCAGCCTAAGAGAGACTTCATTAGAAATAGGGTTCTGGGTATGTCAAGATCAACCCTCAGGAAAAAAAAAGTTATGTCAAGATCAAATTTATAGCATAAAGTTGGTGCATGATGTAGATCTACTAGAGACCGCGTGACAAACTCTAACTTAAGGAAAAGAGCCCGCCAATTAATGGTGTTGTCGTTCAAAGCTTTTTATGAAGCCACCATCATACTGTCATACTCACTACTGGACATACTATAAGCAGGTAGAGTCTAATGGTCGTTCAACAAAGCGGTTGACATACTTGAATTTTTTCTTCTTATTATTATGTTTTTTCTTACTCAAGTTTTTTTTATTTTACCGAAACCCACGAGTGGGGACTATGGAAAGCTGGGGGTTGTTTGGCTGGTGCAACTAGTAGAAATTGTATGTAATGCCCCCAAGAGTTTGAGTCTTTGAGAGACTATTATACATAGTGTCATGGACGGGAAGGGCCGGCTCTATTCGTTCGCTCTAGCCGGGAAGGGTCTTTCTCTACTCGTTCACTGGTTTCAATCGCTCGAAACGTTGTTAACGTATCGCTAAGAGCATCTCTAGCAGACCTCTTAAGTGATCAAACCCGTAAAAAAAGAGGTGTTTAAAGTTTCGGTCGAAAAAACGGCCTCTTGCATATCCCGTAAAACTCGTTCGGCCCTTAAACATTTTAAAGGGCACTGGAAATTCATCCGTGAGAACTTTATATGTACTATTTTGAAGGCAGTATACAGTTGAGCCCGTAATCGGTCAAACCTCGTCGGGGAAGACGCGACGCCGTGGAACTGGCCGGAATCTATCCGGAACTCATCGGAATCTGTCGCCGCATGTCAGAAGAAGCCGCCGCACACCGGAATTTGCCACCGCCGGTACAAATTGCAGCCAGCTCGACCTCCACTGCCGAGGCGAGGCCGTCCATGGGCAGGGCGGAGCAGGCCACGACGGGTCCGAATCGGGGCGGGGCGGCGCCGGAGAAGGGCAGGGGGTGGGGGCGGGGTGCACACGGCGGCGGGGAGCTCGCGCGGCCATGTCGTGGGGAGCCGGGGAGCTCGCGTGGCGGCGGGTGGTGCCGGGCGAGGCACGCCGTGGCCGGAGACGAGCTCTGCCGGGAGGGAGGAAAAAGGAAACAACAGAAAAAAAATGAGCTATAGTAGGATACAGTTCTATTTACGGGGTCTGCTCTGTTCAGGGCAATTTCGCACCGTAAAAGTGGTTTACAGTGCCCCTTAGACGCGTTTTTAAGGGTCAACTTTTAAAGGGTCTGCTAGAGATTCTCTAAATTAGGTAAACCGTTGGTTGAGAAGCTGGACAAGTTGGGGTAGCGCAGCTGCGAAATTTACATAATTCTGACTAAATAATTTGAGAGATTTTTTGGGGGTTTCTAGAACTTCTCACATAACTGAAATCGATTATTTTTGGCAGATGTTCTACTTTCCAGGTTTTTCTTTCATTTTTGTTAAATTTTCCATATTTATATAATAATAAAAATAAGTACATTTTCCTTGGGCTTAAAATAAATCTGACTTTTATTTTTTATCTTTTCTTAAAAGTTGTGGAAATCAAAGTTCTAGAAATTTGTAAAAGGAAAACTGTCCCATAGGTAACACTTGTATCTATCATGTCGGAATAAATCAAATGAAAAATCATAACACAGGCCGAGGCAAAAAAGATAGACGGTATAATAGTAAATAGTACTCCCTCTGAATTTTTTTTATGGATCCCATACTTTATTAATTTTGAACAATAATCAAAGAGGTACAAAGCGAGTCATAAGTGGAGATAAGCCACAAGCGACGACCCTGGGGAAGCGAGGCAGGAAAATTTACAAGATTGTGAGCCTCTTGATCGAAGCACGACCTTCGAACAGAAAATCACAACTAGCAAAATGTGCTTTTCTATTATTTATCTCCTTGATGACTGTGATATGAGGGCCTCCTACCCCTTTTATGATGTCATCCACAATCGGTTTGTAGTCACTAGCAATTACCAAGTGATCCAAAGATAGATCAGCCACAAGTGTTAAAGCCTCACGGCAAGCAATGGTCTCTAAAACTATGGGATTAATAATACCGGATAGAACAATTGAGCGGACCCAAAGGTACTGACCATGTTCATCCCTACATACTGCCGCCGCAGCTCCTACATGCCCATCATAGGACAAACCCCCATCTACATAGATTTTAATGTGTCCATTTGGAGGGGGTTTCCAACAGCTTCGCATTGGTATTACAAGTGCCCGCCCTGCCGAAGTGGAAGTCCTGGCAATGTTGAAGCCATCCAACTGGGCGATGAAGCTCTCAACAAAGCGGTGGGTCGACATTGGGCTTTGGAAGATAGACTCATGTATTGCTTTTCAACGAGCGGTCCATACTGACCAAAGAGTTACGGCCATCTTCACAAACTCCGCATGTGATAATGAATCCATCATCTTAAAAAGGCAGTTTTTCGCATTGGGTTCATCAGACTCAACAATTTGACCTCGTCACCTAAAGCCCAGACACCCTCTGTAAACAAATATAAGACGTTTTAGATCACTATTTGTTTTGCAGAGGAAGTACCTAGTATAAGTTGGGCTTTGAATGTGGCCCATTTATCACCAATTGATAGCAATTTGTCATTTTATTTTGAATTATATATTAAATTTTGAGTAGATTCATGTTGAAACTTCTAAAAATTTAAACCGGAGGCATATGCACCAGAAGTCCGGATGCACCAGACAGTGGAGGGTTGCATTTATCCGGTTTTACAGAAAAAAGAAGTAGGCAACCCAGTTTTTTTTAGGGGTAGATAACCCAGTTTTGGAGTTGATGTTTGTAATATGTACTTGGTCAATTGTTGATGTTTGTAATACTAGGAAAATTGCCCGTGCGTTGCAACGGGAGATACACTATCATGGCACTGAAAATAGGCATTGAAGAAAAATAAACATGATCATGTGTGTTTTAGCAACATGACAACTGACAACGCTAGCGCCATTAAGGATCTTCGGCGGCTCTGTCGTTAACCCCAACCGTCCATCGCCGCCATGATAGCCCACACGACGGCAAGGTGTGGTAGCCTCGGTTTGAGTGTGGCCTACAAGCACTGTTGGGAAACTAATGTTGCTTCCAACCTCCCACTCTTCCTAATGTTGCCCCTGACCTCCTCCTCTACCCAACAATTCAACCTATAGGAACACGCGGGTATGCACTGACGCGAGGCAGGCCTCGTGATTCGGCCTACAGGAGCACACAACAGTCTGAGGCTGGCCTCCTTGTTGAGGCCCAGCTGCGTGAGCATCCAGTCTAGGGTGTCCTCCTCCACGTCAGGGCCGGTGGGCAGCCAATGGCTCCAGAATCTAGTATGGTATTATTAGCACAAATTTAAAGAATTTCAACATATCATGACATATGGTATTATTACCACAAATTCAGTGAGCAAATGTTCTCATATGTATGCATATTTATATTGAGCATTTTGCAGAATTTCAAATATCCTACATGTCTTTACTGATCAACTCCTTTTCTTTTTTGCTTTGATTCTACACAGCTCAATAAAAATAAATTTTGTTTCCTATACATAACAGTATTATTCCTAAATTACTCCTACTTTTGCATTATTGAGCTTCCAACCGAAATTTAAAATAGATTATTACTAAGTAAATTTGAGAGGAAAATAATGCAGGTGGACATACCAGTAAATTAAGAGCACCTTCCTGCGTGCACTGGCAGCAGGTTCTTACTTAATTAAAACTGCATTCCATATACCTAAATAAATGAGAATTTAGGTCTGGCTTGCAGCACTAAGAGAAAAAAATTCCCCTAAACTCACATGGGTAGGCAAATTAAATTTAGATTTGGTAAATCAAATTTTATTTGTGCACAAAAGTAGCAAAATAAAAGAATAAAGCAACCAAGCGCCTGCATCATCTTCTTCTTACCTATTGATGACTGAAAGAAATTATTTCTCTTGTTCCATAGTGAGAGTAGATCGAATTGATCTTATTTGTTGCTGCCAAATACTATTACTTTAACTATTTTGCTTGCATGAGTGATGCATTATGTATGTTCTTTTCAGATTTAGAACAATCAAAAGCATCAGCATGCACAAAATTGCTACAACCTTGCCTGTTTGTATAAACAGGTCGGGCTTGATCTTGCTTGGGGAAGAATTCGCCTGAAATCTTGTCATAATCTTGCTGGACAACACATGTGTTATAATCTTGCTGGACAACACATGTGTGTTCTTGCTTTCTAGTTAATCTTCATCATGCTCTGATCCGTTATTTCCAACCGAACTGGAGGCATCGCATTGGTGTCGTCGATCAGGATGAAGACACGGTGGCGTCGATTCATGAGAAGGACCACGAGGGCGCCTCCCATGTGGAGAAGACCACTGAGAACGCAGATTCCAGGATGCATCTTATTCAATATGTTGAGTATATTGTGCACGTGTATATGTGTGTAGGGCCCACCTCCTGTTTCCTTCTATAGCTGAGGTTGTGGCCCACCTCTGTACTTATATATACGTGCCTGGTGCACCGATCAATACATTGAGATTGCACAGCCCATAACTTGTCCTTCTACATGGTATCTATCGCAGCACGATCCTAACCCTAGCCGCCGCCGCGCCGCCGCCGCCCCACGCCGCCGTCACCAGCCGCCGCCGCCGCCGCCCTTCCTTCGGCTGCCGCCGCCGCCCCTGGTCACCGCCGCCCTCCCTTCGGCCCCGCTCCCCGCCGCCGCCGCCGCCGCCGCCGCACACCGCTTCCGCCTCCCCTCCCACCTGCGCCTCACCCTTCCTCTCCCTCCTCCCCACCCGCGCCGCCCTCCCTCCTTCCCACCCCGCACCGCGCCCCCACCCCCACCTTCTGTAACTCGTGCCGCCACCACCCCGCGCCGCGCCTACACCCGATCCCCCTCCTACCCGCGCCGCCACCATGAGCTCCTCCTCCTCCACCGTCTCCAACCCGTTCGCCGGTCCCGATGTCACCCTCATCCGCGACCTCAACATCCATGAGCGCGTCCCAGTCAAGCTTGACCACACCACCGCCTCCTACTCCGCGTGGAAGCGGTATTTTTCGCTTGTGTTCCGTGAGTATCTCCTTCATGGCCACATGGACGGCACCGTGGACTCCGCGCTCATGATCCACGACGAGGAGTGGATGATCCTCGACGCCACCATCATCCGCTGGTTCTACCTCACCATCTCCAGCGACATCTTCCACACCGTGGTGAACGACGAGGACGACGCCCATGCGGTCTGGACCAAGCTCAACGGCCTCTTCACCGACAATCGGCTGCAGCGCAAGGTCCTCCTCTATGATGAGTTTTATGGGTGCCAGCAACTTGACTCGTCCATCGATGATTTTTGCATGCGCCTCAAGAAGCTCGCCGATGAGCTCCGTGATCTGGGGGAAAAGCTCGGCGACGAGCTCCTCATCAGCACCCTCTCCGGCGGCCTCAACGAGGACTTCGGGAACGCTGCCTCCAACCTCACCCTCATCCCGGAGCCCACCTTTGGCAAGGTGGTCGCGTACCTCAAGCTGGAGGAACGCCGGATGCGGGCGGCCCGGACGCGCGCGACCCACACCGCCCTTGTTGCCGGCACCCGCGGGGGTGCGGCCCCGCCACCGCCCCGCACACCGCCGCCCCAGCCGGCGGCACCTGCCTTCCCGCCAGGCTTCCCGCCCGCCCCACCCGCTCCCTTCCCGCTGCCCCAGCCGGCGGCCAATGGAGGGGGCCGTCGCGGCGGCCGCCGGGGTGGCCGCAAGCAGGGAGGCGGCGGCGGCGGTGCTCAGGGAGGAGCACCTCGCCAGCAGCAGCCGGCACCTCAGCCGGCGGCCCCGTGGTACGCCGGCCAGAACCCGTGGACCGGCGTCGTCCACGCCTACTCCATGCCGGTTCCTCGGGCGCCTACTCCGGGTCTTCTCGGCACTCGGCCTCCGTCACACCAGGCGTACTACGCCGCGCCGCAGCCCTATGCAGCACCCTACGGGAAGCAGCCGCCGCCAGGTGGGCTGCCGCTGCTGCCCCTGACGTCTGCGCCGTCCCTCCCGCCGGCGCCGTGGGACCCGGCTCTTCTGGCGGCTCTTCATACCGCCCCTTCCCCGTCCAGCTACACCGGCGGCGGCGATTGGTACATGGACAGTGGCGCCACCACTCACATGGCGGCGTACCCCGGTAACCTCCACACTGCTCATCCTGTCCACACCTCCCACCGCATCACCGTCGGTGACGGTTCCTCTCTTCCTATCACCCATATTGGACATTCATATTTTCCTTCTAACTCCACTCCTATATCCATGTCTAATATTCTTGTTTCTCCTGATCTTATTAAAAATCTTGTCTCCGTTCGTTCTCTTACACGTGAAAATCCGGTCACTGTTGAATTTGACGTATGTGGTTTTTCTGTTAAGGACGCTCGCACGCGGATGGTGCTCCACCGATGTGAGAGCCCCGACGAGCTCTACCCGGTCCACTCCGCCGCCTCCACCACTTCCGCCACCCCTGTCGCTCTCGCCACCGGAGTGGATCTCTGGCACGCTCGCTTGGGTCATCCTAATCTTGCCACACTTCGCCACATACTTCGGAGTTTTTCTTTCACGTGTAATAAGAACGAGGATCACTCGTTGTCGGTGTCAAAACCGGCGGATCTCGGGTAGGGGGTCCCGGACTGTGCGTCTAGGTGGATGGTAACAGGAGACAAGGGACACGATGTTTTTACCCAGGTTCGGGCCCTCTCGATGGAGGTAAAACCCTACTCCTGCTTGATTAATATTGATGATATGGGTAGTACAAGAGTAGATCTACCACGAGATCAATGAGGCTAAACCCTAGAAGCTAGCCTATGGTATGATTGTATGTTGTGTATGTTGTCCTACGGACTAAAGCCCTCCGGTTTATATAGATACCGGAGAGGGCTAGGGTTACACAGAGTCGGTTACAATAGTAGGAAATCTACGTATCCGTATCGCCAAGCTTGCCTTCCACGCCAAGTAAAGTACCTTCCGGACACGAGCCGGAGTCTTCAATCTTGTATCTTCATAGTCTTGGAGTCCGGCGGACGTTGATAGTCCGGCTGTCCGAACACCCCCTAGTCCAGGACTCCCTCAGTAGCCCCTGAACCAGTCTTCAATGACGATAAGTCCGGCGTGCATAATGTTCGGCATTGCAAGGCGGGTTCCTCCCTTGAATAATCCAGAGAAGATAATGAACACCAGGATAGTGTCCGGCTCTGCAAAATAAATTCCACATTCCACCGTAGAGAGAATAAAATGTACACTTAGTTCAATCTGCTGACGTATTATGCGACGTGACATCACACCGCCACCAGGCCTTTGTTTGAATCATTATACCACCTCAGCATGTTTAGCGAAGCGGTTTCCTTGGCACGTCTTGTCGAAGCAGAGATCGTGTTCCCCTTATTCCGGGATTCTCATCAATACGTGCGTGGGTAACCCAACCGCGCCATCAACGGTGGCGCTTGGGAGATAAGCGAGTTTTACCAGGCCGGTGGGGGACGCATAGTGTTGTCCGCCTATATATAAGGGATAAGGATTCACCTTCTCACCTACGCCTTCTTCCTCCTTTGCTTATCCATCCCCGCGAATTCAAGCTCCAACGCCCGAACTCGCGCATCTCACCTCGACCTTCTCCGAATATGTCTGGAGCGGGAGGTAAATGGTTAGCCTCCACCGTCAAGGAGGAGGACATCACCAAACTGCGCAGCGCCGGATACCTTTCCGGCGATATCGCGCATCGGCTGCCCGACGAGGGGCAGCTCATCCCTACCCCCGGGCCTCATGAGAGGGTCGTCTTCCTTCCCCACTTCCTCCGCGGACTGGGCTTTCCGCTCCATCCATTTGTCCGGGGGCTCATGTTTTACTACGGCCTGGATTTCCACGATCTGGCGCCGAACTTTATCCTCAACATCTCGGCGTTTATCGTCGTGTGCGAGGCCTTTCTCTGCATCCGGCCCCACTTCGGCCTGTGGCTCAAGACCTTTAACGTCAAGCCGAAGGTTGTGAAGGGTACGCAAGCGGAATGCGGAGGCGCTATGTTGGGCAAATTTCCCAACGTCCCTTGGCTAGAAGGGACATTCATGGACTCCGTCAAGGGGTGGCAATCAGGGTGGTTCTACATCACCGAGCCGCGCAAATCCACATGGGCGGCGGACCCCGAGTTTAGATCAGGCATCCCCACGCAGCTCACCTCCTGGAAAGAGAAGGGCTTGCAGTGGGGGAATCCGGTGGAGGTGACGGGACTCCGAGCATGTATCAAGAAGATGGTGAGCAATAAGCTCAGGCTCGTCGACGTGGTCCAAGTCATGCTCATCCGGCGGATCCTCCCATGCCAAGAACGAGCATTTAATTTGTGGGAGTTCAATCCGGAACAGCACCAGGCGCTAAACGGGCTCTTCGATACAACATATGAAGGTGCCTGGAGGGTGCTGTTCAAGGGCGCCGAAGCCCCTGCGTTCGCGACCAAAGACCGCGGATTCAGCTCGCAGAATCCAACTGACGAGGTAAGTGATTCAACCCCATTACGGGACACTTGTGATAATTAGATTGACTCTAGTGAGGCTTCATTCTGCCTCTTCCTTTGACAGGAATGGATGGAGAAGGCCAAGCTGCTCATCAGCCCGGCTCCCATGCCAGAAGACCCAGCGAATGCCCGCTTAACAGGGCTGCTGGTTCCGGCACCGCACGTGGTGCCGGAGAAGAGGGCCAAGAAGGTGGCCGCGGGGACTCGAAAGAGTTCCCGCAATCAGGCGTCTGACGACGACGAGGACTCCTCTTACAAAGACGAGGAGGAGGAGTACTCTCTCCCGGAGGAGGGAGAGAAGAAAAGGAAGGCCTCCCCCATCAGGGGGGGGCGAAGGGTCCAAGAGGGGGAGAACTATCCCCCCGGACAGTTCCGCCAACATCAGCGTTTGTGAGGATGAGCGGCCTCCAAGGGCCAGGCGTCCGGCAAGATCGTAAGTATCCGGATCCTTGATGTGTAATTTTTTATGTCGCGTAGTATCCTTCTAACGCCGCATTCTGCCCGTAGTCCGGCCAATGATGATCTCCCCAACTCATCGAGCGGGTCATTGGCCTCGTCGGATGTGAATTCCATCCCGACTGCCTCCACCCCATGCGCCGACGAGGACGCCGAAGTGGGATCCCAAAGAGGGACCCATCAGGAGGAGGCTCCGGAGGCGCCGTCAGGCAGCCGCCCGGACTTCGTGCCGGACTCTACATCGGAACCCGCAGTGGTTCCAGAGTCCGGCAAGCGGCCCCTTCGAAAGAAGGGCAGGACCGTGACGCCGGCGGCCTCCGTCCAACCGGAGGTGCCGGATAACCTGCTGGAGGCGCTTAAAGGCGCTTCCATCGAGGAAGAACACCGCACTATCATGAGTGCGGTGATTGAAAAGGTTCAGCTCGCGAAAAGCGGGCTGACCGAAGCCTGCAGTAGCCTTTTAATAGGCTTTGAGGTAAAAAAGTTAAAATAATGTAATATAATACCGCATAGACAGTAGCCCCTGATGCTTAGTTCGGTGTTCGAAAAGAAAAGCCGGACTAAGGATCTATAATAAGATATACACAGGGTTGCCTAAAATATGTCAATATGGGTTTGCGGGCTGCACTGCTGACCTCTGCCGCATTAACGGCGGAGGTTGACGTGCTGAAGAAAGAACTCGAGCGGTCCGAGCAAGAGCTCGGCCACGCAAAGAAGTAGCTCGAGGAAAAAGAAAGTGAGTAACACCTCTTTGAATAAGTACCTTACAGAAAAGGATTTTGGTTGCAAATAAAATAAACAAGGATAATATGTGCATTGCAGGGGCCACTAATGAGGTGGCAACCCTGAAGGATGCTGTGTCCGCGACCGAACGCAATGCGGCCGCAGAACGGGCTGAGCGAGAAAAGCAAGAGGCGCGGGTGGCGGAAGTTCGGCAAGAGCTCCAGGTTCTCATGGAAAAACATGAGAGTTTGGTGCGTGACTCCAAGACTCGAGAGTCCGAGCTTGCCTCGGCTCTCGAAAGTGCCAAGTCCGCCAAGGCCGACGCCCATAAGGCCCTTGAGGAAGTTGAGGACATAAAGAAGATAGCGGCGGGTAAGGCGTTTTTCATGCAAAGCAAGCATGTTAATGTGAACTACCTGATACTTACCCGAATTCGGAGCTCTCCAGGGGCGTTTGCAGATCTGCCGCGTAGTGCGGCTGATGCCGCCGCATTCTACTGTGGCGAGGAGGGGAGCTCGACGGAGAAGGTCTTCTGGTCTCAGTATACTGAGGCCGGCCATCTGGTGCCCCCAAGCGACCAGCTGAAGAAGCTGGTCGAACTCCACAAGGTAGCTGAGGAGGCCATGAAGGGCCTCGTAGTCCGGCTGTGGCCTGGACAGGCCATGCCTGGGAGCTACTTTGGCCTCGTGCGGCGGCTGGTGGATGCATGCCCTAGGCTGGATGTAGTCAAGCGCTCCGCCTGTATCGAAGGTGCTCGTCGGGCCCTTGCCCGCATAAAGGTGCAATGGGGAAAATTGGATGCGGAGAAGCTTCTCACGGACCCACCGCCATCGGGCAAGGAGTATCGCACGCCGGAGAAGTTTTATAATATTGTCCTGAAGGGAGCCTGCAATATTGCAGATGAGTGCTCCCGAAATGTAATCTTTGAGTGAACTCGCTGTTTATTTATCCTGTGCGCTGAAAACTTCGTTCATATGCGCCATGAGCAACGCTTGTTTAATTTAAAATATTACCTTCTGTGCGGCCGTTTATAAAATCTGAGAGATGGCAAGTCGTTGGCTTCAGCCCCCAAGCCACAAGTGCTAGGGTGTTCGGTGATAAACTTGAGCACTCTTGTTCCCATATTTGGGTCCATCTAGGGAGGCGCTCAACACGACGAACAAGGCGACCGGACTTATAATGCTTGAACACTCTCACTTAGCCATAGAATTCTATAATTTTAAATTTCGGCGAAGCCCCTGGTATTCGGAAGACCGAATCCGGGGCGCTATCCACGCCTTCATCGGACATAATCCGGAACTTCGCTCGAAGCGGCGTGAGTCTTTAAGGACCCGAAAAAACCTCTCGAACAGCGACCAGTCTCTCGCCTTATCATGCCGGTCAGTTTTAGCTTTCTCCACTGAGGCGTTAACCCGGCTCAACCGGGGCACAATCGCAGTGGTTCTCCCAGTGCTACCTTAGCCGACGGAACGGAAACGTAAGGTGCCAAACATGGGAGCCGGGCAAACCCAACTATTGACCCAAGACATGATTCGGAGCCGATTCATATAATGCTATAAGTTCGGGGTGCCGCACTTGTGAAAGTGTTTGGACTTTATCACACCATAAAGTGGGGAACATAAGCCCCTGGTGTATCATGCCGTACCAAAAATATACAGGTGCCAGAATGTCATATAATGAACATATATATATATAGAATGTAATGCAATTGCGATCATAAAGGTGCTGCATTATTAATGAAAGAAAAAGTCTGCTAGCAGAGCGGACCGATACAAGTAGTGCGGTAAGCAAGGGATTTGGACTAAATAAACATGTCCCCCTCCAGGGATCAGCTGCGGATTTGGTGTATATAATTGAATTTAATGCTCGTAATTGAGTCCACCTGAGTGTTCGACGTGGCCTTCTGTAGTCCCTGACTGTTGCATCGTGAGTTCGGCAGGTTCACCACCGGACAGGGCTTCTGGTGAACAGAGTCCTGTGTACAAAAGATAAGAAAAATAATAATAAAAAAGAGGCACATTTGCGAGCCCCTGGTGTGGTCGAACCGCACTCTGGGTCCGTTGTGATCGTGCCCCCTCCCCTGTGCCCATGGTATCTCCAAAGCGTAATGATGTACGCGGAGTTTTATTCTTGCGATCATACGCGGGCGAGGGTTGGGGCCGCATTGCTACGCGTGCTCTGATCGCGCCAGGTGGTCTTGGTTGATATTGCTCCGGGCGCGCTTTGCTGTATCCGGCCGTTTAACGGCCGGACTCGAGAATTGCCTTAAAAGGCTGCTCTGTACTTCTGTCGCGAGAGCCGCTGTATGTTCCTCCGTTAGGAGGGAGCATTCCATATTCCATTGACCGTGATGACTCCACGAGGGCCTGGCATCTTGAGCTTTAGGTATGCATAGTGCGGCACCGCGTTGAATTTGGCAAACGCGGTTCGTCCGAGCAGAGCGTGATAGCCGCTGCGAAACAGGACTATGTCGAAGACTAACTCTTCGCTCCGGAAATTATCCGGGGATCCGAAGACCACTTCCAGTGTGACTGAGCCTGTACAGTTGGCTTCCACTCCTGGTATGACACCTTTAAAGGTTGTCTTTGTAGGTTTAATCCTTGATGGGTCTATGCCCATTTTGCGCACTGTATCCTGATAAAGCAGGTTCAGGCTACTGCCGCCGTCCATCAGGACTCTCGTGAGGTGAAACCCATCGACGATTGGGTCTAAGACCAATGCGGCGAATCCGCCATGACGTATGCTGGTCGGATGGTCTCTTCGATCGAAAGTGATCGGACAAGAGGACCATGGGTTGAACTTTGGGGCGACTGGCTCCATCGCATAGACGTCCCTGAGTGTGCGTTTCCTCTCCCTCTTGGGTATATGAGTCGCGTATATCATATTCACCGTCCGTACTTGTGGGGGAAAACCCTTCTGTCCTCTGTTGTTCGGCGGCCGGGTCTCTTCCTCGTCGTCGCTATTTAGCCCCTTGTCATTGTTTTCGGCAATTAACTTGCCGGCCTGCTTGAATACCCAGCAATCTCTATTGGTGTGGTTAGCTGGCTTTTCAGGGGTGCCATGTATCTGGCAAGAGCGGTCGAGTATTCGGTCCAAATTGGACGTACCCGGAATGGTTCTTTTAAATGGCTTCTTCCGTTGACCGGGTTTAGAGCCTCGGAATCCGGCATTGACTGCCGTATCCTCCTTATCGTCGCCGTTAATTCGGCGCTTGTTTTTGTTTCAGCGTGACCTGCCGTTGTTGTCCTTAGTATCCGGACTGCCAGAATTTTTACGGAGATTGTTGCTGCGGGCTAGCCAGCTGTCCTCTCCCGCACAAAAGCGGGTCATTAACGATGTGAGGGCTGCCATGGATTTCGGCTTTTCCTGCCCTAGGTGCCGGGCTAGCCATTCGTCCCGGATATTATGTTTGAAGGCTGCAAGGGCCTCTGCGTCCGGACAATCGACGATTTGATTTTTCTTTGTCAAGAACCGTGTCCAGAATGGTCTGGCCGATTCGTCTGGCTGCTGAATGATGTGGCTTAGGTCATCGGCGTCTGGTGGTCGCACATATGTGCCTTGGAAGTTATCAAGGAACGCGGCCTCCAGGTCCTTCCAACACCCAATTGACTCTGCGGGCAAGCTGTTAAGCCAATGCCGAGCTGGTCCTCTAAGCTTGAGTGAGAGGTACTTTATGGCATGGAGATCATCGCCGCGGGCATATGGATGTGGTGAAGATAGTCTTCGATCCACACCGTGGGGTCTGTTGTGCCATCGTAAGATTCGATGTTTATGGGTTTAAACCCTTCGGGGATCTGATGATCCATTACTTCGTCAGTGAAGCATAACGGGTGTGCGGCGCCCCTGTATTGAGCAATATCGCGACGCAGCTCGAGAGAGCGCTGTCTGCTGTGTTCGGCCCGGCCGGGGTTATTGTATCCGGCACGACGGTATTCGTCATGGGTCGTAGGGCGCCCACGTGATCCATAGATGGATCTGAATTGCCTTGCTTTGTCCTCCAATATGTCTCGCAAGTCCGGCGCGTTCCCTCTTGGCTTCGTACTTTTGAAGCGATGCCGGGGTATGGTCTTGGCTGGGGGCCTGGATGCCTCTCTGTCACGACCACGGGGTGGTCGGTCAGCCATATCGTGCGCTGGTGATGGATGTATGTATGCTTCCTCCTCTAATCGGGGGAGCAGCTTGCGTTTTGGGTAACTTTTGGAGGGACGTTCGAGTTTATACTCTTCGGCCGCGAGGACCTCGGTCCATCGATCGGCCAGCAGGTCCTGATCAGCTTGAAGCTGCTGCTGCTTTTTCTTTAGGCTGTTTGCTGTGGCGATAAGCCTGCACTTGAAGCGCTCTTGTTCAACGGGATCCTCGGGTACGACGAATTCTTCATTGTTGAGGCTTGCTTCGTCTTTGGAGGGAGGCATATAATCATGATCCTCAACCTCTTCATCTGCCGCCCCCTCATGAGGGCTTGCTTCTGCGTCCTCCTGCGCTGAGTCTTGCGGGAGGGGATTGTCTTCGGCACTCTCTGGAGTATTATTATCGCCTGTGCCGGAATCTCCGTTTTTGCTGTGGCGAGATTTAGAGCGGCGCCGCTGACGCCGGCGCTTGGGCTGTATCTTTAAGGAATCTGCCTCCGCTGTTCCTTCGCCGTCCCCATCTTTTGGGGTATCCACCGTGTATACGTCATATGATGAGGTGGCCTTCCAGTGCCCTGTGGGCGCTGGTTCCTGTTCGTCTCCGGCATCGTCGTCCATGGCGTCGATGTCTTCGGAGTCGTAGTCTAGCATGTCGGTTAAATCGTCAACAGTGGCTACAAGGTGGGTGGTGGGTGGGCTCTGAATTTCTTCGTCGTCCGCATCCCAACCATCCTGGCCATAATCCGGCCAGGACTCTCCTGATAATGAGAGATACTTTAGTGAATTTAAGATATCGCCGAAAGGCGAGCATTGAAAGATGTCCGCGGCGGTGAATTCCATAACCGGCGCCCAATCTGGATCGATTGGTAGGGGCGCGGGAGGTTTGGAGTCCGGCGCCTCGGAATCACGAGTTTCGCAGGGGACAAGATTAGTGTTCGGCTCCATCGCCGTGGATGTTGAAGCCCCCGGGGCGGCGTCCATCCACCGGCCCTCGATCTGGGCGATCGGCTCCGGGCTAATGGCCGGAGCGGATTCGTGTGCGGCCACCAAAGCACTGTTCGGCGGCAGAGCTAGATCATGCCCATCGTTACAGTGCGACGCGCTTGGCTGTGGCTCGAGTCCGTCGAGGATCAAGTCTCCTCGGACATCGGCCGTGAAGTTTAAGCTTCCAAATCTGATCTGACGGCCAGGGGCGTAGCTTTCGATCTGCTCCAGATGGCCAAGTGAATTGGCCCACAGTGCGAAGCCGCCGAATACGAAGATCTGTCCGGGGAGAAAAGTCTCACCCTGGGCAGCGTTGCAAGTTGAAGATGCCATCAAGCCTATTGGTGACGACACAGAGAAACTCTCAATGAAAGCACCAATGTCGGTGTCAAGACCGGCGGATCTCGGGTAGGGGGTCCCGGACTGTGCGTCTAGGTGGATGGTAACAGGAGACAAGGGACACGATGTTTTTACCCAGGTTCGGGCCCTCTCGATGGAGGTAAAACCCTACTCCTGCTTGATTAATATTGATGATATGGGTAGTACAAGAGTAGATCTACCACGAGATCAAGGAGGCTAAACCCTAGAAGCTAGCCTATGGTATGATTGTATGTTGTGTATGTTGTCCTACGGACTAAAGCCCTCCGGTTTATATAGATACCGGAGAGGGCTAGGGTTACACAGAGTCGGTTACAATAGTAGGAAATCTACTGATGACGGGAAAATGGCGGATGTGAGAATATGCGTCCACGTCATTGATACAGAATGCATACAATAAAAATAGGATCAAACATTGCAGGTACTTTATTTCCAGAACTCTTACATTTACATAAAAGATCTGTTAATTACATCTCCATAGAGAAAACCCCTGATTAAGAATTCCAACATATCTATTACATAGGATTGCATCACATTCCTATTACAACATTCTACAAGAGAGATCCTCCTCGCGGTCAACGACGAACTCCTGCTTGGTGAGCTTGAAGTTTGTTTCATGCAAATACTCCTCCATCATTTCATGTGTGATGTTGGGAATATATTTTCCTAGCATGCAACCATTTGTGTGTGTTCAACCTCATGTATATGCAGAATGCAGGTTGATTTTGGCTACACATAGTTTTATCCTATGTTTGGCATATAGGATATGTTCATATTTTCTTTGGGAATTTTATATGACATCTTTGGTTTTGGTGGCATGGACATATGTGACATGCCAATTTTAACAAGTTTTGCATCATCACATTACTACTATCATCGCGTAGCACTGGTATGGTGCCCGCGTGTAGCGTAACGGACTGAAGCTTTCTAACACAATCTTGATGCTTTCTGTGGTGCATGTGATATGTGCCATGTTTTGCTGATTTTGACTTCACACGGTATCAAAACTAACAACGCGGTGCAATCATATGACACACCCGTATAGCTTGACCCGAATGGAGTTTGCAAGTGGAGTTTGCTTATGATATTTTTTATTTGTTTAAAGCCTATGTGGGCTACATGAAATATGCCTTATCATGTATTTTGCATGACTTTTGTATGCATATGTGGATGTGGAGTGAACTTATTTTTATTAAGTTCTGCTTTACATGTACTACTACTAACACCGCGTGGCAATAAGGTAATGCCCGCGTGCAGCGTAACCAAGCAAAGGTTTATGGAGCAATTATGGTGTTGCATGAGTCATATGACATCTATCATTTTTGTTTATGTTTGTACCTTACATGGTATTAGCACTAACTCCGCATAGCGTCATTTCATTGGCGCTTGTGTGTAGCACAACCGTAGTAAAGTGAGTTTGTGATATCCATTTGTGATGATGCTAATAGTTTAGGCTCTTATAGCATTGGAGCATGTTTGTAACATCTTTTATATGACTTTGGCCAAAATATGTGGCATGATTGTTTTATTTAAATTTATCTTACTTGTATTACTACTAACACCGCGTAACACGAATATCGTGTCCGCGTGTAGCGTAACCAAGTAAAATTGGTTTATGACGTGCAATTTTGATGATGCTAATAGTTTAGGCTCTTATAGCGTTGGAGCATTTCATGACATATTTGACTTTGGCCAAAATATGTGGCCCGAATGTTTTGCTTGATTTTATCTTACTTGTATTACTACTAACACCGCGTAGCATTAAGATAATGCCCGCGTGTAGCGTAACCAGGTAAGATTGGTTTTTATGATGCAATTTTGATGATGCTAATAGTTTAGGCTCTTATAGCGTTGGAGCATTTTTAATCCATATGAGGGATTGTCTTATGACATGTGGGTTAATTTCCTACATGCAATTGTATTATCACCAGTTTTCCTGTAGTCTAAAACATATCATATATGGACATGTGACTAAGCGAAACTGGTCGAACATTTATATGATTTTGCATTTCAAGTGCATGAGAGTATTTATCAGGTTTCACTTCACTTGTATTAGTACTAGCATCATGTAGCAATATCGTGCCCATGCGTAGCATAACCAGATGAAGTATGTTGATTTCTTCTTGCTTGTATTATCACCAACATAGCATAAATTATACTCATATTTTGCATGGACATGAAAAAGTCTATGACAACTGTCGGTTCAAGTTTAGCTATATAGGACTAAACTATATATATATTATCGTCAAGTTTATTTGGGACTTTTCCATATTGCGAGCGCACTATGTTTTGCCTAGTGCAAATCAATAGAAAAATCATCTATCAAGCAACTTAATTTGTTTCTATTCTTAATTTGTATCAACATGGGATGCAAGACCACCATAAGACCAAATAAGATGGATGTAATTTGTTCTTGAGTAAATTCTGGCCTTGACTTGTATCAACATGGAGATGCAAGATCACCATGAGACCAAACCAAGACTGGGCATATTTTTATTCTTGAATTGTGTCAACATGGGATGCAAGATCACCATGAGACCAAAACAAGAGTGACTTAATTTAATCTTGGTTTGTATCAACAAAGGATGCTAGATCCCGTGAGACCAAACAAGATGTGCCATGCGAAGTGACGTAGAACACCCATAGTACTTTGGGACATATGGTGCAAGAGGAATGCATCAAGAAAGGAGCAGGAAGGTTGCCATGTATTCTCACCTTGCCTTGGTTTTTTTTGTACGTGTGATGCGGATGAGCAACGCCGGCGTGTAGGAGCTTGTGGGCGGTGCAGATGACGAGCAGTGCGGCCGACGACGTATGTGGACGGCGGCGAACGAACGGCGACGACGGCGGCGAGCGGATGGCCGGCGACGACGGCGGCGAGCAGATGGCCGGCGACGACGGCGACGGCGAGACGAACAACCGGCGACGACGGCGGCGAGCGGATGACCGACGGCGACGATGACGGTGAGACGAACGGCCGGCGACGATGACGGTGGCGCAGCGTATGTACCTGTGTGAATGATGGATGGATGAATCGTTCACGATGAGCGAACAGTGTATGGATCGATGATGAGCCAGCGATGTATGTCGTGATCAGCCTTGGCAACGTTGTTCTAGCTGGTATTTATAGGAGAGGAGAGAGCAGGCGAGGCCTTCGGCTGGACGCGCTCACGTCTTGCAATCATGGGATCGTGGGGGTTTGCCAACGTTCTAGTTTAATCGTGCAGGAAACTTGGCCGAGTGTATTTCTTCTATACGATCAGTTTTTTTTTTAATGGGCTTTGAGAGTTTAGTTGGATGGGCCAGCTGACTATAATACGTTTAATGCATGCAGGCCATACGTGTTGTGGCCATGGCCGGCTAATTACTTAATTAGCTTTTAATCTTGCCGCATAATTAATCTAGGCATAACACATGCATGCACGTAGGAGCTCGTACATGCACCCATGCATCTACGTATCTATTTCGTATAAGTGCACATGGTCAGATTTAGACTGTGGAGAAGCATTTTTTCACTGATATATAATTCATGACGACTTGCCATTTTTTTATACATTGTCGCGCGTTATGTCATTTTACGTGAACATTATTATGCTAATATTTTTTTAGCGATGACAGAATAATGCTCATAAGTATGATATATCATTTTGGCAATATTAGCGTCGTCTATGAAACTTTGAATTTGTGTCGATGTTGGAATTTCGCGGTTGATGATGGTGTATGTGTATGAAAATCATGTGTCCTCTAATTTATGCGATGATATTGTTCCATCTTTTTTATTTCCGGGTCTGTTGTTTTATATTGAGCGGCGTCACGGGAATTCATCATGATATTTTTTTTATCCGCGTATTCGGCAACTCGGTATTTTTTTATTTTATGTAAATGATTTTATTTTAATAATATCTAAGCACCGTGTTTCACTTTGGCCGAAATCGGTGTCAACAGATGCCCCTCGAGGTCTGAATGCGAATGTTTTTTTTTTTAATTCGGATTCAAGGCTCGAAAATATATGTATCTTTTTTTAACGTGCCTCTACACGTGGGTGACCTTAGTGGTGCAGTACTCGATGGAGTATTCAGTGGAGACATAGATCATGGTTTGGGAGACCTAGATAATTTGACCGTTGATGATTATAGCATATCAAGCTCGACTTCTGATCCTCCCATTATTTCGCCACGTCCAGACTCAAACCTACCTCCAACGGCTGATGCTTTAAACACTTTGTCTGCTTCTACACATGGTAGCTTTATATAGCTCTTATTCATTTGTTTGCTATACTGTAATTTTTTTACAAGATAATTTATTTATTGCAGAGGATGCTCCAGTTGTGGATGAGGAAACATCCACTCAGTTGGCAATGGCGTCCACGGACGTTTCTTCTATCACTGAGCTTTTTGTAGAGACCATTGACAGGACGCTGGCGAGGGCCATCGAAGGCTTAGACGATTCCACTATAACAGAACCTCAACGCCGCGACATTCTTCAAGCAGTTTATTTGATGCTGCCAAGTAGGGTCGTTGTTCCCCGAATTGCCACTGTTCACACAGACTTGCAAAAGCTTATTTCTTTGTCAAATGAAATGCAAGGAGCTCGCAAGGGAATTGATAATCATTCTGAGAAACAAGCTGACGTTGTTAATGCAGCGGAGTCAGAAAGTGGATTGCTTGAAGACACTTGGAAAGCTACGTCCAAGAAAATGTTAGCCTTGAAGAAGCAGTGTGAAGAGGAGAAGGTCGTGGAAGACCTTGGTGTGCAACTTAAGGCAGCTACCTCCATGTTGCGGGTGACTGAAGAAGCTATTATGCAGCTGGAGTTGGAACAATCAGCGAAGCAATCCGAAGTCAAGAAGCTTGAAGAATTGGAGTTCCGCGCCAAACTGAAACCCCTTTTTTGCTTTGCTTTATTATTTTCCATCTTTTTTTTTGCTTATCTCGGCCATGTCATTTGTTTTATTCACACATGATTGTGTACAATGCAACACTTTTATTTAGCTAAGCCCTCTTCATATGGACTTTCTGTACTAGCGCATGAGCTAGCTTAAACGACCCTATACATTTCATGCCGCAATCTTTATTTATTTACAATTTTCTTGTTTATGGCTCGTAACCTTATTATTTCTTGAGTCATTTTTTTAGTTTAAGCTTGTGATGGTATGGAACATTTTCTGAAATGTCACAGTTTAAACTCGTAAGATATTGGAGCAAAATTTATTTATTTTTATTCTAAGTGCCACAGTTTAGACTCGTAAGTTTATTGGAGTGATTTTGTTTATGCCACAGCTTATACTCGTGAGTTTATTGGAGAGACATTTTATGTGCCCCAGTTTATACTCATCAGGGTATGGAGTACGCTTGATGATTTGTTTTCTTTGCATCACAGTTTATACTCGTAAGTCGTTGGAGTAACTAAATTTTTTGTGCCCCAGTTTAGACTCGTGAGGGTATGGAGTGTGTTTGGTGATTTTTATTTTGCATCATAGTTTAGACTCGTAAGTTGTTGGAGTATATTTGTTTTTTATGCCATAGTTTATACTCGTGAGGTATTAGAGTGTATTTTTTTGGTTGCCCCCGTTTAGGCTTGTGAGAGTATGGAGTGTATATATTTTTTGGGTGCCCCAGATTGGACTAGTGAGGGGATGGAGTGATTTTGTTTTCGTGAGCCCCAGATTATACTCATGAGGGTATGGAGTATGTTTGATGATTTTTTTCATCACAGTTTAGACTCATAAGTTGTTGGAGTATATTTTTTTGGGTGCCCCAGTTTAGACTCGTGAGGGTATGGAGTGTAGTTTTCATTCTATCACAGTTTAGACTCGTAAGTTTATTGGAGTTTTTTTTTGGGTGCCCCAGTTTAGACTCGTGAGGGTATGGAGTAATATTTTTTCCTATCACAGTTTAGACTCGTAAGTTTATTGGAGTGTATTTTTTTGGGTGCCCCAGTTTAGACTCGTGAGGGGATGGAGTGATTTTGATGATTTCTTTTCTTTGCATCACAGTTTATACTCATAAGTCGTTGGAGTAATTAATTGTGTTGTACCACAGTTTATACTCGTGAGGTATTGGAGTATGTTTGATGATTTTTTTTATCACAGTTTAGACTCGTAAGTTGTTGGAGTAAAAAAAAATTGTGTGCCCCAGTTTATACTCATAAGGGCGTGGAGTACGTTTTGATGATTCTTTTTTTCCATCACAGTTTAGACTCGTAAGTTGTTGGAGTAAAATTTGTTTTGTCACAATATTTTTAAATTAAGTGCACAGTGACAACTAATGTGGCAATGTTCGTATTGCAAGCATTAGTGCAAAATCTATATCATTTCTATTCAGATTGCACTCGTCTCCTACAATGAAAAAATTGTGATGAGACAAGAACGTTTGTTTCCTTGCATCATCATATTAAAAATGCACCCGGTGAAATAGGCATAACCATAATATAAAGAAACGACGGTCATGTACATCCTTTTTTTATAAAGACTAAACAACATTTCCCTACATATTTCACCTAGGAATAAACCTTTCAACGAGTTCTAAGATAACCGGTTATGTTGGAATGTCGCCTGTAAACCTCGAAGCTCGCATAGGCATCCAAGCATGCATACTTGATCTGGTCATGGTCCAGGTTGGACTTCTCCCATTGACTGACAGTGATGCTCTTGTCCTTGTTAAGACTTATGTTTGCAACCTTCTTTGCTAGCTTCTCTAATGAAGCCAAATTGCCTGCTTTTTGGTTAGGAACCTTGATACCCAGTCCCTGCACATCAACAGATTTTCTGATACCCAAGTTATAGAACTTGAGTTTTTCTATGTCATTGCCAATGGCCGCACCCGCGAATTCGACTGTGTCATTGTCAAGGAAGTTGCTGGAGGGATAAAACTCTTGGCATGAGCCTGGTATAGCTGGTAAATTAGGCAATGCTTGCCCACACAAAGCTGCAAGACAGCAGCACGTTGTGGCTCTTGATTAGAGAGAACAACTTGTTGCTCAAGTGGAAGATTCTTACGCTCTTTGCTGTGAACATATCTAGTGTATTCGCAGTCAAGGCCAACAACACGCCACTTGGCGTGATTAAGATACTTTTTCCAGATGAACCTGATGAAGGCAACAACTGTTGAAGGGTTGCTAGTCACCGTAGTATGAATTCTTATACCGCCCTTGCTAATATGAAAAAGGCGGTCTGGGTAATTGTTGTCCACAATCTTGGGGAATTGGATACAGACTTTGCCAACCTTAATATTGTGAAGGTTGACATGGCGAGCATTTCTTCGCTGACGTTGAGGGCATATCGACTCAAACGAAGTCAGGGAGGAATCATATACAACGGGTGTTGATGACAACAAGGGACTTGACAATGTTGATGTTGGGTTCACATGACATGTTTCATGGGAATTGTGGTGCTTTTGCTTGCATTCAAGGGGAAACTTGAGAACCGTCTCAGAGCATTCTCCAATGGATTTATCGACCAGCGAAAGAATAGGCTCTGAAGGATCAGCTTGAAGTTTATTCTGAACCTTTGACGTCCCTCCATGGAGAAACGATGAGGAGGGCAATATGATCATGCTGTTGCCTCCATTCATTGGTTTCTCATAGTGGAGTTTGTCCATTGTCTTCCCTTTCCCTTCTTTGTCTACCCTCATACCTCCCCCAAACTTGAGTGGAGAAAATACTTCCATTCCTTGGTCATGTTCAGTTGGTGGTGCACTCATAGTACCCAGATGCTGATTTGTTGAAGTCGCACATGGACCAACTGGCACATCCAGCCTAATGTCTCCAATGCGGAGTGTCACAGACTACGGCACTTGACCTTCCATACCTCCGAATAAAGAGAACTCTATGTTAGTTTTCTTTGAGTTTATTTTGCGTACACAATGTTTATATACTTCGTGTACTTTAAAAATCCATATGTTGCAATCCTATGTTGGAATTCAAAGATGACGTGAGAAATACGTCCCACCGGGCGTGCCAGAATCTGATGACGGGAAAATGGCGGATGTGAGAATACGCGCCCACGTCATTGATACAGAATGCATACAATAAAAATAGGATCAAACATTGCAGGTACTTTATTTCCAGAACTCTTACATTTACATAAAAGATCTGTTTACTACATCTCCATAGAGAAAACCCCTGATTAAGAATTCCAACATATCTATTACATAGGATTGCATCACATTCCTATTACAACATTCTACAAGAGAGATCCTCCTCGCGGTCGACGACGAACTCCTGCTTGGTGAGCTTGAAGTTTGTTTCATGCAAATACTCCTCCATCATTTCATGTGTGATGTTGGGAATATATTTTCCTAGCATGCAACCATTTGTGTGTGTTCAACCTCATGTATATGCAGAATGCAGGTTGATTTTGGCTACACATAGTTTTATCCTATGTTTGGCATATAGGATATGTTCATATTTTCTTTGGGAATTTTATATGACATCTTTGGTTTTGGTGGCATGGACATATGTGACATGCCAATTTTAACAAGTTTTGCATCATCACATTACTACTATCATCGCGTAGCACTGGTATGGTGCCCGCGTGTAGCGTAACGGACTGAAGCTTTCTAACACAATCTTGATGCTTTCTGTGGTGCATGTGATATGTGCCATGTTTTGCTGATTTTGACTTCACACGGTATCAAAACTAACAACGCGGTGCAATCATATGACACACCCGTATAGCTTGACCCGAATGGAGTTTGCAAGTGGAGTTTGCTTATGATATTTTTTATTTGTTTAAAGCCTATGTGGGCTACATGAAATATGCTTTATCATGTATTTTGCATGACTTTTATATGCATATGTGGATGTGGAGTGAACTTATTTTTATTAAGTTCTGCTTTACATGTACTACTACTAACACCGCGTGGCACTAAGGTAATGCCCGCGTGCAGCGTAACCAAGCAAAGGTTTATGGAGCAATTATGGTGTTGCATGAGTCATATGACATCTATCATTTTTGTTTATGTTTGTACCTTACATGGTATTAGCACTAACTCCGCATAGCGTCATTTCATTGGCGCTTGTGTGTAGCACAACCCAAGTAAAGTGAGTTTGTGATATCCATTTGTGATGATGCTAATAGTTTAGGCTCTTATAGCATTGGAGCATGTTTGTAACATCTTTTATATGATTTTGGCCAAAATATGTGGCATGATTGTTTTATTTAAATTTATCTTACTTGTATTACTACTAACACCGCGTAACACGAATATCGTGTCCGCGTGTAGCGTAACCAAGTAAAATTGGTTTATGACGTGCAATTTTGATGATGCTAATAGTTTAGGCTCTTATAGCGTTGGAGCATTTCATGACATATTTGACTTTGGCCAAAATATGTGGCCCGAATGTTTTGCTTGATTTTATCTTACTTGTATTACTACTAAC
The DNA here is from genome assembly GCA_963921465.1 of Triticum timopheevii. Taxonomy (NCBI): domain Eukaryota; kingdom Viridiplantae; phylum Streptophyta; class Magnoliopsida; order Poales; family Poaceae; genus Triticum; species Triticum timopheevii. Next base: position 630,852,936 of record OY997274.1, on the reverse strand, counting down.
ACCGCGTAGTGTTAAGATAATGCCCGCGTGTAGCGTAACCAGGTAAGATTGGTTTTTATGATGCAATTTTGATGATACTAATAGTTTAGGCTCTTATAGCGTTGGAGCATTTTTAATCCATATGAGGGATTGTCTTATGACATGTGGGTTAATTTCCTACATGCAATTGTATTATCACCAGTTTTCCTGTAGTCTAAAACATATCATATATGGACATGTGACTAAGCGAAACTGGTCGAACATTTATATGATTTTGCATTTCAAGTGCATGAGAGTATTTATCAGGTTTCACTTCACTTGTATTAGTACTAGCATCATGTAGCAATATCGTGCCCATGCGTAGCATAACCAGATGAAGTATGTTGATTTCTTCTTGCTTGTATTATCACCAACATAGCATAAACTATACTCATATTTTGCATGGACATGACAAAGTCTATGACAACTGTCGGTTCAAGTTTAGCTATATAGGACTAAACTATATATATATTATCGTCAAGTTTATTTGGGACTTTTCCATATTGCGAGCGCACTATGTTTTGCCTAGTGCAAATCAATAGAAAAATCATCTATCAAGCAACTTAATTTGTTTCTATTCTTAATTTGTATCAACATGGGATGCAAGACCACCATAAGACAAAATAAGATGGATGTAATTTGTTCTTGAGTAAATTCTGGCCTTGACTTGTATCAACATGGTGATGCAAGATCACCATGAGACCAAACCAAGACTGGGCATATTTTTATTCTTGAATTGTGTCAACATGGGATGCAAGATCACCATGAGACCAAAACAATAATGACTTAATTTAATCTTGGTTTGTATCAACAAAGGATGCTAGATGCCGTGAGATCAAACAAGATGTGCCATGCGAAGTGACATAGAACACCCATAGTACTTTGGGACATATGGTGCAAGAGGAATGCATCAAGAAAGGAGCAGGAAGGTTGCCATGTATTCTCACCTTGCCTTGGTTTTTTTGTACGTGTGATGCGGATGAGCAACGCCGGCGTGTAGGAGCTTGTGGGCGGTGCAGATGACGAGCAGTGCGGCCGACGACGTATGTGGACGGCGGCGAACGAACGGCGACGACGGCGGCGAGCGGATGGCCGGCAACGACGGCAGCGAGCAGATGGCCGGCGACGACGGCGACGGCGAGACGAACAAACGGCGACGACGGCGGCGAGCGGATGACCGACGGCGACGATGACGGTGAGACGAACGGCCGGCGAGTGGCGCAGCGTATGTACGTGTGTGAATAATGGATGGATGAATCGTTCACGATGAGCGAGCAGTGTATGAATCGATGATGAGCCAGCGATGGATGTCGTGAGCAGCCTTGGCAACGTTGTTCTAGCTGGTATTTATAGAAGAGGAGAGAGCAGGCGAGGCCTTCGGCTGGACGCGCTCACGTCTTGCAATCATGGGATCGTGGGGGTTTGCCCACGTTCTAGTTTAATCGTGCAGGAAACTTGGCCGAGTGTCTTTCTTCTATACGATCAGTTTTTTTTAATGGGCCTTGAGAGTTTAGTTGGATGGGCCAGCTGACTATAATACGTTTAATGCATGCAGGCCATACGTATTGTGGCCATGGGCCGGCTAATTACTTAATTAGCTTTTAATCTTGCCGCATAATTAATCTAGGCATAACACATGCATGCATGTAGGAGCTCGTACATGCACCCATGCATCTACGTATCTATTTCGTATAAGTGCACTTGGTCAGATTTAGACTATGGAGAAGCATTTTTTCACTGATATATAATTCATGACGACTTGCCATTTTTTTATACATTGTCGCGCGTTATGTCATTGTACGTGAACATTATTATGCTAATATTTTTTTAGCGATGACAGAATAATGCTCATAAGTATGATATAGCATTTTGGCAATATTAGCGTCGTCTATGAAACTTTGAATTTGTGTCGACGTTGGAATTTCGCGGTTGATGATGGCATATGTGTATGAAAGTCATGTGTCCTCTAATTTATGCGATGATATTGTTCCATCTTTTTTATTTCCGGGTCTGTTGTTTTATATTGAGCGGCGTCACGGGAATTCATCATGATATTTTTTTTATCCGCATATTCGGCAACTCAGTATTTTTTTATTTTATGTAAATGATTTTATTTTAATAATATCTAAGCACCGTGTTTCACTTTGGCCGAAATCGGTGTCAACATCTACATATCCGTATCACCAAGCTTGCCTTCCACGCCAAGTAAAGTACCTTCCGGACACGAGCCGGAGTCTTCAATTTTGTATCTTCGTAGTCTTGGAGTCCGGCGGACGTTGATAGTTCGGCTGTCCGAACACCCCCTAGTCCAGGACTCCCTCACTCGTGTCATGCATGCCGCCTCGGCAAACATGCTCGTCTTCCGTTTAGGGCTTCTTCCTTTGTTGCATCGTACCCGTTTGAGTTAATTCATAGTGATGTTTGGACATCTCCTGTTGCAAGTAATACGGTCTTTCTTTATTACCTTGTCATTCTTGACGATTTTTCGCATTATGTGTGGACCTTCCCGTTGCGCCGCAAGTCGGACGTCATGTCCACCCTTGCCGGTTTCTACTCTTTCGTTCGCACGCAGTTTGGTCGACCCATTCTCGCGTTGCAGACAGACAAGGGGAAGGAGTTTGACAACACCGCTGTTCGTAATCTTCTCACCACACATGGCACGATTTTTCGTCTCACTTGCTCGTACACTTCGCAGCAGAACGGTCGTGCTGAGCGCATCCTTCGCACTCTTAATGACTGCGTTAGGACTCTCCTTTTTCACGCCAATGTGCCCCCGCGCTTTTGGCCTGACGCTCTAGCCACCGCTTCTCTCCTCATCAACATCCGCCCATGTCGTACTCGCGGGAACTTTACACCTCACCACCTTCTCTTCGGTGCTCCCCCCTCTTATGAAGGGCTTCGCATTTTTGGCTGCCTGTGCTATCCTAGCATCGCTGCCACTGCGCCTCATAAGCTCGCACCTCGCTCCGTCGCATGCATCTTCCTCGGCTACCCACCTAACACTAAGGGCTACCGCTGCTACGATCCCGTCTCTCACCGTGTTTTCACCTCCCGACACGTTTACTTTGATGAGATGGTCTTCCCGTTTCAGCAGCAGGCACCCCTTGTCGTCTCCTCGCCGCCGGCCACCGGCAGCCCATCGACGACCTCGTCAGGTGGACGAGCCCGCCTGGTTCGTGGACCGCCTCCGGGCTTTGGCGGTCCCCGGGCCCTCCTGCCGGCGCCCTCACCGGCCGACTCTGACGGCGCGGCCGGCGCCCCGCCTTCACCCGCCGCCCCCGACGTGGGCGCCGCGGGGTCGGGTGCCTCCTCCGCCACCTCGATGCCGGCCACCTCGCCGGCTGCCGGTCCGGCCGCCGCCTCCGCCGCCTCGATGCCGCCCGCCTCGCCGGGCCCGCCGCCGGCCGCCTCGCCGGCTCCGTCGCCGGCCGCGACGCCGGCCGCTTCGCCGGCCCCGACGCCGGCCGCCTCGCCGGCCGCGTCGCCCGCAGCCTCGCCGCCGGCCGCCTCGCCGGCCCGGTGGCCCCGTCCAGCCCCGTCACCCGCGCTCGCGCCGGCATTCACTGTCCGAGTCTCCGGTACTCGCGTGACGAGTATGTCCTCGCCGCCTCTGCCGTGGAGCCGTCACCCATTCCTGCGTCCGCCCGCGCCGCCCTCCGTGATCCTCACTGGCTTGTGGCGATGCAGGAAGAGTTCGACGCTCTCCAACGGAACCGCACCTGGACCCTGGTTCCCCGACCTCCTCGCACCAACGTCATCACCGGCAAGTGGGTCTTTCGCCATAAGACCCGCTCAGACGGTTCACTTGAGCGCTACAAGGCTCGCTGGGTGGTCCGCGGTTTCCGCCAGCGCGCTGGAGTTGATTTCACGAAGACATTCGCCCCGGTTGTCAAACCGAGCACGATCCGCACTGTCCTCCAGCTCGCCGTCTCTCGCGGCTGGCCTGTTCACCAGATGGATGTCTCCAACGCCTTTCTCCACGGTCATCTTGAGGAGCAGGTGTTTTGTGATCAACCCACCGGCTTCGTCGACGCTTCCTTTCCCGGCCATGTGTGCCTGCTGTCTCGCTCTCTTTACGGGCTCAAGCAGGCACCCCGAGCCTGGTACCAGCGGATCGCCGGGTTTCTTCAGACACTGGGCTTCAGCGTCACTCGCTCCGACGCCTCACTGTTTGTCTACCGCCACGGTGACACGACTGCATATTTGTTGCTTTACGTCGACGACATCATCCTGACAGCCTCCTCCGCAGCCGTTCTTCAGCAGATTACTCTCCGGCTGCGTGACGAGTTTGCTATTAAGGACCTGGGTGCTCTACATTATTTCCTTGGCATTGAGGTCGTTCGGCGTCCGGACGGTTTCTTTCTTCATCAACAGAAGTATGCATATGAGCTTCTTGAGCGCGTTGGCATGCTCAACTGCCATCCTGTTGCTACTCCTGTTGACACGAAGGCCAAGGTGTCTGCTCTTGAGGGTTCGCCTGCGTCGGATGCTCCGTTCTACCGGTTTATTGTCGGCGCTCGACAGTACTTGACTCTCACCAGACCGGATCTTCAGTATGCTGTACAGCAGGTGTGTCTCCACATGCACGCCCCTCGTGACTCTCACTGGACTCTCGTGAAGCGGATCCTTCGCTACATCCGCGGCACGATGTCCCTCGGGTTGACACTCACGGCGTCCACTTCTCTGGAGATGGTGGCTTACTCCGATGCAGACTGGGCCGGCTGCCCCGATACTCGTCGGTCCACCTCAGGCTACTGTGTCTACCTCGGTCCTTCCCTCGTCTCATGGTCGTCCAAGCGACAACCCACGGTTTCGCGCTCTAGCGCGGAGGCTGAGTACCGAGCTGTGGCCAACGCTGTCGCCGAGTGCACCTGGCTTCGACAGTTACTTCAGGAGCTACATCACGATGTCTCCCAGGCTACGGTTGTCTACTGCGACAACGTCTCTGCGGTGTACCTCTCCGCCAACCCCGTTCATCATCGCCGGACTAAACACATTGAGCTGGATATTCACTTTGTGCGCGAGCAGGTGGCTCTTGCACGCATGCGGGTTCTCCATGTGCCGACCGCTCATCAGTTCGCTGATGTGATGACGAAGGGACTGCCGACCTCTACCTTTGAGGAGTTTCGTTCCAGTATCTGCGTCACTGGCGCCGCTTCGACTGCGGGGGGGTGTTGAGTATATTGTGTACGTGTATATGTGTGTGTAGGACCCACCTCCTGTTTCCTTGTATAGCTGAGGTTGTGGCCCACCTCTGTACTTATATATACGTGCCTGGTGCACCGATCAATACATTGAGATTGCACAGCCCATAACTTGTCCTTCTACACAATATATAAGGTATGCTTGTATCTACTGTTTCCGTTTTGCAGGTGGCAGAGAGAGCTATGTTTATGTGAAGCAACGTTCATATTGAGGATTTGATTAAACAAAAAAGCAAGGTGTTACTGCCCATAATCCTTCCTGCATTAGAAAGAAATACAAAAGGTCACTACAATCAGGCAGTTCAAAGCTTGAGCCTTAATGTTCTCAAAATATTCTTGAACCATGAGCATGTACTGTTTGAGGAACACCTCAAGAAGTTTCGGGACGATGAAGCTCAATAAGCTGTGATACGATTAAAACATGAGGCTACAGGGAAGCACATTCAGGAAATTGCCTTGTCAAATCCACAAGTAGGGAGCCCAAAGGCTCATTCCTGGCTCACTTTTGTATGATCACTTTTTTTTCAGGATTAAGCTAAATCGCTGACATGAACATTTTAAGATGTAGATATGGCCTAAATATGAACCGTGAAGCTTTAGCGCTACTCTTGTGCTTTGTTGGTTGCGAGATCATGAATGCAGTTTCATCATGGGGCGAAGCGAAGGAGGCAAGTTACCTGTCCTGGCTTATATAAGGGTATGTGCTGCAACATGTTAATACACACAGAAAATAAACGAAACACACTTCTGTTGTTGCATTGAAACACAAATGCAATATGCACATGTCTATACCTGATCCCAGTCCTATATTTTATTCAAACTTTGCCTATGTGGATGCCCAAGCCTGATCGAATTAGCATGGTTCAGTTTAGCCCTAACCTATACACTTGAATCAGATAAACATGCAAACATGGCATTTAGAACAGAGGTACAGATGTAAACTCCAAGGTGTAAGCCTGTATTTTACAAAGAAGTGTGTTGTTTTTTCTCTTTTTTTGAGAAAAGAAGAGTGTCTTGTTCAGAAAACATACAATCGGCCCAATCAAGGGTATCACACACATATTATGCCGATCAGCATTTATTCACAAGAAGTTGCACACTACATACTAGCACCTAATAGATCTCACGCCAAGACAATAAATCGTCAAAAAAACACAAGGCAAACAGAAAAAATCTAGACTGACCCTGCTGCTCCTCCTCTGGCCGGCCCTTCATTGGCTGCTGCTCCAAGTGCGCGGACACGAGAGTGCAACCAGTTCTCTTTAAGAAGCCTCCACGCAGACGCAGGACCTCCTCTCCCATGCGCACAGTGAGCAGCTGCTCGTGCACGCCGGCAACCATGCAGGCATCAGTAATCAAAATTACGTTAAATCACTTTTTTCTACATCCACCCAGCTTCCCAATTCAAGCTCGCCATGCATGGCAATGGCATATCAGATAGCAATGTGCTATCTGAACACCATTGAATAACTGAAAACAATAGTCTTCAGTCACCTTACCTGGCACCTGGTGTCTTCGCATATAAATTCTAAATATGCAAGAAAGGTTTTCTGTACTCTCCATGAATTTATCATCAAGTTTGATTCCATACGAGAGTAAGGATAACAAAAAGGGACAAAGGGGCATACTTGATTTGTACTATAAGTGGTTCCTGTGCAAGCTGAAAATTATCAGTGCAATCAAGTCTATTTGTACCATAACTATTCCCTATATATAAATGAATACTTGGAGTTTGTATCTAATACTAAAAATATATCATAGATAATTTTCAGAAAGGTACATTATGTGATAAGTATTATTAAAGAACTGATAGACCATTCAGTTTTCTCTAATGCAATGATTTTTTCAACCATTACCAACGCACAGAACCTTTGACGGTTCAACTCACATTAACCATGTAGTTATTCAGATCAGTGGAGTACCTTGTTGCTGACCATCAGATAAATTTGCAGCTATTCCTCATCGGTCACAGTGTCTGCATGTAGAACGCAATGGGAGCACTCTCTCTCAGTCAATACTTGGAACATTTGTGGTTGTACTCTTTTTTTTTTTGATTGGAACATCTGTTTTTTTTGTGTAAAACACAAAAACCAAACAGCACGCGCGCACACCTAGAAACTGACATCGACGACTCGGCAGAACATGTGGCAACGCCCGCGCTCACCGCTTCCTCGATGTGCTTGATGTGGCCCTCCTCCACCACAAGACGGTTGTGTCGGATGGCATCGGAGTGGTACGCTGCGGCCACCATAGCTGGAGATGGGAAGGTTGCCGTCGCCGCCGCGGCCATCAGTTGTTACAACAGAATCAAAGTAAAATTGTCCTGGAAAAAGCAAATAAAAACAAATGAATCCAGTGACTTGGCTACATGTAGAGAAATATGTATCCAAACTTAAATGTAGAAGTCATATGCAAGAGTAACCGAACTCATATTTGCTCCATACTGACATTTGCTTTGTCTATGCATTGCCGTCGGCCACTTCGCTTGATGCAGCTGCACCTACGGCCACAATGAAACTGCACAAAATAGTTAATCGACCAAAGCATGGGAACAAACACCAATGCGGTCCACACTCCACCATAGTTGGCCGTCGGCAACTTCGCTTGATGCAGCTGCTGCACAAAATAGGTAATCGACCAAAGCATCGGAACAAACACCAATGCGGTCCACACTCCACCATAGTTGGCCGTCGGCAACTTCGCTTGATGCAGCTGCACCTGTGGCCACAATGAAACTGCACAAAATAGGTAATCGACCAAAGCATCCGAACAAACACCAATGCGGTCCACACTCCTCCATAGTTGCGAGCAAGTTCGTAGATTCCGTCGGTGAGGAGAGTGGAGGCCACCAAGAGACACAAACCAACGTCCGTGGCGCCCTCCATTAATCTGCTAGGCCAGGGCGACGGTGAGTGGAGGGCACCGAGCAAGGGAGCTTCGAGCGGCGGCGCACCAGATCAGAGAAGCGTGGGGTGGCCTGGCGGAGGCTCGCAGGTGGCTGGAGGTGGTTGTGCTCAGGTCCAGGGGAGCGCGGCGGGCATGGTCGATGAGCACTTGGAGAGCCGATGACGACGGCAAACCTCGACATAGGTGAATTTCTTAGCAGGAAGAGGTGGCAGTGGGTTCTTAGGCGGCAGCGGAGGCCGTGGGGAGGCTGACCCGGTGGGAGACGTCGGCGGCATTCGGGGAGGTCGGGTCGTCCAGATCTTTTTAACTGTGGGCCGTCCGGAATTGGGAAGAAGGATCGGGTTGGGCTCTTTTTTTTTTATTCCTGGTCTTGTCTAGATTGGAGAACAAGGATCAGGTCGGGCAGCTCTTTTGCCCCGGATATCTTAGCCATCAATCATTATGGTTAACATGAAATTAACGGATATAATCGGGTGACGTATGGAGAACTATGAAAGCCTCCATCCTTTAATATTAGGTAAAGATAAAGTTAAAGATGTAGCCACTGCGGTTGAGGCAGAGGAGTGGGACGATGGCCATTGTCCAGGAGCAGGAGGAGCAGCAGGTAGAGCGGCAACGACGCCATGGCGCATCCAACCGATGGGACGGGAAGGAAGAAAAGTGCAGCTTGGTGAATTGTGATCTGTTGAATGCACTGGTATTACAACCTGGTAGCCAACCACCGGAAATATTTTACAACTCTCCACCAGGAATTAGTTGGGTGTAAAAGGTTACGGGGGTAGCAAAAATGCAGCGTCCCAATCGGGGCCTAAGGTAACATGGCCCGGTGATGGGTTGAATCCAGCCTGAAATCCTATCCGGACACACCTCATGGTGATTGTTCCTATGAATAGTAGGACTAATGCTACCTTCCTGTGGTTGTAGCTGCTGGTTGGGAGAGGAGGTTCAGCAGGCGGCGGCGCCTCCCGCTTTGATTCGGGCAGAGTGGAACTGAACGACCACGACAGTATCTTGTGCAGCCCGGCGGCGGCGCCATTCGCCGTGGAGAAGCCGATTGCGACCTCCTCCCATAGGGTTCTGCGGAGGTCAACGGTTGCATTGACCTGGTACAGGGCATCGCCGATGAGGAGACCGACGGCCAGCAATTTGGTGTCATTGTGGTACTTCACGGTGGCCTCCATCACACTGGACGACGTGAAGTTCTTGCCCGGCCAGGTCGCCGTCGCGTACGCGGATGCTGCCGTGGAGTTGGCGGATCTGACGTCGATGCCGACATGGTTGAGGAAAGCGTCGAACTCCACCGCCACGATCCGGCTCTCGCCTGTCCCGTCCGCGAAGGCCGGGAGGAGGCCGCCGCCGGCACTGCTGCTGCTGTTGCGGGGGACGTCCAACGAAGGGAGATGGCCGAGGAAGAAGGCCATCCTGTTCGGGCTGTCCTCCTTCTCTCGGGTGATCCGGAAGGAGAAGGCGGTGGCGAAGCTAGCAATCTCACCCGTGGCGCCGTTCCATAGAGGCACTTTATACCGGTACGACGCCCGGCTATTTTTGGTCAGCTGGAGCGCTGGTGGACTGATGAGTGCGTCGCCGGCAACGAGGATCGACGTGCCGGCAGTGAGGTCGGAGAAGTCGAGGCTGAAGGAGAGCGAGAAGGCCCAGCGTGGTGCTTGGTAGAGGCATAGCAACGACACAAGGACTAGTGTGGTAGTCGGACGACAGGGAGAGGCCATGGCTTGGCCGTGGTACTTCGGAAGGAGCTATAGGAACCTTGAGGAGGAGCATCGTCTATATCTATATTTATACCAATATAAAAAGACCCAAATAGGCAGATCCAATTAATCTCAATCATCAAATCATATCAATCCAACGACTTAGATTGCTTCAATGGTGAGCTCTCAACATGTTAAGCGTGTAATTGATAGCATACCAAATATCAATATTTATATTAATCTCATAATTAACACGTAATTCATATCCTACCTAATCTCAACGTGCAGTTAATTTTCTCCCTAATATCAGTGTGGTGGTCGGACGATGGCGAGAGGCCATGGCTTGGCCGTGGTGCTTCCGAAGGAGATATAGGAACCTTGAGGAGGAGCATCATATAAAACAAAATAGGAAAGGGGATCTAGTAGGGGGTAGTTAGTTATCAAGGTCAAATTTAGAGTGCAGGATGTAGCACACGAAAGGAACTAGAGAGCCAGCAGATTAATGGCGTTGTCACTGGAATTTGGTAGGTACAATGCCCGGACGAAATGAAGCTGATGGAAATGGAAAAGGCTCTTCCTCAAACACCGAAGCTGAGACAAAATGAAAATTATCTTATGGAGGTGACAAATTTCAAAGAGGATCAGTACAAGCGAGCCTAATTCATCCACAACCTGTGGTTAGAAAGATTAATGCATATATTGACTTTGTTGTGTTAAATAATTGCAGGTCGACTTGCCTTACTAGGTGCAAGGAGCCAAGGACGAAGCATCAACCCGAAAGTGGTCTCCGCCACCGATGGGGTCGGCTCTCAGAGCATCTCCAGCCGCCCCCAATAGCCCCCCCGGCGACTTTTTCGGCTCCGGCGCCAAAAAAACGGCTCAGTCGTGCCCCCCAGGACGACGAAAAGCGCCGGTTCGGCCCTTTTTTCCGCCCGGCGGCCGCAGGCCGAACCCGGCGCGCTGGGGGGCGCTTGAGGGCTCCGGCGCAAGGGAAAAGCGCGGCTGGCCCACGCAGTCAGGTGAAATTCAAGATTTTCTTCCCCGACTCGCCTCCCACCCCCCGCGCTCTCGGTCGCCACTAGGTATATCCCGGCGCCGCCCCGCCGCCCTTCACCGGTAGATAGCCATTCCCCGCCGGAAAAATAGCAGAGGTTCTCCGCGGCGGCCCCTCCGACACCACCTGGGCGTTTCCAGCCGCCGTTTCCGGCCGCGGAGGGGCAGTTTAGCGGCGGGTGCATGCCCACCACGCGCAGGGTGTTCAGCTATTTGCCTGCCTCGGCGATGGACTCGGATGACGAGGAAGTGCTCGCCGCGCTGCTGGAGGAGGAAGCCGAGGCCGACGTCCAGGAAGAAGAGCATCTCATGGTGCTCGCCGCCCTCGCCCAGCTACTGGCGAGCAATGAAAAGCCGCGGCGAGGTGGCTCGGCGCCGGGGCGGGTGAAAGAAAAGAACCGGCATCGTCTCGAAGGCTACTGCATGCTCTACTCCGACTACTTCGCCGATGATCCATTTCACGGCGACTGAACATTTCGGCGCCGTTATCGGATGAGCAGAAAGCTTTTCCTCCGGATTGTGAATTCCATCCGGGAGTTTGACAACTACTTAAAATGCAAGATGGATTGCACCAGCAAACTTGGATTTACCTCCATCCAGAAATGCACGACAGCGATGAGGATGCTTGCATAGGGAGCTCCCGGTGACTCACATGACGACTATGGGCGCATGGCCGAGTCCACCAGCCTAGAGTGTTTCTACAAGTTCTGTTGGGTAGTGGTGGCAGTGTTTGGACCGCAATACTTGAGAACACCCAATGCGAAAGACACTGCTCGGATCCTAGCACAGAATGCAGCAAGAGGATTTCCTGGGATGCTTGGAAGCATCGACTGCATGCATTGGAAATGGAAGAATTGCCCATTTACTTGGCAGGGGATGTACAAAGGCGCCAAAGGCGGTTGCAGCGTGGTACTTGAGGCGGTGGCCACATAGAACCTCTGGATTTGGCACTCCTTCTTTGGTATGCCAGGAACTCACAATGACATCAACCTGATGCAGTGCTCTCCTGTCTTTGCCAAGCTTGTTGAAGGTCATTCTCCTCCGGTGAACTTCGAGATCAATGGGCGGCACTACAACAAGGGGTACTATCTAGCTGATGGCATCTATCCGAGATGGTCGACATTTGTGAAGACCATCAAAAACCCTGTGCCTGGAGGCAAGAACGCCTGGTTTGTGAAGATTCAGGAGGCTTGCAGGAAGGATGTCGAGCGGGCATTTGGTGTGCTCCAATCTCGATTTGCTGTTGTCCGGTACCGCGCTCAGACCTGGTCGAAAGATCAAATGTGGGAGATCATGACCTGATGTGTCATCTTGCACAACATGGTCATTGAGAGCGAGCAGGAAGAGCCAGTGTTTGACACTGAACCATACCACAGGCAGGGTCCTCTTGCCCAAGTTGATCACCAGCTACCGGCAACCTGGACTGCCTACCTCAGTATGCGTCAGGAGATCCGAGACCCACAGGTGCATTATCAACTGCAGCAAGATCTGATAGAGCACCTATGGAGGCTCAAGGGCGACACCGGGCGCGACATGTGATGAAATATGAGTTTTTATTTGTTGAACTATATAATTTGTATTGAACTATTTGTTGTTGTACTATTTTGTTGAAGTATTTGAATTTTCTGTGATGAAATATGTGATAAAAAATATTTATGTTGAACCATGCCGAGTATGGGCCTATTCTCGCCCATATGGACCTTTTTCGCTGAAATGGGGCATCAAAAGTGGGCCAAAATCGGCGACTGGGGGCGAGCTGGTGGCGATGACTGGGTGCAAAACCGCCCCCAGCACCGAACGAATTGCCGGCTCGCCCCCAGGGAGCGATTTTTATGCGCCCTGGGGGCCGAACGGCTGGAGATGCTCTCATAATACCGATGCAGCAATCTTCTCAGATTCACGTCGCTTGGGTATTGGACTTGTCATCCGTGACCACCTGGGAATGGTACAGGCTGCCTGCAGGTGCTATGTGGACCATATTGAAGACCCTGAAGCCAGAACTTGCTGAAGGACCATATTGAGGACCTACAAGCCAGAACTTGCTGAAGCTATAGCTCTGCGCCATGCCTTACTTATTATTCACCGAAGCTGCTGGCTTTCAAATCCATTATTACGGCATCTGAGTGATCAATAAAGTGAATAACTTGACAGCTGACAGATCTCAAATAGGTGCCATAATATATGATATTAAAAGTAGGGCTCCCATGTTTGAATCTTGTGTGTTCATTCATGTTAACCGTTCATGTAACGAGGCAGCTCATGTTCTTGTTAGGTCTGTAGAACATGACCCTGGGTCATGCTGGTTTACTGTAGTACCTGATGTAATCAGGACCATCATTTGTACTAGACAGTTGCAGAATGAATAAAATGCAGCCGCCCATTGTCTAAAAAAAAGTGGCATTTGGTGCAGGAATGTGGGCCTTATCTTTTCCTCAAGTGCCGCTACATCCTGAGCCTTTGGAGCTTTGTCATTGAGAAATTCAACATTAATGCTATGGACACGTCCTCATGCCATTTGGTGGACTTCGTTGAGGCTTGGTGGGCGAGACGATGGAGGGGTTGTACGTCTGCACGTCCTCATCCAATCTGCATCGATGACATCTTGCAGCTGCGAGAGGATGGAGGTGTTGTACTTTCCGAAGGTCACTCCAGCCGTCATGTATAAATAATCCTACACCTACGTACCCATCTAAACTTACCTAAACTTCCTAATCTAAGAGAATCTCCAGCCGTTGGGCCTCAGAAGGCACTAAAAATCGCCGCCTGGGGCCGTACCAGCGCTAACCGCGTGCTGAAGGCGTGATGCTTCCTAGACGCCGCGCCCACATTTTTTTTGAAAAACAAAATCCGGCCCCACATTCGGACAAACAAGGCGCAAATCCAACCAAACTTCGGCGAGTTCGTAACATATATAAAATAGTTTACAAAAGACGAAAAAACACTACTAGACCCGTCGTCGCCCTCGCCGTTCCTCGCCGTCCGCCGCCCTTGAAGCTCTTGATATCTACTACACAACCTTCTTCTTGTAGACGTTGTTAGGCCTCCAAGTGCAGAGGTTTGTAGGACAGTAGCAAATTTCCCTCAAGTGGATGACCTAAGGTTTATCAATCCGTAGGAGGCGTAGGATGAAGATGGTCTCTCTCAAACAACCCTGCAACCAAATAACAAAGAGTCTCTTGAGTCCCCAACACACCCAATACAATGGTAAATTGTATAGGTGCACTAGTTCGGCAAAGAGATGATGATACAAGTGCAATATGGATGGTAGATATAGGTTTTTGTAATCTGGAAATATAAAAACAGCAATATAACTAATGATAAAAGTGAGCATAAACGATATTGCAATAGTAGGAAACAAGGCCTAGGGTTCATACTTTCACTAGTGCAAGTTCTCTCAACAATAATAACATAGATAGATCATATAACAATCCCTCAACATGCAACAAAGAGTCACTCCAAAGCCACTAATAGCGGAGAACAAACGAAGAGATTATGGTAGGGTATGAAACCACCTCAAAGTTATTCTTTCGGACCAATCTATTCAAGAGTTCATACTAGAATAACACCTTAAGACACAAATCAACCAAAACCCTAATGTCACCTAGATACTCCATTGTCACCTCAAGTATCCGTGGGCATGATTATACGATATGCATCACACAATCTCAGATTCATCTATTCAACCAACACAAAGTACTTCAAAGAGTGCCCCAAAGTTTCTACTGGAGAGTCAAGACGAAAACGTGTGCCAACCCCTATGCATATGTTCATGGGCGGAACCCGCAAGTTGATCACCAAAACATACATCAAGTGGCACGTGATATCCCATTGTTACAACAGATAAGCACGGCAAGACATACATCAAGTGTTCTCAAATCATTAAAGACTCAATCCGACAAGATAACTTCAAGAGGAAAACTCAATTCATCACAAGAGAATAGAGGGGAGAAACATCATAAGATCCGGCTATAATAGCAAAGCTCGCGATACATCAAGATCGTGCCATAGAGAGAAGATGAGAGAGAGAGAGAGAGAGATCAAACACATAGCTACTGGTACATACCCTCAGCCCCGAGGGTGAACTACTCCCTCCTCGTCATGGAGAGCGCCGGGATGATGAAGATGGCCACCGGTGATGGATTCCCCTCTGGCAGGGTGCCGGAACGGGCTCCCGAGAGATTTTTGGTGGCTACAGAGGCTTGCAGCGGCGGAACTCCCGATCTATCTTGATATTCGATTGTTTTAGGGTATGTGGACTTATATAGGTGAAAGAAGTTGGCCGGGAGAGCCTTGAGGGGCCCACGAGAGTGGAGGGCGCACCCAGGGGGGTGGGCGCGCCCCCTATCTTGTGGCTTCCTCGATGCTCCCCTGGCTTGCACTCCAAGTTTCCTGGGTCACGTTCGTTCCAAAAATCACGCTGCCGAAGGTTTCATTCCGTTTGGACTCTGTTTGATATTCCTTTTCTTCGAAACACTGAAATAGACAATAAAACATCAATATGGGCTGGGCCTCCAGTTAATTGGTTAGTCCCAAAAGTAAAATAAAAGTGTATAATAAAGCCCGTAAACATTCAAAACACATAATAATATAGCATGAATGCTTCATAAATTATAGATACGTTGGAGACGTATTAGCATCCCTAAGCTTAATTTCTGCTCGCCTCGAGTAGGTAAATGATAAAGAAAGAATTTATGAAGTGTGAATGCTAGAAGGTGCACAAGTTTGATCAATGATAATTTCAATCACCTTTTCTAGCATGATTATAAGTCATAATTGTAGTCCATCTCATCAAACTTCTCACGAGCGAGCAACAAGCAATTCACATGTTAAAGCATAGACCATAAAACTAGCAAACTTCTTTCTTAGTTATCAAACAATTGCAATTCATCTTATTTTCAGGAAGGGTCTATGTCAGAGCTTTGATCTAGCGAACTCCACATACTCAACTATCATATAGTCTTCTACAATTGCTAACACTCACGCAATACTAATGGTAATGGAGTTTTAATCGGACACTGAGAAAGATAGGGGCTTATAGTGTTGCCTCCCAACGTATTCACCTTTGGATGATGTCAACAATAATAGTTCATGCTAACTTACATCCAATTGGATATATATATCAGGATCTTCCCAACACGAAGTGATTGCCCAAGGATAAAATGAAAAAGGAAAAGGTCAAGATCACCTTGACTCTTGCATAAAAGTAAAAGATAGGCCCTTCGCAGAGGGAAGCATAGGTTGTCATGCACTTTTATGGTTGGATGCACAAAATCTTAATGCAAAAAACGTCACTTTATATTGCCACTTGTATATGGACCTTTATTATACAGTCTGTCGCTTTTATTGCTTCCATAACAAGATCGTATAAAGCTTATTTTCTTCACACTAATAGATCATACATATTTAGAGAGCAATTTTTATTGCTTGCACCGATGACAACTTACTTGAAGGATCTTACTCAATCCATAAGTAGGTATGGTGGACTCTCATGGCAAAACTGGGTTTAAGGATATTTGGAAGCACAAGTAGTATCTCTACTTGGTGCAAGGAAGTTTGGCTAGTATGAGGGGGAAAGGCAAGCTCAACAAGTTTGAATGATCCATGACAATATACTTTAACTGGGATGTGCGAAAACATAACCCATTACGTTGTCTTCCTTGTCCAACATCAACCTTTAGCATGTCATACTTAATGAGTGCTCCCAATTATAAAAGATGTCTAGGATAGTGTATTTATCTATGAAATCTCTCTTCCTTCAATATTCTTTCATGAATTGTTCAAATGACCAATACAATGCTTGCTAACCTTCAATAAATTCACAACCTCTATTTCTTATATGTGAAGTCATTACTCCCCATGGAATAAGCAAATGAAACATATATAATTTCAGATTTATGACATTCAACTCATTCAACCATTTACTCATAGGATATAAGTGAAGAACACGAGTAAATGACAAACTACTCCAAAAAGATGTAAGTGAAGAACAATGAGTAGCTAAATAATTATGCAACTATGTGAAGATTCTCTCTCATTTAAGAATTTCAGATCTTGATATTTTATTCAAATAGCAAGCAAAGCAAAATAAAATGACATTGCAAGGATAGCACAACTCATGTGAAGAAGCAAAAACTTAGGCTCAATCGATACTAACCGATACTTGTTGAAGAAGAAAGGTGGGATGCCTAACGGGGCATCCCCAAGCTTAGATGCTTGAGACTTCTTGAAATATTATCTTGGGGTGCCTTGGGCATCCCCAAGCTTTAACTTTTGTGTCTCCTTAATTCCTCTCATATCATGGTTTCTCTTTTTGTCAAAAGCTTCATCCACACCAAACTCAACAAGAACTCGTGAGATAGGTTAGTATAAACCAATGCAAAACCTTATCATTTTCTACTGTAACAAATCACTAAAATTATTATTCAACATTGCATACTAAATGCCTCTGCATATTTAGTACTCCTATCCTCAAATAGAACCATTAAACAAGCAAGCATATGCAAACAATGCAAACATAACAGCAATCTGCCAAAACAGTATAGTCTGTAAAGAATGCAAGATTCATCATACTTTCCTAACTCCAAAAATTATGAAAGAAAATTCCCACTGTAATAAATTTATCATAGCTCAATATTCAAAAAGTTTCAACATTATAACTTTCTCTGACTTTTCTATTTTCAAACAGCAACATGTATACTAGCAAAATAAGGATGGCAAAGGCTATCCTTGACATTGAAACTAAAGATGCAAAACATTAATCTAAATAACAGCAAGCAAATACTAACAAAAGAAAATGACGCTCCAACCAAAACACATATCATGTGGTGAATAAAAATATAGCTCCAAGTAAAGTTACCGATAAACTAGGACGAAAGAGGGGATGTCTTCCGGGGCATCCCCAAGCTTAGGCTCTTGGTTATCCTTGAATGTTACATTGGAGTGCCTTGGGCATCCCCAAGCTTAGGCTCTTGCCACTCCTTATTCCATAGTCCATCGAATCTTTACCCAAAATTTGAAAATTTCACAGCACAAATTTCAACAGAAAACTCGTAAGCTCCGTTAATATAAGAAAATAAAACAACCACTTAGGTACTGTAATGAACTCATCTATATATTAACATGCGTTCATAAAGAGTTGGAAAAAAAAGTTGGAAACAATAGAATATATGCACGTACCTGGGGATATGTTCTTCGGTCACGTGTACGTGCATAAACATAGATGGACACAGGCAACCAAATTACGTGTAATAGGTAGATACGTGCAAGGCTACAATCCCATCAATTATGCACCATCAAGGAAACGTAGACTAGATGGAGATCCATATTTTGGCAGTTAAGGATTCTAACAAAGGTATGCACGGTGTACAAGAGGAATACCACACGACATCCTCAGCTTTGAAGTTTCGTCCATATATAGGACACCGCCCTTGACCCAGACGTACACCATGACTAAGACGGCCTCTACCCGGCGTCTCCATCGCGAGCGTGCACGGCTGCTCGATGCTCGCGTCAGACACAACAAAGTGCAGCTACTCCAAGAGGCCGGCCTCAGACGCAGGCATGTAGGACAATGTGGGCGGGACTGCAAGCCGCCGTCCCGTGGGCATGCAGAGGACGAGATGTCCAACTGCAACACGGCCTTAGCCAGGGAAGCTGACGGCCGGAAAGATGAGACCTGGGTGCACGCTGGCCCCGGCCTCGAACAAGGTCAGACAACAACAACGCTGGTGCCAGGCCGCCACCACCGATCCTTGGCCCCGCTATCTAATCTATTCATGATCGCACGTACATCCATGGCATTACCTAGCACCATTCAGCAGGATATCAACTATGAATTTCTTAGACTTCAAACCTATATTGTCAACTGCAATTATGTTCTTCATTGGGGGACCATTGTATTCTTGAAAAATGCATACACCTATATATATGGTGTCTTTTTCTTAGATATACGTGATGACAAGACAAACCTGATTCCATTGTGATTGATTATCGCAGCGGACGGCGCAAAAAAATAGCCGATGTTGTACGTGCATGTTGAGGTCGCTGGAGCCAGCTATATTCTTGGATCCATTAGAAGATTGGATAAGCGTGTCACTGATGTATACAAGGCATCAGCAAATAGTATTCCACCAGTGTAAGTTATCTCGCATCTAGATTTTGTGCATGGTCAGAAAACTGGAGAAGCACACAAATTAAAGGTTATTCGGTGGGAACTAGAAGCCGGGTTGGATCTGAACATGGCAGCAACCCCTGAAACGACCAAACATAAATTATGTGATGAGCTCCAGAGATGATAGTGATCTAGCACCGGCACAGAAGACGAGCACACAAGGTGTCCTGAATCTACGTCAAGGTCTATGGTGTCGAAAGCCCATGATTCGGGTCCACTATGCTGTTATCGATTTCGTGATAGGCAACAAAATTTGATGACCGTAGCGAGGATGGAGGGCAACCCCAAACACCACCAACACAGGCGCAAGCCTGGCATGCCACAAATGACCTTGGAGGATTTGACGACTCACTGTGTAACTGCAATTTGCATCCCTTGCACTCCCATTATTTTCTAATCGCATGATTTGACCCCATGTTTACAAATGGAGGTCCATCAAAAGAATTGTTTGAACCAAACGCCCAAGGTATCAGGTTGGTTAAAATAGATTGTGTTCTTTCCTCATGCATTTCTATACGATCTAATGAAGGCATGCACACACATGAGGTAGTAGTAGACGCATGATATGAAGACATAGTAATTAGTTCTAGGAAAGAAATCAGTCCATGGGAGCAATAAGGATGACTAAAGCACCACACCGAATACATGAATCTATCTACAAGTCACCATACTAATAGTAAACAATTGATAGGAAAAGAAGGCATTACATTTGTCATCGGCGTCTAGCACTAAAAAACACCCAAACATGGCATGTGGTAGGAGGTTCAGAAAGAAAACACAATACAAAAAATTCCATAAGCACGCACGGTACCCGTCAAACACACAGTAAAATATATAAATGAATGGTTATTTTTAGTTAACTATACGTCACTTATCATGGAAAAATCATTGACAAAAAAGGCATGACATTTGTCCACACATGATGAAATATGTATGTGTAAGATTGATCGTGGTAGAATCATTTTTGCATACATTTTGGTTTAACACGAGAAGAGAAGAAGTGGTGCCTAGAATCCATTCATGTTTAGATTTAATTCTTGGTGGAGAATTTCTCAGAAACATATTAGTCTAAAAGAAAAAAAGAGGGTTGATATGATATTAAAGTCTACAAGTTATTTTATCAACAAACAATAATGTAATCGGTACTATACCGATCAAGTTTCCTAGAGACTTGCGTTTGACTTCAGTATATTTATATGATATATGGTTAGTAGAAAATTATTTAAGTCAGATAATACTTGAGAGAGAGGACACATAGTCGGCATGGAAACAAATTCGATACAAAAAAAAATATAGTCAATCTAGCCGCGCAAATGCGCGGGGCACACCGCTAGTTATATATTAATATTGGTGTAATATCTACTGTATTCCAACTTCTCTATGGTTCATACCTCCGATACTACTCATAGATTCATCAAAATAAGCAAACAACACATAGAAAACAGAATCTGTCAGAAACAGAACAGTCTATAGCAATCTGTATGAAACGTATCCTTCTGGAACTCCAAATATTCTGCCAAATTAGGAAGTCCTAAGACATTTGTGTACCAATCCAGAGCAAAAATAATCAGATCAAAAGCACGTTTCTGTGAATTAACAAAACTAATTTAGTGGGTGCAAAAGTTTCTGATTTTCAGCAGGATCAACACAACTATCACCGTAAGCTATCCTAAAGGTCTTACTTGGCACTTTATTGAAACAAAAGCTATAAAATATGATTAATACAGTAGCATAATCATGTGGACACATGAAAACAGTAAAGGTAAATATTTGGTTGTCTCTCAACAAGCGATTTTCTTTAATGCTTTCTAGATAGGCATGATGATGACAATGATGCTCACGTAAAAGATAAGAATTGAAACATAACGGGAGCATCATGAAGCATATGACTAGCACATTTAAGTCTAACCCTTTTCCTATGCATAGGGATTTTGTGAGCAAACAACTTATGGAAACAATAATCAACTAGCATAGGAAGGTAAAACAAGCATAACTTCAAAACTTGAAGCACATAGAGAGGAAACTTGACATTATTGCAATTCCTACAAGCATATGTTTCTCCCTCATAGTAATTTTCAGTAGCATCATGAATGAATTCAACAATATAACCAGCACCTAAAGCATTCTTTTCATGATCTATAAGCATAGAAAATCTACTACTCTCCACATAAGCAAAATTCTTCTCATTCGGAATGGTGAGAGTATCATAAGAGACTTGAACACTAAAAATTGTTTCCACATTAAAAGAGTAATGTTCAGAAAAAGGGTAATCATAATCATGACAAGTTTTATAAATGTAATCATCACTACTTTTTATAGCATAAGTTTCATCATAAGTAGCAACTTCGTTCTCATCATAATCGATTGAAACCTCTCCCAAGATAGTGGAATCACTAAATAAAGTTGACACTCTTCCAAATCCACTTTCGTATTCATCACAATAAAATTCAACATCCTCCAAAATAGTGGGATCACTACTTCCTAAAGTTGACACTCTTCCAAACCCAGTTTCATCAATATAATCATCATAGGTAAGAGGCATGCTATCATCATAACAACTTTGCATATCAAAACTTGGGAGGCTAAAAATATCATCTTCATTAAACATAGCATCCCCAAGCTTGGGACAAACAGTAATTCCAGCAAATATATTCTCAAATATTTCATCCTCATTAAACATATCTTCCCCAAGCTTGGGCCTTTTCATATCATAAGCATAATCAATCTCATCATTAAAAATATGGATAGCACCAATAGTATAGCAATTATCATCATCACAATGAGTAGTAGGAGTAACTTCATTTGGGAGGGATACCTTTTTACCTTTGTTGCTCCTTCTTTTCTTTTTCTTCTTCACATTATGTGTGGGTTCAACCTTCCTCTTTGAGCTCCTTATTGACGAGATTGGTTGAATAGAAATCTCCTCCTCGTTACCTAATTCATCATAAGAAATAATAGGAGGATATTCGGAAATATCTTCCCTTTCATTAGTATTCTCTTCATCTTCTATTTGCTTTCTTTTCTTTATGTAATTGGCAATATAAGGATTTTCAATGCAATTCACCGCACAATACATATAAATCTTCTCTAGATCAAAGTCAAGAAATCTATCAAGATTAAATTTTGGAACATCCTCAGTTATATGTTTCATTTCTTCATACCCCAAAAGAAGACTAAGCTCTTTATGATGCCCAAGGGTAATCAAGCTATCACAATTTTTGGACATGATTCGATCATGAAACAGTTTGCATTGGAGATTTAAATGACCACGTTCATTGCAAAGTTCACAAGGAGCGCGAAAAATATTGAATTTTTCAGCACAAACATCAAGAGTTTCTTGCAACCCTTTAGTTTCTAAATACTTATGCTTCTTGCAATATCTATTTTCCCTATTTGGAGTGTACTTGCAAACCCAATCTAGTCCACAAAAATCGACATGCTTATAAGAGACATTTTCATCATAACTAGTGCAATCATCATTAGTACTATGGATATTCAAGGAGTTCATACTAACAACATTGCAATCATGCTCATCATTCAAAGATTTCGTACCATGCATTTTAATGCATTCTTCTTCTAGCAATTGAGCACAATTTTTCTTTCCATCATACTCACGAAAGATATTAAAAAAGACGAAGCATATGAGACAAGCTTAACTCCATTTTTTTGTAGTTTTCTTTTATAAACTAAACTAGTGATAAAACAAGAAACAAAAAGATTCGATTGTAAGATCTAAAGATATACCTTCAAGCACTCACCTCCCCGGCAACAGCGCCAGAAAAGAGCTTGATGTCTACTACACAACATTCTTCTTGTAGACGTTGGTGGGCCTCCAAGTGCAGAGGTTTGTAGGACAGTAGCAAATTTCCCTCAAGTGGATGACCTAAGGTTTATCAATCCGTAGGAGGCGTAGGATGAAGATGGTCTCTCTCAAACAACCCTGCAACCAAATAACAAAGAGTCTCTTGTGTCCCCAACACACCCAATACAATGGTAAATTGTATAGGTGCACTAGTTCGGCAAAGAGATGATGATACAAGTGCAATATGGATGGTAGATATAGGTTTTTGTAATTTGAAAATATAAAAACAGCAAGGTAACTAATGATAAAAGTGAGCATAAACGGTATTGCAATGGTAGGAAACAAGGCCTAGGGTTCATACTTTCACTAGTGCAAGTTCTCTCGACAATAATAACATAGATAGATCATATAACAATCCCTCAACATGCAACAAAGAGTCACTCCGAAGCCACTAATAGCATAGAACAAACAAAGAGATTATGGTAGGGTACGAAACCACCTCAAAGTTATTCTTTCGGACCAATCTATTCAAGAGTTCGTACTAGAATAACACCTTAAGACACAAATCAACCAAAACCCTAATGTCACCTAGATACTCCATTGTCACCTCAAGTATCCGTGGGCATGATTATACGATATGCATCACACAATCTCAGATTCATCTATTCAACCAACACAAAGTACTTCAAAGAGTGCCCCAAAGTTTCTACCGGAGAGTCAAGATGAAAACGTGTGCCAACCCCTATGCATAGGTTCATGGGCGGAACCCGCAAGTTGATCACCAAAACATACATCAAGTGGCACGTGATATCCCATTGTCACCACAGATAAGCACGGCAAGACATACATCAAGTGTTCTCAAATCATTAAAGACTCAATCCGACAAGATAACTTCAAGAGGAAAACTCAATTCATCACAAGAGAATAGAGAGGGAGAAACATCATAAGATCCAACTATAATAGCAAATCTCGCGATACATCAAGATCGTGCCATAGAGAGAACACGAGAGAGAGAGAGAGAAAGAGAGATCAAACACATAGCTACTGGTACATACCCTCAGCCCCGAGGGTGAACTACTCCCTCCTCGTCATGGAGAGCGCCAGGATGATGAAGATGGCCACCGGTGATGGAATCCCCCTTCGGCAGGGTGCCGGAACGGGCTCCCGAGAGGTTTTTGGTGGCTACAAAGGCTTGTGGCATTGGAACTCCTGATCTATCTTGATATTCGATGGTTTTAGGGTATGTGGACTTATATAGGCGAAAGAAGTCGGTCGGGGGAGCCTCGAGGGGCCCACGAGAGTGGAGGGCGCGCCCAGGGGGGTGGGTGCCCCCCTATATTATGGCTTCCTCGATGCTCCCCTGGCTTGCACTCCCAGTTTCCTGGGTCACGTTTGTTCCAAAAATCAGGCTGCTGAAGGTTTCGTTCCGTTTGGACTCCGTTTGATATTCCTTTTCTTCGAAACACTGAAATAGACAATAAAACAACAATATGGGCTGGGCCTCCGGTTAATAGGTTAGTCCCAAAAGTAATATAAAAGTGTATAATAAAGCCCGTAAACATTCAAAACACATAATAATATAGCATGAATGCTTCATAAATTATAGATACGTTGGAGACGTATCAGCTCTACATGCCGAGGAGCCTGTAGAACTGCGTGTAGTCGCCGCCGCCACCGCCGTCGTCGTTGTCGCCTCCTCCGCGGCCGCCATCCCTGCTGCACCCCTGCCCAGGGTCTCCGACGCGCGGCCGGTTGGATGGTTCAGGGGCGTCCTCGTCCTCGTCGCTGTCGAGGATCATCACGCCGTGCTTGTCTTTGCGCCCACGCTGACGGGCGGCTATCTCCTGCAGGGCTCGGCATTGCCGAACCATCTCGTCGCGGAGGTAGTCGTCCCGCACCCACTTTAGCGCGGCCTCGTCGGAGAAGCCGCGCCGGACTATGGCCTCATACTCCGCGGGGAGGCCGGGCTCCACCTTCGGCCTGACGAGTTGGGCAGAGGTGGGGGAGGGCTCGGCGATGCGGACGCCGGAGCTGCGGGTGCGCCGGCTGATCGGCACGTCCTGGGGCTTGAGCTTGACGGGGAGGAGGGAAGGAGAGCCAGACGAGCGGCCGGACGAGGAGGAGGATTCCGGGTCCATGCGTCTCGGCATCCACGAGCTCCCACGCCGACTGGAGAAGGTGGGGGGGGGGGGAGCGGGGTACTCTAGCCTCGGCGTGTTTCCGCCATTGATGTACTCGAGGACGGCCTCCAGCGTGCGGCCGGGCACGCCGCACCATCGGCGGCGCCCGTCGGCGTTGAGCCTTGATAACCCACAAGTATAGGGGACCACAACAGTTTTCGAGGATAGAGTATTCAACCCAAATTTATTGATTCGACACAAGGGGAGCCAAAGAATATTCTCAAGTATTAGCAGCCGAGTTGTGAATTCAACCACACCTGAAAACTTAGTATCTGCAGCAAAGTGTTTAGTAGCAAAGTAATATGATAGTGGTGGTAACGGTAACAAAAGTGAAGACAACAAAAGTAATGTTTTTGGTATTTTGTAGTGATTGTAACAGTAGCAACGGAAAAGTAAATAAGCGAGAACCAGTATATGGAAAACTCGTAGGCACCGGATTAGTGATGGATAATTATGCCGGATGCGGTTTGTCATGTAACAGTCATAACATAGGGTGACACAGAACTAGCTCCAATTCATCAATGTAATGTAGGCATGTATTCCGTATATAGTCATACGTGCTTATGGAAAAGAACTTGCATGACATATTTTGTCCTACCCTCCCGTGGCAGCGGGGTCCTATTGGAAACTAAGGGATATTAAGGCCTCCTTTTAATAGAGAACCGGAACAAAGCATTAGCACATAGTGAATACATGAACTCCTCAAACTATGGTCATCACCGGGAGTGGTCCCGATTATTGTCACTTCAGGGTTGCCGGATCATAACACATAGTAGGTGACTGTAGACTTGCAAGATAGGATCAAGAACACACATATATTCATGAAAACATAATAGGTTCATATCTGAAATCATGGCACGCGGGCCCTAATGACAAGAATTAAGCATATCAAAGTCATAGTAACATCAATCTCAGAACATAGTGGATACTAGGGATCAAACCCTAACAAAACTAACTCGATTACATGATAAATCTCATCCAGCCCATCACCGTCCAGCAAGCCTACGATGGAATTATTCACGCACAGCGGTGAGCATCATGAAATTGGTGATGGAGGATGGTTGATGATGACGACGACGACGAATCCCCCTCTCCGGAGCCCCGAACAGACTCCAGATCAGCCCTCCCGAGAGAGATTAGGGCTTGGCGGCGGCTCCATATCGTAAAATGCGATGATTTCTTCTCTATGATTTTTTCTCCCCGAAAGCCAACATATGGAGTTGGAGTTGGCGTCGGAGGCCACCAGGGGGCCCACGAGGTAGGGGGGCGCGCTCAGGGGGGTGCCCCCACCCTCGTGAGCAGGGTGTGGGCCCCCTGGTCTTCATCTTTGGCGAGGATTTTTTATTGTTTTTTCTAAGGTGTTCCGTGGAGTTTCAGGTCATTCCGAGAACTTTTATTTTCTGCACATAAAACAACACCATGGTAATTCTACTGAAAACAGCGTCAGTCCGGGTTAGTTCCATTAAAATCATACAAGTTAGAGTCCAAAACAAGGGCAAAAGTGTTTGGAAAAGTAGATACGACGGAGATGTATCCAGCGGGACCGGGTACTCGGCCTCATAGAGAAGCCGGGCTTTGTCCTCGTGAAGGTGGCGGCGGCCGAAGCCGTTCGCCGCCGCGCCATCGCCTGGGAAGCGCTCGGCCATTGGGTGAACTGGAAAGGGCGAGAAGACAGGGAGGAACGGGGGCGTCGACGATGGAGAGCGAGGTGTGTGCGTGGCTCACCGGGGCGGGAGGGGCGGCTTATATAGGCAGGGCTCGCGTGGCCGCCGTGCGTACGTGTGGCGGGCGAGTGACACGCGTCGCCCCGTCTTCACTCGGCTGCCCGTGAGGCATCAATGGAGGAGGCTGACCAGCACGGTAGCTTTGGCATTGATTTCCTTGCGGAAACCGAGGCGATGAGGACGACGAAGCGACGAGAAGAGCCGAGTCACTGCCAAGGAAGGCACACCGATTTTCGCACCAAAAACGATTCGGCCGGTGCCCCCAAGCGCCCTCCAGCGCGCCGGGTTCGGCCTGGGTCCGTCGGCGCCAATTTGGCCCCGAGCCGGCGAAAAAAGGGCCTTTGGGGGCGCGACTGGGCCGATTTTTCGGTGCCGGCTGCCAAAAAATCGCCTGGGGGGCCTTCCTGGGGGCACGGCTGGAGATGCTCTAAACCCCCCCCCCCCCATTTTCATGGGTCCGGGCTATTTTTTTCTTCCAATCAGTTCACCCCAAACCAGTTTTTACGTAGCTTTACCTACAATAATTTCGTAGGTGTAGCAAGCCCATAATCCTAGGAATAATACTACACATACGTAGCCATCTAGGTAAACTTACTTAAACTTCCGGGCGCAAAATGTAGTCGGCGCAATCCGGGTGCAAGCCGTTAGGGTAGTAATGGTCTCCTACCATGAAAATACCGGCGGTGATGCTGTCGCTGGTGGGTAAGGGCATCTCCAGCCGTTGGCCCCCCAAGAGGGGCAAAAAATCGCCCCCTGGGGGCACACTGGCGCTAAACCGCGCACTGGGGGCATGATGCCCCCCAGTCGCGGCGCCCACGGTTCGAGTAAAAAAGGCAAACACGGCGCAAAACGACGCAAATTTAACGCAAACACGGCGAGTTCGTTCAAACTTAAACATATTTTACAAAAAAAAACTGCCGCGGGCTACCCCCCGCCGTCTCCCTTGCCGCCCGCCTCGCCGCCCACGCGGTTCTACATGCCGAGGAGGCTGTAGAACCGCGTGTAGTCGCCGCCGTCGTCGTCGTCGCCTAAACCTCCGCCGTCCCTGCTGCACCCCTCCCCCGGTTGGCACGGCGGCGGGTTGGAAGGTCCGGGGGCGTCGTCGTCGTCGCTGTCGAGGATCACGACGCCGTGCTCGTCCTCACGCCCACGCTCGCGGGCGGCGATCTCCTCCAGGGCCCGGCACTGCCGGACCATCTCGTTGCGGAGGTAGTCCTCCCGCGCCCACTGCATGGCGTCCTCGTCGGAGAATCCACGCCGGGCTATCTCCTCGTACTCCGCGGGGAGGCCGGGCTCCGGCTTGGGCTCGACGAGGACGAAACGGCCGGTGGGTGGCGAGGCGTTGGCGCCGATACGGACGCCGGAGCTGCGGGTACGCGCGGCCACCGGCGTGTCCTGGGGCTCCGGCTTGACGGGGCAGAGGCAGGGCGAGCCACCGGACGAAGAGGTGGACCCCCCGGTCTCCATGCGCCTCGGGGTCCAGGAGCTTCCCCGGCGGCGTGAAAAGGAAGGGGGAGCCGGTTAGTCGAGGCGCGGCTTGTTGCCGCCCTCGATGTACTCGAGGACGGCCTCCAACGTGCGCCCTGGCACGCCCCACCACCGACGACGGCCGGCGGAGTTTTGCCTGCCGGAAGGCACGACGCCGTTGGTGGCCTCGAGCTGCTGGGCGTGACGGCGGCAGAAGTAGGGTTCCCACAGCGGGCTGTCGGGGACGTACCGTGGCCCCTCCCTCGCTGCACGCGGCATGTTCGAGCGGATGCGTGCGATCTCCGCACGCCGCGCCGCGCCGGTGGGTATCGGGGGCACTGGTACGCCGCCCGCGCTAATCCTCCACGCCCCGGGCACCCGCATGTCCGGCGGGACCAGGTACTTGGCCTCGTAAAGGAGGCGAGCCTCGTCTTCATGAAGATGGCGGCGGCCGAAGCCGTTCGCCGCCGCGCCATCGCCTGGGAAGCGCTCGGCCATTGCTTTTGAATTAGAGACGGCGAAAGGGAGGAGAGGAGAGGGAGGAACGACGGCGGGCGAGGAAGTGTGAGACACCGAGTGCGCCTGGGCGGCATATATAGGCCGAGGCGCCGCCCACACGCGTGGCACCTTGCGTACGCGTGGCGTGCGAGGCAAGGGCGAGTGTCGCGCGTCGTCCGGCCTTTACTGCGCCGCCCGTGAGGCATCAATGGCGCAGGCTGACCGGCGCGGCAGCGCGGCAGCTTTGGCATTGATTCGCCGCGGGAAACGAGGCGATGAGGACGACGAAGGGCCGAGAAGAAAGCCGTGTCGCTGACGCGTCAGGCCCGCGGTTTCTTCGCGCCAAAAAAGTTCGCCCGGCGCCCCCGAGTGCCCCCCAGCGCGCCGGGTTCGGGCTGGGTCCGCCGGCGCTGTTTTCGGCCCAAGACGGCGAAAATCGGGCTCCTGGGGGCGCGACTGGGCCGTTTTTCGGCGCCGGCGCGAAAAAAACGCCTGGGGAGGCCTTCTTGGGGCGCGGCTGGAGATGCCCTAACCCCTCTTCTGTACGTGGCATGAGCAGGTGATGCCCTTTGTCGGTGCCGGCATGGACGGTCAATGTATCACAAGAGCACTCCTTGTCGCCGTTGACTACGGACACACCGGCCAACGACGACATGACAGAATCTGCTGGCCCATTGAGAATAGATCTACTCAGTCACCATTCACACTCCACTATTTCAGACTCGGGATCGATGAGCTAAGGAGGGTGGGTGGGGGCGAACCTGGTCATGTCCGGCTGCTGCATGCACCCCACGGAGTGACCGCCGCATGAAGACGCCACCGCTTCTCCCAGGAACAGAGGTTGTGCGAGCTGAGCGGCTGACCCATCTGGCGGCAGCACGGATTCGCTGCCGCATGAAGACGACTCCCCACTCGCTGCACCACTCACGCTCCCGGAAACGGAGTTCACGCTGCCGCTCCGCTAGTTGTGCCACCACACCGTGGAAAACAGAGAGGGTGCATCGTCGGCTTGTTTGCGTGCGTGCGTGCTACTCGGGCCTGCATAGGGTTAAGGGCACGGCCAATGCATAGTCCCAGGGTCATGCCCCATACGCCATGTAGGACCGGATGTCAGGAAAAGTTGGTTCAGATAGAGCAGCGGGATCCTCTGCAGGAGGCCGGCGGGTGTTTGGGGAGAAAATGTGTGGTCCAGTGCATAAAGCTGAAAAGGTTGAAGTAAAGAGTAGGGATGAATGTGAAGCTAAAAAGGCAGGCTTACAAGCCCCGTCGAGCACGGTAGCCCGACCACCGCACTTGCGCCTGCTGCCCCTCTCCGCACCATCGCATGCAGCTAGAGGCTGTGCGACGTGGGAGAAACACCTGCAGGGTGCAGCTGCCTAGGACGGGGCCGCGTCGTGCCCACCGGATTAGCAATGAAACAATAGTCGAAGGGGAACCACATCGGCCCCACCGCCGCCATCCCTGGACCTAGCATGGCTTTGTTGGGGAACGCAGTATTTAATTTTTTTTACCTACGATCACGCAAGATCTATCTAGGAGATGCATAGCAACGAGCGGGGAGGGTGTGTCCACATACCCTCGTAGACCGAAAGCGGAAGCGTTTAGTAATGCGGTTGATGTAGTCGAACGTCTTCGCGATCCAACTGATCCAAGCACCGAACGTACGTCACCTCCGTGTTCAGCACACGTTCAACTCGATGACGTCCCTCGAGCTCTTGATCCAGTTGAGGCCGAGGGAGAGTTCCGTCAGCACAGCGGCGTGGTGACAGTGATGATGAAGTTACCGGCGCAGGGCTTTGCCTAAGCACTACGACAATATGACCGAGGTGTGTAACTATGGAGGGGGAACCGCACATGACTAAGAGTAGACTTGTTATCCTTTGGGGTACCCCCCTCCCCCGTATATAAAGGAGGGGAGGAGGAGGCATCCGGCCTAGGGGGCGCGCCCTAGAGGGGAGTCCAACTAGGACTCCCAATCCTAGTTGGACTCCCTTTCCACTTCCGGAGAGGGGGAAAGAGGGAAGGGAGTGGAGGAGGAGAAGGAAAGGGGGGAGCGCCCCCCTCCCTAGTCCAATTCGGACTCCCTATAGGTAGGGGGCACGACTGCCCCTTGTGGGCTGCCTCCCCTCTTCCCTATGGCCCATGAAGGCCCAATCTTGCCCCGGGGGGTTCCAGTAACCTCCCGGCACTCTGAAAAAAAATGCCCGAATCACTCGGAACCATTCTGATGTCCAAATGCAACCTTCCAATATATGAATCTTTACCTCTCGACCATTTCAAGACTCCTCGTCATGTCTGTGATCTCATCTGGGACTCCGAACAATCTTCGGTCATCAAATCACATAACTCATAATACAAATCGTCATCGAACGTTAAAGCGTGCGGACCCTACGGGTTCGAGAACTATATAGACATGACCGAGACACATCTCTGGTCAATAACCAATAGCGAAGCCTGGATGCTCATATTGGCTCCTACATATTCTATGAAGATCTTTATCGATCAAACTACATAACAACATACGTTGTTCCCTTTGTCATCGGTATGTTACTTGCCCGAGATTCGATCGTAGGTATCATCATACCTAGTTCAATCTCGTTACCAGCAAGTCTCTTTACTCGTTCCGTAATGCATCATCCCGCAACTAACTCATTAGTCACATTGCTTGCAAGGCTTATAGTGATGAGCATTACCGAGAGGGTCTAGAGATACCTCTCCGATACTCGGAGTGACAAATCCTAATCTCGATCAATGCCAACTCAACAGACACCATCGGCGACACCTGTAGAGCATCTTTATAATCACCCAGTTATGTTGTGACGTTTGATACCACATAGAGTGTTCCTCCGGTATACGGGAGTTGCATAATCTCATAGTCAAAGGAACATGTATAAGTCATGATGAAAGAGATAGCAATGAAACTAAACAATCATTAATGCTAAGCTAACGGATGGGTCTGGTCCATCACATGATTCTCCAATCATGTGATCCCGTTCATCAAATAACAACACATGTCTATGGCTAGGAAACTTAACCATCTTTGATTAACGAGCTAGTCAAGTAGAGGCGTACTAGGGACACTTTGTTTGTCTATGTGTTCACACATGTACTAAGTTTCCAGTTAGTAAAATTCTAGCATGAATAATAAACATTTATCATGATATAAAGAAATATAAACAACAACTTTATTATTGCCCCTAGAGCATATTTCCTTCAGTCTCCCACTTGCACTAGAGTCAATAATCTAGATTACATATTAATGATTCTAGCACCCATGGAGTCTTGGTGCTGATCATGTTTTGCTCATGAGAGAGGCTTAGTCAACGGGTCTGCAACATTCAGATCCGTATGTATCTTGCAAATCTCTATGTCTCCCTCCTTGACTTGATCGCTGATGAAATTGAAGCGTCTCTTGAAGTGTTTGGCTCTCTTGTCAAATCTGAATTCCTTCACCAAGGCTATTGCTCCAGTATTGTCACAAAAGATTTTCATTGGACTCGATGCACTAGGTATGACACCTAGATCGGATATGAACTCCTTCATCTAGACTCCTTCATTTGCTGCTTTCGAAGCAGCTATGTACTCCGCTTCAGACGTAGATCCCGCCACGACGCTCTGCTTGGAACTGCATCAACTGACAGCTCCACCATTCAATATAAATACGTATCCTATTTATGACTTAGAGTCATCCAGATCAGTGTCAAAACTTGCATCGACGTAACCATTTACGACGAGCTATTTGTCAACCCGATAAACAGTGAAACGTAAATCCAAATCGGGACCGCCCTGTGCGTAGCGCCGTGTATTTCGTACCCGACACGCAAACCGGTAGAATGCGATTCTATGCATAACTTTGTTTTGCAGGTTTGATGTGAATAGTATGGCTTATGTTTATGTGATGCATGTGTGTAATTTATACGTCGCCTTTGTGCCATGTTTGTCAGGCGGCAGGAGCAAAAGTGCTGTCATTATATTGTATTACTGTAACATCCCAAATTTTCTATTTGGAATGTTATATAATAGATCGTTATAGCATATCATATTTATTGCATTTTGCCTCGATCCTAGAAATTCTATGCAACTCAAGGACCCACGGAGAGAGTTGGGATTTCAAAATTTTCATATTTGAGTTTTCTCAAATTTTGGAAATAACATCATTTGATTTTATTTATTTTATCTTCAATTATTTCAATTATAAAAATATGAGAGAGGGAATAAAATGACTTTCCCAAAATAAAGAAATATTGAGGATTTAATAAAAAATCAAATAAGATTTTATTTTGGATTTTATTGCTATTTTATTTGAATTTAGGAAAAATACGTGTTTTTCAAAATTGCATTTAGGCCCCAAATAAATGTTCATCTAAACCGGCTTGATTTTAGAAGCCGGGGAAAATTTATTTTGGGATTTTTGGAGTCCGTTTAGTATTTCTTTCGTTTGATTTTCTGCGCGAAAATTATTTAAAAAATAATTCTGAACCGACCTTGGGCCGTAACGGGCCAGGACTCCGCCTGGCCGGGGGTCTTTATATACCGTGCCCAGGCCGACCCCGAGCCCAAGCCGTGCCGCGTCCAAGCCCAAGCCGCCGCCCGCGCCCCCAAACCCTAATCCTAGCGCGCCGCCGCCGTCGCCGCCGCCTGCTGCTGCCGCCCCGCACCGCCGCCGCCACCGCTGGACCCGCACGCCGAGGTTGACCCGAGCCGCCGCCATTTTTTTAGAAAAACCGTTCGGTTTTTCCGTCGGTTTTTCTTCGATTTTTTAGATCCATTTTTTTATTAGATCATTTTTTTCGGTTTGGGTTAAATAGCGAGCGTTCGCTCGTTCGTTCATTTTAGCGAACGTGTTCATCATTTAGATCCAGATAACGAACGTTCGTTCGTTAATCTGTTCGTCATTTTTCTTTTTCTCGGATTTATTCTGCGATTTTTCTGATCGCGATTTCTGATCTGATTTTCGTTTTAGTATAACTTTTCGCTCGTTTATTGGAATCAGGCGATACAAGCATTTCGTCTCGAAACCCTCTTTCTGAATAATCGACTCAACCATGTTTTTGCTACTGTAAAATTTGACTTAGATCCAAATTAGTAAACGAAGCTTGTTTCTTTCGCGTTTGACTTTCGTTGCTTCGTTCGATTTGATTCTTTTTGCAAACCGGAGTTCTTAAGTTGAACTTTCCGGTTAGATCTATTATTTGAGTTTTACGTGTGCATTAGATGAGTACTTATTATATGCTTGTTTGTTTGTTTGTGATACAGTATCCGGATTGTGCTGCTTGCTACTTCGAATCCCTAGGTTTCGCGGATCATCAGCCAGGCAAGTAACACTTTGATCATACCCCTTTACTACCCAGTTTTATTGCATTAGATCAATCCTCAAACAATTGCATGATTAGGATCTGATTAATATGTGGGTTTTGGGAAGTAGATGAGGTAGTACCTATTACCTGTTTTATTATCAAACCCTTGGGAGTTACTCTATGTTGCTTATTGTTCCATGCTATGCTAGTAGACGTGGATGGGGTGAGTGTATCCATGACAGATGTGAGTGTCGGGGGTTGGGTGCGACATATGCCAAAGGATGGCTTATCATGGTGGGGGCCAGTAGAACATCGCCGGTGCCTGGAAACGGGATGAGGCGAAGACATGCACGCCGGCGAATCTTACCCAGCTTCAGGGCTCTCCGAGGAGATAACACCCCTACTGCTGCTCTGCGGGGTCTCCGCATGATCACTAAGGCAAAGTGACTACAATGGTGCTCCTGGAGCTGTATCAGGAGGCAGGAGAGGGCAAGGCTAGCTCTCTCCCTTCTTCGTGTCCTGTCTAATGCTATCTGGCCAATTTCTCTCAAGGTCCGAACCCTTTGCATGGGTGCCCCGGGGGGTTTATATAGGCCTACCCCCCGGGGGTACAATGGTAATCCGGCTGGGCGCGGGTCCCAGCCGTCTGTCTCTCAGTCCGCCGTCCTTCCCGCCGGCTTCTGGGGCCCGCCGACTGGCAGGTCCCACGGACAGGCTTGATACTATAGCGGCACTCCTGATGACGCAGGCTTGGTCATTGGGTCGTGGCAACAGTGCCGCCGTCTATCGGGCGATCACTGTCGCCATTCCCCTTCCTATCTGGTTAATGGCTCGTGGGGCCCTGGGGAGGAGTCGGCCGACTCCAGGGAGGCCGACTCCCAGAGGTCCGTCTTCGGGGCGCTAAGGCCGCCTTCGGTCCACCCACTGACAGGTGGCCCCGCGGTCTTCGGGTCGTACAGGCCGGCGTCGTGGGCACAGTGCGTTGCGCACTGTGGCTGAGGTCAGGGCAGGCATGGCAACAGTGCCGCGCCTCGCCGGAGATCTTCCAGCGATACGGCTCATTGTAGCCATGCCGGTCCTTCGTAGGCAGGGGGGGGGGGACGGCCACGCCGTGACCGTACCCCGCGTCGTGCTTTGAGATGAGGGAGCAGTCATGGGCCGACTGTCCATAGTCGGCCTCTCTGGAGGTCGCCAGCCTGGAGTCGGCTTATCTCGGAGTCGCCGTCTGGGACTCGGCTTGTCTTGGAGTCGGCTCCTGGGACTCGACTTGAGGGGCGCGGCCTGCCCCGATGTCTTGAAAGGTCCTGGGACTCGGGTTAGCCTACCCGTGGCCCATTACTCCGACAGTAGTCCCCGAAGCTGGTGAAGCCCTGTGGACGCTGCATTGTGGGGCTTCAACAGTTTCAACCTCCCCGGAGCGGACTCTGGAACTCGGCTGCCGTCTTCTCTTGGGCCGACTGTCGAGAGTCTGATTTTTTCTAGCAAGGAGCCGCAGCTTGAAAGTCGCGGCGGGAAACCAGGCGGCGTGCCTGATACGCTTCCCTGCTGCCATCGAGGCAGTCCTGTCACGTGGCGCCACGTGGAGAGGACAGTCTGCCTGCCCACGCGCGCGACGGGACAGGCCGTCAGGCGGGGCCCGCCACTACCGTGCCTCGGCATATGAACAGATCCGTTGCGGCCGTGGACTGTTGGTTTTCCCACGTTGTTACTGCGCGCAGTAACTTCGTGGGGTAAATCATGGGGCGGCATGGGGCATCGCGTGTAGTTAATCCCACGCCCGTCCCCTCGGCTTCTCAGCCCATAGGGCTATAAGTAGGCGGGAGGGGGGGGGGGGAGCTGGGCGGCATCGCACGCGCGCCCTTCTCCCCCATTCCCCCGCCTCATCTTGCCTTCTCTCCCTCCTGCCTCTGCCGTTGAGCGAGAGCACTCCACACCACGGCGATGAGCTCTTCCTCCGCCGCGGCCCCCGCCGTGTGCTCCGGCGTGTGGGACGACTCGGAGGTAGAAGAGGAACACATCGAGTTCCTCCGCCAGACACGCCGTCTCTCCAGCGTGAACCTCGTGCGCGCCCGCCCCGCACCGGAGGGGGAGACCCGACCGGCGCTGGAGGAGGGCGAGCGGGTCATCTTCTGCTCGCACCTCATGCGCGGCCTGGGGCTGCCGGCGAGCGGCTTCTTCCGCTCGTTCTTGGAGTTCCATAGCCTGCAACCGCACCACCTCACTCCGAATACGGTGGTGTTGCTCTCCGCCTTCGCCACTCCGTGCGAAGGTTTCCTCGGCATTCTCCCCACCCTCGAGCTGTGGGGAGAATTCTTCTCTTCTAAGCTCGGCATGCAAGTCGCTGGCATACCGGCTCAGTGCGGCACCTACATCGCGGTGCGGCGCTCGACAGCCGACAACCCTTTTCCTCCCATCGCGCTGATCAAGTCAGTGAAGATGTGGCAGCGCTCATATTTCTACGTGAAGAACCTCTCCTCCGACGGCGACTGTGTCAACCTGCCGCCTTACAACGCCGCCCCCCTAACTGGGAGGCTCCCCAGCTGGTCTCACCGAGTCAAGACGCTGACTCCAGCCGGAGCCGCCGCTGTAGCGCGACTCCGAGTCTTGACGCAGTCGGAGGGTCTCGTCGGGGCCGACTTGCTGGCTGCCTTTGTGGCGCGCCGAGTTCTCCCGCTCCAAGGCCGGCCTCACCTGATCTGTCAGATGAGCGGCCTCCGAGACCCAAGTCGGATGAGCACCAAGGAGATGCCCCGCAAGGAGGTGGCGAACTTGGTGAACCATATCGCGCACTGCGAGTTCGAGGAGGACTCGCAGTTCGGCAAGGAGCCGTACTCACGCGACAACCCCCCGCCAGTGGTAAGTCGCGTCCCCCTATTGTTTTGTCTTCTTTGTGGCCGACTCCGGCTTCTGACTCCTGTCGGTTTCTTCTGAGCTAGAACCCCCTCATGCAGCCTGCAGCCGGCGCCATGAGACAGCCCCGCGAGTATGTTCCTGATTGTGCGGACAGCGAAGTCGACGACCCCAACTTGGGGGCGGCGGCGATGGAAGACGACACCGAAGGCGGGGGAGAAGGAACAGAAGGCGGCTTCAGGCCCTCGGCCACCTTCGCCGACTGTCCTGACGACGACATCGAAGGGGAAGTTGCCCCGCGCCACTAGCTGAGGGCCGGCTTGTCAGGCGCCGGCTCCTCCGCCGGCCTGGCTGGCCTAGGCAGCGCGAAGAGGCGTCACACCGAGCCGAGTGCGCCCGGCGGCCAATTGAAGAAGCTCAAGAGGGCGGCCGCCACGACCAAACGGGAGGAGGCGGCTGCGAAGGCCAACCCCTTCCAAAGGGAAGTGAGAAGGCCGCCGCTAGTCTCTGCGTAAGTCTTTATGCTCTTTTATTTTCCTTCATTGAATCTTGTCCGAGTCTTCCTTTATTCTCCCTCCGTTCTCCTTCAGGTCCCTTCTTTCCCTTGAGAGAGTCGCCGTCCCCTCCGTCATGGGGTCGGCAGAGAAGTCCGCCAATACATGGCGGGCCGATCCCGCCGCCGACCTCCGGGAGGCGACGGAGCGAAATGCGCGGGAGAAGCGCGACGAGGAGGAGGCCGACTGCCTGGAGAAGGCGGAGGCTAAGAAGGCGGCCGCCAATGCCCAGAGGAGGCTGGAGGATGCCGAAGACGCCCTTGTGGCGAGACGGCGTGCCGAGGAGGCCGGGCGTCACCGATCGGCGATGCTCGTCCCCCCATTGTCGTCTGCACCGCTGCCTCCGGAGTTCACAGGGAAGACCGGAGAGGCCGGCACCGAGAACCCCGTCGTGGAGAAGGAGAGCGGCGAGGCTTCTATGTCAGACACTCTCGTGCCGCCACCGCCGCCTCCGCCGCCGTCTGGGAGACCGCACGGCAAACAGCTGGTGGGTCAATCGGAGCCACCGATCGCGGACGAGGCTGAGGCGCGGCTGCTTCTTCAAGTCGCCTCGCCGGTGCGCCGCCGTCTTGAGAGGGCGACCTCGGCGCCGCGACCTCGGGAGACCGGCGCTGCCAGCTCGGCAACCCTAGACACCGAGGCCACAAGCGCCGCGCCAACCGGGTGGTTGCACGGAGGCGGCACCGGGCCGCTGAACCAAGCGCTCCTAGACGTTCAGGCGAAGCTGCGCGCTGAAGGCGACGCCCTTCAAGCCTGCACCAGGGCGCATCTGGCCGCGCGGACATCCGTCCAAGTACGTTTCCTTCTTCCTTTTGATTCTTGTTTTTTCTCTGTGGGGGCGCGCCAGCGCACCAACTGGGTGTAGTCCCCGAGTTCCGGGCCGGCTGCTGGGTGTAGTCCCTCTGGCGAGTTCCAAATACTGACTTTCTCTCCATTGACTTATTGCATAAGTATCATAACCTCCGCGCCACTGCCTTCAACCGCAATGTTGAGGAGTTGAACAAGCGGGCCGCCGACTTGACGGAAAGTCGGAGTAAGCTCTTTTTCCTTTTCTTCACGGGGGCGCGCTGGTGCACCCCCGGGCTGTAGTCCCCGAGATTCGGGCCGATTGCTGACGACTTATTTGTCTCCTCTTTCGTTCTTCAGGTGCCAATGCCGCTCTTCAGGAGCAGCTAGGCGAGGCCAATACCGCCTGGCGTGCCAAGGAGGAGGAGTGTGGAAAGCTTGCCGCGGAGCACGACCTGCTGGCGGCGCAGCTAGCCGAGCAGAAGGAGCTGCTCAAGAAGGCGCATGACGAGGCCGAGAAGAGGGAGACCGCTCTCCTGGCCGAGTTTGAGAGCGAGCGCTCCTCCTGGACTGACAGGGAGGCGATGCTGACCTCCGGCTTCCACGAGATCGAGGATATCATTGATGGTAAGTTTCTTTCGTTTCTTCGGGCTTCCGACTATGCTTCAGGCTGACTTCTGATTTTTCGACTTGCTTCTTTTTTGTCTTGGCAGACTTCTTCCCTGGTCACTCGCAGGCAGTCCCTCAGGCCATCGAGGCTGCTCGAGAGGCGCGAAGGGCAAACGGTGAGGAGATTGCCGCTAACGCCCTCCGAACCATCGATGAGCAGCTTCTGAGCATTGAAGCCCGTCTTCGTTCGGCTCACCGGCTGTTGCGCCGGCTTCAGCATGCCGGTGCCCTGGCGGTTGCTGCCCTGTGGCCGGACATGCCGGCTCTGCGCACCGCCAGTCGGACCGCCGACTGGCTGGAAGTCGCCGTTGGCCGTCTTGGGGCTTGGAAGGGCTCCTCGGCCCGGGCCGGAGCGCGCCGGGCCTTGGAGTTCGTCAAGGCGTGGTATCCAGGGCTGGACCTGGACCGTCTGGTCGCCTTCCGGTCAGAACCCCAGGCCGAGCTGGATGCCGTGGAGGGCGCCCTTATCGAGCGTGCAGCGGCCATCGCCTAGTACACGGACACCAGTGTCTTCGTGCCCGAGCGGGCTGAAGGCGGCGAGGAAGTGCCGCCAGAGTGGTTCGGGATGAACCCGGAGTATGGCGAGGACTCGGCGGAGGTGATCGACTCCAGCATCGAGGAGGAGGACAAGGCGGAGGATGGAGGCGAGGCAGAGGTGCCAGAGGACGGAGCAGGCGGCCAGTCTCAGCTCGACCGTGCCTCCAGCAACGAGCCGCGTCGAGAGAAGGCGACTGCCGCCAGAGGCGACCAAACCGAGACTGCCCAGCCGACTGCCCCGGCGCCTGACACCGCCATCTCCTCCGATCCTCCAATCCCGGATGCCGCCTCTTAGGCTGCCTTTTCCGCCTCTGTTTGTCTGTCTTTGTAATCTTTTGAAAACTTTGTTAGATTCGAACAGTTCCACCCGCGGGGTGTATCTTGAACTTCTATTCGAAGATTCGGCCAAGGGCCTATGTAAATATTTATCCGATTTCTGTCTTTCCTTGCTTACTGCTCTTTAGGCTTTTCCCTTTGCCGCCTTCCTTTACTTGCTGTCTTGCCAGTTGGACAGTCGCTCTGCGGACTGTCGCTGGGTCAAGTGCTTGGCTACTTCGGGAAGGCAAGTACTTGGGCGTTTAGAGTTTCTTTAGCAAGTCGGCTAGAAAGCGACAGGCCGACTACCCAAGAGTCGGCCGTCCTTGATTGAGGCCAAGACGGCGAGCCGACTACTCATGAGTCGGCTTTCTGTTTCAGAAATGTTGGAGGCCGTCTTACGCTATGTTCGTGCTTTAAGTCCTTAGCGATTTTCGTGTGGGCGCCCGTTCTTCCTCACTCCTGCCCGCCTCTCAGTCGCTCTGCGAGCTGCGGCTTTGGCAGGAAGCGGATTGGGCACCGCGCACTACTTGTCTGACTGCAGGAAGCGCCTCATAGCGCAAGGCGGCGAGTCCCCGGGCCGACTAGTCTGGCCCGGTGCCAAGCGGCTTGTAATGAAAGTAATGTACTCGAAGGCATAATTCTTATCATATAGATAACAAAAAAGGGCAGTCCCCGAGATCCTCTCGGGGGGCCCAAGGTCTTTGGTACTTTTGATACAAAGGGGGTAGTGCGATACATACTGCATCAACTGTAAAATCTTCGAAGAAGATTTGCATTCCATGGGCGCTCTATTTCTTTGCCGGAGTCGTCCCTCTTGCGCGCTCGAGGCTTCTGAGCGTCGATTAGCTAGTAGGAGCCGTTGCCCAGGACTTTGCTGATGATGAAAGGGCCTTCCCAAGGCGCTGACAACTTGTGCTGGCCGGC